>JAPDOI010000330.1:0-600000 GCA_029168955.1 Aplectana chamaeleonis
AGAAGAGAGTTGCCTATCCAAAACTCACGCAAGCAGCATTCCCAGTCCAAGCAGAATCATCGCTGATTAACTAAATATGTAGACTTGAACATACTCAGTAACTCTCGTTTCCTCCTCACTTTGTATGAAAGAATTCTATCACAGAAGACTCTACCACAACATTACGCCAAAAAACGAAAGAATTTTTTTTGCAACACGTGAAAATTCATCAACTTGTCAACTCTCAGCAATCATTATTACAAAGAAAAACATCAATAGTAGGAATTACTCTCCATTCCCAAGCGAATTTTACATCTGCAGTTACAGACAATCGCTATTGCTGCGCACAGCTTAGCCGCGGCGAGACTCTGTGGTCCCATCACGATTTTACTCGCACTGCTTTTAGCAACACTGGAAAAGTGAATCCCGCTCTGATATGTATGTACACTACGAGACCATGTAGCTCATCCGCCTAACTCTGTTTCTACTAGACTACTAACTCGTCACACGGTTCACAGCATTTCCGAAGATTTTGACGTAAGAATAGTGTCCCACAGGCTGTGGCAAAAATACCCGCGCAGAGGTTTTTCATCGCGTAGTAGGTTGGTCAAGGTGTATATAATGGGTTCGGCCTATTTCAGAGTTTGATCGCCGTGCGATGCGTTAGCATGAAAATGATGACTATCGATCATGATCGCGTCGCAAGTTGAATCTCATTCGAATCATGCTAACGCAGTGATCGGTGATGAAACTTCAAGAGAGGCGACGAATGAGTTCTCGAATTTTTTCAATCGGAAATTTCTCTCGGAAATTTGGATATTTTCGTAACATGTTATATACCATTCTACTGAAAATGATTCGCTCTTTGAAACTATTGAATTGTTTTCTCTGTCTGACTCCAATTTTATCGATGTTTGAATCGATAAAAAAGAAGGTCAGAAATGGGCTCCGATCTGTCGAACCGAAAAACGACAAAGACTAATATTTTCAAAACTAATTACACCATCGTGTAAATCGGAAAATTATCTTTGCAAAGGCCTCCAGCATGCCAAAAAATATCTGGAATTCGTGAAAACGTCAGATTTTTAAAATAAGATTTATTGTTGGAAAATGACACGCTTATCAACAAATCAATGGTTTATCAAATTTTTTAGTATTATGATTTTATCTATTCTGATTCGAGTTAGAATCTATTTCCACTGATCGCGTGCGTCTGCTGCGCGTATGCTGCGTCTCACTCCACATTTTTCTCACTCCTCCAAAAACAGAGTAGAGATTTGGCTCCGAAACAGAGGGTATGTACACTAATTTGTTCTTCCTTAAGCTCTTCGCACCTCTTCACCAGTTACCGGTTAGTGTATCGATGAGTGAGGAAAATTGACAGACTGCTTTAAAAATTACCTGCTTTTTTTTCATGGAAATACTCTTGTGAAATTCAATAATTTTGGTGCCATAGTATGGGTCATTCAGAAGAGAATTTTCTCTCTATATTGTTTTCTACCTGGGTGTTGCAAAACACTTGTTTTTTGTCGATTTTCTGATCGATAACTCGGAGCCTTTTCTGACCATCCACATCATCGATTTAAAAATCGATAAAATTTATGTCATTCAGAAAGACAGATCACCATTTTAAAATGCAAATAATGTTCTGTCGAATGACATACGAAAACATATTGAGAAAATTTCCGCAATTTCGAGAAAGAATTTACGATTTAAAAATCCAATGAATTTCCTGGAACACCTTAGTATCTTTACCGGCTGTCACCGATTGAACAGGGGGAACAAAATGCACAACCGTAGAATATGATTTGTCGTGCATAGTTTTGCTCCACGCTTCTCTGCACGCATTTCACACTCTAATATGACCCGTTTTACCAAAAAAATATGCGTAAAGAGGGTTCCAGAAAAATCTGAGCTGTGTGTTGCTACTCGTATGAGCATACGGACGGCTGGAAAATTCCGTACTTCTAATTTATTCCCCATCCTTTCAGTAGGTATCGCAGCTCGCAGAACTCTTGAACTTACCTAAGCAGTGCCTGAATCGTGAAACCATGCAACAGACACCATATTTGATGGTTGTGCATTTTGTTCCACCCGTCCAAACGGCAACAGTCTTCTTTATCTACCGTCGTCTGGCTATAAGACAAGACATCAACAGATCATTGGCATATTCATCAGGTAGTTTCGGCTCATTCGAGCCTTTCCAAAAATTGACAGGGAGACGAGTCCCCTCTCTTCGCACTCTCAATCCGAGATGCACCTTGAAGATCTGTGAAGGGCGCTCAGATGAGCGATGCTCCCGACATACCACGCCTATCCCTGGAAATGCCGGGGCACTTCACCAGCGGGACTTTACACCGTTGGGAACGCTGTGCAGACATCCCATTCGGGCGCGCGTCGTACAGCTCGCGGCTCGATTTCGTTGGTCACCATTGGGTGATTCACATTGCAGCTGGGGGAAAATTTCGAACATTGGAACGACTCAGTGATTTTAAATCCATTCTCCTGACAGTTCAATATTTTGACCTGATTAGAAAACATCCGAGAATGACTCCTTTTGGGTACTGCTATCTAGAAAACCAGTTTTTTTTCCAAAACGAAATGTAACTTTTGGTGGAAATGTTATCACCATTCACTTTTTTGATTTCGGGAAGATAGGAGGGCGCCGAACCATCAGCACACTTCCATGTGGTCTGTGTTCCAGAAGCCTTATATACATTACCCGCAACTGCAGTTGTACGCAATCATCGACGTGAATTTTCTCTGAAATCTTTGCAAATTATTCTGAATTATTCTGAGTAAGGCAATTATTCGCATAAACATAGAAGTATTCGCGAGGTTGAAAGAGAAAAAAACTCATTCTAACAGTAAATAATTTCCATTATTCAAGGGAGAGCACGAGGAACTATCTCAGCACATTAGAGTTTTGATTATTTCGCATTTTCATTCTATTTGAATGGGCTAGGATCGTGAATGCTCTCCAACCCTTGCCCGGTTCTCGAAGCTTGCCATGATGTAGGCGGCAATTAGCCACCCGCCTGGCATACGACGCGCGCCGCCAGCGGCAGCAGATTGAGCCTGTCTGGTCGTACAGCTGTTCGCGGGCAGATGCAAGTGGCACATCCAGGGAGAAGGTGAGGTGTGTTGGAGCACCTGTCCTTCACGTACGGTTCACAACTCCTCACGGAGACTCCCAGTAATGGGAGGGCTGCCCGCTCGCATGTTGACGGGAGGCCTATAGAACTCCGAGCGGAGTCGGCAGCATATAACTCGCCTCCTTGCCAATTTTGGAAAGGCCTTTAGGGGCCGAAAAGGTGTTTCCTGAATCCCGTTAATCGCAATACATCGCGCTTTGACATGAAGGGTATCCTACGGAATGCTTAAAAGCTTGGAGCGGTCAAAGAGTATTTCTCCAGGAAACACTGAAACCCGACAATGAAACTTTGGACAAGATGGGCTGGACACCCGGAGTCCATAGTGCTTTAAAGGTCACTACAACTCTATTGAAGCATATATCGCCCAGATTCCAGGACAAAAATCTTCGTCCAGTCAGCCAATTTTCCACTTCGTCTTAATTTCAAGCTTTACCTACTTTCCATGAAACCATCTGGGGACGTTCCAAGAACGTTTCCAAGACGCCGTGGGAGGACAAAGTGAACAGCTGAAGAAGTTAGGACGGCTAATTACCGGTTGTCCGCCCGCCCTCAATCATCGAGGTATTCATAAATGCTTGTTTTGCCTTCTTTTCTTTTTCTATCAAAGTAGTTCCTTAATTTCTTAAAGACTACTTACTACTTTGAAAGAGAACGCAACAAGCATTCACAAAATCTCGTTGCTGGGGTGGGTGGACACTAGGCAATTAGCCACGCTAACTAGTTCCTGCGCGTTTTTTTTGTCCAACTTTTCACTTATTTTTACTTTCGTTACGGCCAGATAGACCTTCTCAAAAGGATGGCACAACAACCATTTTTATCGCGAACCCTGCCAGAATTTAAGGGTCAACGAATTAATAGAAAAGTCGCGAAAATAAGTTAGTCCGGTTCGTTAATTGTGATCTCTTATTGAACTGCTACTCTGAAAGAGTGCAATATCGTCGTTATGCTAGTCAGGAGGTCTTGCGGTGCAAGATAAATCGTTCCGGGTTCCAGGAACCGGTCCCTCACCTATAGCCTTGCTACGCATGATTTCCCCGCCTTGAGCTCCCTGGAGCAAGTAAGCAATCCAGCCATATCGAGCCCGCGGCACACAAGGTGCTTAGGCGTTGTTTAGCTACTTCCGCCGCCGAGGGGGCGCGGCAAAGTGCGATCCTACAATATTGAGTCGTAACGCGCCGCATAGTCATGATCAGTATCAGGGGTCGTTTGTAATACTTCCGCCGTCGAGCGGCGCGGCAGAGAATGCAATCCTAAGATATCGATCGTGCCGCGCCGCTGTCGATCGAATTTCACAGAAATGCACTATGCCGCGCCGCTCAGCTGCCAGGTACTATAAACGGCCTCTTACAGAATTGCACTGTGCCGCACAGCTCGGCGGCTTGGGAGCGCTATAAACGACCCCTTAGGCGGAAAATCTGTTATAGTTCCGCCGCCTGGCGGCAGCTCTGCAGAGCGCGAAGTAGTGCGGCACTCCGCCCGCCTGGCAGTACCATATAAACGGTCCGCGTCAAATCAAATCACGTCATCCAGATTCGGTTTCCATGGCAATTTTTCACGAGCCCTGGACTTCGCAACAGCCAAAGGTTTCCATTCCCACTAACAACGCAAAAACAAAATACCGCAGAGGTTTGATTTGTGCTGCCGACTTTAGTTATTTGTCATCGATCAAAATTACTTGCACCAGTTCGTACATGCATTGAGGACAATGTTTCATTACTTCTCTTTTCAGTTTTTTCAAACTGCTGACACGTTATTGTTTTTTCTAAAGGGTCAAAACAATGTTTTTTTAAAATATATATTTAATGTGTTAACGCATTAGCAGGGTTGGTGCGGCATATTTTGGCTGAAATTAACGCTAGCAACTAATTAAATAAATTCATTTTCTAACGTAACGCATTCCCCTGAGGGAATCTGCTTCAACTTCAGCCACATATAAGTACTGACAAAGGCAAAAAAACTCACGTTTTTTTATAAATGTAAGTGAACTAGAATCTTATTCGAGTGCACCAGAATTTGCCAGAATACGATCTCCACTAACAAGGGAGGAGTTGTACACATAAGATGGAGTTGCGAGATGCCACTTCCAATATGTTCTAAAGGAGGAGCCAAGTGCTCCCAATATTCCGTACTCAAGATCGGCTAAATGCCTCACAAAGGAACCTACAATAAGTCATAGTGACCATTCCAAATGGAAATGTACTTTACAATGATCCATTTTCGGACTAAAAGTCCCGAATATGCCCATCGCAACTGCCCACCTAGAGCCCACTCCTGAAAAAAAGTTATACAGAGCGTTTTTAAAAGCTTCGCGGCAAGAGTAAAAGGGTACCCCATGGAATTTTTAAGGTGTTTTCAATTTTTTTTTGAGTTTTGCTAAAAAGCTTATGTATGTAGGGAGTGATTTGGGGTGCTGAACCCGGGTGGGGTTCGTCTGCTTAGAAATTTTAAGGATTTACTGTGAGGTTACAGTAGAGTAACATGCCATTTAGGAGGCAAAACCTACCTCAATATTCCGATAATCGACAAAATGGACATCGAATTCGTATTCAGCACCCCAAATAACCCCCCACATAGAAATTTTTGAGACAAATCTGAGACTTTGGCCAAACTACAGTGTATATTTTCCATAAGCCGTAATCTACCGTAAGCTGTCAAAAATCAGATAAACTGACATCCAGATTCGTGTTCAGCACTCCAAAAAACCCCAGAGAATTAATGTTGAGCATGATCTATGGCAGCACTTCGGCAAATCGTCAAAAGTCTCGCGATTTGCCATAAAATTCTCCCCAGACTCCAGATCAAAACTAGTTGTCTGAATCCGAAAGCTTGAGTTTTTGTCCTGAACTCGTTCAAATTCAGAACAATTACTTGACTGATTCTGGAGAATTCTCGATGAATTCTCGACAACTTTTTCCCCGTTTTCTCCAGAATTCTCAAGCCATTTCAGAGAAGAACTCTTGCTAAATTCTCGACGGCTTTTTACCGTTTTTTGGTAGCAGCTAATTGGGTCTCCGTCCATACCCGGAACCGCTCTAGAGCAGCTCATACTTGCTGCCGTCGGCACCCTGGGACATGATGCACACGACGTATCCTGGTGGCTAGACCAACTCCCCCAAGCCCAGGGTCCATTTCCTCAGCTGCAAAAAAATTGCTACTTCGGCTTCTGGGTTATCCCTCATCGCCTTTTACAGTTGCCGTGGATTGTAGGTTTACTCCACTTGCGGCAAATTATATAAAAATAGCATCGCAACAAAAAGGAAAAAGAAAAAAAAACAGCACATGTGAAAGGCAATGGGAAGAAAGCGGCAGCAGATAGGTGGAGCAGAGCGCAGACGACGGAGAGTCGGGATGCGGCGGGACTCGGCAGGTCGCAGTCGGCCGAGAAGAAAATGCACCCAAATCACATGAGAAACTCCTATATTGACCGAGTGGGGTGAGGGAGGGATTTTTGGTTGGGACGCAGCGGGACTCCAGGCGGATTGCGATTTGTCTCGCCCACTCGTACCCGCATGAGGAACCATCAGTATCAACCGGCTTCGGAGTTGCGGTCGCAAAGAAAACCTTTGCAGTCGAGGACTTAGTGGGTTGATTTTTGCACCCGTTTCCCACAGGAATTCGGTGCGTATCGACGCCGGTTGGACTGAGTAGATCCATCGACTCTGACGGGGGCCTCAGAGGTGACTTGAAGTCACCATTCAGGATCGGCCTCGAAATGCTGAGAGTAGAGCATTCGTTGAGATGGAGCGCCTCTTGTACCTTTCGGTTTGTTTACTCTACTAGCATGCTACTGATACCAGAAAAGAAATGGATTTTCCAACAAGTTTTTCGACAAAGTGAGTCTTCAAGAAGTTTTGCACTGAGCTCACATGTATGCACTGTAACGCATGGCAACGTCAAGGTGACAGCTGAGTGGTAGATGCGATAGTGGTTGCTTGCCCTGCACGAAGTCCTGCTTCACGTCGGCTCAAGTCCTGTCCACGCTTCCTACCAAGTCCTACTTTCTCTATTGTTGACGACTTAGAGCAAGGCTACTTGCAGCCTTGCACGCAATGCTACTGAGACCTCTTCGAAAACATAGCTGCGATAGCGGCCGCTACCCTCGACTGTGTGCAGCGATATGGTACCGCGGCGGATTCGCGATCATCACTGCGCCAGGACGATTCTGTAGCAATGTCTTTGACCTCGACAACACTGCGAGATTGCCGCGATAAGTACTGCAGCAGTCCGCGTTAGATCCGCCACCGGCCCCGCGAGGATGCGTCAGCGAACCCGAGTCAACAGTGAAACCCCTGTCACGTGTGGTAAAACGAGATTCTCGTCGGTTTAATTGCCGAAATGTGCCAGAGCACTTTCCGCATGTCCTGCGCATTTTGTGCTGTGCCCTGGCCGCTACTGCACAATGTCGTGCACACATTTGGTGGAAGCCTCTCCGGTCCGGCACGTTGAAAGCAGCCCCTCATCCAGTTATGATTCGTTCCTGCACACTGCTGCTCCAAGTCCTTTCAGTGTTCCTTCCAGATCCCAGCTCAGCGCGTTCGACGTCTTGCACTGCTCTGCTTGAGCACTGCGCATATTTTGCCATTGGAGCGCAGCTCCTCGTTGATGATATACAATGAGTGGTCGAGAGAAATTGCCGAAGATTGAAGAAAACTTGCCGAGGAATAGTTTGAAAACTCGGCTGAATACTAAGCAGGGCTAATTTCTAGAGCAGCCGTCAAGAATTTTCCGAGAATTCCCCGACGAAGAGTTTAGAACCAGATTTTCTAGCTGGTGAGAAGAATTTCCCTAGAACTCTGCAGCATTTCTGCAGCGTTTCTCGACCAAAAAACACGATTCTCCCAAATTCTGGAGAACTTTTCCTTGAATTCAGAACAATTTTGGGGTTTTCGACCTATTCAAGGACAAGTTTTCGACTTATTCAGGACAACTACTTTTTTACCTGAGGATGGGGAATCTGTGAACGAATACAAGTCGGAAACTTAGGAAAATCGCTAAATGAACCTCAGATTCGTGATAAGCACCCCAAAATAACCCTCCAGGGCGAACTTTTGAGTGAAATCTGGAATATTTATCTAAAACACTTCGAGAGCCCTCTAAGTCAGAGTTTCACAGGAGATCTCCAAAAGTGGGCATTTCCATAGCTTCATGGCCAATAGAAAAGGGTACACCAATGACGTTTTTAGGGCGCTCAAAAAAATTGTTTCGTATTGAGCTTAAAAATTTTTCCGGAGGTTGTTATGCAGGTGCTGATTACGAATCTGAGACCCACTTCCTCAATGTTTCCAAAATATGCACGATCTGATTTGAGTACCAGAAGCTTCAAAATACACAGAAGAAGTTTTGCTGCAACCAAACGCGACTTTTGACGATTTCGAGAATCGCCTTAAAACTTGTAGACAGTGGCTCATTCAGGACTGCCCAACACAGAATCTGCACAACCCGTTTATCGATTTTTCCGATAAATTACGTAGGAATTACAGTGGGTATATGGTAAGCTCGGTCATTGTCTTAACATTTGACTCAAAATTTCACTGTGGGTGTTGGCCCATTTGGGACGCTAAACACAAATTTGAGGTCCATTTTTTGATTTTCGAAATCTTAAGGTAAGTACCGCCTGTTAAAAGGGGTTATGTCTACCATAACCTCACAGCAACTCTAGAGTCTAGAAAGCGCGGATTAGACCCCAGATTCAGTTCAGCGCCTTGAATATTCCCGAGTTGAAAGTTTAAGTCAAACCCAAGAAAAGGCATTTTCTGAAGCGCCCCAAAAAGATTCTCTGACCTTTATTTTGAAGCAATTAAAGTTGCCCATTTTGGAATAATCTTAGCCATTTAGCCAATTTCAAGCACGGATCGTTTACATACTCTCACAGACCTAAAGCTTAACGACAACATTGGAGTTTTCCAAATCGCCACCGGAAGGCAAAACAAGCCTACCTTGTTTAGGCCGCTTTGAAAGTGTCCGTTCCATCATTGTCCTAAGGAAATGGAATCACTGAATCGACGGTAGTCGACTTTCAAATCAGCTTAAGTTTTGTAGAGAGTTAACCCTAAGATGCTCCATGCTTGTCTATACCTTGAGGCTTTCTTCATTCCTATATACTAGAAAAGAGCTTTCTTCATTCCTATACTGAAAAGTCGGATGTGCTTAGAACCCGCATAAAGCTGGCTGGACAGAAGGTTCTTGACCTGGAATCTTGGCGATTAATGTTTTAACAAAGTTGTGAGTGACCTAAGCACTATGATCCGGTGTCCAGTCCTGTCCAAAGAGTCATTGTAAGGTTTCAGTGTTTCGCCTGGAGAAATACTAACTTGACCGCTCCAAAGCACTGTTTAAGCATTCCGTAGGATAACCTTCGTAATCGTCAGCGCGCGTTTGTATTGCGATTAACGGGATTTCAGAAACACTTTTCCGGCCCCTAAAGGCCTTTCCAAAGAAGTGGCAGGAGGCGAGTTATATGCTGCCGACCACTGCTTGGGAGTTCATAGAGCCTCCCGTCAGCATGTGCCGAGCGGGCAGCCCTCCCATTACTGGGAGTCTCCGTGAGGAGTTGTGAACCGTACGTGCTGAAGGACAGGTGCTCCAGCACACCTCACCTCTCCCTGAGATGTGCCACGCATCTGCCCAACAGCTGTACGACTGGGAGGCTCAATCTGCTGCCGCTTTCGGCGCGCGTCGTATGCCAGGCGGGTGGCTAATTGCACGCTCATCATGGCAAGCTTCCCGAGAACCGGGCAAGGGTTGGAGAGCATTCACGATCCCCTAGCCCATTCAAATAGAATGAAAATGCGGGAAACAATCAAAACTCTAATGACTGCTGAGATAGTTCCTCCATTAACCTCGCCCTTGAATAATGGAAACTATTTACTGTTAGAATGAGTTTTTTCCATCTTTCAACCTCGCGAATACTTCCATGTTTATGCGAATAATTTGCCTTACTCAGAATAATTCAGAATAACACACCAAGAATTTAAGAGGAAATTCACGTCCATGATTGCGTACAACTGCAGTTGCGGGTGTGAATGTGCTTCTGGAACACAGACCGCATGGAAGTGTGCTGATGGTTCAGCTGCCTTCCCTATCTTCCCGAAATCAAAAAAAAGTGAATGGTGATAACATTTCCACTAAAATTTACATTTCGTTTTGGAAAAAACTGGTTTTCTAGATACCAGCACCCAAAGGAAAATCATTCTCGGATGTTTATAATCATTTCAAAATATTGAACTGTCAGGAGAGATGGATTTAAAATCACTGAGTTGTTCAATGGTTCGAAAATTTCCCCCGCTGCAATGTGAATCTTAATGGTGACCAACCAAAGTCGGAGCCGCGAGGCTGTACGGCAGCGCCTTGCGCGCCCGAATGGGATGACTGCACAGCGTTTCCCAACGGTGTAAAGTCCGCCACTGGTAGAAGTACTGCCGGCATTTCCAGGGATAGGCGTGGTATGTCGGGGCGTAGCTCAATCTGAGCGCCCTTCACCAGATCTTCAAGCTGCATCTCAGCGAGATCAGGAGAGTACGAAGAAAGGGGACTCGCCCTCCTGTCAATTTTGGAGAAGAGGCTCGCATGCAGGCCAGATCTACCCTGATAAGATATGCCAGTGATCTGTCGATGTCTTGCGTCTTATAGCCAGACGACGGTAGATAAAGAAGACTGTTGCCGATTTGGACGGGTGGAGACAAAATGCACAACCATCAAATATGGTGTCCTGTTGCATGGTTTTCACGATTCAGGCCACAACTTAGGTAAGTTCTTGATTCATAGTGAGCTGCGATACCTACGAAAGGATAGAGGAATAAAGGACTAATTACGGACATTTCCCAGCCGCCCTCATAGCTCATACAGGTATGCAACACACAGCTCAGATTTTTCTAGAACCCTCTACGCATATTTTTTCCGGTAAAACGGGTCATATTAGATTGTGACATGGTGCCTGTAGAGAAGCGTAGGGCAAAACTATGCACGACAAATCATATTTTACGAGGTTGTGCATTTTGTTCCTCCCCTGTTTAAAATGTCAGTGACAGCCGGTAAAAGAGACCCTAAGGTGCTCCCAAAAAATTCAGCATTGGATTTTCAAATCCGTAAATTTCTCTCAGAATTTGCGGAAATTTTCTCAATATGTTTTTGTATATGTCATTCGACAGAAAAATATTTGCATTTTTAAAATGGTGAACTAATACTTTCTGAATGACATAAATTTTATCGGATTGCTTTCCAGATCGATGATGTAGAAGTGGTCAGAAAAAGGCTCCAAGGATTGTTATTGATCAGAGAAATTGACAAAAACAGGTGTTTTGCAACACCTTACAGGTAGATAACAATATAGAGAGAAAAATTCTCTTCTGAGTGACCCATACTATGGCACCAAAATTATTGAATTTCAGCTGCACTATATTTTTATGAAAAACAGCAGGTAATTTTGAAGCAGTTATTCGAAATTTCCTCACTTGTCGATACACTTATCATTAACAGGTGAAGAGGAGAGAGGAGGGATTAAGAGGAATAACAAAAGGAGGATACATATCCTCTGTTTCAGAGCCAAATTCACTCTGTTTGCGCGCTTGTGGCATGGAGACGAAGGGGAGACAGCGAGAAAATGTGGACAGGAGACGCAACGCATACGCGCGCAGACGCACGCCTGATCGTGGGAATAGATTCCACTTTGGAATAAGATAAAATTAAATCGTAAATATTAAAAGAAATCATATAAGTCATTTGTTTGTTGATAAGCGTGTCATTCTCCAACAATATCAAATCTTTATTTAAAAAAACCCGACGTTTCCACGAATTCCAGAATTTTTTTTGGCTTGCTGAAGGTCTTTACAAAGATAATTCTCTGCACTACGCGATGATGTAACGTCGGCATGGAGCGTGAAGAGACTTTGCGTTCACTGTTGAAGGTTGGCGCAAACTCGGTGCCATATGCTATAACATAGGGGCACCGAGTTTGCGCCTATATCTGGCACAGTGAGCACAAAAAGCTCTCACATTCCATGCTCTCGATGTTAATTAGGTTTCGAAAATATTGGTCTTTGTCGATTTTCGGATCGATAGATCGGAGCCCTTTTCTGACCTTCTTTTTTATCGATTCAAACATCGATAAAATTGGAGTCAGACAGAGAAAACAATTCAATAGTTTCAAAGAGCGAATAATTTACCGTAGAATCTTATACATATAACATATTGAGAAAATATCCATGATTCCGAGAGAGAAATTTCCGATTGAAAAAAATTCAAAGAACTCATTCGTCGCTTACTCTTTTAAAGTTTCATCATCTGATCACTGCGTTAAGCATAGATTCGAGATGAGATTCAACTTGCGACGCGATCATGATCGATAGACATCATTTTCATGCTAACGCATCGCACGGCGATCAAACTCTGAAATAGGCCTAACCCTTTATAAACACCTTGGCCGATAAAAAACCTCCGTGCGGGTATTTTTGCCACAGCCTGTGGGACACTCTTCTTACGTCAAAATCTTCGGAGATGCTGTGACCCGTGTGACGAGTTAGTAGTCTAATGGAAACAGAGTTAGGCGGATGAGCTACGTGATCTTGTAGTGTACATATCGGAGCGGGATTCACTTTTCCAGTGTTGCGAAAAGCAGTGCGAAAAAAAATAGTGATGGGACCAAAGAGTTTCGCCGCGGCTAAGCTGTGCGCAGCAACAGCGGTTGTCTGTAACTGCAGATGTAAAATTCGCTTGGGAATGGAGAGTAATTCCTACTATTGATGTTTTTCTTTGTAATAATGATTGCTGAGAGTTATGACAAGAGTTGATGAATTTTCCTGCGTGTTGCAAAAAAAAAAATTCTTTCGTTTTTGGCGTAATCGTTGTGGTAGAGTCTTCTGTGATAGAAATTCTTTACTTACAAAGTGAGGAGGAACGAGAGTTACTGAGTATGTTCAGAGTCTACATATCTAATTAATCACGATGATTCTGCTTGGACTGGGAATGTTGCTTGTGTGAGTCTTGATAGGCACCTCTCTTCTGAGCGTGTGCTGACCAGTTTTGGTGCTTCGATCAGGGAGAACGCCCGTCATCCGTGAGAGTCGTCTCGACGGCATCCAAATCGGCGTCATCCGGTAGAGTCCATCGACGCATAAAAGATCTGAAACTAACGATTATGCATGCAAAACTTTGAGGTGATTTAGAAGAACCTGGGTGTCTGTAGGATATTCTTGAAGGCAAAAGCTTGCGGCGAAGTAAAGCCTAACGGGTAATTTTTGATTTTGTGATCCGGCTAAGCTTAGCTACCGCGCCAAGCGCAAAACTTAAGTTCGCTCAAACAAGCAAGGAAAACTTCGGCCACGCCTCCATAATAGAAAAAAATACGTTACACTCGCCGAAAAGTTTTCAATCGCACTAGGGGCATAATGCGCAAATGAATGCAATCAAAATCTATTTTTTTTCCATTTGTTAGCGGTCTGACTTCCATACTGTTAGTAGCTGAAACACGATGGCTGCGAATGGCGAGAGAAAACTGGTTCAAAAACAAGCTCAGTCCACGGAGTTTTTCGCCGTTCAAATTCAAATTCTTTGAGAGGCCCTAACCGAGTTCGTAGTGGAGTTCTGATCAAATCCGGGAACACCACATTTTGGATCAGCGCTACATTTTCCTCATGTTAGGTTGAAGAGTGAACTAAAAAGAAAATCGATTGTGAGGTTGGAGTGTGACTTTAACGGCCAAGAATGTCGTATCATATATATGCTTCTTGAATTTTCAGAGAAATTTTGAGTGGTAGAAAAACAAAAAATTGACTTACCAGAGGGAGTTAAATGCGCAAAACCAATTCCGACTTTCTTATTTCCGACACTCAAAGTGTGCTACACCAAACCCCACCAAGATAGGAGCAGAAAGGATTAGAGTGCTCCTGAGTTTTCAAACTAGTTTTAAAGCCTGAGGCTTTTCGTGCGGCCTTTTTTGTTGTATTCCACTACCAACTAGGTTTTCCTGAGCAAAAAAAATGAAAAACTAGGATACGGTATCATGCTCGTATGCTGCCACAGAAGGCACGGTCCAACTTCAGACTTGCAGATTTCGGGTGCGGCCACAAAGCGTTTCGAGACGCAATTGTGCGGACCGGAATTTGACTCAGAAGAGAGAAGCACAGTGCTTCTGAAGAAGGCAAGCACACGTCTGCAGGTTTGTTTTTGTTGTTTTGGTCTTACACTCTGGATGTAGCCGATCTCGCTGGGCTATCTCTTGAGTTTGCCCTCGATGATGAGTTCCCGCCCATCGATATGCACGCGGAGTTCAGCCGAATTGAAGTTGGATACGTTTTATAGAGAGGGAGAACCTTGCTGGCATCGTCTACCCACCTGAAAGGCAGTAAGACCTGTCTAAATGAAACTTTTAGTCCCACGCACGGCCGGCGTGCGTGTCCGAAGCAGCCGTTCCTATGGCATTCTTGGTGCTTTTCACAGTCTTCAAACGGCTGCAAAAAGCTGTATGGGATAACATTCGCTGTTTGCAGTCCAGACATCCCCTACTAATCGATTTACAAGTCTACAACAGCCGCTCGACACGCACGCAGGCTGCGCGGGCGGGCTCAGTCTTATCAACTGTAGAAAGATCAATATAAAGTTTCCAACGGGTTAGGCGTAACCTCATACTAAATATAAATAGCGAGAAGAAATTCAGCTCACGTCCACGTCTTCGTCTTCCCGACAACTGGGAGATGGATCTTCATTCCAGCAAGGAGCGTATACGATTGCCCGATCTTCCGAAAATAATGTACTCCAACCATGTTTGTCTTTTGCCATTGACTGAAAAAGAGGTTATCAAGATTTTTCTAGATTTTTCGGTCAAAGGCTTCCATAGAGCTATATTGATCGCATAGGGACAATGTCACCTTGCCAGCGGAGTCTACAGAAAGGACAGAAGCATTGGGAAGTTCCTACCGGTTTCACAATGAAAAGGGGCTAAAGCCCCATCAGTGGGAATACTGGGGATGTCGATATATGTGAAAGAAATGAACATTCAAGCGTTTGAATGGATTACTCACAGAAAAACAAGTTTTTTCTCGGCAGAGTGCCTAAACCCACTCTCTGGTTCAGCACAGCAACAACTTCCGGAGGAGCTTTCTGACTAATCCTGAGAATTACTGGAGGCCGACATGAGTATGAGTGTTGGAGGCGAAAGCATGGCAGTTCAAAGAGTAAAATAGAATTTTTCTGTGTTCATAAGGTATTGCGTGCATATCCGGAGTCGATTTCAGATATCAAAACATCTGGATTATAATCACGTAAGGGGAGAGTTTAATGGGGAAAACTTCTGGGGAATAACGAATCTATTGGAAAACTGGAGCAAAAGTGCATTACATCTCTATTATCATCGCGTGTGATTGTGTGCAATAACATAGATTTCTATCTGGCACCTATTGAGTTCCTCGCCAACGGGCTGTACGCACGGAAAATTCCATTTCTCCTGGGAGCACTGTTCACGATAAAATCTCTTTCGAGTTTTTAGGGTGCGAAACACTATGCAGGCAGATGCTGGAGGGGATAGGGTCGACAAAAGCGAGCCGATACGGGCCACAATGTTCGATGAAAACGGTCGCGAAGGAGAAGATTTCAGTTAGCCCAGTACGCCTGTTCAGCCCGACCCGCCCCACCCCACCCCAACCCGTTCTATGACGAGCTTGTGACGCCGCGAACTTTTTCGATTGCAAAATGCAGCCTGCTCGATTCGCGCACCTTTTGCCATTAGCGCGCGCTCACGGAAACTAGCGGGGGCGCGTAAATTCGTCCGCACCTTGAACTTGTACGTACGTTAGAAACAGTTATTTAAGCTGGCTTTATTCTGAGGGTTTTTTCTCGATTGTTTTGCTTCCTCACTCGTTGGAGTCACGATCAAAAACCCCATTTAGAGTCGAACTGTCATCAGTGCGATATTCATAGTGAGCACTGCCCTTGAAAGACACAGTCAAGCTCGTGGTGTGTGAATTCCATACTTATGAAATCCGTCTGCTGCGTGCAGAAATCCTGCCGTACGCTTGATCTTATCTCTTCAGAACAAGCGAAAGAAATCCAGCACCCATTCCCTTAACGATGTTTGAAATCTCCACTGGTGTCGCCCCAGCGTTCAAACTGAAAGTAATGTTGAGAAGGGAATAAACCGCCTGAAGGGTGGTTTGGCCGCGTGACGCGCTTTCGAGCCTGATTTCCGTGGAAAAACGGCAGTTGACCTCGAAGTTTGAAGGAAGGGACCAATAAGGAAGACCGAAAACGAGATGGCTAGGCAGCGTCAAACGAGATATATCCATAGCGAAATATCTGAAAACAAAAGACACCACGGACCGGCTACTATGGAGACGAGCAACCAGAACAAGCTTAACCTAGGCCTGCTCAAAAGGAGGTTAAAGCTAGGAGAGGTGGAAAGAAAACAATGAAGATTTGATCCTAGAGTCAGCGAATATCACTCTACACATAATCAATTCGTGCTGGTTTTGGCTGCTCCGAACACTTATCAGAGTTGCATCGCGCTGCGGTGCGATCGGGTGTTTTTCATACGGGTATCAATCTATATCGCAATGCGCGTCGACTCGCACTCAAACAATGAAATCGCGCCGCACCTCAGGGAGTCAGGGGTCCGATTCGGCCCACGATAGAGAGGAAGCTTTCTAAACGGGTACCCTAGTCCCGACCTAGTCGAGTTGAAAGGGACTTTCAGAGCGGCACGTGCTGCTCCGAGGAGCGACGTGGACTCGGTTCGATTGGACTACGTGGAGCAGAGACTGACGTTACCAAAAATGCAGAGCCCTTAGTGTATACCGCATTCAAAGCAGGATGTAACACGAAAGGAAGTGAAATAAAGGAAATAACGTTCCTTGCTGCACCACACTTTTTCAAAAGTGTCCATAAAATTTACAATAAGCTAACCAAACTGCAAGAAAAAAAGCTCTATGGGAATAGCCATGCAACTTGAGCTCAGAGCACGTTATTCTCAATTATCCGATAATTTTTGGCTAATGCTAGAATACTCAAGAGGGTTCCAAAAGTACGAATAATGTTTAACAGCCCAAGCCCTCCCCATTTTAGCTCTCTCGCGTCAAATAAAGTTGGTGATATCTACTCAGACATAATCACGACGACCATCCCGTTGACGGTCCCGTTCGCCGATGGAGTGCTCACACAACCGGACCATCAACGATAGATGTGAACGGGCTGGTCGTCTCACAGGAAAAGACCAGCCTTCCATGCTTAGCGCCATCACCAACGCTAAGAGAAACGGGGATGGTCGCCGCGCGCGAGGAACGGGATGAATAGCCGTCCACGCAACGCGCCATCGTCAACGCCAGACCTAACGGGATGGCCGGGACACGGGGACATCCCAATAGGGTTATCCCCTCTGGGATCCCACAGGGGTGGGGGAAGGGGTGACCCGTGTTCCGCCACGATCCGCAGTGGGGTGCACCACCACCTTGGACCGTCAGGGGAGATGGCCCCACAGTTGGGCTGACAACCCGCCCCCGAGCCGTGGAGGAAGCCCGCTTCTCCTCGGCGACAAAGATTTCCCGCCGGTATCCGAGGTGGATCTTCTTTGGTGCGTTCCAAGGAAGATTTTTAGGAGGAGAAAATGAATCTGATGTAAGAGCCGACCAATGATAGATTGAGAGACCGCATGGAAATGAGCCTATCTGTTAGATTATCATTCGTTGAACATATCTTATCAGACCCCATTTTTTCCTACCCACCAGGAAGTCTTCTTGGAACCACCTGAGAAATGACAAATCAGGCCACATTTTCTCTCAAGGTCCAGCTCCAAAAAATCGACTGAGGCACACTGAGGATGAAGCCTTTTATACAAGCCAACATTGTTAATACTTTTTGTGTAAAGCACGTTAACATATTCGTTTTCAGATTAACGCTTTGATCGTCAGAATCAGAGACACGCCCACCGCGTTCCCCGTGTTTCGCCACCAAACTTACACATCAATGCACCCAATGAGAACCCAAACTTTACCGGGATGCTAAACGCAGTTTGTCTGGAGATAATTGATAAAGGGTAGGGTATAAAGATGTCGAGAGCGGTGTGTCTTCGTTCTCCGCACCACGATCACCCTCCTCGAGGGTTCAGCAGTTGAGGGTTCCGCACCAGGAAAAGTTAGGAAAACAGCATCACCCGGTGGACAAGAAATGCCCAAAAATTGTAGTGAAATCTTGGAAAAATCAAGAGGCCATTTCGAAGGGAGACCGATTTGGAAGGGGGCTGGGCTGGATAACAGCATCCCCAAAAGTTCGAGCCATTCACATCTTCAAGAAATATTAGTAAACTCCAAAATACCGTGCGGTACCGATTGCCACAAGGACATATGGAAATAATGATGATATCAGTTACGCATTGCTATATAAGATATCGACCGGCTCAAACTCTCAAATGAAAATTGCGAGTGTATTTTCGTGGCTTTGTGGCAATCGGTACACGCACGGTATTTTCGTCTAGTCTACAATATTTGCCGCACCCTGCGCGTCGGGCAAATTGCCTACTGCCGGCAGGATCAAACTCGACACTTTGTGTGTTCCGTTTTGAAAAAAGGCGCAAGCTGAACTCGGTGCCATATGTAATGACCTACGTGAACCGTGTTTGCGCTAACCTCCAATAGGGAACGCGAAGTATAAATGCGATCCTTGCCGACTTACATATGGTCTGGTGTCATATCTCCAGGAAGCCTTCACGCCTCTACTAAAGCTCCTCTGTACAATATTTCCTCAGAATCACAGCTTTTATGTGTATGATAAAATATATTATAGAAGCGTCCGCTGGTTTCTCTCAAATTATGACATGAACGATACAACCTAATCCCCAGACTGTACAACTTTCATTCACTCCTTTACGTTCCGACAAGTTCGATAAAAGTTCATAATCCGCAGCACACAATCTTATGATCTTCAATGGAACCTCAATAGAACTGTCAGCGAAGGTCTGTTTGGAGGTGAGCAGGCCAACAGCTTGCCCTATGATAGAACAGCTTTGAGGAAAAGGGAGAGCTGGTGCGCGGCGCTACTCATACTTACTTGGCATCGGTGGTTTTTTCTATAACAATTTGCACAACATTACCCAAAGCTCACAATCAGTATACGAAGAAGGGATCATACGATTGCTCGCCGCCGATGATCTTTTACATCTCGGAAAAAACTCCGCAAAACGCTTGAGTTGAGAAGGAACACGTAACGCTTCTGGGTCGAAAAATAACGCGAGAAGGACTTAAGACATGGGTTCAACATGGTACAAGAAGCATCCCGTACAGACTTGAAACAAAATGGACACGGAAACAGAATAAGCATACCTTATTCAGGTAGGAGACCAGATGGGGAAACAATGTCTATCGATCGTTGTTTGCTTGAGCTCGATCCCACTACGGCACTTACATGAACGATGTGCAAAATGACCCGAAACGACTGCTGTACCGGAGAGCAATCTTAAAGTGAAGATCCCAGCCCTCCAGATTTTCATGTTGGTTCATGCTCAAGAACCTTTGACTTCAACGTGTTTTGAGTAGTTCAAGATTGTGTAATCCCAGATTAAATCTTTCAGTCTGGTAATTTGAAGGAAGTTTCGTTATTTTTCTCCTTCATCGCCAGGCCTAAATGATTACCAGCAAGATAAGCAGTTGATTTAACTGGCAGCACCCTTCAATGATCAGTGCGCAAAGCCTCAATCCAGAAAAAAAAAGGTGAAAATTGTTTTACAAATTTGTTTTTTCCGGTTCTTCATGCCTGGTATACAATAAGGCAGCGTTGAAAAGATAAAGAATGCCGTAACCAAAACGAGTGCTCGCGACACTTTTCTATTTGATTTCAGTATCAGCATTTAATTGGCAGAAAATATTGAACTGGCAAGAACGCCATGATGCGAAGCTATCGAGGGAAAGGAGCAGAGTAGAGATCTTACCCGGGAAATGTGAAGCTATGCAAGATCTGACAAACGAGGTGGTGTACAGAAGGAGAATGACGATTCTTAGTTTGCTTTGTGAGCGAGTCATCACTAGGGGACGAAAAGGTTCGACGCTGTAACATGATGTGCATCTTCCAAAGGTCAGAAACACATCCACACATTACCGATTTAACCACTTCTATCCCACATTGTCGACAATGAAGCAATGTCGCCTTATGTATTCCTAGAATCATGGAAACAATTAAAAACGAGCCGGGAATGTGGAGAGCCGTACGTATGTTTTCCTAGGTGAACATATTCCTATATTTCGAGCCCATCATCTTAATGGAAAGCTTCTGTCCAGAACGAGGGATAGGGAAAAGAGACTCAAAGGTTGCTCAATAAGTCTTGTCTTTCAGATAAAAAACATATTTTATGGTTCCAAAGAAACACACTTTATACACTTTAGTATACTCACTCCCTGAACATTTAATACACTTTAAGAAGACCAAAATCCAAAAAAATCAGAGTCTCATCCATAGTGATGACGCACAGAATTCACTTTAAATCGCTTTTTGGAAACGCTCCAAATGTTGCTGAGAAAATCGCATTCAGGATGTGAATTTTTGTTCCATTATTCAGCGAATGCGGCACCCATTGTGCACACAATCTCTAAGAACCCTTCTAAAACCCATCATTTCACTCAAAATATGGCTCACACTGCCTAATGAGATGTGTAGAGCCTTTTACTAAAATCTCTCTCAGTCAATCGAGCGATCTTCCAAAAAACCACATATCCTGTATGTGTGGCTAAGATTTCTGGTGTTGATGCGCTTATTGGTCGATCAATCACTTCACGTATATCGTCTTCCAAGAGCTTGTACGACCACGTTTAAATTCAGCAACCCATCTTTCTTCTGTTCTGAGTGTAGGAGAACAATCATTACTACACTTTTAGCATTCGTTCAGTGAATTTCTTTTGGTGCTACACCTTCCAAAAATGAAGAATTTCGTCTACTGCACGATATTCAATTTTTCCATTGCTCTGCCACGGCGACACTAAATGGCTTGCAAACAAGGAATGAATTGACAGATTGAAATGAAACTTTACATACGTTCATATGAAGAGTGTACCAACAAAACAAGAAAAATTGGGCTAGTATCAACGTCCACTCTTATCGAACGACAAAACTATGTAATTGAACAGCCTGGTACTTCAACTGTTAGACTGTCACCCTCTGAGTAAAGTCATTTCTAGGAGGAAGTTGAAAAGTAGAGGCCCCATGGTCAATTACTTATGTACAGAAAATGTAGCGAGTTTTCCCCAAAAAGACTTACCATATTCGACGTTCGTGGCACTATTTTCTGTTTATTGTTCCTCGATGGAGCAAACAAGCTTAAAAAACAGAAAGGAACTATCTCCTCCCACGTTCCAGAGCTTCGGGCACATGGTACTAGCCATACTCAGGCAAACCAATCAACCAGGCAGGGACCGGCTATTCCAAATTATGACGTCATCGCCCGGACAGCAGTCGAGGGGCGAAGTGGCACCGCGGTCCCTGTCCGGTGCCAGTTCGCCCCTCGGTCGCTCTCGGGCCACAGCGGTGCCATCGCCAGAGATGGAGACGAGGACTGGTTGTTCTTTGAGTGATAACGTGCGAGCCACGTTATCACTCAAAGAACAACCAATCCTGCAGGTATAAAGGCGGCTCGCCTCGTGTAGACAGGTAGTTGGCCTTTCGAGGCCACTCTTGAGAAGGTGACCTCGGATCACTCTCAGAAAGACAATTTTGGCGGCCGAGGGGATCCCCATGGCCCGCGGTGGGAAGGCTTCCTCATTGCGGACCATGCTAGGTTGGTATCCTTGTTGCGGCCTGTGGCAGGATTCACCTCCTGACCCACAGGCTGTAACAGGTACTTTATCCTCTTAACAGGCTTAATCCTCTCCAGAAGAGGCGGAAATATAGAAAAAATAGCAATTAGGAATTTTTTGAAAATCGCCCGAACAGAGACCGCAGTGCCAGTTGGGACCGAAGATCGCTCCGAGCGATACTGCTGTGGCCCGGAGAGCGGCTGCTGTGGCCCGAGTAGATGGCTAATTTTCGCTCGGAGCGGAAAGGCAGCGCCGCTCGAGTAGCTCTCCGGTACCGCTCGGAGCGATGGTTTGCCTGAGTAGGTGAACCGAGTTTGCGCCAACCTCCAATGGGGAACGCAAAGTCTCATTAGGATTCATGCCGACGGTAGCTTTTCTGTTTTCTTTGAAACGAAATCAGTTCAAAGAAATGGCGAACTGCTTTCCTATACCTTGTTGCAGTCGAGTCCGAATCGTCCCATGAAAGCCCAGCGTGGCGAGTTAAAGTCTGTCCGGAATGAGAACGTACGTCCACGCGGTTGGCGAGCGTGTGATCGACCGTCGTGAAAATATTTTCTGGACCTATGAATCGATTAGCAGGGATCTCAGACGAATAGTGAGCAATGGGTAAGCTCTTCCGAAAAATGATTTCGTAACAGCCGTTCGACACGCACACCGAACGCGAGTGCGGAAAGTCTCACTTGGACCGACTTTGCCTTCTCTCTACATCTCTGCCACGCACAGTCATCCTATGCTACGCGCTACGCGCTGGAGAGAGAAAAATTCCGTCTCTTTCGGCTTACCAACGAAACGCTCGGTAGGAACAGAGTGTAGTGGAATCTCAATGGGTTAGTCGACAATCATTGTTTCGGGCCGTGACGCGCTGACGCATGTCAGTGCTACGCGAAAACTGTGTCGCGCAGAAAATCAGGTGAGAACGTGGTGCGAACGCTGGTGGGTTAAGCGCAATTGCGTACGTACGCAATTTCGCGTAAACAAGGAGCAGCGTGTTTTAGTAGCAGGATGTAGAATAAGTTTTCCGTCGTTTGTCCGAGAGCAAGTGGTCCTACAAATGTTTATTTTATTGCTTTCACTGTTATATTTGGTCGTGTTAATGAAAAAGCGCACTAAAGAAAATTCAGCCACGAGCTCGTAGCCTTCATTCGACCAATCTCTCGCGTCGCTGTCCATTTTAATCGCGGGTCATTACGAAGGGTCGTGCCCATCCTCCGGTAGAAATTGCCGGTACAATGCCGAGATAGCGCAGATCTGCAGCTGCAATGCCATAGAGGATCCGCGACCGGTCGGTACGCCTATACAAAAACAAAAACGACTGCGAATAACTCGAATAAAGTTCATTATGGGTTATAATACAACTAGACGGGGCTTGCGAAATAATACGCACCTATGGTTGTTACGCCCTCTGTCGGATAGGGACTATTTGTTAGTGCAAATAAGGAGATACCGAATGTATCTCAAACTTGGAGTTATAGGAGCCGGATTTACCATCTCGTCTTACTACACAGGACAGTGCATCGTAGTCGAAGCGGATTTGCTGATGCATGCTCTCGGGGCCGACGCATTCCAGAATTGGAACCGTTGCGTAGCAACTTGTCACGGCGTTGTCGGGACTCGCCCAGATGCTCAAGCGCGGAGATATCGCTACACGGTAGAAAGGGATTGCGGTTCTTTCAAGTCACTGTCATCGCGGCAAGTTTTCCCAGAGTCATTGTGAACATATAGCGATGGTCGCGCTATATAAGAACTTTGACGCCACCTGAGACGTTAATGGGGCAACAATGAAAAATCACAAATGCGTTAGCTGAAGTCGTAATAGTGTTTATGTAAGTAGAGGGTATCGTTTAATATCTTATCTCCTCAGCAGAAGGAGCAAAAAAGAGCCATAATCTCATTTTTTTGTTGCTTAGCAGTGTTGTGAGAGAAGTTATGCCCCCTTTGTCCTGATAGTAATGGTGTGGCGACATTGATTAGTCACATCGCTTCTGACGCCGGTGACTAATTTTGAATGAACTTTGTGGAGTGCCGGGCGCATTCTCCGTACTCATTCCTTGATGCTATTCTTCCAACGTACCCGTCTTGCTACCTAAAACCTTCACATAAAACCGGGTTTATTACGTTGTATTATGAACACGTAACACTGAGGTCTCAAACTTTGCCAGCTCTCTCCACTCGGATTTCAAACAATGGATTGGGAAGGAAAAGAACCAAATGTTTGCTTTCTAGGCGGAGGCTGGCTCTAAAGGCACAGTACACCATCATATATGAATTTTGAGATTTGCACGTTTTTGTGTAGTACACCCTTTTGTGTAACACAGGCTAATTGCGAGATACCAATCCCTCGAAATATGCGAGGTATAGGCGACCACCACAGGCCCGGCCTCTTAATCGCTGTCACGAGCCACGCCCCTTTTCTTGATTTCAATGCCTAGGTAAACGAAAGAGAATTCCCATACAGGTTTTTCGTTTTCCTTTTGCTTTAATGAATCTCTCTCCACTCTTGCACGCTCGTATTTAGCTGACTGCAAACGAAGAGACATAAAGGTAGAGGACAAGTCGTCCACTAAATTTCCGCCCTTGGAAGTAAGCGATCTTCAAGAAGCCATAAGTTCGTTAATAGGAAGTGCTGATCAAATTCAAAGATATCATTATGATCAGTGTGTGATCCTTTCGGGGGTAAGCAAGAAGTCTTGAAAATAATTTCTTGGGTGTGTTGTGCCTTGAAGCTCAATCGAGAATCCAGATGACAAATATAATTTATACCCATTTCTCAGTATTTGGTCTAGAAGTTTGCTTCTACCGTCGTATACGGAAATAGACCTGATGCCTTCCAATTTGGCGGTATATGTAGAGGAGGGTCGTCCATAGATGCGGTTTCAGAAAAGAGATTCAGCTAATCTCCTCCAGAAAACCGAACATTCTTTTCAAAGTTTTCACGCATTTTCCAACTTGCTCCCTGGCTAACATTGCTACAAGCGCCCTATCCGGATCGCATTTCCCGTACCTTCCTCGGTGGCAACTGCTCTTTGGTATTCCCTTCTCTCCTTTCTCCTCCTATGTCCCTGATTCCCGAGATTGAAGAGTTTCTCCTGTGCGTTCACTAAGCCAGCAAAAACTACTGGACGCTAATCGGTCATCACTAAAGGCTCAACCCGAAAAGCCCTGGCCTCTGATGCTCATGACTGTTTTTGCATCTTAGCTCAGAGTCTAGCAAAGTTAATCATCGATTCAAAGAGAAAAACGGTCACGCTTTCTTACGCGCTGAAGAATGAAAAATGATTTCTGGCGATCCTTCTCTGTTCCATTTTCTAGTGCGTTCAATTTCTGTGCATTACGGAACAGCTGCGAGGGTGGCGCTAGCGCTTCTTCTCTTCGCTGAGTGTTTTACTTCCTGCCTTTGTTGCCTTCAGACCATTTATTACTATAATTGTACTGCGTTGTACGAGATGCTGACCCAGTTCAAAAGAGGTCAGCGCTGAAAGCTCGGTCCAACCAGTAAGTGGTGTTGCAAAAGGCTATACTTGGAGGCGGTGTCCTCAACAAAAAAGACACCTTAGATTTTCACCCCTTTTGCAGTGGTTTAGTCCACAAATTAGAGTAGTGTAGCGAAAAGACCACATAAACCCTCAGCATCCAAGTGGTGCATGAGGCTGGATTTACGAACCTTTTTTAAAAGGAATTGAACTTTCAAGCTCCGTACGTTTCCTACAGTAGAGTTTGAAACGTCCAAAAAAGGAGTTCTACGCTTCAACTTTCCTAGGTTCTCTCCATATCACGAGTATGTAACTTGTCATGTGATCCGTATTCCTTTGGATGGAGAACATCTCAGCGGGCGACTGATGTGGTGAATCAGCGCACGCGAAGGTTTCGCTTACATTTCACTCATACCATTTCTTGACACTCTTTTTCTTCCCTCCCCTCCCCTCCTCGAAAAGAATCCAAACCCTAGGTTCCTGAGAAAGCGCATGAAAATGATCAAGCGCAATACTACTGTTGTGAAAGGCATCTTCCGCGAAGGAAACCAAATTTTATCTGTTGTCCACAACTCAAGACCTGTGCCAGGTTGGGATCGTTTGGAAGGGTTAGGTTCACGAAATCGCACCATGAAAGTTACTGCTATCTATAAATGGCACTGTGGGGAAAGGCCGGATTGATCATCTATCATGAGGAAGAGTTGCTCTATGACAGGCGCAAACGATCCAATGCTGAATACTCTTTAGCTCGAGAGATCCTATGAGCCAGACATGCACATGAGAATCTCCTTGTACAGAGAAATGTTTGGAAATTAGCAACGAGAAACTTTTCGTTCAAGTTCATCACACCAAACACAAAAATCGCGGGAAGGTTAAGAATATTTCGTAGGATTTTCAAAAAACTTTTTTCTTTCGAAATTTGGGCGTATTGTCGTAATCCTACCTGCACAGAAAACTGGGTCATTATGTGATAAATCAGAACAGCTGGAGCACTGACACTGAATTTGCGATTATTCAAAGGCCGTACCGCGTATGCTGAAATGCACGGTGCAACCGACAAGTAATTAATTATACTCTTTTCATAACCAATCGCACAAACTCCTGGCCCGCCGTTGGTCCTCTACTGGCCCTCTACTACGGTAATTGACGCGTTTTCGGCTGACTCCGGTATGCGTCGGCGACCTCGTCAGCGATCCATGATCACTGCTGCCACCCAAAACTCACCAGCTCAACGGCGTAGTGGCTTGGTGCGTGAATGAGTGGTGACAACGATTTATCAATTGCTTACGGGGTCGTAGATACATGGGCAGGTCGAAAACGCGTCGATTACTGTAGTGGAAAGCCAGTAGAGGACCAGTGGCGGACCATGAGTTGGCGCACTCTTTTATAAGCAGAGTATATTTAGATGATTATTTCCGTTGAAACAAACATACGTTTTCATGTAATCTCAATCGTGGAATCTCATTTGTGTCACGTGTCCTCTTGAGTGTGGCCGACGTTTCACATCCGTGCAGACATGCACACAAACGGACACACTGTCGCCGATTCTAGTATCAGCGTATACATACTCAGACGATTCTCGGCCTCAAGTCTCACCGAACTGCATTCTGAGCCACCTAATGGCTCGTCTCGTTCTCCAACACTCCAGGCCACTGCTTTTGCTGCCCGACCTCCTCCAGTTGGCCCGGAAAGCACCAGCAGGAGCCTGCAGGTTGAGAATAGGAGCCGAACTGACAGGTGGCTCGGGCCGAGAATCGCGTGAGTAGGCTGTCTGTTAGATGCACCGTAAAGAATGGGAATGAAACCACTACACGTCTTGTCTTTTGGGGAAGACGAACACGTTCACAGCTGTGCGGCCCTTGATTTCGCAAAGTGTCCTACCTCTTTCGAATAATCGAGATCGTTGGCGTTCTACGAGAAAAGAACCTACTTTGCAAAATTATACGATGCGAACTGTGCCCTGACACAAGGTCAAATCAAATCACAGGTTTCGTGTCGATGGAATAGGCCACGAATCCGAGTAAGAGAACATTTCTTCGTGAACGTGTGCTATCTCACACTCACAAACAAAAAATCGTCTTACCCTCTTCCCGTCTTTTTTTACTTTATTCCAAATCGCTTCTCCGGGAGCATAGTGCACGCAGTCAATGCCTGCCTAGCCACAAGTGCGGTTAGCCGTGGCCGTGTCCTCATTATGCCGGCCATTGTTCTGGATGGTTAATCCACCAGTGGATGTACTCCCGCATGCCGTGAAAAATAACCTGCCCGACCTTTCTATCTATCGCTGACTTCCTGGCATTCTCTAGCTCTCAATTCTGTGAGCTCTAAACGATTCCTCAACAAATTTGAAATATTTTCCATTGTATGTGCTTGTATAGATCTTGATATTTTTTGAGCGAGTATACATATGTTTGAGGTAATGAATCTCTCCGCAGTGATTTATTTGTGGGAAAGGTATGACGAGGAAGAACGAGGTAGCCAATTAGCCACCCGATTAACGGTCATAACGATAAGGAAAGAAAAGGAAAAAATGTGAGGCGGAATAGCCGTGACTAGTTCCGTATGTGAAGAGTAGGCGGCATATGAACGGAGTCACTGTTTTGACCACTTGCATGTGCCAGATCCTCCACCTCTCCTTCTATCTCTGTCACGGTTATTGCGAACGACAGCCTTAGGTAAAATTATGCTCGTAAGATTCTTCTTTATTTTCAAAGGCTTCGAACGCGCAGAAAATCGCATATTATTTGTTTTTGTGTAGCTTGGCCTGTATAGTGGACGAAAATGTCGAAAACATGGAGAACCTTTATTTGGAAAGGAAATTCAGTCGGAACACATTGTAAATTTAAATTTAAATTTCGCGCGAAAATCTCTTTTCGGTTTTTCTACCTCATTACTGTCATTTTCACTGTTTTTCTGCATGTGGAGTTTTGTGCCATAACTGTTTTTCATGTTGTTTGCCGGCCGCATCAGCATTCTATGAAAAAGTGCTAGATGACTGGTGAAGATTGGTGGCGGATGCTCACCTTTAACCCCTTCAAGCTCATAACCCTACGTTTTTGACGCGCCGAAGCTCACCGGCGTGGTCCACCGGCCTCATTCATCGAATTGAGCCTGAAAACGGAAAGTGGTTTAGAGCGCGAACGATCTGCTTGAGTAGACTCTGAGTGGAGATGAGGGTGAAGTGGAAGTTTTCCAAATGACAGGCGGAGTTATTTTTGGGGACGTTTGCTTTCTTAGAGTACATCCGTAATAATGTTTCGCCTTTTTTATTGGATAATCCTGTTTTATTACTTTTCACCTTCACTTTACGTAGGGGCTGTTTTAGGATTGCGATTTTTTTTGTTATTGTAGAAGTGTGACTGTACATAAATAATTCGTGTTCGAAACTTCCTAAATGCCTTCGGGGATTCCAAAAAAGAGGGAATTTTCATAGCTCCGCGACAGAGTAAGCGTACGCTTCGATGAATTTATAGGGTGTTCAGAAGAAGGTTTCGAATTCACATCTCAACTTTCAGTTGCGGGTTATTATAGGCGCTGAACACGATTCTGGGGTTTGTTTGTTGCTAGTCTGAAAGTCACTGTAGGTTACGGTAGACATAATGTCTTTTAATTGGCTTGTCTGGAAGTCAGTCCCGTGAGGCTGCGTTGATGTAATTGTCACCCACCCAAGCTTCACACATACCCAGGGGTTCATACCCCCATCAAAATCAGATGAGTGAGTCCGCCGTCCTCGTTGTGCAGATATCGGCACACCTGAAATCGCAATGAGTGCAAGTTTTCATAGAATCTTTTATTTGGCGTGGCCTATCCTATTACTTCAAAAATCAACAAATGAATCTCAATTTCCTGATCAGCATCTCAAATTAAACGTACAGATAAATTTTGAGCCAACTCTGGCAATTGTGAGACTTTGACCAGACAGCCACATAATATTCGTCGTAGCGTACTGTAAACCAACGAAATTCGATAAACAGGTCACAGAATTTTGTTAAACAACCCATAAAACCCCTTCGTAATTTTTTTGGAGCGATTCTAACGAAGAATTCATAAAACGTCAAATTTCGAGTTTAGCGAGTAGAATTTCCCCTAGTGGGAGGCCTTGACGAGATTCTGCCAAAACTCCTTGAATGGACTTGAAATGTGTAATCAAAACTCAAAGCAACTCCCAGAAAAAGTTTTTAAAGTCAGTTAACACGCTCGAAGACGTGGTTGAAATAGCTACGGAAATAGAATTGTATGGCTCAGGACACAACGTCTACGCATTTTGAAGCGTCCAAAACAACTCTCAAAGACGCTACACGAGTAAGAAGTTGGCCCCACCCCGTATTTCTCCGCCCGCTGTACGTGCCGTCCTCTACCGAAAGAGGGGTGCTGGGCCATTCCCACCGTCGTCGATTTATGTGGCTTACCTATTGTTCTTATTATACCACCCACAAACGTCGCCATCGGTTGGAATGGCCCATGCACCCCTGCTTTGGAGGAAGACTGCAAATTACAAGGGAACTCAAAATGGAGTTTTGATAAACGGTCTTTTGAGGGTTGTAGAGAAGTTAGAAAGAAACAGTTTGAGATTTTAAACTTCCACTCAGTCCCCAAGGATAGATCAAAAACGACCAATAAAGAAAGAAACTAGAACGCTGATTCAGGGGTAAAATGATCTGAAAAGATTCTTCTAAAAGTTTGAAGCTAGCTAGATTCTTAAGTTATGATTTGTTTATTGATCCCTTGAACAATGCTCATTGCGTTCAAACCACCGATCATTGCAATGAGATAGTCGGGATCGGCTGGCAACACACCATGGCTCGGCAGGTTAGGTGTCGGATAACGATGCAATTGAATGATGGTTCGAATCCTGTGCGATCGTTACGGCTGATAGTAATGACATTCCTAGGTGTTCACCCTTCTTGTTTTGAGTTTTACCAGTGTCTCCTGTTTTTTATACCTCTTTTCTTATATCATAGAGGTAACGTGACATAAACGGCGAACGGTTCACACCAATGTTAGAAACTATGGATTTTCCGAGGTTTAAATAATAGAATATCAAGAATAATCTTAAACTTCCACCACATGTGCCACAGAGAAGCCGTCCTTAATTCGGAGAAACACTTTAGGGAACTTGTTTTGATATAGGAAGCTAGAAAAAAAAGGTAATTTGGGGCGCTGAACACAAATCTGAGGTCCGTTTCCAGTTTTTTAGCGGATTTCGACAGATTAGCGTGCACTGAATGGCATTTTACCTACCGCAAACCATTGTTTTGGTAATTTTTTATCTACCCGTGAAGACTGAGTGAAGTTTTTAGATCTTTTGTTTCTTTTAGGCCCTCTACAACACTCAGAACACCGTTTTTCAAAACTCCACTTTCAGTTCGCAGTGATCACTTGTTAGGGGTGGGGAGAAACAGGAAGGGCCACTTCTTACTCATGTAGCGGCATTGTGGGTACACATCGGGGGATGCGTAAAACAAGCTCTAGTAAGTTGTGGCAGCAGAACGTTTTGCGTGCACTTGAATTAGAATGACCGAGTGCTGTGATAACAGCGTGAGAGGGAGGCAAGAGTGTTGTGCAATCGCGGCATCTACATACCCCAGCCACAGGACGACGAGCTCCTACAATAACATAGTGAGCTAGGTAAAAGCTCAAACATTTGCTGTTCGTGGCGTTTAATCGGTGCACGTGCTACTGCCAAGCAGCCTTTTATCTCGACAAGCTACTAGAGATGAATACTTATTCACTGTTCTGCAATTTTGGTTCACTAGACCGACTTGCCATACAAAACATGATCGTAAGTAGTTCGTGCTGCCTTCAAGAATTATAGAATTTTTTCCTCATTTTGAGTTGAACGAGAAAGGATTATCGAGCTTATGATCTCAAAATCTCCTTTTCACTCTTATATTTTGCCAAGACCGAGAGCTCTTCTGCTTGCTCCGCCCGGACTTATCGGAGCAGGATGAGCTTTATATTTCCTTTCTTGTTTGACGGAGCGTCTTCTTTGCTGGAGAAGTTGTCCCTATTTGCTACACCATCTGAGCTAAGAAGTGGTGTGGCTTTTTTGTATTCGACAGTCTTCAGCAACCCCATTCAAATGACCAACTTTACTGCATCTGTTTGTTGACATTTCATCAATCTAGGGATCGGTCGCTTTTATCGTAAATCTACTCCGCGAAGGAGACAAATTGCAATGCAAAAAAAAACTGAGCGGGGTGCGAGGCCTCTCGCTCTGCCCTCGCGGTCCCTCATTTCCCTCTTTTGTTCCGGCGCCGGTCCCATTCCCTTCCGACTGCATCGCGTGTCCATATTGATCATGAGGACTGATTCTGAGGCCGAATCTATAATACATAGATTCAATGCACTACATAACTGCCTTTAGCATTGCTTATCTCGTCATTTCCTCTCTTGCTGTAAGGTAAAGCTGATGCTTATTCCAACACTGGACATAGATTGCACTCCTCACTAAAATTGAAGGTTCTCGCAGCCTTCAGATTCATTGCAATATTTTGAGCTTTTTGTCACAAACTCTTGAAGCAAAATCCAACGGATTGCTGAATTTGCTCATCATGATCCAAGTAACGTCCCGAACGTGAATTTAGGATTGAAAATCTCGAAGGCACAGTACATCCGATATGAATTTCGTGATTTGGACCTATTTGTGAGTAGATCGCTCTTGTTTAAAGGCAGCATACACGCTCGTAAACGGGATTGAGATAACTACGGAAATAGAATGGTATGGCCCAGATAACAACGCCTACGCATTTTGAAGTGTCAAAGCGATCCACAATGCCGCTACATGAGTTATAGGTAGGCCCCGCCCTGTATTTTCACGCTCCCTGTATTTGCAATTTCCCTGCAACGTAAGGTTGCTTGGTCATATTCACCGTCGGTACTATTGGTACATAGATTGCCTAACAAGTGATCCACACACATCACTGACGGCGAAGATATGTAGCCCAGCAACCCTGCGTTGGAGGAAAATGGCAAATACAGAGGGCGTGAAAATACAGGGCGGGGCCGACTTCTAATTCATGTAGCGGCGTTGTGAGTCATTTTTGACACTTCAAAATGCGTAGGCATTATGTTGTAAGCCATACGGCACAATCCACATTGTTATCCCAACCACGTTTACGAGCGTGTATGCTGCCTTTAACACGCGCCAAAAGCGAAATTTCAAGTCCTAAAAACAAGCGAGATATAGGCGACCAACACTGGCCCGATCCCCTTCCTTCATCACCACGGGCCACACCACCTTCGTGATTTCCAAACTCAATAGCAGCTAGAGGGATGGACGAATTTTAACCGTGTCGCCGTTCTTCTCTCCATTGCCGGTCTATCTCCTCATCCTGGTTCGCTCTCGCGCTACATACGACTACGAATGAAGAGAAATACGGGCCTGAAACAACTCGTCAACTTAATTTTCGCCCTCATAGTATAGGCATATTCGAAGAGCCGTAGCTCTGTTTGTAGGGTACCTTGAGCGATTTCAGACAAACCATTGTAATCAGTGTGTGATTTTCTCCAAGATAGGCGTAAAACCTGGAAATTTATTTCTTATATGTCGTGTGCCTTTGGAGGCGCAAAAAACGGTGTTCGATTTTCTTTCATTTTGCGCAAGTGGGCTTACTCAGAAACTCAACGGGTCCGAGCGCAGATTTCTGTCGAATCAAATTCCTTTCCGTTTTCAAACCTCAATTCTTTCAACTGAGACGACATGGGGGAGAAGTAAAATTTATTCTCACCCCCCAGTCTTCTCACTTGGGACTACGTGGAGGGACAATGCTAAAGGATTCGACCCGACAGAAATCTGGGGATGGAACCCGTTCGAGCTGGGGTCAGACGCGGCGGATCTTTGAGTATTAGAAAGGTTTTGAGGTATGTATAGCAAACAGGCAACTCAAAACATCAAAATTTCTGAGACAAAAACCTTCGGAAACCTTTCATCGCCTACTTTGGAGTGTTATGTGTAATTAACAAACGACGAAAATTTAAACGCCTGAAATGGTTTTAGCCCCTTTAAACACTTAAAGGCAGCATACACGCTCGTAAACATAATTGGAGATAACCACCCGGAATCAGAATGTAAGTGTGTATCCGGAACACAACGCCCACGAACATTGAAGCGTCAAAAACGACCCATAATGACGCTACACGGGTGAGAAGAAATCGGCCGCGCCCCTGTATGCTGCCTGCCCCTGGTGTTTGCTGTTTCTCCTCCAAAACAGGGGTGCTGGAAGCCATTCCACCGTCAGTCGATGTGTGTGGTTTTATCTCACTGTACACTGATCCACCACCCACAAACGTCGCCGAAGGTGGGAATGGCCCAAGCACCTCTGTTTCGAGAGGGAAGGACACAAATACAGGCGGCGGGCAGCTACAGGGGAAGCAACTTCCTCACTCGTGTAGCGGCATTGTGGAGTCGTATGTTGACGCTTCAAATATGTGTGAGCGTGGTGTTCTGTGCCATACCATTTTAATTGCATAGTTACCTCAGTTACCTTTACTGAGCACGTGTATGCTACTGCTTTAAGGTTATCCATTTTAGACCACGCCTAATTTTCCCGGAGACGCTGCATGTTCGGACCCGCGTTTCCACAATGAGAAAGCTGCCCCGTTTTTCGACAAAGCGTAAGCTTTGCACCGCTCTAAGGATATAGTAAGAACGGATGTATTTACGGAAGTGTTCAGTGAAAATCTCATGGACCAGCATGACCCATCGAATCCTCCACGCCCACTTCATATAAAAGTTGCACGCCGTTTTGCTTCACCGCAGGAACAATGGCCAGAATTTTTCAAATACTCTTTATCCCAAAGGTTTTAAAATCCAAGCATATGAACTAAACCGCCTTATTTGTGACTTGAGTTTTGGGCACAAAAAGTTGAATTGAAACAGTATTTTTGCATTTTGTAAATCAGAAGGATAGAACTCTTTTTTTGGATATGAATTTTTTCGCGCCCCTGTATTCCAGACAATTCCCTTCATCCCTAACTACCCCAGGGCTCTTCATTGGAAAGAGGTTCAGAAATAGATATGCAAAATTAAGAAAAATGTTACTATATTATGTCTATAGGTTATATTATGGCTATGTTTAATATTTATTCTTCATTATTATTTATTGAAAAACAAGGTCAGCTTACCTGAGAATTTCAGGGCGCAGAAACCATTTCTGATGTCTGGATTGCTCAAAGTCACGCAATCCTCCGAAAACACACCAAACAGGCGTACTGTGCTTCTCCGCTGCCAAATTCCGCTCCGCAAAGTGCGTATCATAACGCTTCGCGGCGGCACGCGCGCCAGAAGCCGAATGAGTTTCTAGCATCGATCAGCTGACTGTATGTAGATTTCCTTTACTTTCTTTATTTCCCAAGGTTTCTTCTCTGATTAAACCTGTTTTTCTTCTTTAATGTTTCTTCATATATTACAGTGTTAGATCTACATGCGCACTAATTTTTTCTTTCCAGATGCCGTCGCAACAACCTCTAGGACAGAAAAAAATCCCCCAAATTTTCATTCCCGTTTATTTCTGGGATTCTTTTTCTCATTTTGTTTTTAACATTCAAATGCACTTTGTTTTGGTTTCGTAATGTCTCTCTTCATGCGTTTGCTCTTTGAGGATAGGTCCAGGATTTAATCCGAGATTCGATAAATCATTAGATATTAAGAAAAAAAACAAAAGAGAAAAGAATTGCAAAAATAAACGATGAAATTAAAAATACCTACCATCGTTAATTTTTCTCCCTAGAAGTTGTTGCAGGAAGGCACCTGGGAGGAAAAAAATCAGTGTGCATGTAGAATATAACCCTTTAATATGAAGAAACCTGACACAAACAGAGGCGGGCTTCAGTCACAGAAGAAACCAAGTAAATCGAAAACGAAAAAACAACCTACAATCAGCGATCGGCAGCCAGGAGCTGGGAATCTCTGATCCCGGCTCGAGCGCGTGCGGCCACAAAGCGTACCTCGATACGCAGTTGCGGAAGCAGGAATTGGACGCGGAGAAGCTACAGTAATTATTTATTTTATAAGTTCACCTTTTAACAGTTTGCTTCAAAATCTTAGAGCTTTGTCGGGACTTTCTCTCTATATCTTTTTTTACTTCGTGAACTTGCCTACTCAAGAAACATTGAAAACCTAATATGGTTTTACGCTTCCAACACTGCCTCCAAATCACCGCATATGTACGGTGACCCGCAGCTGGGATCATATGTGCACTGGCTTGATGGCACTTCCTATCGTGTTTTGTTCCTGCTCCAGGCATTGTGGGGTTTGGTAACGCGCAGCAAACGCGGGTCATAATCCTGAATACCGCTCCCGCTAGGAAACGAAAAAATGGGCAAAGCCCGGGTGCCCCATATCCGCCGCTTGCCCCCGCTATATCCGGCGATTCACTGCCGTTCGCAGGTTTTCGACCATGCTTAGATTAGATTTACAACGGCAAAGGAGGTCGTCGTCCTATTAAAAGAAGGGGCGGCCTCCCATCATTTCAATAGGGCGGGTCTTCCCCAACAAGGACACGGTCCATGTCGCGACAACCCGCGTGAGGTGAGTCACCCCCACCGCGGTCCGCGACAGGAGGCATCATCCACGCCACGGTCGACCGCGAGAAAGCTTGCCCCGCTGAGGACCATGGGGGAGACCCCTCAGCCGTCAAAAATCGTCCAGAGAGTGACTCGTAGCCACTTTCCAGAATTGCGTTCCAAGAACATTTCCATGGCAAAACGCGTCCATGGAAACATAGCCACGGCTGCGTGGAAGCATTTTACAGTTATGTTTCGTAGCCACTTGAAGCAAACCTGTCCATGGAAAGGCCTTTTGCCCTCCCACGCCGTTGTGGGAACATTCTTGGAACGCACCACAGGAGCGGCCCCGAAGGCCGACTGCGCTGTCTCTGGGATGAGGCCCCTTATATACGTGCTCTGCTGCTGATATGGGCCTGGTCAATTGTGGAGTCATAGATAACGCGATTTGGCAGATCAAACGAGTTCATGCCCATTCAAATCGTGTACGAACGCAACACCGAGCCACTCTGCAGCAGTGACGTCATTGCCAGCCAAACGGCGGAATCCGAGGTTTGGCAGGCGCTGAACACAGACCGGAATGGCCATGCGGGAGCTCTGCCGTTTGCCCCGCACAGGTCGAAATGGGACGGTTCAGTGCGCGTTAGAAACTCCAGAATGTCTGAGCTTGTGTCTATCTTCCACTGGCGGCCGACGATGTATATACTGTAAAGGAATTTCAGCTTCTAAAATCCTTCCTTTTTCAAGAATCTGATATCGTGAAATCCAAACCCAGCAATAGAGTGACTTTGAAATGGTCAATAAAATTGCTTTGTTTACTATTACAATAGTTTTTCATCAGTCACTCCTTTGCCCCAGCGCCATTCGAGATTGAGATTTCCATATGATCAACAACTTTGGCATTTTTTGCTTAGGGAAGACTTTCGACCATCTTGACTGATTCTGAAATGTCGAAGAAAGATTATTGTTTTTTAAACTTAATCATTCTATGAAGTTCTGGAGACGGCCAAAAATCTATTGAAACTACCATTTTGAGAGCAAAAGAATCAGAGAAATAAAAACAAGCCATTCATTTTGAGATTGAAGACACGTCATGTTCGAAAAAATCACCCAAGTCGAGAAGTATTTGAATCGGTTGCTCATACCATACCAACAAAGTTACCTAAAACTGCATACATGATTACTTATGTCCAGACAGGTTCTGGAGTACCTCTTGTAATTTCAACTTCCCCAAATTTCCAACCAATTAGCTTGGTGTTTGCAGATGCATGTATTGCGTGGTAGTCGTAAATTTAGGACGATGTCGATCAATTTGCGATTTAATCTCAGCGAAGTCCCTCCGTAGATAGCCAGCCCGCTGACCAGGCCATATTTGTCGTCCCGTAGTGTGGACTCCGTCCCTGACAGCCGGCCTCCACACCTTCCGAAATGACACTTCCATCTCACCCAGTCTGTTTGTTTGTTGTAAATAGTACGTGGAGTTGCCGAGTTCCAGCCGACCAGCCAGCTAGCCACCTGTGTGATTTCGACCTAATGCGGTGCACGCCTCACCTCGTTCGGTGTAATGAGGCGCGAAAAACCTGCACCACACCCGCCCTTTATTGCCACTAGCTTTTCACTTTCACACCATCAAGCTTACTGGATTAGCAGGTTACCTTATAGGATTAGGAGATTTTTTCCCGAAATTGGATACCCGCTTGCCACCGTTATTAATGCACCTAAATTATGTTGCATCTCACCCAATCTCTTAAGGGTGAGATTTTCTATTCTCTTCATGAACTAGTGATATTTTTATTCTAAAATCGGTGAACATTGGAAAGAAATGTGATTGAAAAAATTCAATACATATGCAAAATTATTGGGAATTTTCTTTACGAGCCAGAGTCTTCCCGATCGGGGTCGATCGTGGGATGTGTCTCCTCATTCAGGTGAACAGGGAACGTCCCATCCCTTTGAGGCGGGTTATGAGTGCGGCGCTCGCTTCTACGGGTCCTTCGTGTTTGCGGTCCCGTTTGCACAAGAATTTCAGTTTCAAGATTTTCCCGTTATTCTAAATCAGGGTGCAAGCCACAGGTTATCAGATCAGAACGCTTGGTCTTCCCAAAGTGATTGTAGTCATTTTAGCAGATCACTTAATCACCAAAAAGTAAGCCCTTCGCCCACGTTTTCAGCCATGGATCGCGGGGAACTCATATCCATGCATCGCCATGAATGCCGCCAGAGACGACCACCCAGGTATCGTAAGAACATTGATATTTCGGCGACCCAATCATGCTGTGAATACCTTAATTCTTGCAGCTCATTTTCTTCAAAAGCAATTGCCCGCATGAGTTACAGAACTTTCTGTTTGGGGTTCATCTACATAAGACCATGTCGACCTATCTTGCCTACATTTCCGGAAGAAGTCCAGAATGTGACCGAGCCTTGTCTGAAAGAACTTACTATTAAGGGGAAACTACAAAAAAATAAGTGAATCCCAAAGATTTGACGTTAACTTTGTGCCCCCTAATGTGGGAACTTTCCGTAAGCACACTGAAAAAAATTGAACTTCTTTCTCTTGCTGAACATCCAAGATTTTTAGCCTTTTGGTTTAATCTTTTTCATGTCACTGGTGCCTCGGACGTCATTTATGAACTCATGGTTTTTATTTTTGGGATATGGCAAACCTTATACTCATGGCATTTGTTGGTATATAGCGAACCTTGCTTTCCCTGCTGTGATGGGCCGTGTTTCGACGTGACAGACATTGTCTTGTTTCTCATTATTATTATTATCGTCTATAGCAAAGCTGTAACAATCATTGAGTTCCGATTAGAAATCTTACAAGGTCGACCCTAATACAGTTCGGAGCCATATATTTTTTCCCATCTCTTCTTTTTTTTGCTTCACCTTACGAGTTCTCCTACATTTACTAAACTATGGTCGTGCCAGATGACTGCAGCTGGGAACGTATTTGCCTTCATCTACACTTATCAAGCATTGGTACATCAGAAACTGTATTAAGACAACTCGCCCAGATAAGTACCTTACTGTGGTCGGAGGACACTCTATGCCATCCTAGGAAGCCGCGTGGGTAGGACCGCACTTTACAACAATCTTTACAACAGAAACGGATTAGAATGAAATCACTTTTCTCCAACATGAGGAAACTGATGGTTTCAGTTTTCTGGCAGTATATCAGTTCTTTCCTTACTGCCCCTCTCTACCATTAGCGGCTCCAAGCTTTTAACGCTAGGGTCCACCCACTCCAAAGAATTTTTCTGATTGAAGCAATAATCTTGCGTCCCGCTGTTGAATCTTTACGCTGAGTTTTTGATTGTTTTTAATTGCATTTGTGTTTTCCGAGTTTCTATCCTTTATTTTCCAATGTTGTTGAGCGCGTCGGCAACGACGTATAATAAATAAATAAATAAATAAAAATAAATGAATGAATAAAATAAATAAATAAGTAAGAAGGAGAGAAAAATAAATAAATAGGGAATACGAGATCATACGTCTTTCGTCTTTCCGGTCCTTTTTGCAAATCGGTTTCCCGTGAGCCCCTTCTCGGTATTCTGGGGAAGAATTCACTTGAAGAAACAGCGAGCCGGTGACGAGTTGTGACGGCTTCCAATTTCCCGTGTTTTCCAGCTTCTCGCCTTCCACTCGGAGGTCTTAAAATCGGAATGTTGGCTACATACATAACTATAGACATACATGGGCAAATTGGAGTTTTTCAAATGATCGGCATATTAAAAAATCAGCCTTTTTCGAACATTCGTCTTTCCAAATAATCCAGAAATCGCCGAATGATCGACTTTTCGATTCATCCGAAATTTCAACTTTTCCGAATAATCTGACTAACTCGACTCAATCAAAATGAAATTTCTTTAATCCGGATGATTGACTTCGAGTCATTCAATATAAGCTGTGGATTGGTACAGTGCTTTGTTGTTCTGCGCGAATGAGCTAATATTTCTCCGCAGTTTTATCTAGCCGGTATTGAAACAGCAATAAACTTTTTAGGAAATTTTGTACATTTTTTTAAAATGAACAGTGAAGTTGAAAATTCGTGCATCTTGTGCTCACATTGGGGAAGCTGCTACCTGCATTACCAGAAGCTGTCGCGCAGCTCACTGCATATTCATCTCGTAGGTAGATTGTTTTCTCATTATTATATGCTACCAGAGAGATTCGATATGCGCATGTAACCTTAAGTAGTATTAGGAAAACAAGTTACGAAAAGAGGAAAACAAATTGTGTGAACTCTCCAAACAACTTGCGCTTTGCAAAGGTACAGGCAACTTTGTATCTACGGCTTCGCATAACCAGTTTCCCTAGCCGTAACTTGTTTTCTCATTAGTTCAAATCCACATGCTTTCAAAGTTAGCATATAACTTGGAATACTGGGAAAACAACAAAAAGGGGCCAAAGTCCGACAGTAACGTAAAATAGTTGAAGAACGGAGTTATGACAAAGAAGCTTCCCAAGAAATTGCGCTAATGCGACGAACAACTTGTCCTAAGGGCTTCACAAAACGTTTTCTTCTTATTTATAACTTGTTTTCAATTTATCTCATTGCCTCGTGCGTTTGAAGTTCGCGCGCAAGATCAGAAGAATAGTAGAGAAGGCAAGCTATGAAAAGGGGAATCAAGATGTGTGAGAGCCTATTAACTACTTGCACTAAAGGGACAGGAAACTTGTTCTAAGGCTTTTGCACAACGTGTTTTTCCAGTCCCTAACTTTTTTTCCATTGTTTTACACGCGTTTAAAATTTGCTATGTGATCGAAAATAGTGGGAAAACAAAATGTGAAAGAGTGTTGTAGGTTTTGCGAAACCTTGAGAACAGCTTGCACCAAAGTCACACGCAACTTGGTTGAAAGCTTCACAAATTTTCGCCATAACGTGTTTTCCATTATTTTCTGCTACTCGCATTTCGAAGTTCGCATGTAATTTAAAATAGGTGGAAAGAACCAAGTTAAGACAAGAAAAACAAGTTGTGCGAAAGCAACTTCAAAGAACTCGCGATAAGGGTTTGACAGGCAACTTGTCTTAAGAAACTTCACACAATGTGTTTTTTTTCCAGGTCATAACTTGTTTTTCTCATTATTTTATGCCACATGCGTTCAAATTTTGCATGTAAACTAAAATAGTGGGAAAACGAGTTATGAAAAGGAAAACTCATTTGCGTGAAAACCTCCAAACAACTTGCGCATCAGGTACAGGCAAGTTGTTTGAAGCCCTCACACAACTTGTTTTTTCTTGTCATGGCTTGTTTTCTCAATATTTTTATCCCACACGTGTTCAAAATTCGCGTGTAACTGAAAATAGTGGGAGAACTAGTTATGGCAGTAGAAACCAATTAAGAGAAGCTTTTGAACAACTCGCGATAAGGTGGCAGCAACTTGTTAGAAAGTTTGCTGAGGTGTCAGTCACCAATTTTTTCTCTATTCTACGACAAAGAGACAGATACTGGGAGTGATCTCCCCTAGTTAGAGAAGCTATCCAAAGCACTCTATCTCCCTCCCACACACTAATTGAATAAACGAGAAGTCGTCCGATAACCTCAGCTCCCTCCTGCTTTACTCTATGTAATACCATCGTTCTCATCTTATTCTTGACTGCTTCTGGACGCCACGCGCTGCGGACGGACGGATCTCCGCGCATGGGTAATTAGACGATTAATCTTCTCGTCGAGCGCGGCATGTTCGCCCTCTGTTGCTCTCGGTGACTGAGTGATATCGCTGGCATTAGAACGGCAATACACACTCACACACCCATGCGTAGGGGGACAGCTGGACAAGAGAGGCGGCGTATGGAGGGAGTAGGAATACGCGGCCGTCGAGATTGGCCCCGTCATCGTTCTCTATTGAGGGAAAAAGTAGCCAGCCGATGACAGCGATGTCACTGAGGAACAGCTGCCTCGACATCGTTCAGGGCAATGTTTTGTCTATCGTAGATCTGTGTGCAGCGACCCTTCGCCGAACGCATTACATCCATGGAAATCGCCTGTATATTCTTGTATTAGATTATCCGGGAGAAAATGCATTTCTTTGTAAAGAAAATTTCTATTCTGACTAGTTGTGTACCATTGACTATGTGTAATGTGGCATTTACTGTGCTTATCTGGGTCAAATTCCGGTCCGTGATTGCGTCTCGACACGCTTTGCGGCCGCGCGCTCTCGAGTCGGAAGAGTCTCCAGCGCCGCAGTTGCCGATCTGTTGACTCTAGGTGGGTTTTAGAAACTGGAAACTAAACAAAATTCTGTAAAAAAGGGGTCTCCCAAGCAGAAGTGGTTTGGTTAGCGTTACAAATGCTTCAACAAAAAGGGAACAATAGGAAAGCGGAAAGAGGAGAGTCTACAAAAAATGAACAATATCCTCCAAGAACTCTTTTCTTTTTCGAAACTTCCAAACAGCGGAAACAAACCGTTGTGGTTCTCTATGAGGAAGCGCTTTTGGCTCCATAAAGGACTTTGATTATGTGAGTGCCGATAAAATATGTATATATGCATGTAAACCTAATAGCTATCATTAAAAGGGGAGATGATGTTAAATTGTTTTAGGGAACCAGTCAATTCTTCCTCGTAAAATACCACAACGGTTTGTTTCCGCTGTTTGGAAGTTTCGAAAAAGAAAAGAGTTCTTGGAGGATATTGTTCATTTTTTGTAGACTCTCCTCTTTCCGCTTTGCTATTGTTCCCTTTTTGTTGAAGCATTTGTAACGCTAACCAAACCACTTCTGCTTGGGAGACCCCTTTTTTACAGAATTGTTCATTTTTTCTTGATATTGCGCTGTAATATCCCATGCAAGAATTTCGAACAAAGACCTCTTCATCTCCCCACTGGATCAGTCCTCTTTCTGTGGTCACAAGAATCAATGACCCAAACTTTTGTAAAACTATCTCAGAAAAATCACTCGATGTGAAAAGCGCGCCCATGCCGATCACTTTTTCCGCAGGGCTACCGTAACCATTCTTGAACAAAACATGATAACGAATGTAAACACACGCTCATAACATGCGGGGTATAAAAGAGCGGAGGAGCGGTATGCATTCATTCACACACCGCTATCCTCGAGAAGCCACTGGGGAGTGGCTGAGGAGGTCGAAATTGTGCAAACATGTTTGTTGGCTATTAGGATGTGCTCATAACCATGCTGACACTTGGAAAAAATTTTAAGGAGGGTTACGGTAGCCCTGCGGAAAAAATGATCGGCATGAGCGTGCTTGTCTCGATGTGGCTGACAAGACCGATGTTCACATGATATTAGCTAAGTAATGAATGATATCCATGATATCGTTCCACATAATTCATTCATATTGATCGCGTCAGCTACATCTGGCTACACCGGGTGTTATTTGCACCTTCCATGTTTTTCATACGTATCGAACGGGTCGGCCACTGTGATTTTCTCAACCAACTCTGACAGGGACCTTAGGCCCCGGTTATAGTTGGTCGCCCAGACGTAGCCAGCCCGGTCGATAATCATAAGCCTGCTGGCCTACAGCCGGATGCAGAATCTGCCTGCAGTTCTTCGCTTTCAAATGAAACTAACCAAAACCGGGACAGTCAGAAACTACCTTCCATTCCATCTGGACACTTTCACATCAGTGGAACAAAGCAGTTTACATACTCATTATTTCGTTTCCGTTGCCCCATTCCTTCGCAGAACAGCCGCTTCGATTCCATGAATCTGATATGAAAAAGCTCTGCTGAGCTGCGAATGGAGATAGTTCTAACAATTTGTTTTTGAATTTGGATGCTAATAAGCAAGCATAGTGGAGTCCACCAAGAGTGTCTCATTTACTTATCAGTGAGAAGCGGTCGGCTGGGGATCAATAAGCATGAATCCCATACCAGCACGCTCGAACCGATCGAGCGAGAGCGGTTGTGCTGCAACGAGTTTCATGTTCATTGATCTCCAATCGACCGCTTCTTATTGATAAGTAAATGAGACACTCTTGGTGGACTCCACTATACCATTTATTGCAGAAAAAATCAGTAGGCTGGTGAAGAAGGAAGAGGAGCACTCAAAATAGGGTTGTGTGAATGACCTTACGAAACTGAAAAGCAGCCTGGCAACATGACCTGACATGACCCACATAACATCTCAAACTTTCTGCTTGCTATGCTTGTCATCCTTACACTTTTACAGAAGTTTTGCAAGGTGTTCTCTCCTGCGCGAATTCCGGGGCATAATTTCTCGGATGGCTAGCATCGAGTCTGGGCTCCTGCTCACTCTACGGGGTGGTCTTCACAACTTTTCGTATGAGGCGCAACGGGTCCCGAACACCTGCCCACTATCCGGGTTTCCACGACGTCCCGATGACTTCATCAGAAGCTCGAAGCACTTTTCACGACGTCCCGATGACGTCATCAGAAGCCCGAAGCACTTTTGGGACTATCCTAGACGGGGAAGGGGTCACCCACGATTTTCCCATGAAAATGAATGGAAAACCTGATAAAAGATGTTTGATGCTGCTATCAATCATTGTTGTTGATGAAGTTCTGTAGAAATACTTCGATTGATAGCGTTATAGATCGGTGGTTCATTCCATTTCTGACTTGAATCTTGAGTGCCCCCCCCCGTCTAGGATAGTCCCGCACTTCTCATGATGTCCCGATGACGTCATCAAGCCCGAAGCACTCTTGGGACTATCCTAGACGGGGGGCACTCCACGACTTTCTCATGAAAATGAATGGAAACCTTGATAAAGGTGCTTGATGCTGCTATCAGTCATTGTTGTTGATGAAGTTGTGTAGAAATACTTTGATTGATAGCGTTATAGATCGGTGGTTCATTCCATTTCTGACTTGAATCTTGAGTGCCCCCGTCTGGGGTAGGCCCGCACTTTTCACGACGTCCCAATGACGTCATCAGAAACTCGAGTACCTTTACGACGTCCCGATGACGTCATCAAGCCGAAGCACTTTTCACGACGTCCCGATGACGTCATCAAGCCGAAGCACTTTCACGACGTCCCGATGACGTCATAAGAAATCGAAGCACTTTTCGACGTCCCGATGACGTCATCAGAAACCAAGCACTTTCACGACGTCCCGATGACGTCGTCAGAAGCATGAAGCACTTTCGACGTCCCGATGACGTCATCAGGCGTCATCACGCAAAGTGAAGCACTTTCACGACGTCCGATGACGTCATCAAGCCACGCAGCACTTTTCGACGTCCTGATGACGTCATCAGAAGCCCAGCACCGACGTCCGATGACGTCATCAAACCAAGCACTTTCGACGTCGATGACGTCATCAAAACCAAGCACTTTCACGACGTCCCGATGACGTCATCAGAAGCCAAGCACTTTTCACGACGTCCCGATGACGTCATCAAACCAGGCACTTTCGACGTCCCGATGACGTCATCAGAAGCCCAAGCACTTTTCACGACGTCCCGATGACGTCATCAAGCCCAAGCACTTTCACGACGTCCCGATGACGTCATCAGAAGCCGAAGCACTTTTACGACGTCCCGATGACGTCATCAGAATCCAAGCACTTTCACGACGTCCCGATGACGTCATCAAGCCTGAAGCACTTTTCGACGTCCCGATGACGTCATCAGAAACCAAGCACTTTCACGACGTCCCGATGACGTCATCAGAAGCCGAAGCACTTTTCACGACGTCCGATGACGTCATCAAACCGAAGCACTTTCACGACGTCCCGATGACGTCATCAGAAGCCCGAAGCACTTTACGACGTCCCGATGACGTCATCAGAGCCGAAGCACTTTTCGACGTCCCGATGACGTCATCAAACGAAGCACTTTCACGACGTCCCGATGACGTCATCAGAACCGTAGCACTTTTCACGACGTCCGATGACGTCATCAAACCAAGCACTTTCGACGTCCCGATGACGTCATCAGAAGCCCGAAGCACTTTCGACGTCCCGATGACGTCACCAGAAGCCCGAAGCACTTTTCACGACGTCCCGATGACGTCATCAGAAGCCAAGCACTTTCACGACGTCCGATGACGTCATCAAACCCAAGCACTTTTCACGACGTCCCGATGACGTCATCAAACCAAGCACTTTCACGACGTCCCGATGACGTCATCAGAAGCGAAGCACTTTTCGACGTCCCGATGACGTCATCAAACCAAGCACTTTCACGACGTCCCGATGACGTCATCAGAAGCCAAAGCACTTTCACGACGTCCCGATGACGTCATCAGAAGCCCAAGCACTTTTCACGACGTCCCCATGACCTCATCAGAAGCCCGAAGCACTTTCACGACGTCCCGATGACGTCATCAGAAGCCCGAAGCATTTTCACGACGTCCCGATGACGTCATCAGAATCCCCCTCACCTACAAATCGGTTAATTACCAGCCTACGTACCTCCTACCAACTTACCTGTCTGCCAAGTTGATTGCCTGAGACCATTGGCAGTGGCTATTAGCAGTGAGGACTGAAAAGCGTGTGACGGCCCACGGCCTACGGCCCACGGCCCACGGCCTACGGCTCATTGACCTACGGCGCACACCATGAAATTTTCTTAAGCTTTCGGGCTCACAACTTTGTTATTTGTGAAGCGATTTTGCTGAAATTCGGACAGCAGGTGTCTTCTGGACCCCTTCGCTTATATCCAGAAGGAAATCTTCAGAAATTTTGTTTCAAAGATTCTATAAACTATTTTATAAAATTCTAAGTGATCACAAGGCCTAGGCAAAACCAAACCTCTCCAGCCGCTTCGCGGCTGGAGCGATTGAAAAATACTGCATAAAAATGCTATATCGAGTCGGCTTAGGAGCTGGAAACTCGATTGACTCGAGCGCGTGCGGCCGCGAAGCGTGTCGAGACGCGATTGCGGACCGGAATTTGACCCAGATAAGCACTATAAAAGCGCAGTCGAGAGTAGGTTTCAGTTAAAGTTGTGCTCGAATATTCGCAATCGAATAAACATTCGAATAAATTATTCGATTATTTATTCGATTATCGAGTAATCGAAAAATTTCGATTTTCGATTATTATTCGAAATCGACTATCGAAAAAAACAGATATTCGATCATTATTCGAAATCGACTATCGAAAAAAACAGATGTTCGATCATTATTCGAAATCGACTATCGAAAAAACCTCATATTCGGTTATTATTCGAAATCGACTATCGACACTGACAATTATTCGAACATATTCGATCTTCGAATATATTCGAATATTCTAACACAGCCTTTACCGGATCATACACAGACATTTTTCGAAGGGCCAGTGCACCAGCACCAGGGATGAGCGGAGTTTCGCGTTTCGCGTTCCGAAACCCGCATTTCCGCGCATTTTCAGGCGTTTCGCGCCCGATTTCCGAAACCCGATAAAAAAGTTTTAGTTCCGAAACCCGAAAACCGATTTCCGAAATTTCATATTTTTGTTCCGCTCATCCCTGACCAGCACTAGTGAGTCAGGACTGTGCACAACTGAAATTTTGAATTGCGTAAATCGTAATTTTCAAATCCTCGTAACTCGTTAATCGTAATTCGTAACTGATGAGTAATGAGCTCAAACACAGCCTCAAACCTCATTAAACATGGAAACGCCTCAACTTCCAGTGATGATATGTGTTTCAAAATAAATCTGTTTTCGACGAGTACTTGAAAAGTGCTTTCATCAGAGCGAATCTCTGGTCCGCAATCGCAGAAACCCGCTATGGCAGCACGCGACGATGACAATACTGGTGGGACCACGTAGTCCCGGCACGATCAACCTTCGTCCCGGCACGACTTCATCACATTACGTGCTGCAACAGCGTTTGTCCACAACTGCGGACCGGAATTTTCTTCTGGTAAGGGCGATGCTGATCGAAAGTGTAAATCGTATTCTATCCAACGCTTTTTTGGTTTTCAGCAAAACTTTGCAGTTTTCAAAGCTGAAACTGAATTTTGATGGAGATCAGGGTACCGACTGAGCATTTTAGTAGCCAAAGCTAAAGCCGCGAAAATTGATAGGGCAATTGACCCCACGACATATGCGCTAGATCAAAATAAGCACGGGAATTCTCAATAGAGCGAGATTTGTATATTTTTTCCCAACCTTTGACAAGGTGCTTCTATGGCTGTCGACGATGGCCAATTTGAATTTTGTTCTTTTTTATCGATTTTTGGAAACGAAATAAAAACGAATAGGTGGCAAAATGAGTAATACTCAAAGGGGTGGAGTAAATATCAAATAGCAGCAAGTTCTGCGGCTCATACTTGTTAGGGCAGACAATGTCGAAGTAACAAATTCACGAAAAGCAAAAAAAGCTAGGAATCACGCCTAATCCAGAAATTCCGCGAACACTATCCCCAACTAAGACAGTAACACTGATGGAATCGCTGGCGCGTGGCGGGCCGAACAGCTCCCATCTCGCTATACGACCGCTATTGTTCTAGGAGAAAGCACGTCACTTCGAATGTATCGCGCCTCTTCACTGTGGACACCCAGCGAAGACGCGACGCGACGTAGCGTGATCGAGATGTAGGCTGATTATAACATCGCGTCGTGACGCGAATGAACTCTGAACGGGGTCTAACGAAACGCCCGCTCGTGACGCGCTGGCGTTGTATGAATAGAACCGCTGTGGGTGGCATCAGACAGCTGCTAGTGTAGAAACGATGCGTATCGATTTTGCGTGCCGCCACTCATGAACCCTGCCTGAGCGGAATATTGAAGATATCGAGCAGTTCAAAAGCTTTCGATGCCATTCTTGAAAACTGCCTCTTCAAAGCAGTAGCGTCGCAAAACTCTGAATTCGGTTGGCCCGTAGTTAAATTAATTCATTTATTCGAAATTATTCGATTTTCGATATTCATTCATTCGAAATAGAGAATCGAGTATATTCATTCATTCGTTCATTCGAAAATTTTGAAGTCGAATATATTCATTCATTCGTTTATTCGAAAAATTTAAAGTCGAATATATTCATTCATTCGTTTGTTCGAAAAATTTGAAGTCGAATTTATTCATTCATTCGTTTATTCGAAAATTTTGAAGTCGAATATATTCATTCATTCATTCATTCGGTCCGTTTAGTCAAAAAGCACAACTATAGTTTCAGTGAATAGAAGATTGTCAAGTTCACGGTACATTGCACGTTTTTTACACGTTTTCAGCACCGCATCAAACTTTTACAAGTTAAAATCAGCATCGAATTCATGCTTTGACAGGTTTCTACCAGAGAAGAGTGTTATAAACGCGTCAAAACATGCAGTCTGTAGTGAACGCGTCAAAAAAAACGATAGGTTACCGCAATTACTGTTTTCTATCCACGGAAATTCTGAGGTGACATGTACATTCGCTAAAGTGGTTGTGAGCCATGTGCGTACGTTAAAGGCAGTGTTCAGGATGAATGTCACTCTCGAGTTCGACCCAAGAGTGGGATTGTTTGGTCGTGAGGCAACTAAAAGAAACAGCGAATAAAAAGTCCAGAGTAAGCTAAAATAACGGTTTCTAACGTTTAGAGCGGGACGAGAATCATGGACCATGCTGATTTCCGCGCGCTAATCGCGAAATCTGCGCGAAACGACTCAGGCTGGACGCGGCAGAGTTGCTCGGCGATTCGCCATCGAAACGTGTGCGGCGCCACAAGCTCGTCCGAACGGAGGTGGACCGGGATAGGGACCCTCTAAAAAACGTCGAAATTCACATCATTAGCGGCGCGAGCGGCGCGCGCGAAGCCTCAGCCTCCGTCTGCCCTTAGCACTCTCACTGGTTCTAACCTCCGCTCCGCACCAGCACGCGTAGGAACCACAGGAATTTCGCCGTTCTATAGCCTGTAGTCGCACCGGGATAAGTTTCAATGCCGTTTTTATTGATTCCTGGCCCGGTCTCGTTGCATTCCTCGACCATATACTTTCCATCATCTGCCAACTTAGTGTTTAACACTGAAATTATGAGAGCGAGTCGTTTGCCTTTAAAGGCAGCGTTCAAGGATAAGAATGGTCGTTGAGTATCCACCGAAACTCGAGAACTTCGCTGTCCACTGCAACAATAGTGTTGAAAACATTGCGAAAAACGCGTGATAAATGGCTCCATACGGCCCTAAAGCTTGGCTATGCTATGCCCGAACCACATACTTCATCGGTGGTCGACAATTATAGTTCGGGTAACCAGGAAAGAGATGGCTACGGACATTTTAGCAGTATGCGCTACATCGTGCGCGCCCACGAGGAATGTGGTGATCGATCGACGCACGCGACGAGCGCGCGGGCTGCTGAGTAGTCCGCAGCTATCCCCTTCGCGGCTACACTCACCGTAATTGGGCGGAGCAGGCATAGCCCATTCATGCTTTTGGGCCGTATAGGACTATTAATAGCTCGCTCTAAACCGTTTTTTTTCGAGAGTATTCTAGACGGGGGCTACTCACGATTCAAGGCAGAAAATGAAATGAACCACCGGCTGGTAAGGCTACTAAACAAATAATTTTCTACAGAGCTCTTATAAAAACAATGATTGGTAGCACTATCAGTCATCTATGAATACATCTTGGATGCCCCCATCTAGAACAGACCCTTTTTTCCAACATTATTGTTGCGCTGAACCCCGGAACTCCCAATTTCGGGTGAATACTCCAAAATCGTTTTTCTCAAGAACGCTGCCTCTAATATAATTGTACGGCGCACGGTACCAAAACGCTTACGCTGCTAGAAACATGAAAAACGAATTTGAGCAATCGATTTGAGGGTGTCTGCACCGAGACGGCGCGGTAACGCGAAAAAAAAGTCGAAGCCCAATTTTTGACTGGCCCGAGATGGAAAAAACTTTCGAGCAAGTTATTTGAAGCCTTCACGCAACTTGCTGGGAGTACATGTTATTTACGTGCCAAATGAACGCAGTAACTTGCAATCATGTCGAAGGTAATTTATTCGAAAATCCCAGAGTAATAGACGCAATGAGAGTAGTAAACTCATTTAGACTGGGTAAATTCCTATACGAATAATTAGTGCCAATCTGAAGAGTAGCTTGTTTCTTATTCTCCGACGCTCCTCTATTGGCTTCAAACCACTAATTGACCCGCAGCCCGTCGCCATTCAGGACTGGTTGCCATTGATCCGGGGCATTAATTCAATCTGTGGCATACCATGAATGAATACGAGGCGCCTCAAGGATGGGAATCTATTGCATTCTTACTTCCTTTCACCTCCCTTCTTTCATTTAGTATTCAGCGGTTCCATAGTATATGTATGTAGTTATACTCAAATGGAAATTTTCATAGAGGTTTCTTCCGCTCGCTCCGGCTCACTCGGAAAATCTGTCGAAAATATTTTTTCCAATTTCGTTAGCTCTAAAATTCGTTATTCGTTCGCTCAAGTTCCGTTCAGTCAACATTACAATTCGCCCGTTTATTGTTCGCGAGATCCTTCGATCGATGGTCGTTACACCCACGCGTTTTCCCGCTCGTCACATTTCCCGCATAGGTGCGTCGCGGCTTCCTAATTGTAAGGTACGGACCATATTATATTTTTAATGGGCTAATTTATCACCTTAACGTGATTTACCCTTTACTTCCGATTGAAATTTACTTTGGTCAATCCGTATGTTCACCCCTTTATGAGATAAAAATTGCAGCAACCCGCAGTTTTATACTCTGTAAAAATCAGAAATTCCATCTTTCATGACGCGTGCGGCGGGCCAGGTGCTGCTACCTCTTCCTGCCCCCGCTCTTTCGCTGCCCCCAAACTCCGCTGCGCACTCGCACGGGAAAGGACCATTCGCATATAGTTTTTTTACAGCCCACCTCCTCTACTTCCCAGCAAAATTTGTTGTGTTCCTTCGCGTGAGTGTGCGGAGCGGGGGAGGGACAGCGAGCGAGTGTGCGGAGTAGCGGCGCGCAGCATACGCGCGCACCTGCACGCGTTCGACCCGAGTGAATTTCACTGCGAAATAGAGGATACGCTTTCGCTTCGATTCCAGAGAAATGAATAACCTAAATATGTCATCCTTCGCATGAGACCTGCAAATTATTGGTATACTCTGTCCCAAAAGAGTTAGCAAGCGGTGAGTCCAAAAAAGCAGCGCTCCCTCTGCGTCCCTGACGAGCACGCAACGTAAGTAAATCACGTACGCGGCGCATCAGCTGTACTATCGTGATCCAAAACAGAATTTATCGTGCCCTCCTGGCTGTTATCCATTCCCTGGAGTTCATTACCTTCCACGTAAACAAGAGTATCAGCATCAAAAGTGAGCATCACAATCATTTTGAGCGAAGATAACGCAAAAGAATAAAGAAGCATGCGGAAAGAAGACTTGAGCGCTTGAAAATCTCGATGGATTCTGCTTTTGGTGGCGAGATTTCACAATAGTTGTTCATAATGCCATTCAACCACTTGTCAGACTTGGTTGGGGTTGCGTTCCTGCCTCTCATCTTATTTTCCTGCTCTTTGCTACGACAAGTGATGCTCTAAAAATCGATTTTCGCATTATATCGTTCTTTTTCGCTTCAAAGTTAGATAGATTTCGCCTGAGCTCAGCGCAGTGTCAACTGCTTCTCTTGCTCCGTCTTTCGCAAAGGAATTGCCTGGAGTGGGCTTCGCGACACCGAACAAAAAAAACAACCAGGGCCGTCCGTCCGCTTTACCGTCAGATAAAAACAAAAATGTATGAAGAAATATCGAAATCAATAATGCTTGCAGTGGTTTTTCACCGTCAACGCTTCGCGTAACTGGTGTGTGCTCTGATGAATATTTATAAAGGAAATGCTTGCACAGAATGTCACCGGACGAAATTCGTGAACATGACGGTGAAGATAAACGTCAACGCGCGCTAAGTATGTAGCTTTTGAAGTTGGAATGAACCGCTTCTTGAGAAAGCTCATGCTGTTTCTCTTTTTTTCTTCTGAGGACACGATATTTCTATCCATACTCCGAATTCTTGCAGAAAAAGTTTCTCCCCACAGGAACTTTGTATCCTTTTTTCTCGTGGCTCTGAGTATATGCTATCCCACAGCAATCAGAGAATTGCAGAATGGCCTCTTAAAACCTCAATTTTGGACAATTCACTTGAAAACTCCAGATTCAAATCAAGTCTCTCTATCCTTCCGGAAGTTCTTTTATTATGAAGCCACAATGAGCAAGTTGTTTGCGGTAGAAGAAGTAACGTCGCAGTCACACGATGTGCCAACATACGTCCACTCTCTAGTTATCGCCGTAGATGCATGTTTTTTGTTTCCTCTACGGGAGCAGCTCTATCTCAACTGTCCAGAGTCATTTTCTCATGGCATTGCCTTCATCAGTAATCCCTCATCAAAATTGCCAAAGAGAGGAAACCATAAAAACGAAAGGAGGTAGGTTACTTCGATCAAGCTGTCGAAAAAAATGTGAGTGAAAGCACCACTTTAGAAACAGCGTCCGCACGCAGAAACCCCTGTATTTTCGTTTTTTCTACTCAATGCCATGTTTCAACGAATCAAGTCGTGGTAGTTGGCAGAAGCTTGGAGCCTGAATTCTCGCGTGTCCAGAACACTACAACTCCGTAAAAACGGGATTCCTGTACACGGGAGGCTGGGTCCCGAAAAGCGAGAAATTTTGACAGGAGAAACGCTATAAGTCAATAACTTAGCCAAGAGGATCTTTCGAGGCGCAAAACCATTTCCAACGCTCAAACTTCCACTACGTTTGTGTGGTACACCAAAAAACACTCCACGATATGCGTATGGGGCGAAAAAGTTTTTCAAGAAATTTGAAAGCTTCGTGTGGCGTTTTTGTTACATTCCTCTGCGTCAAAAAGGAGCTACTCTGTACCATAAGAATAAAAAGCAAGATACACATAAGGTCTGTTGCGCTTACACGCTGTGTTTAAAGGCTACGCAAACGCTCCAGACACGCGAAAAACTCCAAAAATGGCATCGATTTTTATGTCATAAATCGAAGGGTTGGAGTCGGTAGTATTTCAAACTAGCGAAAAACCTAAGCGAAAAGCTAATAGGACTTTCCACGGCCTGCACTGGAACGCTTAGCAACGTTGGAAGCTATAAAAAATCTAGCCAAGGTGACAGCATTCGAACAACCAATCTGGACGAGTTTGTATTGGAGTGGTGGAGACTGCAGAAGAAGGTCATGGGCCGGAATTTGCGTAATTTTCGTTTCTATGTTGCTCAAATTTGGTAAGATTTGAGTCGTTTCTACGGACGTATCTCAACGGCGCTATGCGTTCTAACTGGAGCCATAAGACCCTAGTAAAGGTAGGTTATACTCAACAACTTTCTCGAGCGTGTCTCCTCAGACTGCATCCTGGGAGGGTGACCACGGACATCTTAAGTGTAACCTTCAAGAAGTTTTTGCCGGAAGTTTTCCTTCCAGCTGGCAAAAAATGGTGCGTCGTCACTTGCACTCAGCGCGGTATTTGCATACCTTTTTCAAGGAGCGTTAGTCATTCTGACATTGAGCTAACTTCTGCTGCACAATAGAGGTGTGATGTTTGACAAGACTGGAGATGGGTAAGGCATGCCCGGTCCGGCTCTCCCCGAGATTAGCTGAAGTTCCTTCCATTTCCTTCTACATTAGGTTTGAATTAAATCTGGATTGAAAATTGAAAGAAGTACAGTCATTTTCAGGGGCGGAATCGGTTTGCTCTCTTTGAGTCGAACCAAACTATGTGGCGGAAGTTCTCCGGAAATCTTCCAGAAGTGAAGACTTCCCCGGAGCTATTCATCACATTACACAGCTGCCAGCCAGTCTTGCTATCCTAGAAAAAAAACTTTCTCCAAAGAAGATGGAGCAAAAGAAGACCCTGAACTCCCTGCATTACTCGCTAAGGCCGTTTGGACTGTCCGCTAATTTCTGGGTCCGCCTTGAGTTCCTTGCAGTAATGATGACGAACTGCGGTCAAAGACGCGCTGTCGTGCGCTGGGTTATACTGGTCATCAGACTCGCAAATCCTGGTTTCGGAATTCGCAAACCCGAGAAAGAACATGCAGTGATCCATCTGATGGATTATTCCTCTTATCTCCGCTGTTGTTTGGCGCGTGCGCTTCGTGGTGAAACCAAGTCAGTCGAAATCGAGCCCGGACGGCTGGTCACTGCTGAACAAGGGCTATTACACCCCTGCCTGGTCCCACAACAGGAGCCGGGGTCAAGAGGCTCCCGACTGGGCCACACAGCGTGGCCGTCGGCCTGACAGGGTGGCCCAGCGCGGCTTGCAGCAGCAGGCTTGGCGAATCGATGCGACGACGATGACGACTTGGCACTCCTGCCACATTTAGTGCACAGAAATTTGTCATTTCCTCCTAATTTATCATGCTGGAACTGAGAGCTACATACTCTGTAGCCTTTGCGCTTAAGCCGAAGAGTTGACTTTGAATTTTTCACATTTTTTGCTCTTTTCTGAATTGGTATATATTTGCACTTTAAACTCTCCTTTTGTTTCTCTACTCTATTTGAGCCACAGGTTGAAATAAGAGCTTATCGGGCCTCATCATGTCAAAATCTCCTTATCAGTGCTTATATTTTACCATAAGCGACTGCTCCGCTAAGCTTGCTCCGCGCCTTGGGCTAATGTAAGCGAGATAAGCTACATACTTTACCGCGTTTTTCTCATCTTAAGCGTTACGCCCATGAGAACGATTGTGATCCTGTCGCCCTGCGTATTTTTGGAATATCCAGTCCTGAAACTTACCTAGAGCAACACTTTTAAGCAGAAATGGACAACTCATAGTCAATTTTTATTGAATTTTTAAATTACTATTCTATATGACTTTAACTTTTCTGAGGTATCCTTTCCAACCAAATTTTACTGGCTTAAAGTTCGATTTTCACTTTTGTTAGGGAGCTTTTTATGCATTCCCCTCTTTCTCTTTTTCACATCTTGAGAAGACTAGGAATGCATTGTTTATAATCAAAACTTCTGTCCTATCTATCCGTTCTCCAAGATACCTCAAAGTGAGGAGCTAGACTCATGTATACTAGCGTCCTTATCGAAATGAATTTCCAGCCATCAGTAAAGCAGACAACCGCTTTCGTAGCACGCAACACGATCAAGGAATCGTTAGCTGAGAGTAGTTAAGGTTAATTGTGACAGGATCACGTGGTCCCACCACGATTGTCATCGTATTGAGAGCTGCAACAGTGGTTGTCTGCAACTGCGGACCGGAATATCGCTCCTGATAAGGACGGTGTGTAGTTACATATGTCCGGGAGATTGTATAAGTAATTGTTCTAAACAGTATTTTCCTAGTTTCCGACTATTTGATCATTCCATTCTCTCGGAACATGATTTTTTTCACCTCCTATGATTCCCCTGGTCATTCGGTGTAATTTCAAAAATATTTGCTTTTTGAGAATATTCACTTCCTGCGGAAGGTGGGTTCTGGCATATTCGATTCATGCCCGGGAATTTGATTTTTTTCCGCTTGCTGAATATTTAGCATCTGTCTGGAAATTTTAATTATTTCTGTTTTTTTTGATCATTTGTTTTTTTCAGAAATTAAGCTTATCTCCGTTTTTTCATATATTCTCGGTTTTTTGAAAAGAAACAAAATTTTTTAAGGTTTCTTGGTTTTCTTGGTTTTTCCTTTCTTATTAAACGGTGTTCAGATATACTGAACGCGAGAACATTGCTCCTAGGTTTCCGAGCATTATTCGAAATTTCTGAGTTATTTCTGCGAAAAAAACAATATTTCAATCAAAAATTAATCAAGTTGAATGTTTTCGAATTCCTTCCGAAATTGTTTGTATCTATGTATCTACGCTCTCGAAAAAAAGGTTTTCTCATCTATCTGATTTGAATGAATGTTCGGTTCATGGCTTGAAGTAGTTTTAATAGATTCTTTTTCTGAGAGTATTCAATTTTCAAATAATAGTCGAAAATGTTTATGCAATTTTTTGTAGTCAAATATTCTACCGTCGTCAACCGACGTTATTGACAGCCAAATGTTTTAGAAAAAACTAATACCTCAATTTATGGAGTGGATCGATTGTTCGAAGAACCGAATAGTTCTTATTCTTGAATTAAAAAGGAAGTTTTCGAGTTGGAGAAAAATTATCGAAATCTCAAGAAGGCTGAATCGAGTACTCGAAACATTCATGCTTATCTATTCGATTCTGTCCCTAATCTACACTGCAAACATATAATTTTGATTTCCGTTTTTTTCATAGGAGAATTGCTTTCGCCCAATGGAATAGAAGCTCCTTTTAGTGACCCCTGCGGCGGTATCCGGATTGATAATGGGTGAGCACTGAGTCCGTGCTTCCTTTTGCAAAACTTGTGTTTTTATCTGGAACCATAACTCTACACATATGTAAAGTGACAGATTCATTATGCACGTAGTCTCTCTGTTTCGGAGCGAATCTATTTTCGTTTGATTGCGTGCGTCTGCGCGTGCGTGCTACTCCCAATCTTTTGCAAAACTAAAAAAAGTGGACCTTATACTTGCGTTCAGCTCCTTCGAATAACCCCCTGAACTAGGTTTGGGCTGAAGATGTTCCAACTTCCAAAAATTCCTAAGAAATTAATTTTTGCCATTTTTGATCTACTCGCTTTGGGAATTAAAAAAATTTAGTACACTGCCTTTATTTGTTTCCTTTCATCTTCCCCTCAACGCATTCAACCGACGCTTTTTTTTAAATTCTCCTGTCCTGTACTTGGACCAGTTCCTAGTAAAGTGTACCCTAAGGTGTACCACATTTTTAGGGCACAAAAAAGTAGCCATGCTTGAAGATGACAGTTCCTAAGGTGTGTCCAGGAAAGTAGGAGCATAGCAACTTGCGGTCTTCACCAAAAATATTCCCATGCTATTGGGGGCCCGTATTTTCGAACAAACAGAGGATATTTTGAGTGGAGTTCTAAGCAGTTCAATCCCAATATAGAAAGGTATATACGTATGTGAATGAAAAACTGAAAGCTTTGTAGGAGGCATTTCAGCCCAGCTTTGTGAAAGGCTTCCCTCGTAGGATTTCTGTGGTGTAAGTGTAAATATTCGGTCAGCCATCAATTCAGCAGCCGAGACTAACATCAGTTTGGATCTTGCTGTTCTTCAGAAAAACTTATACTTTAGACATTTCTGTAGAGACCACATTTTTTGTGAGCGGCGCCATTTTCTTTCCTAGAGAATCCCATATCGCAACCGTGTCCACCTACGACCTTGGGACACCCCCGTCTTCGTTGTATATGTAAGCGGCGTTTAGGAGCCACTTAACGCCTCCTCTGCCGGTTTACCTGTAGAGGACACAAAATTAACTGACGTCATTCGGCTCTTCTTTCGACCGACGGAAAATCTCGGCCAGATCTCGGTCAAATTCCTGCGCTGGTATACAATGACTGGCATTCTATTACATCTATTAGAAACTTCTTGAATATTTCTGTTTAATATATATTCTCTATAATTCAAGTTGTTCTCAATATTTTGCTTCATTTTAGTGTTTTTATTTTTTTATCTTTTCATATATTTATTTTTCGTAAATCTCATTTTGATGTGCTGGAATTGCTCTAAAACGTGGTTGTTGGTAGGGAATTGAATATAAGAATACTGTCTGTGGTGCTTATGGGCCACCCAACATCTGATCCATATATTTTTTCCACGTCGCATTTTTTTCCCGCGGCGGTGCTTTTGTGGAAAACGAGCGCCGCCGCGGTCCGTGCAAAGTGTTTACAGAGGGATTCAGTGACAATGGCACTCGTTCGTATACATAACCGCTCATCGTTTGCGTACATCATGTTTCCCCCTATTCATAAAAGTCGCCTGAACAATAGTTTCTCCTGCGATTTGGTACTTTTATACACATTTTCTGCAATTTCTTGGCCTGTAGGGCTTTTAAGAATCTAGGACCTTTGTATTCCCCATTATTCTAAAGCATGCTTTATTTATAATTTTTCTCTTCTCGAAATCCTGTGAAGGCCACACTTCTTTGACCGGTTTTTCCGTATTTATTTTTTGGTTTGGGCGCCATTTTTCGGGGAATCCGTATAGTTCTTCCTGGAAACAACATTTTGGACCAATATAGCCCAGCCTTCGTCCGAATTCGTCAGTGGGACTTTTGGTGATTTTCAACCTGAATTATTTGTCACCTCAAAGATCACTTAGTTTATCGCCAACCTCTGGATGGCGGAAGTCACGTTGCAACTAGAAGCGCGCGTGTCGAGCGTGTGGGGTGGTCCCGTTACGGATAAAAAAGAATCGATATCGTTCAGCACTGGTTTGCGTCAGGGTCAACATTCTCTCGTTTCTTTACATTCATTTTCTTCCTCTCTTTCCATTACTCCCTTGCCCCTTCTTGTTCATCTTGTAACTTCTCTATTGTTGTTTGTATGTGAATTTTGGAAATATAAAACTATTCGGCCCAAAACATACCACGAAGGGAGAAAATTTGACAACGCTCGATTTGGAAATGCGGGGTTGCTATATGAACAATTGATGAGACGAAAAGAGAATTGAGAAGAAACGACGATAAAAAAGAGGTGAAAGATACGAATTGAATGAATCTTTGTCATGGGAAAATCAGCGGTGAGCAATACCGCTCGTTTTTTATCCGTAACACGCCACTGCCCACGCCCGACGCGCGCGCTCCTAGTTGCGACGTGGTTTCCCCCAACCAGAGATTTACGATACCCAGATGCGATTTTCGAGAAAAGCAAACTCTGAGTATGACGCTAATTTTCGATTAAGCGGGTAAATCGAATATTGTATCTTCAGAACACATTGGATGAACGAACGGGTTGATTGATGAACCTTAATTTTTTTCAATGCGAATGATTTTTTTTGGAGTCAAATTTGAAAAAAAGCATGGCGTAAATCGACTTGGTATTGGTTTAGACCTCTTGCTATGAACAGATCCTGTACCCTTTTTTTCGCTGCTTTTCAATCGCGTCAACATTTGCTGCGCCTGTGATAGGTCAGTGGGGAAAATGAGCAGGAAATCTCCTCCCAGCGAGATATCTAAGAGACAGCAACAATTTTCTATGTTTTTTTTGCACTTTAATTTTTTTAAACTATAATTTTTTTGAAACTATAATTTTCTTGGAACCACATACACCTCTTGAGACATTTACCCCGCGGGACATTATACGATTGACCCTGTCGAAAGCCATTGAGGAATTTGGATTTCCGCTCTGCATCAGCCGAATATTCGAAAAATCGACTATTCTGCGTTTACATATGAGCCAAGTATTAGAAAAGCCGAATAATTCAGGCTCCCAAAGTAAGCAAACAACGGAAGAACCAAACACATAAAGTTTTCGAAAAATCGAGTATTCGAAAGTCGAACTGATTTTTGAATTTCCGAATTCATCGATTGTTCGGACATTGTCACCTTGATTCGACCGAATGATCGGAAAATTGGAAATGTTGGTTCCAAGGACAAACATGGTTTTCGAAAAGTGAGATTTTCGAGTTCAGCAAATTGGCTAAAAATGGATAAATCGAAATTCGGAATTAATCGAATTTTTCGCGGATATCCGTGAATCCCAAATTTGGTTCGAAACGTTTTGAAACTTTCCCATGGGTTTGTAACGCTGGGGGCCGACGAAATTCCGACGAATTGCGCCGAAATTCGTGCCAACCCCAGCAGATTTTTGTGACCCTGTATCGACCGATTATCGATTGCTAGCATCGATCATAGGTTATGTTTGCTACTGATATCATCATCTGATACGTATCATCGCGCGCCATCTCTCTTCATGTTATCGACACCATCATGCTCATTGATTTTTTTCGGCAATCCTTTAATCTCTTCACATTTTTTACTGCTTTTTTAAGCCTGTTATATGCTTCAAACCGACTTATCAAGGAAATAGCCGTCTCTATTATAAGTTCAAGAGGTTATCCGATTGCCACATCGGTGAAGCTCTGACGTCTTGACACGGTCACACCAGACTACCTGTTTTCAGGACATGTAAAAACTTGCAAAAAACAGTGAACCTGTTGAAATTCTAATAGTTCGTCGAGGTGGCAATTAGATAACCCTTTTGAACTTTTGAACTTCGGGTTAAAAAACCCACGATTTCGCAGTTGTTCGACCTGAAATACATTGTAACAGACTGAAGATTTTTCTCTTTTGTCTGAATGGAAAGTTGAGAATTTTCAGCTATTTTCAGAGTCAAGCTTGTCCCGGACCACGACAAAGCTACGTTCTCCTCCTCGGAAACGAAAATCGTTGAAAAATGCCGAAATTTTTCACGTCCTTTTGGGAGAAATTTTTTTCGAAAACTATTTTGTTATATTTTTATTTCTTTTTCATTATGAATATTACACTACACCATTTTTGCGAACGGCACGACCGACCCTTGTTCAGTGCTTTTATTTTTGGCCCAAAATGTTTCCGTCCCCTCCCCAAATTACCGATTTTTTGAAAAAAAAATATTAATTCTTGTTTCCCAATGGGACATCAATCGCTTGACTCTGGCTTTTTTGCTGGTGAAATTCAGAGTCTATGAAACTTAAAAATGAGAAATTGTTTTTTAATTTCTAGTATTACATAGCCTTTTCTGCTTGTAAATGATTTTTTCGCGTAAAAAAGCTGTATTGCATTGCTAAATGAGCTACAGTTTGCCCCGATATTTTGAGCCGGGCGGAGAGGGAAGCGGAGCCGTTGATTATTTTTGAATCTCGTTATCGATTGCCGTGACCTGCCGCCACGTTGTCGTCTCCGCCCGGCTCGAAATATTGGGGAAGGCTGAATGGTCCGTTTTGCATAATGTTTTTAATTAGAAGAAAGTGAAAGACATGTGAAATCATACTCGAGTAGTTTTTTTTTTTAAGTTCAAACTCCAGGGGATCGACGGAGCCTCAAATTAGTACAATTTTTCTCTCGAGTTTCCTCTCAATTTTCAATCCGATCGATCTGCATTGCTTTTTCCTCCTTCGCATTTCCGTAGGCTTCATCTCGCATTCCTCCCTCATCAACAATATTGATTTTCGTCACATTTAATTGTCCAATAAGGTTTCGTTTTGCGGACAAGTGCAATTTCGGGGGCTAAAAGCGGCCCGATATTCTGTGACGCACAACGTTAACGACCTTTCCAGCATTACGATTGCTAGTGGATTACTCTTGATTACAACCGCGAAAGGTCACTTCGCCAACTAGTATTATCAACTAAAGGTTTCCTGATGGAAACTGTAGAATTTGCTCCGGGAGATTGCGGTGAAAACGGTCATTTGCATTTTCACTGATATATTTCGAGAATGATTTTAAGAATCACAAGTTTTTCTCTATATGTTTCGTCGAAAGTGGACTCTTAGTGTGCTTGGGACAGCAAGAACTTCCTAACAAGCATGAACTGGCCTAGATCATTCATCATTAATGTAGATTTACGAAGATTCCTCTGACGCGCAAGAGATGCAACGTCCACTTGTCCTTCATCAAATGTTCGATGGTGAAGGAATTTCTAGACCTCTTTTTGGTGCAAATGGTCTGCTCTGACAAGGGATCGACGACTGGTCGCAAAGGCCGTTTCCAGCGAAATTAGTACCAGTTAATGTAGTTCCAATGACGTTTCCAAATTTACGTTTGTAGCTGCTTTAGAGTTCTCTGAACCAAGTTAAAGGCATCGTCGCGATGGATTTCGTTTTTGAGTTTTTCATATATATTGGAAGCTCTACATCCCTTTATAGCAGCTACCTCGTAAAAACTGCGATAGAACCACTTAAAACTATTTTTTTCGGACCGAAATTCTCTCGATCGACTTTTGAGAAAGAAAGAATCGATCGCCAGGAATCGCTGTGTTGATCCATGATCTCACGATCAAATGAAGTTCAGTCTTCTTCCAGGAGATTTGTGAGGAAAGACGGGTGAACCGATGTATGTATAAAAGTCATCCTTCACGTAATCGTAAAGTATATTCCATCAACTTCCCCTCAGTTGTACTGGATCAATTGTTGATCATTTTTACTTATACAATGGTTGACAGCAAATTGTAATCAGATGACTGACGGAGTTCCGGCCTCTTTGACGGAATTTTGGCATTCGGAATCATATATCTTCACAATAAAGCGTTTTTGATCCAACGAAATCTCCCTATATGTTTAGATGGGTCCAGCCAATCATTCAAATCCATAAAACGGTGAGACTTTTCAGCGCGTACGATGCCTTCAAGTGGGTTTCCTTAGTTGGGCGGAAAGGTACAAGACCGGCCATAACTTCTGCCCCAAAGCGCTTCGGCGACGTGAAATCGCGTCGAAAACTCCGTTTTCGTTCGGAGTGGACATTTTAAAAATCTAAAAAACCGTTCGATTTCTCTTGACGAGCTGATTCCGACGATGTATTCAGACATGAGAAAAACTCAAGTCTTCACCTAGATTTATGACTTCATTTTTTCCTAAAAAGGAGCTTGGTCTCAGAAAGTCCTGAGATTCCAAAAAATGTTTTCAAATTCAGAAACACGTTACTTCTTCACATAGGTATGGTATATGTATGTTGGGCCCACCCAAAGAGTTGGATTTTCTTCAACAATAGCGAAATTTCAACCTGAGCATCACCATTAAGGTTTGTGTTGTAATTCCAACTTCGAAGCTGTCTCTGTACCTGGGAAAGAGTCATTGTGAATCTTCCTGAAGTTTTTCCTAGTTATACTACTCGATCTGGCATTTTTTTGTGATATTGGGAAAAACTGTTTCGCATTTGGCTAGAACACTTTCTTATAGGGGGGAGTTATTCGAGGTCCCGAACACGAAATTGAAGTCTAGTGGTCGATTCGGTGAATTTCCTGCCATGAGTTCGCTTCAAAGACTCCTCACCTGGGAATTTCTTTTCCTGAAGGGCAAACTTCAACTTTTGATGATTTCCAAAATGCAATGATAGATTTGCTTTGATACTCTCACTGTAATGGTTATTTCTAGTCCTAAACTCGAGTCTGAGGTCCGCCTTATCGATTTAGCTTAGAGGAATATGGTAAGTTACGGTGGGTGTCCGGTAGTTTGATAAATGTCTCAGGTTTTGCTCAAATCTTTTTTGCTGGTGGTTGGTTTTCTGGGGGTGCTGGCAACGTGAATTTGAAGTCTGTTTATCGATTTTCCGAAATGCTAAGGTAGGTTAGCTAGTTTAAAACCTTTAAGGCAGGAGGACCGCGTGTCCACACTGCGCACCCACCAGATTTAGGTTTACGTTGTGATCATCACAGAGGGAGGCCGCAGCTCTGAGCGAGAGCGAGGTAGGGGGACACCAGCTTCCGCCGTTCACCTTTAAAAAGTAGTTTATATTCAGCGGCATAAGAATTCATAAAAATGAATAGAATGATTCCATGTCAAGGACACGTTTAAAGAGACGTAAACTGTAAAAATATTAGGCATTTAAGTCACAAAATCATCGAATTTTGCCAAAAGTTATACTGATCAGAAGATGACGCTAACGATCTAAGTGGGGACCGCATGAATTTTTAAGCCGGAGAAAGGGGGCCGCACAATTTTTGAAGCTAGAGGTAGAGGGGCAGCAAGTCTCACGGACCGATCACAGCGACATGCCTTACCCTGGCACCCACGGCTGTTTTGCCCCTCTAACCGCGTGTCCACACTGTACACCCACGCCAAGAACTCGATTTTTTTCGTTCTACTTGCGCAAAAAACGTATTCCTTTGTTATCATTGCTTGAATAACCATGTTTGGAATTGGTATGCAGATATCAGGCACCTTATATCTCATTTTAACATATTCATTTATGACGAAAATTCAGTCTAATAACTCACTGGATTGATTGGCTTCGGAGCGCGCTGGGCGGCTCGCCGTGGAGCGCGCGGTCTCCAAGTGTTAAATAGCGTTATATGTATCTACCGTGAGGTGCCCTTCCGTTGCCGCCCAACTGAGGAAACCCGCATGACTCGGTTCAGAGAACAATTACAAAGTGCTCATCGATATCACTGCCTACTTTTTGAAGAAATTCAAAAATTGTGAAAATGCTATATTTTGATTGTAGTCTGAAAAAAATTAGTGCAGAAAAGACTGGGTCATGCATTCCTAAGCAAAATTTCTCGTTCTTCTTACGCCTACTTTCGCGATGTCCTCCGAACCTGGAAGGGTTTGTTCTTCTTGGGAAAACTCCGTCTCGGCGTTCTTTTAACTTTGAGATAGAGTTTTTTTCGAGAATAGCAGATCACTCCACGTTCGGAGGAACTAGCGAAAGTCGGGGAAAGAAGAACGAGAAATTTCGCATGGCAATCCAGAAAATTTTCTGGGAGCGATATCTTCTTTTGCTCGTAATTGTGCGCTGGAATATATGGAGTTTTCAACCTTCATGCTTGCAAACGCCTTTGAGTCATCCACTTTCATACATATGTTCTCCGCGAGGTGCTAAAAGCAGTATCTACAATCGGAGCGGTCTTTGGGTTTTTATGTGGGAATGTCCAGTCCTGCCTGTGCGTAACTGCCTGGCTGCTCACCGCCCGCAGCACGCTCGCTCCTGACGCTATCCATGGATCCTGCCCAGATTGGTCGATGACGCGGCACGCAAGCGGGGGCAGTGGGTGAAATTCTGATCCGTAGTTGCAGACATTCGCTGTTCGATATGCACCTCGGAGATACTGGGACCCACCATTCTGGAAATCATAGGTCAATATGTAGGCATTATCTAACTGGTAATCTCGGCCTCCTTTCTTAGCCGAATTTATAAGGCGTCTTTCATAGTCCTCACCGCAAGCGCGGCACGCGCGGGAAGCGCGGTGGACTATGAAAAATCTTACCGCGCGGCACGCGCGGGACGCGCGGTGAGAACTTTCATAGTCCACCAGCACCGCCAAAGCGGCGCCGCCCAAACCGCCGTGGCGGTTTCACCGTTTCAATCAATACTTTCTTCTCGATTTGAATTCACTCCAACTTAAATAATTCTGGGACTATCCTGCGCTACCGCATACGCGAATGCAAGCCAGGAATTTCTGTGCATGTCATAGTTGAGGCCCGACTTTTACCCGCACCGCCATGGCGTTGCCGCCGGAGATTTCATTGTGGCTTTCCGCTCGTCCCGCGCGTGCCGCGCGGTGAAAAGTTTCATAGCCCGCCGCTCTTCCCGCGCGTCACGCTCGTGCCGCGCTTGCGGTGAGGACTATGAAAGATGCCTAACTCGAGTTCGGTATGTTTTTTCTTGCAGTTTTTGGGCTAGGAAGGCTGCACTCTTTGTATACCACCCGATTATCGAATACATCGGATCCGAATTAGCGATGAGCGAAAGATTTTTCTCTGGATTTCGGAAATCGGAACGCCATAAGCCATCGGAAATTCGTTCGGTGAAACTCTTAACCCTCCCCTGCTGACTGTGCCTACCAAAAAAACTTGAGCTTACCCTTTATTGAATAATTTTTTATGTAAATACAGTTGACACTGACTTTGCCAAAATCGAAGACTGACTTTGAATTCGAATTTAGGGCCCGAAATAACCCTCTAGAGATTTGGCAAGGAAGTGTGAAAAATTCTATTTTTGTGGATATTTCTGATTTCTCGAGCATTTTCAGTTTTTTTTTCTCTCGGAAATCGGAACGCTAAAGACCATCGGAAATCGTTATTCCGCTCATTCCTGATCCGAATGCACCTATGCAGAATTAAAATCTTTGTCCGAGATGCACAATAAGAAAAGTGAATTCTGTATGTTCTCAGCTAGCATTGCAGCTTTTTCGCTGTGCTTGGAGCTTACCGGATAATCCACTTTGTAATTTTATCCGCGTCAGCTGCACGAAAGTGCATTCACGATTGCTGGAAATGGAGGACAGAACATCCAATATTATTGGAATCCCATTTCGTTCACGTTATTCTGCAACCTCGTCCCAAGTTTTGTTTGGAGAATTTGTGATTTTTATAAGACTTTTCCTCTTTTTTTTTCGTGCTCCTAGGGTTCACCGAACAGTGTTAGAAATCTGAGATCCATTTTATGTAATTCGGCTTCGAATTTCACATAGCTATCATGGGTTTCCGTACTCATGAACGGTTCACCCGCGTGGTGAGGATAATGTTGTTCTAAATCTCTGCATTTTCTGTGCTCTACACTGTCAATATCGGAGTGAAATTGCGGTATGCCGCTGTCGACGACCGCTGTTGCGACAAGCACTCCACGCAAGGTCGTGCTGGGACCACGAGGTCCGGAACTTCGAACAGGAATTTGTCTTCCATAACGACAGTACCTTTATCTCGCTCTTCCGCGGAGGAGCGAAATAGAGCGAGAGAGCACAGAAAGTGGAGATTCTGAGTAAATCCCTCTTCATATTCGAGTGGCGAAAGTCGCGCCGCAACGTTGAAGGATGAGGGTCGTTTATACATCCGCAGCTAGAGGGAGCGGCGAGACGCAATCCTATAATATCGATTGTTCTTCGCCGCATGATCAATACTATGGCACCACATAGGGCCGCGCCGCCATAGGCGGGAGTATAAAAGACCGCATAGGGAGCGACTACGCAGCTTTGTGCCTGTTCTTTATTCCCCATAACTTATGTATGCTTTTTGCTGATTTCGTTTATGTTGTTCGTTGCACATAGGTCTGGTATACACGCTTATGTAAATAAATAAATAAATAAATAACTGTTGCGCGACTTTTGCTGCCATGCTATGCAAAAGCCGTAACATTTACCTCCAGTCTACGAGTGAATCGTTCACGAGTACGAGCGCTGGCTTTCGCTGTGCTTCCTAAACAGTTTTCTCACGATCCTTATTGTTTTTCTGCAAATACTTTCAAAATATCTCATAAATTTTTTTCAACATAATTTTTTTTGTGATTTTCAAGTTGTAAATTTTCTCTCTCAGCCCTACATAACACTGACGCGCCTTCGTTCGTATTATTTTTGCATGTTTGACCAAATTCAAGGGTCTTTCAAAGAAGTAGTGGGCGGAAAAAAAGTTTTTCTTTGGGAGAAAATTTTCTTCACTAGAGCGAAATTTTTTCGGAATCGTCAGCCCTTCTTCATTTCTATTTTCTCGATATCAAAATAAGCAGAATAATAGTTCATCTAATTTTGTTAAAAACTGATAGAAAATGAAATTTTGATCAAAATTCCTACCTCTGCATTGCTTGGCCCTGCTCAAGACCTGTTTGCTAGCAGAACTATTCGGCAATATGCCAGTAATCCAATTGAACTTGTTGTCGGCAACAAGAAAACGTTCCACACAGTTCAACCACCGGAAAAAAGCAAGCAGCCACCGGTTTTGAATGCCTGTGAAACCAAATCTAGTTTGGGGGGGGGGAAGCAATTACTAAGTCCACTGTCGATTATACGCATAGTCACGTTAATTGAAATGGATTTCCAAATTGCCATGAATGATTTATGACCTTTACTGCTGAAGAAAAAAACATACTTTGATATTCACCAGTTCCCTGACTTGTGCTATTGTATTGCCACAAAACCGGTTTGCCACAGTAATATTTTCCTGTTTTGGATTACGGACAGATTTAGCCTTTCATTGTGGACAGATTGGCCCCGCAGGCGGGTGATGAACTCTCTCGCAGTTGGTGAGCCGGCTTATTCTTATTCTGTTGTATTTGTTGTTGGTTTTACTACTACTGATTTCTGGTTATACTAACTTTGCGATTAATTCTGCGCGCCATGTTTGACCCTGATAAATGTTGGCTCTTGAAGAGCCACGCGCGTGACCCACGCTCCGCCATGGCGACGACGGCCGTAGCGAATTTTTGATAATTTTCATTATTGATCCATCAATATTTCCATCCCCTTCTATGATAATTAATTGGTGAACGGGTGTAAAAATTTTGCTTGCTCGGTAAAGTTAAGTCGCCTTAGCGTTCATTTATAACGAAACCCCCGATTCTAGAACCTACTGAATTGATTGGCCGTGGAGCGCGCGGTTGGCTGCGCAGAATAGCCATGGGGCGCGTGGTCTCTTTAAGACAGTGTCCAGGGTGAAAAATCGTATTCTAGTTTTCTGTTTTTGAGTTGACAAGTTCTTGGAGTAGTGGATAATAAGGAAAACTCCCCATAAAACTCGAAACTGTTTAAAACCTATTAAATATTTTTTTGAAGTCTGCTGGTGTGTTTTGTGCACTGGGGTCAAAACGCTAAACCAAACGTCGCAAATGATTTGAGCTTCGAATTTCTTAGGCAGGTGATTTCTTTGTTTTCCGTTTCCTGTACCAAAAACTCTTGGGAAACAAGATGTGTCAATGCACATGCTTGGATGTAGGAATCTTTCGCGATATAGAGTATTCAGAAATTCGGCAACTGTGTCTGTGCTGGAACCAAAGCAGGACAACTGTTTTATGACGTGGGCGGGGTGATCCGATGGGTCGGCTGGCCCGCGGGATTTGCACCCACTTTCTGGACGTTTTCCGTCGTACTTCCAGTCTTTCTCTTCTTGAAGGGATCCAAAGCTTACGTTTTCGCAAAAAAAACGGATAACCAATCAATAAATAGGTATTCCAAAGTTTCAATTTATTCGGGATTTTGAATCCTTCGGTTCTTTAAAACTACAGATTCGAATATATCTGAGCCGTCAAAGAACATCGTTAAAATATTCATACAGTTTGAATGGTCAATATTTGATTATTCAGCAAGTCGAGTTTTTTTTCTGGAAGTTTTTATTTTTGAGAATTTAAATTGTTTTTCGGAACTTTTGAGAAAACTGGAGAAATCGAAATATTCTGTTTTTCGGTTCCTTTCAGACGATTTCGGGAGGAAAATTTAATTCTTTGGCGGAAGCATTAGAACGTGTCAGTAATTATTGGATTATTCATTAGAATCTTGAAAAAGCTCTACTCTGTGATCCGAAAAATATTAATAATCTGAAACTTTCTGTGACCTTCATTTGAAAAAAAAACTTTTTGAAAGGGTATATGTTCAGATATGTTCTCCTCTCGAGAACTGTTATAAGCGGTTAGTGTAAAAATCATTTTCAGGAAATTCCTGCAACACGTCATTTTGTTTATTTTTTGAGTGATTTGATCGAAAACTACCGTGGATTGCCGATCTTCTTTTTCTCCGCCTACCTCAGAAAATGCTCCCTGAATTGGTGCGAAGCGTTGTGGGTGGTCTTTGTGGGAGTGTTTCCCTCTCTATAAACTCGTAACAATGGGGCTTTCATGGAGGTTTTGCGGCGCTGCCTCCCTTCTGCGGAGTGTTAAAATCCGATCCCCTGAGTATAGCGATCCGCAGAAGGTTCTCTTTGTTATATCATAAGATTCATTGAATATTAAAGGCATGGTTCGCAATATTAATGGTTGTCGTTTTCTTGGTGAGAAGGTAGATCTGGCCACCACAAAAGCGAAAATAAGAGAAAATCGGAGCAAAAACGGGCAGGAACGGCTAATTGATGGGTGTTCGCCCGCCCCCAATCAACAAGATTTGTTTTTTCGTCTTTTATTTTGCTCTCAAAGTCGTCAGAAGTCTCTTGCAGTAGTTGGCAACTGAGTGAGATAAAGGACGACAAAACAAGCAGTTGTGAAAATCTTGTTAATTGAGGGCGGGCGGACACCCACTAATTAGCCGTTCTAGCTTCTTATGGCCCTTTATTCTCCGACTTTTCCATGATTTTCATCTTTATGATGGCCTGGTCTAACTTCTCATGAGGAAATTTTCTTCTCACAACAACCATTTTTATCTGCCCTTAATGTTCTTGTGAGTCATTCTGGCATTCTTATTCAACTCTTTTCTCTATTGTAGAGGATTGTTCATACAAAATGTTCTAGTTGGTTACCGAATTTGAGATTTTTGTGTGGTTCATCGATAACAGTGTTGAAAAAAAAATGAACTTTAGGAGTTAGTGGTAGTTACTCAAAACCATTCGAAGTGAACTATTTCAAGACTTTCAAAGTCGGCGATTTGTCCAAATTGCCGGATTGAATCTCGTCAAATGGTATGATTCCACATTAGAAGGCGACAAATTTTTGGGAAAAATATTCAGGTGCACTGAAAACCGGATTTTCATGAGAGGTTAAAGGTTCTAGTCCAGAAGTCTGGTAGAGTGCTTGGAAAATTTCGCACTTGTCGTGTTCTCCATTCCAGTATAACAAGGTGTGAAAAGTTTCTAGTCTCCGACGCAACCCTGTGTTTGTTTAATATGGTTCTTACCATGGAATGATAATGAAGGGCAGGGTGAATAATCCGCTGTCGTCAAAACAGCGTTCTTGCACCGTTGAAAAAGAGCCACCCACTAAGATAGACTCATCTCCATTTTAACGAGCGATTCGAGAGAGGTGACTGATTGTGGCTAGCTACAAAAGACGTTACGGCATTTAAATTCTGTTGTTTGATACCGTGAGAGCATTTTCCTATTGTGGACATTCGTCCCCTAATCTGTCAGACTATCCGTAACTTTCATGTTGAAAGCCACCTTACCAACTCGCAAAAGGGGTGAGTTAGCGACGCTCTAATGAACTCACACGGCCTGTACCAGAGCGCTTACGCCGTTAGAAGCGCCAAGAACGAGCCAAAATGACCGTATTTGAGCAACTCTGGGCTTTCAGAAGCGTGGAACCCCGATCACCTTCTTGCAAAAACCCGTCTCCCTACTATATTGTTGATTGCTGACATACGATAATTTTCGCTGGCTTCTTGAGCGCTCACAGCGGCTTAATCGTTTTAGTATGTACAGACCTTTCGAGATTGTGAGCTGCCTTCATTAGTGTTTCCATGACTAATTCAAGAAATTGCCTTTTTGTGATGTGCTTCCGTCCCTTTTGCACAATCATTGCAGTGAGAGTCTTGAATTTTCCGTGGTCAAAAGGGTCATTTCCCTTTAACCTGTTCTTTTCTCTGCCTTCAGGACTTATAGTATTTATTCTCCTTGATTGTCGCTTACCATCGCCTGGTGTCGCTCGCTATCAACCTTCCGTAATTTGCTATTCTTGCGGTCCGCAAATGGCATTCATATTTTCAGATAGGATTTACTCTCTACTATTTCCTGCGACGATGTTTGTGGATATGTACATGAACACTGGTATTTCCCGTTATTATTGCTCAGGATTATTTTAGGTTTTGATCCAACCGTTGACCCTACATTTCGTCTTACTCCTTCCCTTTGCTGCGCCTGTCATAACGTCAATAATCAGGTTTTCCTTTACTTTTTCATCGTTTTTTTTTTGTGAGTGCGTTTACCTTCTTCCGATTTCTCTCGTCTAACTTTTCTGGTAATTGACTGGCTTGTCGATTGTACTCTGCTCTGTATCTTCTTCGATTTACTAAAAGAAGTTTCTTGACAGCCAGTGCGATTTTTGGGTTAGCGCTAAAGTCATTGAAAATGAAGATAAGATAAGATACATTTGAAATATTACGGGAAAACTCTAAATTAGTTTTTTTTTGAGGATGAAGAAATTTCGTGAAATCGTTCTGAGAACCTTTACAAGGTTTAAATGTTCTATAAGCTAGAGCAGTTCCGTTGGATAGAAATAGAGAACGATAGGAGTTCAAAAACGCTCGGTATTCAACTTTTCCCCCACATTTCGATGTGAAGTTCGAAGCAGGCAGAGTTTTTCGAGTAGCTATTAACACTATCATTCAGAGAAAGGAATGAGCTTGATTAGTATACTACACCTAAGGCCCCCGTCATACATCTCCGAAAGCCTGGCTGAGCCATCCTCTACTGTTCCTAGTGATCCTGAGTCGTTCTCTCCCGTCCGTAGTGATCCTGTGCCGCCCTGCTCCACCCATAGTGTGTCGGCAACTTACGAATCGATTATGCAAGCGTACTCGAGCGTACTTTGCCGCAGATGGATCAAGACGGACCAGGGGGCTCTGCCTGGTCACATCGGGGGTATTTTTCAACCTAACTGAGAAATGTATCACATGCGCATCGATCGGGACGGCCACGGGCGGCACAGGCGTGCTCAGTCCGGCCATAACGGGTGGAGTTTCTACACTCGAATCGCAGGGTGTAGGTGCTTATCGACCGGGATGGCTACAGCCGATCGGACGACTATGACGAGGGACCTGATTGGAAAATTCCAGACGGACAAGGGAAAATTCGCTGATCAAGTGTTTGGGACCTTTGAAGGCAGCGGTCGCGCTCAAATATGCTCGTCTTCTTTTCCTCTCTAAACCCTTTTCTGGGTATAGAGTAGTAGAACCTATAAGAAAAAATCGCGAAAAAAATAGCTGTTCTGGGCCAAATTCGAAGCCTGAACTTTCTTGTCTTTTGATGGTGGACGAGTCCACCCCACATCATCGGCATCGATGATCTCTAGTATCAAGAACATCAGCTGGCTTGAAATTGAATTTCAATCAATGAACTTTCGGATTTATGTACACATCTAGTCAAAAACATTGGCTGAAGTGCTTGCTTTCATTGTTCAACTGTTTTTTTTGGTAAATTTGCATTTACTTCTTCCTCTGAGTGTCGATGATTTTTGAATGCTTGGCATGAGGCTGGGATCTTTCTGTGCACGTGTGCACGAACTGGAAATTTAGGGTCCTAATAACTCTAATTCTAGCCCATTTTTCACCGCGCTACCTTCATAGTTTTTTAGCTATTTTCGTTCTAAGCTGATTTTTGTGATTTTTCCGATAACGTTTTTCATCGTGACCGCTGCCTTTAAGGACAGCATAATATCGGATTGAAAAAAATCAGTTATTGCGATTTTTTCCAACTAGGATTTCGGCATTGAATTTTGTAAATTCAGGTCATATGTCTGGCAGAGCTCACCTAATAGGAAATTTTTTGATCTACAAGTTAGTGCAGCTGGTTACTTAGAAAAACGAAACCTAATTAATTTTCAAGCTGAAAAAAGTGGGTAAAAAATTTATTTCTTTTTACTGACTCGAAAGTTAAAAAATATTCTAATTCAAAATTCTAATTTCACTATCTTGTTGAGCAGAAAGTTTCTATCCCATCAATCTGTAACACGAAGTCAAAGTTTCCCAAACTCCTTTTCCTACGACGACGACCTCAAACCCTGGCTCACGCACTTTTTCTTACATTTGCCTCCTCTCTGAGCGATTTCGGCGGAGACACACCGTTAAATTGGTGGAGATGGAAGTGGGTATCAGAAGTAATCGAGAATACGAAATGTTGTCATAAGTGCTATTTTCATGAACTAATGATGATTTGAAAAACCCGAGACTTTTTTTACTTTGCAGCAGAGGTAAAAGAAAATATACTGGCCCTTTCCTCTGAAGGCAGCATTCACGCTCGGAAAAGTTCTGGAGATAACGACGGTAGTGGAGTTGTATGGCTCCAACTGGAGCGCTAACGCAATTGAAAAACACTCAAAAGGACTATTTTTGAGCCATATTGAATAAAAAATGTTTCTGGATTCCGCCGATGAGCTTCGCAGACTCCATCCCCACGATAAACTCGTCCAGATTGGTTGTTCGAATACGGTCACTTTGGCTTGTTTCTGAAGTTTCCAACGGCGCAAACTTTCTAATACGAACTGTAGAAGTCTATTATCTTCGGCTATCACAACCACTCTACCGCTAACTCCACAACTTCAACCGAGCGGGCATGCAGCGGTGTAACTCGTCCACTTTCACCGGACAACAAGAACAACCCGTTATTTTTTTATTCGCGTCCAGTATTCGCCGGTTTTTTTTCGTTAGCTTGGCATACTACCAGCTTCAAAGCTTCGATTTCTGCCATAAAATCGATACCATTTGTGAGCGTGTATTGTGCCTTTAAATTGAGCTTAGGAGTTTTGGGGATTTTTCGCACAGTATTATAGATTGTTTGAACGGAAATTCTCGCTGTATAAGACGATCCAATTAGATTTTCAACTGAGGTTCTTTTTCATTGATTTTAGAGTCAGTGGAGTGAAGTTAATTCTCTATCCTCCACTTAATCGAACCTAAAATAAATGAGGTTGCATTTTCCGAAGGAACCCAGCTACACTACCTTGTAGAACGAATGGAATCCCTTTAGATGGTGTGGAAAAGTTTAGAAATTCAATGTTAAAATCCCGACCGGCAAAAAAAACGCGGGAATTAATCACCCAACCCTATGGAAATGTGTTAAAACGTGATAGATATGCGATCGATTTTGACAAGTTCATCATCAGTTAGGCCCCGCCCCTTCTCTCACTTCCGGTCACTTCCGGTGGACGGGAAAGGGTCATAATCTACTTCTTACGTTTTCTTCCTACTCCGATCACACATGTTGAGAGAGTCTTTTATGCTCTCTTATCAAATTCGCTCATACTCTCGTTTTAATTTTTTTGAATTATTTGTTTTTGTGAAGCGTTTTTTTTGTAATTTTTATTCTAATTAATTGATCGTAGCATTTGTGAGGTTTATCCCGTTTGTTGTGGACCAAGCGTAGACAGAAAATTCCGACGAACTGCGTACATATGAGTCATTATCAAGAGAGTACGTGATAGCGGCGAGACGTCCGCTGTAGAGCGATGTATGTTGATTGAGAAGGTCACTCTTCCAACTGGCGGTTCGGCCTTTTGGATTGATTCAACGCGGCCTTAGACTCCGTTTTCATTTGTTTATTGAAACGTTTCGAGTTTTCCCACATATCTTAGCGAATTTCCCCTTGTCCGTGTGGGATTTTCCGATAAAGTGTGGTTTCGACCATATAAAAGTTTAACTCTTCCTCTACCCAATAGTCTCTATCGTTACTAGTACAAGTCGACCTGCTCCGGACTTTACATCAAAACGTAAAAGAAGTTTTGGGCTGCGGAAATCTTTGAAGGGAGCGTTTACGATGAAAAAAATCCGTTTTTCGCAGATACGTACGTTCATAAACTTCACTTCCATATGAGAAGAGTAAGGACGGAAGAACGACGAGAAACGGCCAGGAAGTGAGGGAAAATCTCATGGACCAGCCGACCCATTGATCACCCCGCCCACGTCATATAACAGTTGTCCTGCGTTCGTTTCACTAGAGGAACACCTGCCGGATTACGAAAAATTTTTTTCGCGCAAGAAATTTTCTGATAAGATTCTACCATCCAAGCAGGTGCATCCGAGCATGCAGTATTTTAAAGATTCTCCGGTGCAAAAACAAGAAAACAAAATCACTTATCTCAGAATTATGACGCGCAAAACCATTTCCGACGTTAGGCTTGACGCTTTGTCCGCAGTCCCTCGCACAGGCTTGATTCAATATTTCAGAGATTTCAGTTTTTGTCGGGTATTCTCGGGTACACAAAGACATAGAAAACTAGAGTAGGTTTTTATCTTCAAACTGCCTTTTATGATGTTTACTTTGTCAATTCTTAACCATTTATTTGTATTTAATTTTTTCGGTTATCATTAGTTAAGACAGTATCCACATTACCTAATTATGTTGCTGGGTGCTCAGAAATCGTTTTATTGTTGAAAATAGGAGAGAAAACGCCATTCAAAAAAAAAATCGGAAAATAGGAAATTCGCCCCTTGAAGAACTGTTTCGGTACTTAAATCTAGTATTCATGGGTACAGACCTTCCATACATTTGTGCAGCTCTACAGATAAAAAAACGGGGTAATTTAAGAAATTGTAAATCCAAATGATCTGTACATTCTAAGCGTGTCGAGTTTTCCGCGTAGCCATAAACTCTACGAGATTGGAGGGAAGTTGTCTTCAAAATGGTTACCATACAGGTTTGAAAGGTCACGGACGGAGAAAGGAAAATAAACTGGTGCACAATTCACTATGTTTTTTGATATTCGAGGAAAAGGTCGACGATCGAAAGAATGAATATGATCACATGGAGTAGAGTCTCCTATAAACGTTGCATAATGAAAATATTATAGAAAGTATCATCTCCTAATCTACAAAATTTGCGAAAAATGCGGAGTTCTTTCTTTTGAAGAATTTCCTCGCACCTGTCTTAGTACCATAATCTAATATTCGGAATATGGTTAGGCTCACACTGTGTTGATCACAGAGTTGGGCCGCAGTTTTGGTGACAGGAAGGGGGAGGGGGCGCAGGACCATCAACTGCCATTATGCACAAACGATTACTGTACGGCGTCACAAGAACGGTAGTAATGATCTCTTCACGAAATCCTGAAATTTCACTAATCTCTTCATTCATCTGCGCGCCACACTCTTGACCTACCTTGTGGCCGCATGAATCCCCAAGCTAGAAGGAGAGTGGTTTCGCACGACTTTCCAAGTTAGAGAGAGAGAGAGGGCCGCTTCAATTTCCGAGCCGAAGGAGGGGGTCGCACCTCTCACGGACCAATCACAGCGTCTTGCCTGGTTCTGATTCACATTTCTGTACTCTTGAACAGTACTGATGGGTAGAAATAAGAACGAGGAAAAATGGGAGATTTCTCTCCACATTTTCATGTGAATTTCGAAGCGGGTCGAGTTTCTGTTGGTTCCGCGGTTCTCTACACTTCCACTCACCACGACGATACACATTCGTGCTAAGGAGTAGTTCTCACCTTACCCCGAAATGTGGTGTGTAAGTGGCAGTTAGTGCTGTTCCCTCTGCTACTTCAGCACAGCCTTTTTTGCGTTTATTTCGCTTCCCGGTTATTCCCCGTGACCAGGTTATGGGTATCTTCATGGCGTTTCCCACAATTTCCCTCCTTCTCGTTTTCATTTATTGCCTTGTAAACGCGATCTGCTCCCCCTCTTTCATGGATCTGCCTGTATGTTTGCCACGTCGTCCTGAATATTGATAGGCATTCAAACCAACTCAGAAGAGAAAAGCGGGGAGGAATCATTCAGGAATTTCGGGCAAACACATTGACACATACTCCCTTCGTGATGTGTCATTTTTGTGCATTAGAGATCAAATTTTGATGGTATTATGTCCGTTCAGATATCGATGTTATTGTCACGAAGAAGTCTAAGCTGGTATTTCCTCTTTTTTTCCCGAGTAAGTTATACCGAATGAGGCTCTCAGCGCCTCTAAAATACATAATTTTTTCATGACATTTGCCAATAGTTTTGTGGCTTAGGAGCATTCACCTACTTTCTTCGCTGTAATCGCATAGTGCGCCCTACGGTACCGCACAAAGCCACTTCTGAAACACCAATCCTATTTAATCCGATCCCCACTTCAAATGACCTTTCTGAGCCCTTTTCAGAGTCTGTATATTGAACCGGTTCACGGTAAGACTTTGATCCTTCTGTACATTATTTCATTGTGTAGCGACCTTGTGTGATTGTGTCACTTCATTCGTTTTCTTGAGCATGGCTAGGAAACTCTTCCAGCCTTTTTTCCTGAGTGTTTACTTATTGGTTTAATATTTTCTTGAATCCCTGGACAGTGTTTTTGAATGCTTTTCCTATGACGAGACTATTCTTGTTGATGTTTTTTGTGTGTTTCGCTTGTTTTTTTTTACTGTGCATACTAATTTTTGCGGCGAGGTCTACGTAAAGCATTAAGGGCTGGGGCGGACACAAGGCAAGAAACACGGTGGTGCATCAAACTTCCGAAATAGGCGTAGACGTCGGACCTTGGATGTTTTGGTTTTTTTTAGAGCTTTTTTTTCTCCTCAGACTAAGGGTATTTTTCGCATAAAAGCATTATACGGGTTTCTGGTTTGACGCTGCCTTCGGGATTATAACCTTCAAAATTTTGAATGAAAAAGAGAAAAATCAAAGACAGTGTTCGCGATAAAACAGTCTCCGAATTTTAACCGAAAACGGAGAAGTCCGGAACGCATCACAACACTAATGATAAAAAACGGCGAAAAAACGAACGGTGATTAGCTCTATAAGGCCCCGAAAGAAAGTTATATGCCCGCCGCACCCTTTTCCTCGGTGGCTGTCGAGAAAGTGGGCGGAGCCGGCATACCACGCTTAAAGGCAGTGTTCACGGTGAAAACGGTATTCGAGTTTTTTCACCGAAAATCAAAAGTAACGGGTCTATTGCAACAAAAATGTCTAAAAAACATCTGAAAACGAACCACAAGTACCTAGTCCTATACGGCTTAAAAATTCTAATGTGCTGTGCCCGCCCCGCTCCTTCATTGTTGTTCAACGGGTAGGTGGGCGGAGCGGGCCTTACAGGCTATTTATGGCTCGTTTTTAGCTATTTTTTCGACATTTTTATTGCAATCAACCCGTTACTTTCGATTTTCGGTGAAAACTCGACGACCGTTTTTATCGCGGACACTGCGTTTTAGTTTCAGGCTGTTTGCGGCTATTAATGGAACCCCTCGCAAGTATCTGCATCTGGAATCTGTCTCCGACTATGATTTGTCATGTCCCAATATGTTTCTTGTATGTTCGAGTCGAACCAGTTCAATAAATTACTACTCGAAAAAGATATCCCCGATAGCGAGGTGACCCGTTTTGTTTTTTCCCATTCTCGTTAACTGTCGATCGGGGCTAAGCAGCCACTGTCTGTCGGGTAGCACACTCTTCGCATTCACTTCGCTCATTACGGATTCACTATTTTTGGATAATCTGGGGAAAATTTCTGGAAATTTTCAGCTGTTCATTCTCCAATGCTTATACGTTCTGTATTCGTCCTATAGGTTTTTCTGTACATAAAAGTACCATATTTCGCACAGACATTGACTTCGTGGCGAACCTTCAACTTTTTCATAATTTGCAGGTCGCGCGTAAGTTTCACTGTATAGGGAATTGACACTGAAGTGAAAACTTGGTGCTTGATCTTGTTCACCGTGCATGCCATTTTTTCACATGTTCATGCCTTTATGTCAAAGTTTAACATGTTTAAACCGGCACTCATGTATGTTACCACCGCAGGCAACCGTCCAGTGAAATTCACTCGAATCCATGGCGTGCGTGTGCGCGCGTAATCTGCTTCTCCTTCTCCCTACGCGCTCTCGCTGCCTCTTTCCTCACTTCGCACATACACGCGAGAGAACAAAGGAATTTCCCCTCTAAAATTTAGAGTACACTCTACATATTTTGGAGTCTATTGCGCAGTTTTATCCGTCAATCGTGTGCGTGTGCGCGCGTATGCGGCGTCTCATTTACCCACACGCTTTTTGCGGTCTCTCCCTTCGCTACGCTCACGCACGTGAAGGAACAAAGGAAATTTGGCTCCGGAATGGAGGGTACAATGCCGACGCTATCCAAGGGAGAAAATGGGCGGAATGGGCAAAGTGGGCAACTAAAGCGTCTTTCGACCACAACTCGCCTCAAAGTGCTGCATTTCTAATTTAGAAAAGACCAAAGTGTACACCGTGACACAATCTGTCTTACTATATGAGATAAAATCGAAAAATTTCTATGAAAATGCTTCTTTAAGTTGCAGTTAGTTATGAATTTATAATGTTATCACAAAATAACGAGCCCATTCGATCAAAAACAACCGTACGCGATCTCTAGCATGGTCAAAATAAAAATGTATTTCGCCTTGAAAAAAAATCATGTTGCTCCCAAATTTCGCGAACTATTCTTACACGATTGAGTAGGTCACGACATGCTGTATACTCTGTTTATCTTGAATTGCACAAAACACGGTCCGCCAATAGTCCTCTAATTGGCCCGCTATACCGTAGTGTACGTCCACGACGCGTTCTCAAGCAGACCGGGGTGGCATGGTGGGCGGCCAAGTGACGGCACTGACTGATCCATTCCTCTGCACCCCGGGTGCACACCCGGGTTTGCCGAGAACGCTTCGTCGACGTACACTACGGTACCAGCGGGCCAATTAGAGGACTATTAACGGACCGTGTTTTGTGCAATTCAAGATAAACAAAGTATACATTTCGGCGTTTTCGAAATTGAAGAGGAGCACTTTGAGTCGAGTTGTGGCCGAAAGACGCTTTAGTTGCCCACTTTGCCCGGATTCGCCCATTTTTTCCCTTGGATAGCGGCGGTATTGTAAGTGTTTTGAAAAGGGGTTACCAGAGGTATCAACGTGCCAAAACATGGAATCTGGCCCGAGAACGAGTAATACTATTCGTATGTAATTTGCCGTTGCGACAATTTTCTATTATCAGGAAATTATGATAAAGTGCATTTCTGCATTTTTTTCTTGCATAGATGTGATATAGAAGGGGTCTCTCCAATGAATGTTATAGGTTTCTTCTCGGGCTTTGGCATTCGCACTTGGTCACGCTCATTTTTCCGTGCCGCAACAACTCTCCCGCTTTTGGAAGTGGGAGGAAAACCACGGGTTTGTGTTCTAGTTGCGCGGCGGCACGGATGAATGGGCGCGGCCAAATGCGACGGCCAGGTGCCCCTCCCCTACTACGATAGCAACTTCCTTTCAATAACAATTTAGTATTGTTCATCGATCAAATAAAATACATTTGAGAAAGTCTAACAGTAGTAATTTCGAAAAATGATGTTAATCCGCTGGAAATGAATAGAACAATGAGTGAAAGATTCCGGATGCGTTCAAAAAAAAATATATGACTAGGGAATACAGAAAGAAAATTTGAAAACAAGAAAAAGAAAAATTGAATGAGTAAAATAAAAAAAAATGAGTAAAACCCAATAACTATGTTAAAGGAAGCAGGAAAAGATATGAATTGGAGTAAACAAAAGCAAGTCAATATACAGAAAAAGAAGAAAGGCTAGGAAAAATTTGGTACAGTGTGGAGGAACTTGAATTGAGTACATCTATACTCCTTCTCTTAACTATACGTTCGCAGATTTTCGTGCTTCAAGTCCGTTTATTTATTCAGAAGTAGCCCTCTGAAGAATGGGCCTATGGGGCGGGGCTAGGAATCTGTGTTAAAGGCAGTGGTCGCGATGAAAAACGTTATCGAAAAAACTACAAAAATCAGCTCAGATCAAAAACAGCTGAAAAACTATGAAGGTAGCGCGCTGAAAAACGGGCTAGAATTAGAGTTATTAAGACCCTAAACTTCCAGTTCGTGCACACGTGCACAGAAAGATCACAGTCTCATGCCAAGCAGTCAAAAATCATCGATACTCAGAGGAAGAAAAATGAATGCAAGTTAACCTAAATGTTTTTGACTAGATGTGTACATAAATCCGAAAGTTCATTGATTGAAATTCAATTTGAAGTTAGCTGATTTTCTTGATGTAAGAGGTCATCGATGCCGATGATGTGGAAAGGACTCGTCCACCATCAAAAGACAAGGAAGTTCAGGTTTCAAATTTGGCCTAGAACAGCGTTTTTCTCGCGATTTTTTCGTATAGGTTCTCTTACTCTATACCCAGAAAAGGGTTCGGAGAGGAAAAGAAGACGAGCATATTTGAGCGAGACCACTGCCTTTAAGGGATTTTTACATGTTTTGAACGTTTCGATCACCAATTATCAACAGGAACGTATGCGCCATATGTTCCCATCCTATGTTCATGCTCCCTGTGTACCACCAACGTCCCACTTTTCAGAAGGTTGTGTTTCCAATACTAAGCGGTTTTGGTGCGCAGAACTTCAAACATATTCAATAATCGAAGAGTAGGTCACCCCCATACGAAAAAAAAATTCTATGAAAATTTTCGTGGACGACATCGTTCGACCGGAAAACGAATTTGGACTTTTCCGTTCGCGGTCCCCAAATTTTTTTCCGAATTTAAGGTGCATGTTCTGTATTTCACGGCGCAAAAAGGTGATTAATAGTGCAGAATTTGTGCATGGCCTTGACTGAACTGTCTTAGAATATTAGTCTTTATCAGTGGGTTTAGAAGCGGTTTATACACATAATCCTTCTTTCGTTCCCCGTTTGTTGCGCAAGAGAGCATATGGGGAACCCTAATGACAAGCGCAGCTTTTCTGCTTGAAATTCTGTGAACTTCTAAGGAAAATTCTTTGAAATCGATCTCAGCGTCGTGTACAATGATGGCTTTCAGCAACATCTGTTTTTCGTTGTTTTACAGCGTTCGCGTGATTCTACGCTGGCATTCGCCTGCGGGCTGCTCTCGCTCGTATTTTGTTATATTTATCACGATCATACACCACCTACCCCTCACCTATACTACCTCAGCGCAAAAAAACGTTTTCAATAAGCTGTCTTCGCACCCATGGGCAAGGGTCTCAACGGATTCAGGACACCCATTCAAGATTTCCCTCCGGAAACTTATACGAACCCTTCTGTGGCGTGTAGAAATGTAGCACTTTTCTGCATAGGATTTTTAATAAGAATTTTTTTACATTATTCAGGGAACTCGACAGGCACATTTTCGAGAAGGTTTCGTTTCATGATCGTATTTCTAGAATATGGCCTTTTTAACAAATTTTCTGAAATTTCTGTTGCCTTTGTTTCATTTTTTGACCGCCCGTGAGAATATTTTGCATTAACGAAATTTGCGATCCTCTCGAGTTTTATTTTCCCTCGAGTAATTCTACGACTTTCTGTTGCTATGCAATCCTTTCATGCCCGTCCTTGTTTAGAATCAGGGAGATCGCGGTAGAAATGAACTTTGAGAGGAGGGTACGGCACTACCGATCGACGTGGAAGGGTGGAAGCTTCACTTCTGACCGATTTGGAGGAGAGAACCCTTGCTCCTTACAGCTTCTTAGGGGCCGAGCAGAGTTGCATCGCTGCGCTACACGACCTTATGACGGGCCACCGTACTGATTGATAGCGGTGGTGCAACTGCTACGCCCTTTTAGGTCGTTTATGGTCGGAAACATACTTCCAGCGACGAGCGATGCGACGCAATGTTTACAATCCATATCGACTGAAAAACGATATGCCTGATATGCACTGTCGCCGTTGCTGGTCGCGGGAAGTATGGTTCCGGCCTATGCTTCCGCCGCCGAGCGGCTTGGCTTAAGTAAATTCTTTATTATTGATCGTGCGGCGCGGCACCCAATCGATAGGGATATTAGGGATGTGTGAGGTTCATTATTGAGATTTGCGCTTATCCCGCGTCACCCAGGGCGGAAGCATAAATGACCTCTTAAGCCTAGTTTTGACTGCATCGCTGCTGTTTTCATCGCAGCGATTTTGCGCCCGCTGCTGCAGCGATGTAGCAGCGGCAGCGGTCTGTTCATAGTGCATAGGCCCACGGATGATGGAAGAAATTCAATCGATCAGTGAAATCAATGGCTGAGTATTCATCAATAACACGATTGGACTCCGAAAGCTTACTGATCTTGTCATGTAGAAAGAGGTCAATGTTTACTTGACGAAACGTGTCCACTCTCGCTGGCAATCGCTCCGCATGGCTGCCATTTTTGGCCGCGACGGAGCGATGGTCAGCGACCACTGAAATCGCTCTTCAAGCAGCGATGCGGTAAAACTTATAAATTTCATCGCCGTGACCCAGCGATGTAGGACGTTTGCCACGAAGCGATCACAATTGGAGCGGCTTTCCATTACGCGCGATAAAAGGAACGAGTTGTCCCTCGCATGGCCGCAGCGACCACCTGCAGTCAAAACTAGGCTTTACGCCTGATTTTGACTGCATCGCTGCCTGTTTTTCATCCATAAAGCGATTTTGCGCCCCCACTGCTGCAGCGATGTAGCAGCGGCAGCGGTTCTGTTCATAGTGCATAGGCCCACGGATGATGAAGAAATTCAATCGATCAGTGAAATCAATGGCTGGTATTCATCAATAACACGATTGGACTCAACTCTGATCTTGTCATGTGAAAGGGTCAATGTTTATGACGAAACGTATCACTCGCTGGCAATCGCTCCATGGCTGCCATTTTGGCCGCGACGAGCGATGGTCAGCGACCACTGAGAATCGCTCTTCGAAACGGCGATGCAGTAAAACATAGAATTTCGTCGCCACGACCCAGCGATGTAGGACGTTTGCCGCGAAGCGATCACAATTGGAGCGGCTTTCCATTGCAGCGCGATAAAAAAGGAACGGTTAACCCTCGCATGGCCGCAGCGACCACCTGCAGTCAAAACTAGGCTTTACGCGGTGTGCCGCAGCACTCTATCGACCTGGTTAAAAGGGGGATCCGTAGAGGGGTGGGGACGGCGAGGGTTTGCAATAGGCCCCTAAGGCTGTATTTATAGTTCGGCGGCGTGCGGTCGCCCGCGGCCAACACGGCGACAGAGTTGTACTAACGAACCTTGCGGATACTGTGCAATTACGTAAGAAAATGCCGTAAAAAGTATGACATCACTTATAAAGTACAGTGAACCAGAGTTAGACTCTGGTTCATTTCAAGTTAACTCCTGGTTTCGATTATCACAGCGTAGAGCGGTGGCTCTTTTTTCGGAACCTGCTTATCACCAGTTATATTTCACCGAGGCTCACCGCTCCGTTGCTGGTGATAATCAAATCCACAGGTCAGTAAAGGTTTGCTAGAGTCTTTTGTTTTTTTGCCGCAGCGAAGTATAGTCTTGGTACTGGAACGATCACTGCCGTGATGAAAATTGTTCATCCGATTTCGCGTTCATTTCGAGTGTCTATCGTCGAGGTCGGTTTCGTTGTTCTCGTAATTCTGCTAATGAAGATCGCTTCATTTGCAGACGGGCGCAGCTTTCCAGATGGCGGCTGTGGCGCAGTCGGGCGCCCGCGAGGCTTACTGTCCACATACCCGACGTCGCCATGCGCCGGCGACATTATTCGTCGCTTGGCGCCAATGGCGATTCGCCATCCACTACACGAAGTCCCACACGATGTGAAGCTTTCGTGATGACCGGCGACAAAATACTCAACCTCAACCATCATGTCTCGCCCAGCTATGCAAAGAGTAGGCTACTTCTTTTTTTTTGTACATTTTGCAATTTTATAATTTTTTTTTTGAATTCGTGAACCTTTATTTTCATATTTTTTGCTCTTATATATTTAATGCCTAGTTACTAAGCGATTTTTCGTCTTTTCTTTTGTTCAAAATGCAATTCATAGCTATCGATTTGGCTCGAGCGAGCATCCTACCGCGGTATGAGCAGCGTTAAACCTGAGTTGTAGAATTAATAGCATAGCGTTTTTCTCGGATACCAGAGTGTACTTATGAACATCATCACTCCCGACAAAGTCAGCTTCGGCAACGAAATTCTCAAGGTAGAGTTGATTTGGGGAGAGTTTTCTTATGCTGGCATACTGAGATTTGTTTAGGTAGGTTCTACAGCGGAGCGTCAATTCTGCCCGTCAATGCGATTCCGTACCCAAAAATGCTCGTTATAACGTCTGGTGGGAAAAACACTCGTAATCCTGATGCGCCGAGACAGAAGGAATCGCTGCTGAAATTCCTCTGATTTCTAGATCCCCACTCCTTGTCGGAGTGGGGATTGAAGAATAGAGGAAATTCAAAAGACACTTCTCATTCGAAATATATGGCTGTGGAAGCTCTATGCTCTGATTATAAGTTATTTGCCATCAACAGAAGGATTATTAAGGCTCAGATTATATAGTAGTCGTCAAGAAGGATTCCTCGAGAATCGAGAAGTTGCTCAGAAAGTGGAGAGATCTCCATAAACCCCTAAAAAGCAGTAAACTCCAAATACCGTGCGGTACCGATTGCCACGATAGCCGTAAAATGGCGTGTGTGATGGTGTAGATGCAGAATCCATGGTAACAGCGACGCCTATTTTATTGATTAGCTGTGGAAATCTTGAAAAAACTTTCACGTCTCCTTCGGAAAACGGTAATTTCAGGTAGAAATGTTCATGAAAGTGGCAGTGAAATGTGACTGAGAGTTAATAAGGGTATTGGCTTGGTAATTGAAGGGATTTTGGGTAATCAGACAAGAATTTCAACCTCGTTTGTTATCTATTCACTCTGACTATAAGGCTGCTCGGTTTCATTTCTTCAATCAGAGTTTTGACCAACAGTAAGATCGGTCCACACCCGAAGTTTTCTTTCCTTGCCGATTTTTGGTTTTAAATGTTTTTTTTTCGAATCGCAGCCAACACTAAAATCAACCTCCACCCGGGGATTACCTCCTTTGCCTGACGGTGCAGCCTTCGGCTGCACCGTCAATCCAGGGTCTCAAGTGATTTGAACCACTCCGAATTGCAGCCAACACTAAAATCAGCCTCCACCCGGGGATCACCTCCCTTGCCTGACGGTGCAGCCAAAGGCTGCACCGTCCATCCAGGGTCTCAAGTGATTTGAACCACTCCGAATTGCATCCAACACGAGAAAATCAGCCCCACCCGGGATTACCTCCCTTGCCTGACGGTGCAGCCAAGGCTGCACCGTCCATCCAGGGTTTCAAATGGTTTGAACCACTCCGAATTGCAGCCAACACGAAAATCAGCCTCCACCCGGGGATCACCTCCCTTGCCATACGGTGCAGCCAAAGGCTGCACCGTCCATCCAGGGTTTCAAATGATTTGAACCACTCCGAATTGCAGCCAACACGAAAATCAGCCCCCACCCGGGGATTACCTCCCTTGCCTGACGGTGCAGCCGAAGGCTGCACCGTCCATCCAGGGTCTCAAGTGATTTGAACCACTCCGAATCGCAGCCAACACGAAAATCAGCCCCCACCCGGGGATTACCTCCCTTGCCTGACGGTGCAGCCGAAGGCTGCACCGTCCATCCAGGGTCTCAAGTGATTTGAACCACTCCGAATCGCAGCCAACACGAAAATCAGCCCCCACCGGGAATTACCTCCCTTGCCTGACGGTGCAGCCGCAAGGCTGCACCGTCCATCAGGGTCTCAAGTGATTTGAACCACTCCGAATTGCAGCCAACACGAAAATCAGCCCCCACCCGGGATTACCTCCCTTGCCTGACGGTGCAGCCGAAGGCTGCACTGGGTGTCTGGGTTTCAAGTGATTTCAACCTGATATTTCTATTCTTGCTTCCGCAGTTGCACCGAAAATCCCTTTTCCACCGCCAAACAACCGTTCCTATGTGATTATTTATTGAGAATGCGGTTGCACTGGAATTACAGGCGTGATTCCCGGTGTGAGTTGTGTAATTGCACCATACACTATATTTTACGGCTATCGTGGCAATTTGTACCGCATGGTATTTTTCGTCTAGTCTAAAAAGCTTTACTTTCTCGCGAATCTCGATAAACGCTTACGGCTTCTTGGAACCAGCAGCTAGGGGAATAGTATGCAGTCGTACTATGAATGCCCAAAAGATACTAACAGTGTACTCTGTTTTTGCAGATTTCCTTGTAGGGAATTCACTGGAAAAGGAGCGGTCGACCCACCTGATTGGCCCGCTCACAAAATAGATGAGTTTTCCAGTTAGGGTAGTTGCCGGCGGAAAAAAAATACTGCACACTGTTTAGCACGAGATATCCTAACGTCGAAGCGTTCTCGTTAAAGGCAGTGGTCGTCATAAATTTCGTTTTCGAGTTCTCAATGTAAAACATTACGCTGGCAGATGTTGGAGAGGATAGGATCGAAGAAAGCAGCGGAAACGGGCCAGAAATTGATAAAAACTGCCACGATGTGAAGATTTTGTGAGCCCAGTACGCTTCTTTAGCCCGTCCCGCCTCCCGTTCTGAAAAGCTTGTGTGCAGTGGAAGTTTTCGACTGCAAATTGCCAGGCAACTCCGCCACATCCAACCCTATGGATTCGCGCTTATTTCGCCATCGGAGCGCGCTTGCGGAAACTAGCAGGGCGCGTAAGCTCGTGCGTGCCCTGAACCTGTATGCTCATAAGAAACTTCTATTAAGCTTATCCTGAGCGCTTTTTTTCGCTGCTTCTTCACTATTCGATAGCTCATGTCCAAGCAACCCCATTTCTGAGTCGAACTCGAATATGATATTCATCGTGAAAACTGCCTTTAATGCGCTATTCATACTCTTCAACGCCAGCGCATTGCGATTAATAATGAAGAGTATGAATGACCTCACGCCACGTCCACGCGGCACACGCGTGACGCCCGCTCCGTCAAATCGGCGACTGCTATGACGACTTTTTCACCATCAGTATTAATCCATCGTCAAGCCCATTCCGTTCCATAATAATTATTTCCATTAGGCCGGGACCATACTTCTCGCGACCAGCGACAGTGCACATTAGGCATATCGATTTTCAGTTGATATGGATGGTAAGTATTGCGTCGCGTCGCTCGTCGCTGGAAGTATGATCCCGGCCTTACTATCTTCTGCTACCATAATAGCAAATGCGTGTGCAGATTTCGCTTGCTTGGTAAAATTGAGGTCCTTTTTGCTCCGCTCCGCCATAGCATCGTCGCTGGACTATTCATAAGTGCTCTGCAGAGTTACACCGCTCGGCGGCACGCCGCCGAGTGAGAGGATTGGGGCGTGGCCAAACCTTGACGCGGCGGCGGCACTTCAGTGCCTCGCAGAGTGGCAACTATGCCTGCAGTCGTTCATCATAATCCTCCATTACGTACAATCTCATTCATTATACTCCAAAATTTGAATTTCATTGATTTCAAAGGCGTCAGAGCTGGAAAGCTTCTCAAAAACTGCTAAACTTCCGTGTTTTTGGAAAAAAAATTTTTTCATTTAAAAAATCAAAGGATATGCTCTCAGAAACGGAAAACATGAAATCTAATAGCGACACTTATTTGGAATATCTCGTGAGAATCGATATTATAACACAAAAAGTGGAATCAGTTGTTTCGAAAGTGAAATGGAATGGGTCTCATAAAAAGTCACGAACGAATGAAAAAGCGTTCAAGCATTTATGAATGGTTGCGATCACTACCTCAAATGAGAGTAAAAATAGAGAAAGTTCTCATGGATGACTAAACATTGGAAAAATACCTTGAAAGGATGGATGGCGGCGCTTCTCGCCGACGATAGAAGTGGTTCAGACCATTTCTCGCCGCCGCTCGCTGGCGGCGTCGCTCCGGTGCCGCTGCTCTCGCGGCGAGGAAAACACTCTGCGAGGTACCCGCTTCGCTGTTTTCGCGCGGCACGTCGCCGCTCTTGCACGCTGCGTGGCGCCCCCAATTTTCCAACATTGCCGTGCCGCAGCGGCACTAGCTGCGGCGCAACTCTGCAGAGCCCTATAGTCTCCTCAAGCGCGGCACGCACTTGAAACGTACCCATACTCCAACGTCACGCCTGCGCTTCACGCGCTGACCTTGAGGAGTATGAAGAGCGCCCAACGTTTTCTTATTTTTCAAGAATTTGGATGTTAAACAGAGACAAAAAGCAACATCTCAATTTCTCTATTTCTTTATACCATTTTCCGTGCTTTTCATCCCAAAACACGCATAAGTTTTTTGCGTGAAGCAGACCTTTGATTTCGATTTCATGCATACAGGGAGTGAGTATTACCTTTTTTGTGGCGTGGTTCGCGTTTTGTTTGTTTTTCATTCCGAACGAGGTAGTTGGGACAAAATGGCGTTTGCCTCGCTCTTATCGTAGCACCTATCTTTGCATGTCCTTTGTTGATATCTCTTAAGCGGTATCTTGCCTTAGTAGTGACTGCACCCTTGAAAAGAGGGAAACGCTCGGAACCGATTTAATGCATGTGTCACGGCTCTTTTTGTGAGCGGAGGGCGAAATATGGGAGAAAGTTTTTCCGCCCACATAGGGTTTGTGAAGCACCACATTGCTGGTCTGTACTACAAAAAAAATTTAACAAGTTTCCATTTATATACTTAAACATAGACGTAATGAAAATTGTTAAATTCGACAGTGTTTGTTAACAAATTTTTGAAATTCGAACAAATTTCTACATTCCATCCTGCAGTTTTCGTCCTACTTTTTGCTGGATTTTGTGAGTCACTGAGTGCATGCATCTTCTGAAATGCCCTCCACAGCTGAAGTCATAAATCTCTGAATAAACTTTCCGTGGTCAATCGATTGACGCAGTGTGTTTTCCTTACTATCTAGTTTCTGATGTGCAGGACCTTGCTGGGCCTCTTCACCACGCAGTCTCGTTATCGTCGGCAATGCCCATTTGTTTTTTGTTCACCTAAAATGTTGAAAACTAAGAAAAAATCTATTATATGGTGAATTTCGGTTTTTGTGAGTTTGGAGAAATGATACTAATTCACTTGTTGAGCTCTAGGAGTTGTGAAAAACGTCTTCGGCCAAACTTAGTCCGGGGCTTGTTTGGGGTGTTGAACTTGAGAACGAGATGTATTTTTTTGGTTTTCCAGAGATTACATTTTTCTTATTCTCCTTCTTCCTAACTTTCATCTGAATAAGGTCAGTATTGAAAATATCACTTAAACCCCTTAATCGGCTTCATGCGTTGCGTTTGTCCGAAAGTCTCGCAATCAAAATTACCCGATTCATACTTGGAAAACCACCTTTGGCCTTTACGAATGTCCAATGCATTTGGATAAACATCGCAAATGTTTTTTTAGCAACTCTGGCGTTACTTCCCTTGCGAAACTCAAAAAGCTTGCAATGCTGGATGTGTACGTCTTTCGGTATTTAGCTGGTCATTTTACCCCAAATTACAAAAAATATGTAATTCAATTGTCTATAAGTTAAGAAGTCATTATAACCTCCTAATGTCTTTGGCACGCCTCTGAACCAAACAATGAGTTGATAAATGACATTCAAGTAGTGGCATAAGCAGAAACGACATTACTGTGCGGTCTTCCTAATTGGTCAGCAAGTCTTTCCTTGCCCGTTTGTGGTCTTCCGACCAAGTGTTGTACGCCGGTCGGAATCTTAACTTCTGCTCTATCCAACCTTGTTTAACTCTACCCGAAAAAATCAACTCATTTCGAAATTTTACATCAAAACATTGAGGGAGTTTTAGCTACTGAAAATCGCGCAATGCTCCTCATTCTCTTCTTTCTATTTACTAGTGTGCTTATAGTTACAATTCATAAAACATTGAAATCCCAAGAAGGTTAGATTAGAGCACCAAAACGAGTTATCGGCATTTTCAGTTGGGCAAAGTTCACATTTTTTTCCAAAGGTTTTTTTTTCGCAAATGGTGAGAGTAAGGCTTATTCAGAGGCAAGCGCGGTTGTGAAATTTCTCAAAAAATGTTTTTTTTTAGAATGGAATTGTAGCTCCGCTGAGGTGCTACTCAACGGCCTGCGTTTTTCGTCGTAGTTCCATCCCTAGTCGTCTTACCTCTTGGGGACCCAAAGCTTACGCTTCTGCCAACGAAACGGGTAGCTTTTGCATCGTGAACACTGCCTTTGAAGGCAGTGTCCACGATGAATCTCGTTCTCGAAGTTTTAGTGTGAAACACTGAGCTGGCGGACGCTGGAGGGGATAGGGTCGAAGAAAGCAGCGAAAACGATCCAGAATTTGTTAAAAAACGGCTTTGAAAGTTATCCCGTTGCGCCTACCTATTCCGGTCCGCCCCTCTTGATGTGAGCAAATGAACACTCGAATTACAGGAATGATCAAGTCAGTGAAGTGCTCATAAAGCTTAGTTTTGACTGCAGGTGGTCGCTGCGGCCATGCGAGGGACAACTGTTCTTTTTTCATCGCGCGTAATGGAAAGCCGCTCCAATTGTGATCGCTTCGTGGCATACGTCCTACATCGCTGGGTCGCGGCGACGAAATCCTATGTTTTACTGCATCGCTGCTTGAAGAGCGATTCTCAATGGTCGCTAACCATCGCTCCATCGCGGCCAAAATGGCAACGATGGAGCGATTCCAAGCGAATGACACGTTTCGTCGAATGAATGTTGACCCTTTCACATGACAAGATCAGCGTTTTCGAGTCGAAACGCGTTATTGATGATTACCAGCCATTAATTTCACTGATTGATTGAATTTCCCCGATCATCCGTGAGGCTATGCACTATGAACAGAATCGCTGCCGCTGCTAAATCGCTGCAGCAGCGGGTGTGAAATCGCTGCGATGAAAAACAGCAGCGATGCAGTCAAAACTAGGCTTAAGTGAGCTGATCACTTGCTTGCACTGATAGGCATCATCCTTCATAGCGATCAATTTCTCCACTCTCAAAAATCAACGTCAACAAGGGAGTGCCTATTTTGGTTAAAAAATGCGGCTTTCATGTCTTTTTGAGCATGCCTTGCTATAGAGGGCCCCAGACATTCCATAAGCCGTGGGGATATCGAAAGTGAAATCTATCGTGAAAACTGCCTTTAAATACGATCTTTCATTTCCAAGAGTCGGTGGTCTATGAAGATATGATAGGAGTGGCCATTTTTGGAAAATTTTTGAAGAATGCCGATTCCTCCCTGTTAAAAGAGTGTTATGAACTTGTTTTGCTGCGAAAGTCTAGTCCCGGCAGAGTGAATATATTCTAAGAAAGACACCGACCCTGAAGGATAGAAAAAGATAACCAGGGACATTCAGTGGTTTTGAGAACGCCAAACTTCCTCTTCATTTTTATTCAAGTTTCGAAGCACCTAACTTTTCTAGGGTTTCGATTAACATAATTAGATAGAGGGAAAGTTGAGCTTCTGAAAGGTGGTTCGAAAGTTACAGACATGCGCAGATCAGTTGATCTACATTTTCTGCAGGGCTTTCCTAACCGCCTACTAGGGCGATTTTCAACCCCGAGCCGCACCGAACAATAATCGGAGCCGCCTGAAAGTTCGGCTCCTTCTCCCAATCTCCGGCTCACTGCTGTTGCTGTTTGGGCGAAAGGAAAGGGTTTGTAGGAACCCGAACAGCAATAGCCGTGGCCCAGAAAGCAGCAGCAGTGGCTCGTACAGCAACAGAAGCCGATCCGCAGATTGAGAGAACGAGCCGAACTTTCAGGCGGCTCGGAACTGGGAATTGGCTGAGTAATATGTATTATATTCGGATATTTGTATTGATCAGTAACGCAACTTTCCCACTTTGAGGACTCCAGGTATTAAAAGAAAAATTTGACCGAACTTTGTCACGGGGCTTATTGAGGAGCTGAACACGAGTCCGAGATGCATTTTTGGTTTTCTGGAGGCTATACCATTTGAGTGCCTTTATCGGTTTCATGTAAAGTGTCCGCCAACGCGCTCGGCGTGCGTTTCGAGTGGCCGTCGCAAAGGCTTTGTTCGGGCGTGTTCTCTCGCACCTGCTTACATCTGACTGGTATATCATTCTCTCATAGTCTAATATTTCTGCTAATCGATTCACGGATCCAGAAAATGTCTCCGCGACGAAGGTTTGAGACCCACGTCGAGCGCATGGGCAGAGAGTCTCATTCGGAGAGACTTCATAATGAACATCAAGTCCTTTGCCATGGCGAAATGGCAGAAATCTTACAAAGGAGCTTGGGCTTTTCCAATTTCCGGTTCCAGTTCCTCAATCGAACCCAATTGTTCCCAATAATTACCGTGCGTGATGGTCGAGGTCATCGTGGAATTTCGAGCAAATCGGTGCAATTTGCGAGTTCAGCGGCCATTACACCGCTCGGTGAACGGGATTTCGGAACAGTTCACTGCGAGCCATTGTTATGTAGTAGAAGTCGCAAAACTCCTCCATTCTAATCTGTTCCTTTGTCTTCTTTATTTTCTCTACTAGGAGCTCTCTAATCCGTGTATTATTTACTCCGTAAATACTGACGTGAGGAAGTTATACATGAAAAAATAATGTAGAGGTGTGAAACCTAAAGTACCACTTTGTCGGACGTACATCATTCGACAGCTGGTTTCGGAGTTCTGCGGGTAGAATTCTATCTAATTTCCCCCATCCTAACGGTAACCAGTCTAACGTTGCAATGCAATCAATCATTATCCTCTATTGTCTCTCGAACGGAAAAGTTAGAGCATTTGTCCAGATTTTTGTGATAGTTTTTTAATGCCAACTTGAATTATTCGGCTGGTTTTAGTCTGTTCATCCATCAAAGTTTTCTTTTTCCAATTTTTCGTGTTTCAAATTTTTTTTTCGACAACTCAAGAGTTCTGGACCATAAAACGCTTATTCTTCTTCACGCGTTCCTAAGGAGCCCTACAGCTTTTTTATTTTATTTTTATCTATTTGCTGACGACCATTAAAAAATTTAACCGCGAAAATTTGCGGTCTCCCTGGGAGAGGGGCTCTCCACACACCGAGGGAGGAGTTGTCCCGTTTTTGCAGTTCGAAATGTCACGTTACTCAATGCAAGCGAAGTGGTCCCGAGTGGAATTTGAGCCTCAAGCGGCGGTATAACTTCTCCCTCGATGTGTAGAGAGCCCCTGTCCCGTCTCCCTCGATGTTTTTTTTTTCCCCGAAATCTCACGTCCCTCACTGGCAAGCCATTCAGAACTGCTGGTCTCCGCAAATTTACTGCACGAAAAACGTCAAGATTCTTATCTCTAGTTCAAAGAAGGACAGAAATCTAGTATGTACCCAGACCCATGCCGCTTTTCATATTTCTGACTGCATCGCGCACCTTATAGGAAAGCATCTTTCTCTCCATGTTGCTTTGGTGGATATGGTTTCTGCATTATATTTAGTCTGACGCATGGACCAAGCGGATGGCCACGCGGTATTGGCGGCGTCACCGGCCAACGGGGTTTCGATCGCGCGCTGCGATTTAAGCCGCTTTCATACTTGCCCGACCGACGTCGTACATTATCGAATGTGTAATATCTATCTACCCTACCCTACCCATCTTATCTATCTTAAAGGCAGCATACACGCTCGCAAAAGTTGTTGAGATAACTACATTAGTGGGTTTGTACGGGCCCTAGAAGAGCCCTCACGAAGTTGGAAGAGTGGAAAACGAATTAAAATGACCGTATTCGAGCCGTATTGAGTCACAAAATTATCCTTTCCCCGCCCACCGATACGGGCTCCGCCCCTGAATACAAATATTCAATGCTCGATTACGGTCATTTTGAATCATTTTTTACGCTTCTAACGTCGTAAGCTTTCCAGAAAGGGCCGTATGAGTACATTGCCGTCGTAATCCCAACAAATTTGTACCTAGCTCCGCTATTTCAGCCAATGCGGTACACATTCCAGTTGATTTTTTCCCGTTTTTCCGTTATTTCTGAATACTAACGGCCTCAGGCCTTTGATTCATTCCATTAAATTGATATCATTTTTGAGCGTGTATGCTGCCTTTAACTTATCAAATTTGATAAAGAGTCGTCCGACGTCGGCCGGCAAACTATGAAAGGGGCTTTACCGTCGCAGAACCGTCCATTCACCAGGGTAGATTGATTACGTGGACTCTATGTCTGTGTTTGATTGAAGTGTCCCGCATCTGAATTAGATATATGCTACAAAGCCCTCTTGTGATCGATTCCATCTCATGGTTGAAAGTAGTTGCAGTTCGTAATTGCTACGCGGGTGGTGACTTTTTGTAATTTTGGAGGCCCTTACGACATCAATTTGCCTTATTATTGAACAAATCCGGAAGTGAACTGCGCATAGCAGCAAAAAGGCATTCTCAACCGCTGAAAACAAAAGCAAAATATGGATATAATATTTGTTTTCATTGTAAGGACTACAATGTCGCTCGTAGGGTCAAAAGATCCGTAAGGACGCGTTTTCGCGTTCGAGCGGAAATATGATTATATTTATGACTTTAGCGTTGAGGGCTACTCATTTTTGTAGCCCTTGTAAGGGTTCCGTTGAGAACTGAAAAAGATTGGAAGTCAACCAGGTTTGAAATTACGGTATCCGGCGAAAGGACAGAGACTAGGAATGCGTCCCCTTCGCCGCGGCACCTTAATTGCGTAACTTCTTAAGTTCTCATTAAAACCTACAGGGGGGTTATACCATTAGGCAGCCCTCAACGCCAGGATCAGAAATATCACATTAGTTTGGCTCAGAGTTGAATTTTGAAGCGAGTTATTTCAAAAAAGAGAAAAAAGACGCGGAAACGCGTCTTTGGGCCCTTTATAACCAAGTCTTCCGAGAGGTATTGATAAATGGAAGTGCGACGAAAATGTGTTTTAATTGATGTGAAACTATCAACTTTCATGTCCAATCTTCAGAGTACTGATGAAGTTAACCCGTGCTAATATTTGTCCTTTCAGGTAGTGCGTGACCAACTGCCGCCATCAACGCAAATCCTAGAGCAACCAAAGGCCCGACCACCGCCATTGACCGATTTCCCATCGGTGCGCCGAAGTATGCGCGCCAGTAAGATCCCGACATCGCGAAGTCAACCAGAAGCTGTGACGCAACGACAGGTGATTTTTTCTGAAAATTCCTTCTATTTGGTTAGTTTATAGTAGCTGATATCAAAAGGCCATTAGTTTTGTGCATATTTTTGCTTACCTCTCAATGTTTTGATAATTGCGTGTTCACATTGCTATGCCACACATTGTGAAAAAAGCTTGTAGGTTGTCTGTATTACAATTCTCGTTTGTGAATCAGCAACCAGTAATTCAATTGTCTCATTGTCAGTTTGGTCTGATCGTTGTCTAGGCCAAAATGTCTGTATGTATTTTAGCAGCCAGAAATCTTTGAATTCCTTCCTATTTTTTCAAGTGTCTTCCTCATCCCGTTAAAACAGTCGATTTCTTGGTTTAATATGCTATTTTGGTTCATACCGCCAATTTTTTGTGATATGCTCTAGGACAATATCAGAAAGGTGTCCTCTATTTCGGTGTGGAATTTAATCGTGTCAATCGCGTGCATGTGCGCGCGTTCGCTGCGCCTCCTTCTCCTCCACATTGTCACGCGGTTTTTGCCCTCGCTCCGCACACGCACGCGAAGGAACAATCTAAATTTTGCTCCGGAATAGGGGATACCTAGATTGCAAGTTTTCATGACTATTGGAAATCTACGACTATTTCTTTTTGAAATCGTGAATTTTAGTCGCTCTCTATATTTTCTTTATAATTTTCGTATTTTGCAGGATGGCGCATTCATTTAGAATTATAAGTTTGTCATACACGGGCTGACGATCTACCATCAGATGTTCTGAAATGGGGCTATCATGAGCCGCGTTTACAAAACTGTGTAGTATCTCAATGCAAGCCATTCTGAAGATTCTGAAGCACGGCATTAGATATTTTTCCAAAAGAAAACTCCAGGAAGCATAGCTTGCACCTCATGTGACAATTTGAAGCTCAATGCTTAGGGCATCAGAAGACATAATGCGGGATTTTTTTTTTGAATGATGCGATTTTGTGGCTTTATTTTCCCTGAAGAAATCGTTAAGAGGTTTCTCAGGTATCCATCAATATTGCAAGGCATCGAATTCGTGATTCTGAACTCCTTGGCTGTCGACTAGTCAAAAAGCCACTGTTGAGCGCAAAGTTTTAGAAGACACGACTAACATGAGCGGCGGAACATCTTCAGTGGACAGCAAAATTTTTGTTTGCTCAGCTGGTTCTAATGTTGCAAACGAAATATTAGGCTGATCGAAAAGTCTTGGCAACTTTATTGAGGTTTTTCAAATTTATTAGTTCCTTTTTTAACATTACAGTTCAAACAACGATATAGTCTCCCCCATTAGCTAGGAAAGTGGTCCACCTGTCAGGCAGGTCATTGATCCCTTTCTCCCAGAAAGCAGGGGACTGGGAATCGAAGAAGTCACCAATAGCCTTCACAAAATCATCATATTCAGCGAAAGTAATTTCAACCAGGAATGCCTTAGGGGGACGAAACAGGTGGAAGTCAGAAGGGGCAAAGTCAGGAGAGTAAGGCGGGTGGGGTACCGTTTGCCAGTTCAGCTCCTGCAGTTTGAATTGGGTTTCCTTCGCGATGTGGGGTCGAGCATTATCGTGAAGGAGGTGTACCGTAGCTCGTCTCGGGCGCTTCTCTTGCAGGGCGATGGCCAATTCCTCCAACTGACGTAAGTACACGGCAGCGCTGACCGTCTTCCCTTGAGGGAGCAACTCGTAGTAGAGCATCTCGCGCTTGTCCCAGAAGCAGCACAGCAGGACCTCGGTTTGTCTTCCAAGTCCGTGTCTCCGTCCTTGAAGCGGGAGATCCAACGGGCCACCGTGCGGTAGGAAACACTGTCCTCGCCCATTGCTGCGTTGATGTTGGTGACGTAGTCGAAGCTGTGGTTGGGTGAGATCCATTGTAGTTACCGTCCCAAACGAGCTCGCGCCCTTATATACCCCTACCATGGAAGCTTCCAGAGGTTCTCGGTGTTGCACCTGTGTACCAGCGACGACCCCACTTTCAACGATTTTTCTTGGGATCAATTTGTTTTGCTGCCAAGACTTTTCAATCAGCCTAGTACATTAAGGTTCCGATTAAGCAAACGACTTTTTTGCTGAGTCTAGTGGAGATGCTCCCTCTCCTATGCTACGTAGTCTTGCCTTCTAATTCCTTGCGCTCATTAGTAACCTTTTTATGGGAACTGGATGATATATCCGAATAGTCCACAAGCACGCAGTCGAAAAGCGCAGTAAAGCACGGAGTCGAAAAGCGCAGTACTAGCGGATACCTGAGAAGCTTTTTAATACGTTTTCTTGAGAAATGAAGCCACAAAATCACCTGGGTTCTATGGAAATCGTCAGGCCACATTCTAATGTCCTCATTATCGAGCTTCAGTCTATCACTTGATGTGCGGGCTATGATACGATTCAGCATTGCGGTTGCCTTGCGAGATCTTCCCTGAATTTCCGATCTCGGAAAATTCCCAACTCAACCCTTCAGAATCTTCAAAATGACTTGTATTGTGTTCCTGTACTGTCTTGCACGAATGACTTCTGGTATAACCATCGCAGAACTTCGGGTGATAGGTTTTCTATGTTTGACAAAATTCGATTATCAAGTGATCGAACCACTTGGCGAAATACCGAATTCATAGAGGATAGATAAAAATTAACAAAAAAAATCAAAAAAATCTGCTCTGCCAGCGCGTAGCTAGATGCCTGACGCGGAGACCGGAGATGCCTAGGGTTCAGGAGGGAAAATAATCTAATTCCGACCCGAGAATGTACATAAATTACGGTTAAGCATCCAGTTGGTGAAATTGTAGGTACAGCGCTCGCATATTCTACGTGAGTTCTCATCACAGCACTCGGTCGATCGACTCTCTCAGTCCTGATCCGTACTTGAACGAAAATCGTAGCTGCGATTGACCGCATCGCTGTTTCTCCCCCATAGGCCGGTATCATACTTCCCGCGACCAGCGACAGCGACAGCTTATATCAGGCATATCGATTTTTGGTCGATATTGGTTTTTAAACACTGCGTCGCATCGCTCGTCACTAGAGGTATAATCCCAGCCATACTCTGCAGCATTCCAGCGGTCAAAATTAGCCTCGGAGTTACCCTCCACGACCAGCCACAGATTGTCAAGTAATCACTCCGTGAGTTGAGTGGGCCAACACTGTGCGAACGGCACCCCTGCGTTCCGCGTAGCCAGCGCGGGTTCGAGATTGCATTTTAACATAGGCTGTCGCTAAATCCGTAGATTCTCGCTACAAAATTATAGCGAGAATTTAAGGGTTCAGCGACAGAGAGATTAATGTATCGGATTTAGCCTTGGTTTTTACGTAGAGTACGCGTATACTCTGTACCCTTGCACCTTCGACACAAGAATATGCGAGTTCTAGCTATCGTAGCTAAAGCCCGTAAATTCTCGCTATAGGCCGCGCCCTCGGAGGCATCTAGCTACGCGTTGGCAGAGACCAAAGAGAGCAAAAGTCGTAAATCACGATAATTAACAAATAACCTTCCCTTACAGTTTATCCTCAAATTTTTGTACAGAATCGCATTCCGGTATACTGGCGTTATGACCTCAGGTATCCTATCGAAAGCTGGAATACGTCGCTCAAAGGGGAGGGAAAATTTTAAAAAAGCACCTGTAAATTGATTTTTGACCGCTATTGGAAATACGCCTCTGTATTGAAATGCCTCAGTCTGGAGGCTGCAACTTCTTTCATATTCCATCAGCCGTCCTCGGGTTTCAATATGCTATGTAAACTATCGTCGTCAATGTCACAACAATCTAGATTTCCGCATGATATGTATGCTGCCCAGCTCATGACGTCCTCCACTCACACTCCTTCTGAAGCCCTTAATACTTGCTGAGCTCCTGTCCGTTCCAGCAGCGTCCTACATTTTCCCTTGATCTCCTTCCGCTTTCCACGATGTCCCACGTACTCTATCTGGAGCCTTGCTCGCTTGTCACGACGTCATGTATATTCCCTTTGAGAGCACTTTCAACGTTACAGCCCAGACTACAGGCGAGGGACCATTTTGTTCGAAGACTTTTGAGCGTCAATCTGTCATTGACTGCATCACTCAAAAGGAAAATACGATAAAAAACCGTTCAGGTTTTTGAGAATTCCTCCTTTACAGGTGTCGTGTCCAGCAGATCCAATCGCGGAAGGCTATTCACCAGGTGATATTTCGAGTGGCTCACCATCATCGATTGGATTACCACCACCAACTATTGACGGGAACTCGCCGAAGTCATCCAGGACTACCGCTAGCAGCATGTCCTCCTCACATACCAAAACTGGTGGGTTGGATTTTTTTCAATTCTGGGGCCGATTTCACCAACGATTAACCCACGGGTTAAAGGCACATTCAACCTCAGTGATAATTTTTGATATTTTGGTACGGCCGCCGTGTATAGCAACCCTGTCTAGCCCGAAATTTCAGTCCACTCAAATGAGTGACAAAAAGCTAGTAAAGGATGACCACGCCCCAAAAAGGAAAATATGGGCTACGCCTGCCGAAAAATTTTTGATCTCAACAGGGACGTGACGCGATGGATTCAATTCAAAATCCGTGATATTCCATTTGTTAGTGGTCTAGCTTAATATTGTGGTCTGCTCCAGTGCGATTACGTCGAATGACGGGAGAAAACAGGCCCGGCACAGCTCGACTAAGAAATTCTTTGTGCTGGAATTCACAATATTTGAAGGGTCATAGCTCCGCTCCTAGTGGGCTGTTTGCGATTCTGGAGAGATCGTTGTGATCAGCTCCGAGCTGAGCAGAAACACTGAAAAGCGATTACTATGTTGAACTGTACCTTCAAGGTTAACCAGTATACTTGGATGAGGATGTCGATAATAGGCCTGCAGTGTACTGCGTGCAGTACCAATCAAATTATCTTGCAAATGCAGCATTTTGCGGCCCTATTTGCACACACAATGCTTTAAAGCAGCCCGATTTCAGCTTCAAAGTTGTTTTCAAAATTGCCTTCAAAGTCCCATTCTGTAGCGTTACAAAACAGTGTATTCAACTCCAGAAATTTATCGAACATTGCGTATTTCCACCTCAAAATCCCTCATTATGAACACGGGGCCGTAATTAGAAGCCTGGCTGGTTGCGAGACTTCTTTCGCTCTCAACGAAACCCTCACAGAAGCTATATAATTGAGTAGCCCTCAACGGCTCGATCATGGATATCATCCGGGTTTTGCCCAGTGTTGAATTTGGAAGCGGGTTATTCAAAAAGGAGTAAAAAGACGCGGAAACGCGTCCTCGCGCGCTTTCTGACCATATCCTACGAGCAGTGTTGTACTGGGCGTTTTGCGGGGAACAGTCGTCGTCGAGACATACTGGATCGCCTGAGTGTCTGCAGAACGTGAATCGCGACATAAACTAGCGTAATTGGTGCAACTGTTCCCGCTACGAGTGTTAGCGAGGTGTTTTTCACTCATTCCTGCCCGCTCGGAAACATGAGGAGCTATATAAGGCACTGGGAGCGCAGCTTGGGTTTTTGGGTACTTATCAGCGTCTTGCTTCTTGTTTTCCAAGTTTTTGAACTGCGCTTGAATTTATGTCTTGGACGATATATGCTTACATACTTCACAAGATTATGACACATTGTAACGTCTGTCCAAATCAGATTGTCCGCTTACGCGGTCGGCGTGCGTGTCGAGCGGCCGTTACCTATGCTTTCTGGATACTTCGTCCACTTTGATCCTCCTTTCACGTAGTTAGTGTGATCTTCGGTAGTCAGTCTAATTGTGAAGAATCGATTATTATACCACAGGTCCGTTATTAACATAACGTCAGTCTTACGGAAAGCTAGCCGTCAAACTCCTTACCTACTGGGACCGACCACGCTCAGGCTTCCTTGAGCAATAGCATCGCTTTTTTGCGACACTAAAGACAGTTCAGCAGTATCTACAGTTGTCACGAATCCCGACCGCTTTGATCACCCCCTGGAGTCCCTTTGTGCGTTCTCGTGACACATTGTCTCAGGAAGAAACGTAAATCAACTCATCAAAAATTCTCGTGGCGATTTGCAGACTCCATGGCGAATGGCGGTGACCATCCATCTACACTTGCTGCACGGATTATGGAATCATCGATGCACTCTTCCTACTACAAATCCGCATTCTCAAACCCGCAGCTATCGAAGAAAACCGGCAGCTCGGATACTTTTGTCATCGTGAGTTTATTAAAAATATCGTGGATTTTATGCGTAACTTTTGTGTTTTAAATTTTTTTTTGGAAGGTCCGTTTTCAATAGCAGTAACAATCTGTAGAAGAGTTTACCAATTGCACTTATGGGGCGTGCTCGTGAGCGTGAAAGTTAGCTGCTAAGGCCGGGTTTATTCTTCCATCGGAGAGAGACGCGATGGCATGTTTCGACGGGCGACGCGGTATCGATAGATACTCACCAATATCATGTCATCACGTCGCTCAGCGATCGAGGTGTAAACTCGGCATAAAATGGATTAACCAGTGGTTGTCATCAACCCATGGCTTGCGCTCCCAAGCGCGCCTCATAACTGCAAGGGGTCGACTCTCTTATAGGACCAAACGAAATGTAGCCCACGTCTGCAACTCATATTTCAGTCCACTGCTGACTCACCGACGAAACATTCGACGGTTACAGTGAATGCGATTAACTGCGCGCCATCGGTTTCGACAACGACGAGTCCATCGCATCGAAGATTTATCAGCTCCAGGCGGCATCAAGGAGGTGAGCAAAAGCACTTAGCTGTGTTCTCCATCAACGAAGCTGTACTCGAACGCTTCGTCGATGCCATGATCTTGCTTATTATTATCCAACCGTCTTGCCGTTTAAAAGACCTTATTCGAAAATATTCGTTCATTCTGGATTTTCGAACCTGGTTTATTCGAATTATTCAATCGTTCTGTGTGTCTTCAAAATCATATATTTCTCTTCAAAAAGTACGTTTTTCTGATACTCAGACCTTTATTTTGAATGTACTTCAATTAGAGGTGTACTTCAAATAGAGGGTGTACTTCTGATTTTAAGCCCCTCATTTTAGTGAACTTCTATTGAAGGTGTATGTCTAATAGATATTGTACCTCTTTTGTTCGGCGAAGATTTTTAAAATTCCAAAGATGAACAGTTTGAGTTCCCGGCGGAGAATTTAAGTATAGCGCCACGAATTTATGTGTATCGAAATCTCAGACCGCATTTCGAAAACTTAACCACTCAAGCTTTTGTAGTCCTTACCGCCCTCTCAGCAGTTTTCGACCAGCTTGCGAGCCAACATTAATAGTTGCGCGCAGCTATTTTTCCACAATGAAGCTTGCGCGCGCGTTCGTTTTTGTGAAACTTCTTGAGCCCCACGTCAAGGGAACTTGCGCGCAGCTTCGGGAAAATCCTTTTGTGAATGAAGCTTGCTCAGGCAAACTAAGGCGTCGACAACAGGTTGATAAGTTGTCATCTCATAAACCGCTCCCTGTCAACAAGTCAAATCGCGCGTATTGTCAGCCTGAGACCTGCCCGTTGCCCAGCGACGTCCGCCTGTTGTCGGGCTGTTGACAACCCGATGTCTCGCGTATGGCGGCCTATTTAGCACCAGGTCATCTCCTGCGGGACTGGTTCATCTAGCTTAAGAACTACATTATAGCGGCACGCGTCACGCTCCGCCCACCGACACGCGTCCGGTCAGCACGGAGGCACGTGTCGCGGCGGGGCCGCCCAGTCGCTACTGGGGTCATCACTGGACGGGCAGGACCTCCAGATGCTGGGCGGGGCCAATGTACCGCAAACTTGGGTAGTTGAACCGGATGCGCTTTCATCATTCACATCATGCCTGAAAAATGCTTCGTTTACTTCCCTTGTATCTAGAGCGTCAGCTGTGCAATAGCTCGACATCGACCAGGTCATAACTCGCGACGACGGCCCCGCCGAATAACGGCGTGTTGGCCAGCGGTGACTCATGGTGGGCGGGTCAACCTGTTGTCGACGCCCCAGTTTGCCAGAGTTTGCGCAGCAACTTTAACCTAAGAGACTAAAGCTTGTGTGCAGTTCCTGAAGCAATCAGCATGCGAGAACGGAGGGGCGCAAGAATTTCAGGAACTTCTTGGCTTTCCACTAGAACCGGCCGCTCTAGCTGCGCGGCGACTGATAATGTTTTTCGTTCCGCCAGAGCTCGCGGCCCTAGCTCAGACTATAAAAAATTTAGAGGCTCAGGCAATTGCCGCATTCAATGCGTGTCGAATATGCATTCAACTCGAAGACAACGCAGTTTCTAGTATTAGGTCTAGAAGTTAATTTCCGCGTTTTTTTACGCTTTTTACACTATTGAAAACTGGACATACTTAAACAAAATTTTTATTCAAAATAATTTCCGTCATTAATAACAACCATTTCCCAGAGTTTGGGTAACTTATGGATTCCATCATAATAAAATTTTTCTGGTTTGGCCTCCACCCATTCATCGAGCCATTTTTTGACATCTTGACGATCTTGAAAGCGCTGCTCCGCTGAACCATGCGCCATTGACCGGAAAAGGTGATAATCCGACAGGGCGATGTCTGGAGAGTACGGCAGGTGCGGTAAGACTTCCCATTTGAACTCTTTTAGCGTATCCTTTACCGTTCGAGCAACATGAGGTCGAGCGTTATCATGAAGCAATATGACTTTTCGTGTCGACTCGCCCATTCTGGTCTCTTTGCTTCGATTTCATGCCGCAATTGCGCTAGTTGATGTTGATAGCGATTCGCAGTAACTGTTTCGCCAGGTTGAAGAAGTTCCATAGTACAGTATACCGCGTTGATCCCACCATATGCACAGTAAGACCTTCTTCCCGTGGATGTTTGGTTTTGCGGTCGAAGTTGTTGTTTCACCAGGACTAACCCACGATTTTCTTCGCTTCCGGATTGTCGTAGTACACCCACTTTTCATCGCCAGTTATGATGCGGTGTAAAAAGACTTTCTTTGGAATCGGTCCAACAAGATTTGTGAAGTTGTTTTTCTCTGCTCTTTGTTGCGTTCTGAGAGCTCATAGGGATCCATTTTCCTTCCTTTTGAATCTTCCCCATTGCCTTCAATCGAATAGAAATTGCTTTTGGGTGACGCCGAGAGATGCCGCGAGCTGTTCTTGCGTTTGAGCCGAATCTTGATCCAACAAAGCCTGAAGTTCTTCGTCTTCGAACTTTTTTGGCTGTCCTGGTCGATCTTTGTCCTTAACGTCAAAATCACCCGATTTGAAACGCTGAAACCATTCTTGGCAGGTTCTTATGGATGGAGCAGCATCCCCGTAAGCTTGGGCAAGCATTTGGTGCGCGTCAGTGGCTTTCTTCTTGAGATGAAAAAGGAAAAGGAGAGCTTCCCGCAAATGGCGTTTTCCGGCACAAAAGTTGACATATTCTGAAACTAAAATAATACTTTTTTTATAAGGTACGTGAAGCAAGTTATATATCAATAGAAAGCTGATAATACAGTGAGCATTATAACATAAAATTCGTTATATAAAAATAATTTTATTTTTTACAAAATATCAATAACAACAAAAACGCGGAAATTAACTTCTAGACCTAATAGAATCAGAGAACGTGTTGCTAGGGGAGCACGTGTTCCTATTGTGCTTCAAATTACATCACGTGCCCCATCAAATAAAGCGTTCAATGCGTGCATGATACACATTCAACCCGATGACAAAACGACTTTCAAAATGGAAAGTATAAGACGCAGTTTTGAGGCGGGACCCAGATGTCGGCAGCGCTGACGGTTCAATTACCCAAGTTTTCAGCACTTCGCTGCGCAGCCGCCCGGAGGCCTTTCGACCGCTGGCGGTCCAGAGGGCGCTCGGCGTGCAGGCCGCGTTGAGTATCGTTAAGCTGTTGCGATAAAATTTCGCAGCACATGCTGCTGTTTAGAGCATGTGCCGCTGTTTGGAGCACGTGCCCCTGCGATAGAGCCTTTTCAGGGAAACTTACGGCCCGTCCGCGGCTGAGGATGAGCTTTCTGGACGGTCCGTGGCGCTTGACGGCTGATCCGCGGCACAACGGATAGCGGGTTGGTCAAACGGCTCATCCGCAGCGCTGTTGTTCTCGATGGTGGTGGTTCCGGGGCGCACCGCCAGTTGAACGACTTCTACCTCCTTATCTCGCTCATTCACGTCTCATTTGACCGCAGGCACGGCTGCAGTGGCAGACATAAAACATGGTAAATCGAAAGATCACGTACTAATGTGTTTATCACATGCACAGCCGGTATAAAAGGCGCCTCATCTCACTTGAAGACACAGGCCAAGCTCGTGGGTTAAATTTGGTATTAGGGTCCGGTCGCCCTGTGTAGCAACCCTGCCGAACGCGGAATCTCAACTCTTCCAGAATAAGCGAGGAAAATCGGGCATCCACTCTCTCCGCCCCTGAAATTGGCACCCATTCGCTCCGCCCACTTTGGAGTTTTCGGCCTCACTAGGGACGAGAAGCGAAGTGGAATCTAAACAAAATCTATGTTCTTCCATTTGTTATCGGTCTAACTTTATAATGTGGTTTACTCCGGAGCGATGACGACGAACGACGGGGGAAACAGGACCGCGACAACTCGTCCACGAAATTCTCATAGTCCGAATTCAGAATCTTTGAGGAGCCATAACTCCGTTCGTAGTGGGTTCTGATCAATTCTGGAGACATCATTGTGATCAGTCCGACATTCTGTCCAAGATAAGCTTTTAAATTGGAAAATGATTCCCTCTACGGAGGCCAGCATATTTTTGACCGCTGGGGGATAAGCGATCCTCACGGCTTGGGAGGGTGGCGGTTTTCGCCGCGGTCCGGAGGGGGGGGGGTGGTTCCTCACCGCAGACCCGGGCGGAAATATTGTGAAGGCATGCATTTTGTGTAGTTGCGGACAAGACACGCTATTTTGCGTCACATTTGCAGGTAAAGACGATCCGCGGCGGCTCTCAGGACGATCCGCGGCGCCTGCAGGACGATCCGCGGCGCCTGCAGGATGGTCCGCGTCGCTTTGCCGGCGCTTTACCGGCTTCGGTGAAGGGTCGTCGGCCGCGGACGATCCTGCAAAAGCGCCGCGGAAGGGCCGGAGTTTCTCTGAGTATGAGAGAGCCGCAGTGGCTGAGCGGTATGGGCGGAATGTGTGGTCTGCTCTTCCTCCGCACAAAGCTTCCCTAGTCGCGGAGCACCACCAGAGCAACTTGATCTGGTAGAGACGAGTGTGAAGTATGCCTAAACCGATTATTATAGGTGGCACGGAAGTGTTTGGCTCATTCCCATCTGATGGCACGATGGGCGCTGGTGATTCTCAATGTCCCCTTGTGGAAGAACGGGAGGCAGCTCGGGAAGCGGCCAGATTATTCCGACTCGAAGGGTGTACGAAGGCTGATGTCGCAGAGCGGCTAAATGATAGGTACTGCAATGAGAAGGAATATTCACTGAATTTATTGTTGAGTCGAGATTTCTTCTCCAGGTCTGAATTTTCTGCAATGGTCACCACAAAGTATCTAGAACTTTTTGTATTCAATAGCCTGCGGATAGATGCTGCTCTCCGAGAATTCCTCTCACGGTAAGATTTCCTGGAGGGGATTGTGATTGGTGGAAAATATTTTGTCATCTAGGGTGGAATTACGAGGCGATTCTACGGAACGGGAACGTCTTCTTCGCTTCTTCTCTGCCCGATATCATCAATGTGATCCCAGTTTATTCAACAGCGTCGGTTCGTTTTTGATGTGACAAGTGGTATTCCAGTAAATGTTACAAAAGGGCACTGTTTAGATGATGTACATACCCTGACATGCGCTCTTCTGCTGTTGAATTCGGATTTGCATGGTCAGAATGTTGGAAAGAAGATGTCCGTCAGAGATTTTATTAACAACATAGCTCACACTGGCGTACACTATAAACGCGATCTTCTAAAAGCTCTTTATAACAGTATAAAAGAGAATGAGATCATCCATGCAAGGTAAGTGATTTGAGAAAAAAGATAGACATTTGGGTTGTATTGCAGTTCATTCCTCGTATTTTCCCTTTTTTCAGCAAGTTTGAGAAGCCATCCAAGTCCCAGTCGAAGCGCTCCTTTGTCTCCCGGCAGGTGAGAAGGACAAGATCTCTAGTTGTGATGGTCGTGATGCGTCTAAACCAAGAAAAGGGCGGGAAAGGGTTGTGATTGGCTGTAGGCGGTGTATCCTCCAATCACGGCCTTTGGCTCCTCCCTCACCTTTTTCCTGGTTTGGACACATTACGACCACCACACAGTTTACAGCACTGGTTCAATATATAAGGATCAATCATTGGCATTTTAGTTGCTACTTGAAGTGGATCCGGAGTCTCAGGTCGAGTACAAATGCGGCTATATTATGCGGAAATGCGTTTATGACGCAGATGGTGCAAAAAGTAAGTGAGGAAGTCCGCATGCCGTATATTATCGTCCACGTAGAATACCGATCTTGGGGTTTCCGCAAAAATGTTGAACAAACAAAAATAAAAAATCGAAAGGATAAAATAAGAAAAAAAATCGGAAAATCCTTCAAAAATTTCGTTTGTGTGCAACTACAGTGCGCGTCGAAAAATCCCGATTCCTTCTTCCTTCCTTCTGAGATGGGTGTCGGGAGAGGAACTCTGAAAGATACAGCCGCCGCGGTGGCTTCAGAGGTCGTATTCAACGGTAGCCTCCCGGGAAGCTTTTTAGAACCAGTCTTTGTGTTCCGCGGGCAATCTTTGGCTCTCCCGGGAGCCTTCCGTAGTTTCATGAAGAGGGCTGTAGAATATTGCCGAGTAGGGGCCTAGAGGCCAGGGTTGAGCAGGTCGTTGCGCCAATTTTCGGCGGAGCTTGACCCCTCCTGTTGACCGAAAATTTAGAATTATTTGAAGAATTTTCCCGATCCCCCCCCCTAAAGACGAAAATTTGCTTTGGCTTTTTTTAGTGACAAATTTGGAAAAATTTCAAACTTGTAGTTATAAAAGACAGTTTCCCTATTCCTACCTCATTTTACCTTACTAAATGGTTTTAAGAGAATTTCCATTTTCTCAAAAAATTTTCGAGCCCCCGCTCCCCGTGAATTTTCGTTTTTTTTTACATTTTCCGAATTTCTTGCGACTGCCCCCCCCCTTTCGCCAAGTCGCGACCCTGCTCAACTCTGGCTGCCCCATCTTGCCTCCCCTAGTTAGTAAGTCCCTTTAGCTTTCTCGTTTAGCTCCCTTTGGTCGACGAGGATGGAGAGAATGGTACGCACGTCTTCGCGGATTGGTGCTCTATCTAGGAAGAGATGATAGCGACAAGAAGCGAAGCAGGTAGATACGCTAGTCTACACCTGTGACTTTTTATTGATCAGCATTGCGTATGGGTACCGCTGGTGTTCACGCTTAATAGTGGGTTCCATCTGTGATGACTAGAATCTAACCAACTCGTTGTAGGTACGAAATGTTCAACAATGCCATACTACTCCACCATGCATTCGCAGAACCAGCTCCCGATTACAAGAAGAAACAGTACATATTTCGATTGCGAACGGCTGATCTGGGAGAGTTTCTGTTCCAAACCACGTAAGTATTTCACTTACCTCTGCGATGGAGTCCGCAGTGTGGTATGTAGGAATTCTCACAGGAGCGTAGCAGAAGTAGATGATTGGGTGAATCAGATCAATTTCGTGTGCGCTCGATTTTCTTCGAGGGCGTTACCTCCGCCAGCATGTTCCGCTGGTGCTTTTTCAAGGGCTCGTCTTCCGAAACTGCCGAGTTCAGCACCACTAGCGCAACAGCTCAAGGTGAGTAGGAGATTAGTAGTCTATCGATATGAAGGGTCAGGTGAGAGTCTCTACTCCTCATCGTCTATGTGACTTAGGCTCACGAATCGGCGGCTTGTGAACTCCGAGAACAACTGGCGTGTGTACGACAGGAGGCTCCTCCACTGAAGGCCAAAGGACGACCTGTTGAGGAGTTTTTTTTCAAGGAGCGATATCTGACTCAGGAGGTACGTTCCGTCATAACAAAGAGACAGCACCTTAGGTCGGTCAATTAAGTTCGAATGAAAAAAGATTGGATTTTTTTCTGAGAAAATCCAGATTGTGCAGTTTTCAATAAAAGGTCACCATGCGTACTTTTCGTCCTACTCCTGGATTCTAAAAATGAAAACTAAGGGTAAAAAGGCCGTTAGGAAGAACAAAGAGTGGCCTACACACCACTACCCACGACGCTAGGATAGTTGTAGGTTGAGTAGGCGAAAATCAAGGAATCAACGGGTGGCTGTTTCGTGGCGCCAGAAAGTGAGAAGGGCGGGCAGCTCAGAGGGAAGGGCTGTCACCGCTATTAGTCGATGCCTTTTTCGCTACCAATAGCGCTGCTCAACCCTTCTTGATCTGCCCGCCCTTCTCCCTATTCGAGACGACCACGCGGAATTAACTCGTTTTTTTACAGTTCGAATTCCACTCGGGACCGCTTCGCTTGATTGGAATAGACTGATGTTCCGGACTTCTAAAGACGGCTATTTCATTCAAGCGAAGCTATCCCGGGTGGAATTAGAACTTCAAAGGACGGCTTAACCCCTCAACGTTTGCGAGCTAGTCCCGCAGTATTGCTGGGAAGAAGATTTGTTATAATGAGAGCCCTTGGTACCCCCAGCACGGTTATCTTCGTGCTGCAGCAGCCGTTGTCTGCAACTGCGGATCGTGATTTCACTGCGATTTGAACCGTAGGTCGCCAATAAAGGAGGGAGGCTAAGCGACCGAGCCAGCGTGACGATTTTTAGGTGGTGTTCGAAGACAGTCGCACGTTGTCCAACTTGTTGTTTGACCCTGTCCGAGACCACTTTTGGAGACTGACATTTCTGCTCCGTTGACGCCATTGTCTATAATATATGCGCGAGAGGATCCCTAAGGCGCCATTTATACTTCCGCCTCCTTGCTGCGCGGCTCACTGCATATCTTTAATATTGATCAAGCGGCTCGGCACGATCGATATCACAGAAAGGCACTGTACCGCGTCGCTCGGCGGCGGGAGTATAGACGATCTCTCAAAAGGTATCCTACGGTTATCTCGTATCGTGTGCACCCCTTCCGTCTACTCGAGCACAGAGCCAAAGTTCAGGGGGAGGGGTAGGCTGATCTCCCTCGACAGATCGAAAGCTTTTGTTTTTGAATCACTCGATTTCTACTATTTTAGTTAAATAACAACTCTATTATTTGACTCGGCCGAAGTATAGCCCCTAACTCGCCGCGCCGCCTGGGGGACTTCCTGTCTAGTTTATACTGTCTCGCAAATCCTCAGTGGCACAGTCTTTTTTCAGATCCAGCGGTATGACACGTACTGTCACCTGCTACGATCTCGTCTACCTGGAGGTGGTTGCGAGTTGGGTGGAGCTCCATCAGACTCTACGTCAGGCGTTCATTCTACCGGAGTGCATTCCAAGTCGGATTTAGTCGATGATTTAGACAAGATGAGTTATCGGGAGGCATTGCATCATTAACGCATTGCCGAGTTAGTCTAGCATTCTGTCCATAAGGTCTATCTGAATGAAACTGTCCGCCTACGCGGTGGGCGAGCGTGTCGGGGGGCGTCACGAGGGCATTTTTTCGGGCCAGTATTCCCATGGCTGCAAAAACACCTAACTGGGATATCATTTTATATTCGTCTAACACTCCCACTAATCGATTTACAAGTCTCAAATATGCATCTACAGCAGCCACTCGACACGCACGCCGACCGCGTGGGCGAACAGTCATTCCGACGGACTTTAGATAGTCTGGTAATCCAATAGACTTGTTAGTATCGATTACATTGTTTAAAGGACAGAATGTCGTTGAAGGGGCTTAGGCATTGGCGGGACAGTCATCTTAACAATCTTTACTCTTGCTTTATATCTGTAGCGCCATGCTCTACTCCATGATAGATATTATTAACATTTTCCAAAGCTCTATCTCGCTACATGTACCCTTAGACTTCAGGCCAGTTCTAGAGATACCATATATTAAGTATATATAGTCATTGAGAAATACAAGAATTTTACACACATTTTCTGCTCTTGTACTTACATACTTCGTAGTGCTGTAGTATCGCCTTGTCGTATGTGTAGGATCGGCTTGGAACCTCATGCGATCCAACTCAGTCGATAAGATGGCATGCCTTTTGTGTGTGTGCGTGTGTTTACGTCGTCGATTCTCCTACGGGGAGAATCGATGTCTGTATTTAAGCGAGTGAACGGGTTTCCGATCGATTTATCGAATTTTCATTCTCATTGCTACTTACGCTATCATCGCCTTACCATCCCATTCTTATCGTTCCTCATTTACTCGCCTCTCTTTTTCGACATAATCATTTGCCTCTGCGTTTAAGGCATAGTGCATACTTCACGCTACGCGCGACAGTGCATTTTTTTCCGCAATATCGGTTTTCTGTCGATTTGTATATCAACCACTATTTCGCGTCGTCTGTCGCGGGAAGTATGGACTACGCCCTACTAATTGCATAGGCGAAGACGACTATGCTTATAACGTGCTGAGAAATGGGTTTCTGCTGTTTTCGGCTCATCTGTAGAGTAATATTTAATAACGAATGCGTTTAAGTGATTTTCGGGAGATTTCGTTTATTTCTTTTCCTAATCTATCATTTGTCCTACGAGCTGTACTTGTATGCTACCAGGTGTTTTATGAATTTATGTGCACTAAATGTTTTTGAGCTATCGGTTTCTTTCAATGCAGATTATTCTTGTTCGAATAATAAATGCTCAATTCTTTGTGTTGACAACTTCGAAATCACTCCAAGGCAGCATTAAGGCCTAGTGCACACTTCCCGCGACAGCGACAGTGCATGTCATCCATGTCGATAGGAAGACAGCCGCTATGTCGCGTGGGCCGTCGCGGAAAGTATGCAGTAGACCTAAAAGGCACAGTCCAAGCTCAGGGGCAAATTCTGAGATTTCCACATAATGAAGAAGTGGATGCGCGCATATAACACCTGCCAAGTGCGAGCTCTCGAGTCCTCCGAATAAGCGAGTTATAGCAGGAGGCTACCATGATTCACCCACATCCGACAGCCACTTTCTCATGCAATGGGGCGGACTTATCGCGCACAAAAATTGTCGAATAGTACTTACCGCGCTCAGGAACCGTTTCTACCGCGAGCGAAAATCTAAGTAGAACTGAAGGCGGACAAGTTGCGGTTGCTCGGTATCTTCGCGCTGTGTGTCCGACAGAAGTGCGCACTTATCGCGCGCAGCTACTGGTATACAAAACTTACCGCGACCATTAATCGTTTCTATCGCGTGCAACAATGCAACTAGAACTAATCGCGAACGATCTGCGTCGTATTTCGGCTGATCGCGAGCAACGGCGCATATCGGATCGCGACGGACCCGCCTCGACTACGGTGCTTTGGCCTGTGTGGTAAAACGAGATCGTCGCCGGTTGAATTACCCAAGTTTGAGGTACATCTATAGTACCTCCTTGGTTTCTCCAGCGGGAGTACACTCTGTCCCTACGAGATAGAGGACGTAACGCCCGAAGGTGCTTAACTTTGGTCCTAGGCTCCGCCTAGTTGTATTATACTTAATAACTAAATTATACAGAATTTTTGCGGTCGCTCCTTTTTTTAATCAGGCGTACTGATCGCGTGCCCATTTAGCGCTGATCGCGAATCCATTGAGAGCTGACCGCGCGCAATAGCAACGGGCTGATCGCCGTTGACTACGCGTTCATTCCTATTCGGCGTCGCGATAAGTCCGCCCCACTGTCTGAGTTAGCACGCCCCTTTTACGATTTTTCGAGCTCAACAGTGGCGAGCTGAGCGATGATTCTCGATCAGTATCCCCGTTCTTCCCTTTATTTTCAACATCTCTCTTTGTTCAGTTCGGCTCGCATACATCGGTTGCAAATGACGGAAGTTACAAGCCTCGGACAACTCGTCCACGATGCTTTCACAGCTCAATCTTTGAGGGACCATAACTCCGTTTCTAGAAGGTCGTGTACGATTCTAGAGACATCTTGGAAATCAGCGTGAGACCATTTCCAAGATAAGGAGGGAAACAGAAAAGCTATTCTGAGGTTGGACTGTGTCTGCAAGGGCCGACAGAGTAGGAGCGACCGGCAGGTGGCCGCCAAGCATCAGCCTTGACGCGGCAACGAAGTTTCTTCGCAGCGTCGATTGCCGCTCGTTGGCAGTGACGCAGGGTGGTCGCGGCGTCTAAACGCTGCGGTGGCTCCTCGTCGCCCAGCTCGCCGCGTCGGTCGCCACCGTCGCCGAATGTAATCGATATCGCTTCACTCAGCTCTGATCGTCGCTGCGAACAACGCCGCGACTTGAACTCTGCAGATACCTTTAGACTTGAATGCTTTTGAGAAGCGAAAAACATTTAACGGCCATAGCAAAACCAGTACACAGAAAGGGATGTTTCACGGACTAGCTATAGATCGCATTTTTTCTGAAGCCATGTGGAGACCAACAGCGTGAACGCCGGTTTCTGTGGTGCGAGTGGCGTCTGCTAGGTCAGTCCATGACACCCGTTTTCGCGTACTGACAAGGGAAGTATACAAAGCGTAGGTCGGATCTGCCAAAACGACTAGTGTCTTTAGTATCTCTTGTGGCTCAATAGTGAAACTGCGCAGTATCCCGCCCCGAGCCGCAGGTTCCAAGAAATTACAAGCTTAAAAAGCTCATTTTTGTGCTTTTTGTATCTTCCAAAAAGCGCGTTAGTCTTTGCAAAATAAGGAAACGGACCTCATAAATGTGTTCAGCGCCAAAAACTACCCCTCTGAACAAAGTTTGGGTGAAGGCACATTTTCCGTACTGTACTCTGTCCAGACTGACAGCGTTTTGGACTTGTACGGATTTTCGGTTGGGCGCTTATTTCTACCAATTGAGGACTCTGGGAGCGTTTTAAAAAATATTCCAGATTTGACTTAAAATTCTCCCAGGTAGGTTTTTCGGGGCGCTGTTCACGATTCTCTGGTTTATTATTCGATTTTTCAAAGTTTTCGGCTAATTTCGTTTGAAGCTTCTCAACCGAGGAATTTCGAGGGAAAATGCCACTTTCGAGATTTCCGATTTTCTATGTTAGATATGTCTCAGAACCATTTGCTGAGGGTTATTTGGAGTGCTTAACAAGAATCTTGAATCCGTTTGTCGACTTTTTGCAGATTACGGTGGGTGTGCGGTAGTTTGGTCAAAATCTCAGATTGTACTCAAAATCTGTAAACGGGGGTTATTCGGGGTGGAGAATACGAATTTAACGTCCGTTTGTCGATTTTCAAAATACTGAGGTGGGTTTTGACCCCTAAATGGCATGTCACCTAACTGTTACCAGATTCGTGTTCACCACCCTAGATTACCCCTACATACAACTTTTGAGCCAAATTCGAGAAAATTTTTTGAAACTCCAAAAAAATGCCTGATGGGTCTACCCTTGCTTTTTCGCGAGGCTTAAAAAATGTTCATAACATTTTTGAACCTGCGGCTCGGGGCGGGATACGCGCATTTTTACTATTGAGCCAGAAGAGATACTAACCATACTAGTCTTTCTGGCAGATCCGACCTACGCTTTTTATACTTCCCTTGTGAGTCCAATAAACCTAGCAATAGTATTCAGTTGGGGAAGTAATTTAAAGGCAATGTTCTTGATAAAAAGCCATGTTCTAGTTTTCCATGTTTTTGAGTAGGCAGGTTCACCAAGTGTAGTGAATAATAGGGAAGAGTCCCCTTGAAACTCCCGAATATCGGAGAAAAAACTTTAAAAAACCTAGGAAATACTTATTTACGCCTGCTGGTGTGTTGTGCACTGCGGAGAAAACGTCAAACGGTTTTGAGCTTCGAAATTCTCAGGTGAGTGACTTTTTTGTTTTCTGTTTGCTGTACCAAAACTCTTTAAAAGTAAGACGAGTCTATGCACATACTGGAATGTTAGAACCCTTTGCGATAAGGAAATTTAAAAATTTCGGTGCTATTCTACTGGTGATAAAACGAAACAGGACTACTGTTATACGACGTGAGCAGCGGGTGATCCAATAAGTCGGCTGGTCCACGGTATTTTCACCCACAATCTAGCCGTTTTCCGCCGAACTTCCGTTCTCACTCTTCTTAGAGCGACCCAGAGCTTACGTTTCCCTTTAAAAAAGTACTGTGGGTGAGCGCCGCGCGGATGCTACAATGAGATCACCTATTCATACCGTCAACAGAGGTATGAGCTGTACGCTATTCGACGCGCTGCAAGAAATTACATATGTGTGCAACTTTTCATCCCAACTGGTCCCCGCTTTCTAAAGTTATGACCTCTCAAAGTACGCAAAAACGTTCTCCACCACCGCCTCCGCCTCCGCCTCCGCCTCCGCCTCCACCTCCGTCCGTCGAAAACCATTTTTTGGAAGGCGTGGACCAAATCGCTCGAAAATTTGTGACTAGAGGTAATCGGCCACGGGAATGACGAAAATAATTGTCAGAACTCACCATAATGACTTCTGGGCCCCTAACGGGCGTTTGAAACTCCGGAACCGGCATCTCAAGAATAGTTTATGAAAATGGTGGGTTTTCGTTATCAGTCATTGTTTTCTTAGACTCCATATAAACACCTTGCTCTCCAGGGTGGTGTACTTTGAACGTCCGGCTCGGAAGAGGACGCTGTGCGGGTTGATGTACTTGACCGCGGTGCGTATTCGTTCAAAGCGCACCATCGATAAGAAGGCGTCGCAGGATGTGCTGAAGTGTCGGTTGACTATGTGAGACCTCAGTAGGGGTGTGCAGGACGTCGTAGAATGTGGGCAGGGCCTCAGTAGGAGTATGCAGGACATCATCGAACGTGTGCAGGACCTTAGTAGGAGTGTGCAGGACATCATGGAACGTGTGCAGGACCCCAGTAGGGGTGTGCAGGACGTCGTAGAATGTGTGCAGGACCTCAGTAGGAGTGGGCAGGACATCATGGAACGTGTGCAAGACCTCAGTAGGAGTGTGCAGGACATCATGGAACGTGTGCAAGACCTTGGTAGGAGTGTGCAGGACATCATGGGACCTGTGCAGGACCGTATTAGGAGTGGACAGGACATCATGGGACGTGTGCAGGACATCATGGAACGTGTGCAAGACCTTAGTAGGAGTGTGCAGGACATCATGGGACCTGTGCAGGACCTCAGTAGGAGTGTGCAGGGACATCATGGAACGTGCGCAGGACCGTAGTAGGAGTGGACAGGACATCATGGGACGTGTGCAGGACCCCAGCCAGGGTGTGCAGGACGTCGTAGAATGTGTGCAGGGCCTCGGTAGGAAGGTGCAGGACATCATGGAACGTGTGCAAGACCTTAGTAGGAGCGTGCAGGACATCATGGGACCTGTGCAGGACCTCAGTAGGAGTATTGCAGGACATCATGGAACGTGTGCAGGACCGTAGTAGGAGTGGACAGGACATCATGGGGACGTGTGCAGGACCCCAGTAGGGTGTGCAGGACGTCGTAGAATGTGTGCAGGACCTCAGTAGGAGTGTGCAGGACATCATGGAACGTGTGCAGGACCTTAGTAGAGTGTGCAGGACATCATGGGACCTGTGCAGGACCTCAGTAGGAGTGTGCAGGACATCATGGAACGTGTGCAAGACCTTAGTAGAGTGTGCAGGACATCATGGGACCTGTGCAGGACCTCCAGTAGGAAGTGTGCAGGACATCATGGATCGTGTGCAAGACGTTAGTAGGAGTGTGCAGGACATCATGGGACCTGTGCAGGACCTCAGTAGGAGTGTGCAGGACATCATGGAACGTGTGCAAGACCTTGGTAGGAGTGTGCAGGACATCATGGGTCCTGTGCAGGACCTCAGTAGGAGTGCGAAGGACGTCATGGAACGTGTGCAGGACCCCAGTAGGAGTGTGCAGGACATCATGGGACCAGTGCAGGACCCCAGTAGGGGTGTTCAGGACATCATGGATCGTGTGCAGGACCGTAGTAGGAGTGGGCAGGACATCATGGGACATTGTGCAGGACCTCAGTAAGAGTGTGCAGGACATCATGGAACGTGTGCAAGACCTTAGTAAGTGTGCAGGACATCATGGGACCTGTGCAGGACCTCAGTAAAGGAGAGGAAGGCAGGGGAAGTGTGCAGGACATCATGGGACCTGTGCAGGACCTCCAGTTTAGGGGTGTGCAGGACATCATGGGAACGTGCATGCCTCCCGAGTGTGCAACAATGGGACCTGTGCAGGACCTCAGTAGGATTTGCAGGACATCAAGCAAGGCTATTGTAATCTCACTCCCGAGTTGGCTCTAAAATTTTCTAAGTTCTGACTCGAATTCGCTACATCTTCACTACCGCTGGTGTTGTTTTCCTGCTTATAGTCAGGCAGATCCTCAACTGCTGACCTCTGGAGAGAAAGGACGGTGTGTGAATGAGGACACACCGCTCTTCACTTCTTTTATCTTTATCATTGATCAATTGGGTATCATCAAATTTGTTTAAGAGAGCCGAATAACATCATTCCTAAGGTTACGGTAGTCCTCTTCTAGCGCACTTAACTATCGTTCGTGCTGGAAATCAATTTCCATTTCAGGCTCAATTTTATGATTGAGCCCGGTAGATCCACATTGGTAAACTTTGGCGCGTCAAAAATGTTGGACGATGAGGTTGGAAGGCGTCAATAATATCCGCCACCAATTCTCACCAGTCATCTAGCACTTTTTCCTAGAATGTTGGTGCGACCGTAAGACAACAGGAAAAATAGTTGCAGCACGAACTCCACATGCAAAAAAACTCTTAAAATGATTTTGGCGCAGAAATTCAAATTCGTATTTACAATGTGTTCCGATTGACTTTTCTTTAATGAAGAAGGGAGTTGAAAGAAGAATGAAGGTTTTTCATGGGCCCCTTCAACATTTTCGTTCACTAGAGGGCCAAGCTACGCAAAAACATGAAAAATAATATACGGTTTTCTGCGCGTACGATGTATTTAACTATCGTTCTTGTTCCGAATCAGACATATGGGCCGGCGCAGACGAGCCACGTCAGCAAGAACCGATGAAGTTTGGCTAGAGCGACTGACCCTGGGTCTATCCTAGACAGGGTGAGGCCACCCAAGACTCATAGAAATGATGGAAAATTCTGATAAAGATGTCTGATACTGCTATCAATCATTGTTTTTATAGAAACTTCATGAAAATACTCCGACTGGTAGCCTTACCAATGGGTGGTTCATTTCAATTCTGTCTTGAATTTGAATGGTGGGTGCCCCCCTCTCCCCCGTCTAGGATTGTGCCCCAACCCTGTACAATTGGGTCATTTTAAAACTCATTTCTTCATTTTCTCGATTTTTAAATTCAAAAAGTATATGCCTTGTATCTTGTCTGTAGGAAGCCGCGTTGCAACTATTATCTTGCAATCCTAGCAGCTGTTTCTTCATTTCTTCCACTATGTTTCAAAGAAAAACAACTTGCCTTTTAGAGCTTGACGATATTGTAGAAATGAAACCCTTGTAAAAAGGTGTGAAATTTCTGAAAGTTGGGCTCCGCAGAAAAGGTCAAGGATTTGGCATTGCTCTAAATGTCGTGAAATTGTCTTATTGGATTTGGCTCTCAACTTGATTTTCAAATGTAGTGAAATTGTCGAATTGATTTGGCTGTGATGATACTATATGCAGATAACATAATCATTAAATGTAGTGAAATTGTTGCAAACGGATTTGGCAGCTCTATCAATTATCACAGTCAAATCACGCGTCAGAAGGGGTTTTCCTTGGAGCGCATATTGAATCGAATGAGAACAGGAATAAACCTAGCAGCAAAACGTTTCTATACAATGCGAACCGTGAAAGCGTTGAGGACACGAAGACATAGTCAGTAGCGAGTAAATTGCGTTAGATTTCGTTTTCATGAATTTTATCTCATCGGTGAGGAAGGTCTGGTACCTGAAAAGGCCACACTGAAAAGGCAGAATAGCGTTTGGAAACCTTAATTCTAGCCCATAAGGCCACGTTTCGTTCAGCATTGTTGACTGAGGATTATTATTTTTTTCTTTTTGTCTCCATTCGCTCGCCAGAGGACCTTCTGACGCATGATTTGACTGTGATAATTGATAGAGCTCCTGCCAAATCCGTTTGCAACAATTTCACTACATTTAATGATTATGTTATCTGCATATAGTATCATCACAGCCAAATCAATTCGACAATTTCACTACATTTGAAAAATCAAGTTGAGAGCCAAATCCAATAAGACAATTTCACGACATTTAGGAGCAATGCCAAATCCTTGACCTTTTCTGCGGAGCCCAACTTTCAGAAATTCTTCATTGTTAATACTGCCTTTAACTAGGGCTTGCTTATACCTACCCGGAAGGCATTGGAAAACTGCGTTTTGAAAGTTTTGGGTGTGATATGTGAGAAGACACTGATGATCCGTGCTTAAAATTTCCTAATTGCTCTAGGAGGCCTCAAAGGAGCACAACTTGATAACATCGCGAAACTTTAGAGTTTAGGAGAACTTTTCCAGTTTTGACAGAAAACCTTTTAGTGGGGCTTGTTTAGGAGTGCTGGAACATACAGAATCTGTGGACCGCTTGCCGCTATTCTAAGGGCTACTGTAGTTTACGGTAGACATAATGTCTTAGAAACTGACTTAGCTCAATTTTATATCTCGGAACTAGGAATAGAACCTCAAATTCCGTGATCAGCGTCCCAGATAGCCACTTATACAGATAATTCTGGACCAAATTTGAGATCTTGAAGAAATGGTAGTGCCCTGTTGCTGGAAATCCCTTAGGACTGTGTGGGAGAACTCGGAGCACGGATTATTGATTCACAGGACTGTACCTACAAAATCCAGAACACGGTTTGTTTTTAACCTCCGGGGTATGTATGTGAAAAACAAGCCCTACATAGTCAGTCCACCCTGTGTTACTATCTCAGCACGGTGCGGGCTTAAGGTAGCATACACGCTCGTAAACATGATTAGGATAACTGCACGAAATACGATTGGCATGGCTCAGATTTACAACGCCTACGCATTTTGAAGTGCGTCAAAAACGACCCACAATGCCGCTACATGAGCGGACAAATTGGCCCCCGCCCTGTAATTTCACGCCCCTGGGTATTTGCCTTACTTTTTCCTGCAACGCAAAGGTTGCGGGGTCTTATTCACCGTTGGTTCTGTTGGTAGATTGCCTTTAACAGAGTCAACCACACACGTCACCTGACGACGAAGATGGCCCAACAACCCTGCGTTGGAGGAAAAAGGGCAAATACAGCAGGCGTCGAAAATACAGGCAGGGGCCAACTGCAACCTCACGTGGCAGCGCATTGTGGTCGTTTTGACACTTCAAAATGCGTAGGCAGCATTATGTTGTAAGCCATACGGTTCGATTCATTGATTGTCCCAGCCACGCTTACGAGCGTGTATGTACTGCTAATAATAGAACTGATTAGGTGAAACCTTTTTTATCTTTTTTTTTCTAGACTTCAACAACTATCTACATACGGCGTGTCTTTTGAACATGGTCATCATCTACAGGGATGATCGCTACTATCCTAGACGGGGTGAGGCGCTCATGGCTCAAGCATAGAAATTTGGAGATTCACTGTTTGATATCGACATCAAGTATCGGGCATACTTAGAACATTGAACGAACGAATCCCTGCACATTCAATGCAGTTGGCGGAAAAATCACAGAAACACTTGAGAAAGTAGTATTTTAATGTTAGAGTCTACTGTTAACCTTCGTAGTTTACATACAAATCTATCAGTGCTATTATTCACGACCATGATTAGCAGCCGCAATACAACCCAGACAGCAACACGCGCAGCAACAAAACAGAAGACATGCCGCCATCAAAGCATAGGTGAGAGTAATAAGGACATAGGCCAGGACATATGTCAGGTGGTCACAGTATAACGGAGAGGTTTTCTGCTCGTACGTCACGACATCGGACACGCCATACACCCAATATGAGCCGAGAATCAACCTGAAACGAAATTTAATATGCGCATGAATGCTTTCATCTAGACCCATATGGCTTCTATACTAGTGCACAATGTCCTAATGAAAATCCACCCCTTACAATCCCAGACCATAATCGTCCCAACGGCTGACCCCCACACGCCCTACTACCTCCCTACTCTAAGGCCCCGGTCAGACTTCGTCGAAAAACCTGCTGAGCCCGAATGAGTCCGGGGTGGAAAAACCAGCTGAGTCCCACTGAGTCCGGTTGCTCCCAGCGCCAAGCAACTCCTCTGCGAAACACGCAATTGATGGTGACGATTATCACCTCAGCTATGAATCGGAACGTGTTTGGTGGCTGATTTTTCTTGTTTTCAACATGTCTGAATCTGTTTTCCGTATCAGCAGCAGGTGGGGCAGAGCGCAGACGGCGAGAGTCGAGATGCGGCGGGACTCGGCAGGTCGCAGTCGGCCGAAAAAATGCACCCAAATCACGTGAAAAACACCTATATCGACCGGGTGGGGTGAGGATGATTTCGGTGGGACTCAGTGGGACTCAGTCGGACTCAGTCGGTGCATTGGTACCGCCCTTGTACGCATGAGAACCATCAGTATCGACCGGGGGGATTGCGGTGGGCATCAGACGGTCGCAGTCGGACTCAGTGGGTTGATTTTTTTGCACCCGTTTCCCACGAATTCGGTGCGTATCGACCGGGTGGGACTCACTAGATCCACCGACTATGACGGGGGCCTAAGAGATTCTTCGGCGTTGGTACTGTGATGCTTCCACGATCCGCGATAGTACCGTCTTCGTCGCCCACTCGTTCCGCAAACCAAGCCCGCCCCGCGTTAGTTACCCGGTCGACCAATCCATTGAGATTCTCGTGCTCATACCGTGATGTTATCACGGTCGTTAGCAAGCTCAAGTAAACTCCAAATACCGTGCGGTACCGATGGCCACAAGGGCATGAAATGATGATATCAGTTGCATTTCTATATCAGACCGACCGACTCAGGCTCTCAAATGAAAAATGTAAAGTATTTAATGGTATTGCGGCAATCGGTACCGCGCGGCATTTTTCGTCTCGTCCAAGTTCACAGCTCTGGTGACGTGATAGATTCCTCCCGGTCCCGCGCTCTCATGTTGCGCAGACTTATAAAGCAGCGCCAAATACGGCAATGACAAATAGCTTCTGGCTTCGTGTTTGGAAACACTCACTAGGGACATACAACTGGTCGAAAACTCTTTCAAAGTGAAACTCATGGCAGTCATCTGACTCCTGATGGAGTCTTCAGAAATATATTTGATTGTTGGAAATAAAACTCAGAGCTAGCGAGTACTGGGTCTTTAAGCCATGCACTGGAAGAAGGGGTGGTTTTGCCCTCTATCATGCCCTTTCGAGAATGAAAGAGGTCACTAGTGGGGTACCACAAGGAGGATTACTCTCCCCGATTCTCTTCAACGTTTATACAGCCGATGTTCCAAGATACTGGAATCAGTTGATGTCAAATGTAAACAGTATACCGACGACGTGAAAACATACTGCGACACATCCCATGCTGAAGGCATACTGGCCATGCAGTCAGCCATCGACACCCTGGTTACGTGGTCCCGAGAGTGGCAGCTTCCCTTATCTCAAGAAAAAACCCTCCACCTTAGGCTTGGATCCCTCTCTGATGCGGATGCACAGTATTTAGTCCAGACAGGAAGAGGGATATCCAACGAATTGAAAAAATACAGAACAACTTCACAAGAATGGTCTTCATAAGGACCAAAGGATTTCAGTGCTCCAGAATTCCATACTCGGAGGAACGGAATTCTTTCTTGAAATTATCATTCCTGGAGTCAAGAAGAGCTATTCTAATGCCTCTATAGTATTCATAAAATATTTAAGGCCTTGAATAGTACTGATGTTTCAATGTTTTATACCGTGAGTTCACTCTGTAACCAGAGGAGGAGAGGTTGAAATATCATATTGCAAACCAACCGAAAAGAAGACACAGAGCTACAAGTTTCACTGTTCGAGCAGGGATCAATCTTTCTAAATCTGAGCAAAACCGTCCATACGTCTTGCACAGCTAAGACCTTCGAACGTGAGATCGCCAAGAAGCTTCTGAAACCGTAAAAGCTCATCGCTCAGCCGCTCCAGCCAGTCTCAGTGCGTGCTACTTTTTTCTAAATTTCCCTTTATTCTATTTTTTGAATCTACAATCAATTGTGCGTAGTATAATATATGTTATTTTGTTCTACGATTGTCTTAAACATCATATATAAATAAATCAATAAAATAAATAAATAAATCATCCTAGTCTGAACAGACATTCTTATAAGGTTGTGTACAACTCGTTCTTCTTCCGAAGTGCACGATGGCTAAATCAGGTTCCTACAGAATTCATATCCTGTAAAACTCAAAATATTTTTTCATTGCCAAGCCCAGGAAAATAAATGTTTTGGATCTTCTAGGGATCGGAGACATATAGAATATTAATTTTTGTTCACTTTGTTAGATCCGCATTCAGGAGTAAATGCCTTGTTAATCATAGATTCTATTCTTATTTATTGGATGTTCCGCGTGGTTCGATGGTTCCTTTTTTCCTCAGGATGACTTCATGGATATGTGGAAAGCGAGCTTCTCAAAAACAATTATAGTGGAGTTGTAGCAGATGGATTCTTGGCAATAATGATCTACTTCGGAGCCCTTTCTGCATTGTTGCTATTGAGTCGATATTTGTAGTGCAGACTATGTATTTACCGGGACTTTTCCAGCAATGGTATCGACTTTTGCAGGGTGTGTTGTCCTTGTTTTCCTCTTCCTCACAAACTAAGAATTTTATCTACATACCACACTCTGAGAAAATTTGCACCGGCGGCAGACCAACCCTGCCTTGAAGGCTCCTAATCGGGGCCTGCAGGGTAGTGTCTATCCAGAGTCCCTCCACAAATATGCAATTGCATCAACCCCGCTTCGGTGTCTCAACCAGGACGCGACGGCTCCCAAACCCGTTCTAGAATTACCTCAACCCTATCTCGACGGTGCCTGATTCGGGCCTCGACGGAGCCTGAATCTGGCTGCCCCCCCCAGAGAAAGCCCTGCCTAAATCCGGACAAGGGCTTAACCTTCGCCCAGGTCTGCGGTGAGAAACCACCCTCACCGCGGACAGCGGCGGAAAGCCGTGGGATCCCCTATCCCCCAGCGGTCAAAAATATGCTGGCCTCCGAAGAGGGACTCGAAGTCACCTTCCAGTGCCGGCATCAGAATGCCGAATGAGAACTCGAGTGAGATGAGGCATCTTTTATACCGGCTCTGCATGTGATAAACACATCAGGACGTGATCATTCGCTTTACCATTTTTTTCATGTCTGCCACTGTAGCGGTGGCGTCGCGGTGATATCGCGAAGCCGGCGCGAAGCTGTTGTGAGGCCCACGCTTCGCTATCGCAGTACCGATCATGATTGCGGTGCCGTTGCTATACTGTTGCGGACAAGAAGGATTCTTCCAAGATTCCAGAGCCGTTGCTACAGTGTCGCGGCTCGGGCTCGGATCACTGTGCCGTTGCTACATCGACCCGGCACGGTCTCGGGTTGCGGTGCCGTCCCGCCACGGTCAATGCAAATTTTCTTAGAGCAGGCACCTTGGCCGGCTCCCTGGCTCCATGAGGGTAGTCCAGTAAACCCATGATCCGAAGCTCCAATTATGCTGTCATGTGTCATAGCTGGCTGACACTGCCAAGTTCAGCTTAGTTGGTGTGTAGGGCGAACCAAGTTTATGCGAAGCATTAGAGCCGTTAGTCTAGTGACTGTATTCCCGACAGAAATTCTCAGCCTTGACCGGTGCTGGTGAAGTTTTTGAATTTTTCAGTTTTGCAGTTTTATTGCAATTTTTTCTCGTCACCGATCGTTTTACTGGTTTTTTTCTCTCCAAACTTGTTTTGCATTCTCCATGGTTTCCTCTTCTCCCTAATCGATGTTATTCTGCTTTGGCACGTTCGTATCAGCGTAATAAATAAAAGATAAATTTCCGTGGTAGGCCTCCAGATTTGGAGTTAGTCGGAGCAGCGTCTTCATCACAAGTTCCGACCACACGATGTGCTCGCAGAATCGAGGCAGGAGACAAGCGTCTGGCCCCTCACCCAGTACTCGAATAGCTCGATCCCCGCCGGAGCACTTCTTTTGCATGTCATCAGAGTTATTGTTTCTGAGATTCGGGAGCATTACTTCATGAGTGTACCTCAATTCAGACTCTCAGCAAACGTTTTGAGTCGACCTGCATACCTTTTGAATATTGTCTCTGAACCGAGTTATAACGAATTTACTCCATTGGGCGGAAAGGTAAAAGTTCAAGTACCCACCCATCAGACAATTTTTAGGATGTTGACGGAAATCGTTTCCGATTTGGCTCAAAAAAATTTCATGGGGGTTGTTCGGAGTTCTGAACACGAATCTGAAGTGTGTTTCTCGATATTCTTAGACTTACTGTCTGCTACGGTGGATATAGTGCTATTTAACTAGAGTAACCTACCCTAGTATTTCGAAATTTGATACATAGACTCCAAATTCGTGTTTAGCACCCCAGAAAGCCCCACAGAGAAGTTTTGAGCCAAATCTGGGGTGTGTATACAAGTCTGTTGGTACCTGCTCGTTGGTGCCCCTGCTTCTACTGAACCCAGCAGACGTTTGAGTGTACACAGGGAACGTTCGAGCGATATAGCGTGCACAACTATATCGCGAAAGTATCCCACACATTGCATAAAAGGTGTCGCCGTCCGGCACACTAAGGCCTCTGGTCCATAACACCTTAGGATCCGTACCTAGGGAGTCATGGAGTCTTTGGCCACAAGCCACAATTTCGCCACCCTGAACTGTCGATCGCTGTCGAGTGATATCCAAAAACTGCGCTATCCAGACTTCTGAGCTATTTCCATGCACCGTTTGCTGCTTTGCAGGAAACCCGCCTCAGAGATAGACCCGTCATCAGCGTCGGAGAGTACACCATCTACTGCGGTAACGCTGACGATAGGAGAGTGGGAGGCTGTGCAATAGCTGTAAGGAAGGATTTCAATGGTATGGTCAAGGAGTTCGGCTCAACGTCGTGTCGGAATGCATTCGTACGACTGCGGGATCACAGAGGATTCAATCTGTGGATAGTGAGTGCTCATGCGCCCACTGAAACCGCCGAAGACAATTCGAAGGATGCGTTTTATGAGGAACTCAATACGTTGCTGGCCAGGATACCTTGTCAACATGCTGTTGTCGTGGGGATTGACGCAAAATGCGAAGATGGGACTTGATCAGGAATCCGAAGTACTCGGTAAATGGTTCTACCCAGTGGAGCAAACATCGGACAATGGCTACCGCCTTGTCGACTTTTGTGAACGCAGTGGTCTGATTATTGCATCGACATTCAAGAGGAATCATCGCCGCCATCAGCTTACGTGGCAGGGACTAACCCGGCTATCTCCAGAAGAGCAGCGGAAGCGGAAGATGACAACTTTGAAACTACAGCTTGACTATGTCCTGACGAGGAATATTCCAGTATCGGACATTCGAAGATCTAAAGCTGTGTGGGATGTCGCATTCGATTCGGATCACCGTCCTGTTCTGTTGAACTTCACTGCGAGGATTCATAAGAGGAAGCGAGGGGCTCAGCCTCTCCAGAGGATTGACATGACAAGTCTCAGAGATGAAGAGTGCAGAAGGAATTTCCGACAACGCGTTTCTATTCACATCGGAGTACGGACTAAGAAGAAACTTTGCGACGCGGATTCTTTTGTAAAGTGCATCCAGGACGCTTCGAAAGAGGCACTCCCGGTTGTACAGCCTAAGAAGAAGTTCGCCTACGTCTCAGAAGAAACAACATCTACCTACAACAGAGTATGTGCTCTCCGAACTGCAGGAAACTTCGTGGAGGAGAAGCGTCTGAGGAGGAAGTTGCGTCGGCAGCTTCAAAGTGACCGCGAACGAGAGTGGACGTGTAGAGCTAAGGAGTTCGAGAAGGCTTGGGAGGAGAAGAATCCGAAGAAAGCCTACACGTTGCTGCCACAGTATAGCGGGAAGATGAAGAGGTGTTCTCCTGTCTTCAACACTACCAGTGGAGTTGCAGTTGGTGATGCGACGCTGCCAATATGGAAGGATTACTTCAGTTCACTCCTGAATCGTCCAGCGCCATCAGTACCTGAGCTCCCGCATGTTCAGAGAGCACATTACTATGTCAGTGAGGAACCGCCGACTGAGTCTGAAGTTTTGGATTGTGTCCGGAAAATGAAGAATGGAAAGGCAGGTGGAGATGACAACATCACTGCTGAAATGCTGAAAGCTCTTCCTCCGTCTGGGATTCGTGAAATGACCAACACCATCCGTGCCATATGGATGAGCGAAAGGATACCCGATTCGTGGAGACATGCGATCATCGTACCTCTTCACAAGAAGCTATCCGTCAGGGATCCTAAGAACTACAGAGGAATCTCTCTACTTCGTGTCATGTACAAAGGTTTTAGAACGTATCATTCTCGAGCGACTTATCAAACATCGTGAAGGAACGACCAGAGATGAGCAAGCCGGTTTTCGACCTGGAAGATCGACCATCGACCAAGTGTTCGTCGTGAGAAGAGTAATTGAATCGTGGCAGCGGTTTTCGAAGCCATTACAGCTTGCTTTTTGGACTTTGAAGCCGCGTTCGACTCTCCTCATCGTGATCGATTGCTCAATGCTCTGCGAGCAGATGGAGTCCCGGAAAAGTATGTTCGGTTAATCGAGGACATGAACAAAGGAACAACAGCAGCAGTTCGTACACCTGTCGGATTTACGTCAGCTTTCGAGGTGAAAACAGGAGTAAGGCAAGGAGCCGTTGCAGGACCTTTTTCTTTTCAACTTCGCCGTTGATGACATCATGCGTAGAGTTGCAGAACAGTTTCCTGCGGATGTGATCCTAACACCATCAGGACGCTCCTTGTCGACCTGGAGTACGCCGACGACATTGTGTTATTCGCTGAAAACAACGCAAAACTTCAAAGGATTGTGAACTTCGTTTCGAAGTATGCCGCAGCCTATGGACTTCGTCTTCGTCCCGACAAATGCAAGCAGATGTGGGTCTCTCAGAGGCCTTCAACTGGAGTTTGTGTGGACGGACAACGTATCGAACTGGTGGACGATTTCTGTTATTTGGGCTGTTTGCTGAAGAACGATGGTAGTTATGCAGCGGATATTCGACAACGATGTGCGAAAGCTACGTCTGCATTCAATTCTCTAACCAAGTGTTTGTGGTCTACCACCATCGCGAAGGAAGTCAAGTTGCGCGTCTACCTATCCGCTATTCGCCCTATCATGATGTACGGATCGGAGACGTGGGCAGCACCGAAAACGCAGATGGAAAGGTTGGATTGCACGGAGAGGAAGCTTTTTAGGCGTTTGCTTGGATATTTCTGGCCGCGTGTATGCCATAACGAAGACCTTTACAAGGAAATCGACGCAGTACATAAACGCTTGACACGAGGAGGTGCCAGCATCTCCTAACGCCATCTCAAGCAGCAATGGAAAGTCGACTTCGACTGCTAGGGCATATACTAAGAAGAACGCCGGATCGTCTCGTACAACACGCTTTAAAAATGCTTCCAAATCCTGTCTGGAAACGGCCACCTGGGCGTAGGCGAAAGTTCTGGACGGATGTGGTTAAAGAGGATTTAAAGTCACTCGGCATCGAAAGACAGTTCAGGCGCGATGTTTCGTTTCGCAGGAAATGGAATAGTGACAGCTGGATGGAATGTGTTGAAATTGTGGCTGAAGACCGTGAAAAATGGACGCGGCTGACTACTAGGACGGCACACCTCGGTGAAGATGCGGAATGACCGCGTCAGGCGAAAGCCAACCGATTAAGTAAGTAAGTAAGCTGAGACATTTACCAAACTACCGTATTCCCCCTCAACTTACCGCAATTTATAGAAAATCGATAAACGGACCTCAGATTCGAGTTGGGGCTCCAAGTAACCATTGGGGGTTGAGCAGAGTGCCGAAAGAGCGCGGCGCGGCCTGATGATGGCGAGCCGAACTGATAGATCGCGGCGATCTATCAATACGGTTCTCCATGATCAGGCCGCGCCGCGCCCTATTGACACCCTGCTCAACCCTTTACAGGGAATATCGATGATTGCTGTGTGATCACTTCAACGCAGGCCGAAATGGATGTGTTGTTCAATGTGTTGAACGAGCAATCACAGCACATCAGATTCACAAGAGAGGCACCTCACGAAGAATGGCTTCCATTCTTGAATACACAGACACGCTTTTCAGGAGGAGCTTTGTAGACGAAGTGGTTTTGTATAGGCAGCTCTAAAAACATCATCATTCACGCAAACTCGGCTCATCCTAAAGCGGTCAAACACGCAGTTGTCCGAAATATGATTAGAACCGCGACAGGTGAGAGCTTTGGAAGCGCAGAACGTGAAGAATCGTACAGGATAGCCCGCGAGATTGCTGCTCAGAATGGTTTCACTGAACTTCATCGCAGATCAGGACTAAGTGTGACTAATGTCATTTGAGGATAAAATGGCTCTTCAGCTGCCGTTTATTTCAGACACAGTCAGCGCTTCCAAACTTCAATGATTGCTCGCGCGGCAAATGACGTTGTTTTAGTTGGTATTCCGAATGAAAATATCAAGAGCCAAATGGTGAGAAAACAGCTGTACGACCGCTCGTGCATGATGGAAAGTTGTACAATGTGTCCTTATGGAAGGGAGGGGGATTGTGCACAGAGCGCGGTCGTACATATATCAAATGCAATGCTCGACTTGTGGAGAAACGCATATCGGTGAAACGAGAAGAGTTCACAGCATCCGCGTAAAGGAACATCTCGCAAGCAAACGACGGAACGTTTTGACGAGCCCCCAGGGTAAACATAGAGTCGAACAACATCAAGGCACGGATTTCAATATCAGCTGCAAGATCCTGGCCTACGAATGCGACTTCGGTCCCAGGAAAGCTCTGGAAGCTTTCTCTATTCGTGCTCGCGACCCGAAGCAAAGTAAGAGAAATGAGTACATCGCGATCACCAACGAATTCCCGCCACTCATCCCACTGTGCGGTCTGTGAGATGTTCGCAGTGCAATTGTGCCGGGGTGTCTCACTTGCTCCTAGTTATCTTTCTCATCAAGTGGAGCTCGGCGCTGGTGGGACTGTGGCGGGTTACTCAGAGAGTCGGGGGTCCTATTCGGCCACGATAGGCTTTCGGTCCGACTACAAAGCGGTTGGACGACGATACGGCCACGTACTTTCCGAGCACCACATGGCCTAATCGTCGTCCAAGTGAGAAGCACGTGCCGCTAATCATAGCCGTTTCACTCGGCCGCGATACGCTTTTGATTCGACTACGATGCAGTTTAGACGCCGAACGAGCCACGATGCCCATGATTGAACACGTTGATCGATCGCTTCAGAACTGACCCGGCGCATATCAGCCGCACAGCACGTATATAAGGAGCTCCATCCCATACAGAACTCAGTCGGCCATTTGTGGCCCCTCCTGGAAGGTGACCACAAGTCACTTTTTAGACGACTCTTGAACCGCTAAGGGGTCTCCCCACGGTCTTCCGCGAGGGCAGCTCCCTCGCTGTCGTCGGTGGCGAGGGTGATGTCTCTGTCGCGGAGTGCTGTGGGAGTGATTCCCGGCTGCGGGCCGTGACTTGGATCGTATCCTTGCTGGGGGTGAGCCGCTCCGTTCGAAGGGGCGGGACCCCTCCCATAGCGCCACGTAGTCCTATCGAACAGACTACGTGCTGCAGCGTGGAAAAAGGGGTGTGCTGCAAGGGTTTTGTCTCTCTGCGCCACGTAGTCCTATCTAGCAGGCCACGGGCTCCTCGGAGCAGCAAGTGCTGCTCCTTTAAACTCGACTAGGTGCCCGATTAGAAAGCCTAACGTGGCCGAATCGGGCACCTCGACTCTCTTAGTCTGCTACGGTCGTGATTACATTCCTGGTTCATTAGTGGGAGAATTCCGTATCAATGGACGGTGAGAGGGGCTTTTGACCGGATAAATCGTATATTTGTGTTTCGAGCCATTTCAGGCCTTGATAAAGCAGATCTGCTCGAAACGTTGGCCGAATAAAACAGTCTCACCAATACAAACCTGGATCGGCACAGAAGTAATCACACAAGATATCTATGCCCAGGTTCAGAAAAGAACGTAAGTGGACATTACAGAGAAGCTTTGAGGCAAATCTATCATTGCATTTTGGAAATCACCAAAATTCGAATTTTGAAAATTTTTCCCAGTGAGTCTTTGTACCAAACAGAAGTTTACAATTTGCCAACGACACAAAATTCTCACTGAAGTGTAGAATCGCCGGTGAGGCTGGTTCACTACTCCCTAAACTGTTTAGAGCTTCAGCCGCTCACCTCTGGATAAAGACGGTGTGTGAATGTAACACACCGTTCTTCATTTCTTTTATACCCTACCCTTTATCGATTGAGTATCATTAATTTTGTTTACCGCGAGGGTTTTGTGCCGTTGGCAATTTATAATCGTCCCCCAAGAAAAGTTGTGAGCCAACTCCGGAAGTTTTTCTGAAGACCCTGAAAATTGCTTGGTGGGTGCCTTAGGCATCTTTCATAGTCCACACCGCAAGCGCGGCATGCGCGTGACGCGCGGGACGAGCGGTGGACTATGAAACTTTTCACCGCGCGGCACGCGCGGGACGAGCGGAAAGCCACTATGAAATCTCCAGCGGCACCGCCATGGCGGTGCGGGTAAAAGTCGGGCCTCAACTGGGACTTGTGAAGAAATTCCTGGCTTGCATTTGAGTATGCGGTGGCGCAGGATAGTCCCAGAATTATTTATGTTGGAGTGGACTCAAATCGAGAAGCAATTATTGATTGAAACGGTAAAACCGCCACGGCGGTTTGGGCGGCGCCGCTATGGCGGTGCTGATGGTCTATGAAAGTTTTTACCGCGCGTCTCGCGCGTGTTCCCGCGCGTGCCGCCCAACTTTCATATTTCACCGCCGTTCCCGCGCGTGCCGCGCTTGCGGTGAGGACTATGAAAGATGCCTTAGCGCCCAACTGAGGGAACCCGCCTAACTCGGTTCAGAGAACTCCGGAGCAGCTACAAAAATAGATTTAAAAACGTCATTGGAAATACATCAACTGGTATGAGTTTCGTTGTAAACGGCGTTTGCGATCAGTTGTCGATCCCTAGTCAGTTGGGTGGGGCACCGCGAAGGCATGGATGAACTGAAGCGGCACGATCTCGCTGGGAGGTTGGCAGAATTTTGAGATGGTTCCGCGATAGCTCCGGGCTCAATTCCTGGCGGTTTTGCGATAAAAACCCCTCAGACATCAATGGACGGACGCGGTACACTTTCGGGTTGAGACTGGCAGAATCTCGCGATCGTTCCCTAATAGACCCGGTTGGATTCTTCTCGGTCCCAGCCAGAAATCAAAGGAATTCCACCCATGAATCGGATAAAGCAGCCCACTTCAGGCCGGCCAAGTCGGGCTAGTCGACTTCGCTCGGCCCAATTTCGTGGGCCTCGCACAGCACTCCACTAAGGCAGCGTCCATACGTGGCGAGAGCGGGCGCTCCCGCTGTTGTGCGCCTCTCGATGCTCTTCAACGCTGCCTGCAAATTAACACAGGCAAACACCCCTGCCTCGTGTTGATTCGATTGAAAACGTTTGATCGGGTGATCAATCGCTCAAATCGTCGCAACGGCTGATGATTTTCCACTGTTTTCAACGTCCGTGGTGGGATTATGAAAAACAAGGGCAATAGTTCTGCAATAGGTTCAATGTCTCCTACTTTAGGGATTGAGCAATAAGCTCGAAACTTGCTGCTTCCTTTTTTGAGCTGGCGTAAGCGAGCGAGAGCGAGCGGGCGGGAGCGTGCGAGAGGGAGCGCACGTGAGCGGCAAGCAAAACGTGTGCCCTTGATGAACATCGATTTTGCGTAATCGCACGCTCTCGCCACGTATGGACGGAGCCTAACCGCGGAGAGGCAGCGTCCATACGTGGCGAGAGCGGGCATTCCCGCTGTTGTGCGCCTCTCGACGCTCCTCAACGCCGGAGCAGCCCGTCCACCCAAATGAACACATACAAACACCCCCTACCTCGTGTTGATTCGATTGAAAACGTTTGATCGGGTGATCAACCGCTCGAGTCGGCGCAACGGCAGATGATTTCGACTTCCTTGGTGGAATTATGGAGAAGAAGGGCAGTAGTTTCGCTACAGGCCTTGTGCCACCTGTTTTAGTGAGAAAGCAGTAAGCCTGAAACTTGCTGCTTGCTTCGTGGTGCTGGCGTAAGCGAGCGGGCGAGGGCGCGCAAGAAGGAGCGCCTGTGAGCGGCTGGCGAATCGTGTGCCCACGATGACCATCGATTTTGCGTAATCGCACGCTCTCGCCACGTATGGACGGAGCCAGAGAGAGACTTTCCCGTCTTCCCGCGGAGTGTCGGCCGGCAGTCGGCTATTCCTGGGGGTCATCGAACACTCACTCATCGATTCCTACTTTGATATCATCATTGCACCACCCACTAGAGTGGAGCCAATGAACGAATGCTGAGCAGAGAACGCTGTGTTGAGACTCTTTCCGAAACCCGCGCTGTGTGCGACGCCGGTTTTGGGCAGGTGAACCATTGTTCATTAATGGCATCTGCGAATGGGAAGACTGCAAGGACCAGTGAGTGTGGGAAGCTTCCCCGTATAAGCTCACTCCTTACTTGTCAAGAGCGGTTCAAGATGAAATCCCCAGAAGCGGATTTCTGAAATTTTGTTTAAACGGACCTTTAATTGAAGGGTGACTTTTGAATGTGCCGCGAACTGTTTTAGGACTGCCTTCTGTCAGTTATCAGATTGGCCGTAAAGCGGGGGCAGAAGAGCCGCAGAGTGATTGTTTACTGTGTACGGGCAGTCAACGAAACGGCGCTGCCGAATGCCCGCGACCGTTCTATTGGCCTTCCGCGGGAGGGGTTACGGGACGTCGGCTAGTGCTACCACGGGAAGTGTGATGTCTCTATCTGAGAAGGCGTTTTCTGGGCCTGTGAATCGATTACCGAGAATATCAGACCAATGGGTACTAATATCCCAGTCTGCTGTATATCAGCCGTGAGCTGGCTCGTCCCAACAATACCTCCGTCACGACCATTCGACACGCCCGCCGGTCGCGTGAGTGGACAGTCCCATTCCGACAGACTTTACAAGTGTTTTCCGGGGTGCAAGACAATACGAGATCAAAAGATTATTTTCCTGTGTGATTTTACCGGAAGTATAGTTGTAAGGAAAAGGATTCCACAGCCAAATAAAGGTGTTTCAACACGATGACACAATATTTCGGAGCATGTCAACATTTCAACTGCCCCGAACATGTCAACGGCTTCGAGCGTGTCAAAACATGCGATCCGACTTGGGAAGGTTAGAACATCGGAACTTTACCGCGATGGCCATTTTCTATCAAATGGATAATATAATTTTGTGAACATAGGAGGTTCAAATGTATTTTCCAGATCACAACAAAAAAACATAGAAAAATTCCTGAAAGTTTAGGTTCCTGGCAAAAGTAAAGATTTGGCGTGGTCATATTTCCGAAAAACTAAAAGAACTCAGTGAATAGGACAAACTAGAGAAAAGTAAAAAAAAAGTCTTGAAATTTTTCAGAAAATGATTTGGCGTGGGTTAATTTGATTTTCGGGAAATGTAGTGAAGTAAAAGTATGATTTGGCGGACTACCTTGAACCAACCATTGATACGTGTTGTGCAAAACTAGAGGTCGCGCTGTATGAGCTTATTCGTAGAACAAAGCAAATTCACGCGTGATACGGCAAAAGTTCTTTCGGGAGCTGTAACCCGGCAGTCAGCACATGTTAAGTGAGATCAGCTGTTTGAGCTAGGCCGCGCGTGATTTTGCTTTGATATCTTCTACGGATAAGCTCATACAATGCGACCTCTCAATTTGCAAAACACATATCAATAGTTGGTTCAAGCTAGACCGCCAAATCATACTTTCAGCTATTTTACTACATTTCCCGAAAATCAAATTCACCCACGCCTAATAATTTTCTGGAAAATTTCAAAACTTTTTTTTACTTTTCTCTAGTGTGCCTTATTCACTGAGTATACTTCCTCTAGTTTTTCGGAAATATGACCACACCAAATCTTTACTTTTGCCAGGAACCTAAACTTTCAGGAATTACATTTATTTTTCCTGAAGGTTCCCTTTTTAACATGATTCATGCGTGGTGGTGGTAACTCAAAGTAAACCAACTGACGCCCTGCACGTTTTCTATGACGTTCTGCACACTCCCACTGGAGTTCCACATACTTTCTACGGCGTCCGGTGCACTCCTGAGTCACACCGTGCGGCGTTCCAAAAAGTACTTCCAAGATCCCGCCGTATTCATTGAAGCGTTGCCCCGTTTCAGGCCCCCGTCATAGCCGGTGGATCTACTGAGTCCCACCGGGTCGATACGCACCGAATTCGTGGGAGACGTGTGCAAAAAATCAACCCACTGAGTCCGACTGCGACCGTCTGATGCCCACCGCAATTCCCCCGGTCGATACTGATGGTTCTCATGCGTACAAGGGCGGGGCCAATGCACCGACTGAGTCCCACTGAGTCCCACCGAAGTCATCCTCACCTCACCCGGTCCATATAGCTGTTTCTCACGTGATTTGGGTGCATTTTTTTCGGCAGACTGCGACCTGCCGAGTCCCGCCGCATCTCAACTCTCGTCGTCTGCGCTCTGTCCCGCGTACTGCTGCCGCTGACTATCGATTGCGTGTTTCGCAGAGGAACTGGTTGGCGCTGGGGGCAACCGGACTCAGCAGGTTTTTCCACCCCGGACTCATTCGGACTCAGCAGGTTTTTCGACGAAGTCTGACGGGGGCCTCAGGGAGCGTTCAATACTGGGCAAAAGCCTATCAGTAACGGTGTTTATTTGATCAGTTTATTTTTACGAATGAGTAAACGTCGGGTGGCTTATAATAACATGTTTACGTGTTTTCGTCTATCTTGGCCCTCAATTTTGAAGTTCCGCAAAAATTGAGCTATCAACTTCGAAATTTGACAGGAGCTAGGTGCAATCATAAACATCTTCCTGGGCAAAAATGAGCTTTCTAGCTCGACGATAAGTGTTCCAACAAGATCGTGTACGCCGACTGGAGAAAAAAAGAATTTACACTTTTTCGACCAAAATAATGTGGTTTTGACAATTTTTCTCGAACACCAGGTAACCGTTCCGAACCATTTTTTGAACAGTTATTTAGCTTTTTGAGCTCTACGAAGTGTAAAAAGAACGGCGCCTCTACGTTCACTCTGAACCTTGATACTGAGATGGCGAGTTGCGCGATGTCGAGTCAAAGCCAAATCTGGCGAGCGCTTCGCGCTCACCACAATCGGATGAGCACGTTGATTCGATGTAAACAAAAATAAAAAAATCTAAATGGAAAAGTCATTTGCGATTGGTATTGGAGGCATTCTGGCTGTGGATGTGACGTGAAGACTTGATAACCCTGATAACCGCTGATTTAGCCGAAATCTTATGCTATTTGTTATCAGTTTGGATGTGTTTTGTTCACAGAGGATTACTGTGTTTGTTCGATTTTTCTGTGTTTCGGTTATACCTTCCAGATCAAAGAGTTACCTACCACACGAGCCAAAAAACGCTGAACATAAGCTCTATACATCCATGTGCAGTGGAGAATGATTCACTTTCTCTATCCTGAAATTGCAACCCTGTTACATGTATGAGGGGAGGTCTTCGTCGGTGACTCAGATCTCCAAACATCCTATCTGAGCGCCAGCGACTCTATTGCGAATTGCTTGAACCCACCCGTACGAATTGATGGTGGAATCATTAGAAATCGTCCAAAGTGTCTATATAATGCAATAATGCCGCTTGCGCCTGAAGTCAGATCTGCGCAGAGACAATTTTTTTCTATTGAATGACCACAAACCTTAAAGAGGAGAGCACATGCAATGAGCCATCGCACACAGTTCACAGAACCTGATACCAACAAATAGATTGGTATCATATGACGCACTGGGCAATTCTTCAAATTCATGGATCCCACAACAATTTCAAGTATGGCAACGGCAACGAAGATTCCAAATATAAAAAGAGCACGCGCTGAAACGAAGTAGAGGGCATTAACATGTGTCGCTCGCTTCCAATTCGCTATTTTTCCAGCTGCCTATGGCTCCGGACATCAGCTGGAACGTACATACTTCCTGTGAACATGTAGTGTGCGAACTCCTTGCTGGCATCTATCTTGTCAGAGGATGACTCCGAATCGCGTATTTTGACCACGAAGGTCTTCACTGAAACGCCTGAAATGTGCACAACTTTGTACTTGGCCATAGTCTTTTCCCTCTTATCCAACTGAGGACGCTGACCTTCCGCAGACATCGTTCAATATAGGTAGTCCATTAGCTTCTCGGCTACAACGTGAGTAGACAAATGGAACACACAGACAGGTTGGGAGTTTTTATAGTTGTTTTCTGGAAGAATGTTTTGCTTATTGAGAAGTATGCAGATAACAGTAACGCGGCTGGAATACGGTAGACGGTACTGCGGCTCTTACTCACACTCGCGAAAACTCGAGTTCTTCGCCAAGTTGGGACCACCGCAAGTTATAAAGCTGCGGACCGCTCAACAGCTCGCGTGACGTCGTGTGTGACGCAAGAAAAGTGACGATTGGTCAGCGCATGTGAAAGGTGTATTAGGTGTTGAGTGATCAGCAGCCAGAGCACGATCCGTGACCCTCACAATACGTAGATAGCGTTCTTCACCCCACACCCCCCCCCCCAAACAACTAAGCAAACAACGGAAAAATGGTGAGAAATTCGCATGACAATACTCAGTATTCTTCCGTTCATTAACCAGGTCCTGGTCTATCACGAGCAAGCTACTGCTTTAGACCTCGCAAAGAAAGAAAAATACTTAGGGGGGAGGGGAGATAGGCGTACGGGGCGGCGTTCATCCATCTGTCGGCAAATCGTCGGAGGTCTCTCGACCATCAAACTCGCAGCCGATAGGCCGACAGAGGGATGACCCCCCCCCCACATGCGATCATTTACCCTTGGGGGAGTGCAACATGGCAAGTCTACGGAGATCAAAATGTTTCACAAGAAACTGACTGTTCCGATTGGACAAGAAGTACTCTAGGGCGACACCATCTCTCCAAAGCTGGTTACTGCTGCTCTCCACCACGCCATGCTGGACCTAAATTGGAACGACAGGGGAATTCCCATGAACGGCAGAAAAGCTCCAAGGCTTAGGGGATGAAATCGTTCTGGTCCGCAGCAGCTAAGCCAAATTCCAATATATGGTGGATGAACTGGACGAAGTGGCCGCAGAATCGGACTGACGATGAATCGTAGCAAGCCAGAAGTTTTGAGGAATGAATGGGCAGACCCAGCGCCGATTACAGTGGACGGACTCCCACTTCCGGATACGGAGAAATACGTGTACTTCGGATGCCTTGTGGCCATGGACAACGATTTGAGAGCCGAAATCAGCCGAAGAAGAACCGCTGCATGGGCTGCGATGTCCAACATAAGGGAAGCAGCCCACCTTGTCTCTGACAAAAAAAATCCGCGCGCACCTCTTTGACTCTACCGTCCTCCCCGCCACGTGCTATGGAGCTGAAACCTGCGCCTCCCACAAGCCTTCTGCCATTCTGATGACGAGAACTCAACGATTCCTCGAACGAACGCTACTGGGGACGTACCAACGAGAGCAAAGAAACCAGCACCTTCGCAGCGCCGACATCCGTCAACAGTCGGAAATTCGGGATGCTGGCACTTACAAGGCAGCCGGAAAACATCGATGGGTCGGCCACGTCATAAGAAGAACCGATGACCACTGGAAGAAACATGCGACCCTCTGGCACCCACGAGACATCAAGCAAACACATGGACATTCCGAAACAAAATGGAGCATTGCCTTCAAAGGGACGAGACGTCGATGGGCATCTATGTACGCCAGACATATCTGATGGACATTCCCGTACTCACCATAAGCTCAAAATCTGGACTTTTAGGTTTACACCAAGTTGGCTGAATCGGGATAGGAGCTCTCTACACACCGAGGGAGAAAGTGTCCCGTTTTCGCAGTTCTAAGCGTCACACTAATCAATGCAAGCAAAGTGGTCCCGAACGGAACTAGAGCCGCGAAATACGAGACATTCTCTCCCTCGGTGTGAGCCTCTAACCCGTCTTAAAGGCACAGTCCAACCTCAGAGGTAATTTTTGATATTTTGGTCCGGTCGCCGTACATAGCAACCCTGCCAAGCGCGAAATCTCAATTCGCTCAAATAAGCGAGAAAAAGCTAGGAAAAAGTCGACCACGCCCCCTTGAAAGAAGAAATGGGTTACACTCACTGGCAGGTTTCCGACCTCAATAGGTAAGAGGCGCGCGAATGATTTGATTCAAAATCTATGCTCTTCCTTTTGTTTTCGGTCTGGCTTTATATTGTGACCTGCTTCAGAATGATTGCTGCGAATAACGAGTAAATACAGGCTCGATACAACTCGTCCGCGAACTTCTACCAGTTCAAATTCAAAGTATTTGAGGAGCCGTAACTCAGTTCGTAGTGAGTTCTGAGCGATGCTGGAGACACCATTGTGATCAGCGTGAATTTTTCTTCCAGATAGGCAGAAAAACAAAAAATCGATTCTGAGCTTGGACTGTGGCTTTAATCTTAGCTCGGGTGGATCCTCACACTCATTCTGCATTTTGTTGATGCATATCTATTTGGCTTATCAACCAACTATTACAGCAGCCTGACTATGAGAAATCCACCAGCCGTGTCAAGCTTGATCGATGCCAACCATGATCTAGCTGATACTGTTATCTATGGAGAAACATATAAAGATGCTGAAAACACCTGTATGCCTCATTCACCTTCTCAACTAACGACGAGTGAAGCAGATGCAATATTCTGACTGAGAATGTCTACCGAAGCGACCGACAAGCCACATCCAGAACGAAGTAAAAGTGCAGAAACCCATGAAACTGGGAAGACTGGAAAGACCGGAATATCAGACGGAAGCACGAAATCGAAAACACAACTTCAATCAACTCAAGATGATGAGTCGAAGCGAAGTAGTACGTCAACTCGGAATTCGATAAACTTACGAAATTTGCTAAAGAATATGTTTAAGATAGATCAGTGAGGAGTATCTCAGAGAAAATCCGCAAGTCGAAAACGTCCGCCGAAAAGATCGATGCCAGCAAGGAACTCGCACACCTTTTAGTGACGGGAAGTGAGTTGTCCCCTCAATCCTTCACCGGCCGCCACAGTCGCAAATTCGAACTCTTGTAGACCACCGTGTTAAGAGTGAAATCCTTGTTGTGGACTGCGGAGGGAGTGGCCCCCCTGCTGCAGACCGTGACATGGATCGTATCCTTGTTGTTGTGCGCTCCTAACCAGGCTCTAAAGACGCGCTCCTGTACGATAGAAATTCATGCTTCTGTTACTGGACGACGTGCTGCTGTCAAGAAGCCGATCTACCCCACCAGATATACAGGTCGGAGTCAGTCGGGGTCCAAAGAAGCAGCGCTCCCTCTGCGTCTCTGACGGGCGCACAACGCACGCAAATCACATACGCGACGCAGCATCTGTCTAACCGTAATACAGAAACAGAATTCATCGGTTTTTTCACGCATTCATTTATTTTTTCCGCATACTCTATTATTGTTTTGAGTTATTTTCGTTCAAAATGCTCGTGAAACCCGTTCTTGATGCAGAAACTCTTTTTGGTATGAAACTAATTAAGGGGGGGGAGCACTCAAGATTCGTAATGAAATGATTGATATGAAACCTTTTTAAAGGCACAGTCCAAGCTCGTGGGTGAAATTTGACATTATGCTCTTGCCGCTCTGTATAGCAACCCTGCCAAACATGGAATCTCAACTCTTCAGAATAAGCGAGAAAAATCAAGCGCCCGTTGCCTCAGCCCCCCCCCCCCGAATCAGCACCCATTCGCTACGCTCACTTCAGAGCTTCCGAGCTCTATAGGGACGAGGCATTACATGGACTTTTTCCAAAGTCTATGTTCTTCCATTTCTTATCCTTATATCTTTATAATGCAGTCTGCTCCAGTGCGATGATTGCGAATGACAAGGAAAAACAAGCCCGAGACATCTCGTCCACGAAATTCTCGTAGTTCCAATTCTTAACATCTGAGGGGACATAACTCCGTTCACAGTGGGTTCTTAGCGATTTTGGACAAACCGCTGTGATCAGCGAGAAATTGCCTCCAAGACAAGTAGTAAAACTCAAAAACCATTCTGGGGTTGGACTGTGCCTTTAACAGTTCTCCGGCACGTTTAACACGTCTCTAACACGTTCAGCCGTGGAGAAAATCTCCACTTCCCTGAATTAATCTCGAGTTGCCCGCCCCCAACCAACTTGAAGCCCTCTTCTTTACATAGGAGGCAGCGGCAGATAATCGTGAAATCTGTTTTTGGAAGACCGTAATACAGATGCTGCGTGGCGTACGTGAGTTGCGTACGTTACGCTCCCGTCAGACTCAGATACTCGAGGAGGGCGAGCCTCACTTCCACCAGGACGCCAGCCTTCCTTCCATGACAAGGCTGGCGTGCCAGTGGAACAAGGCTGGCGCCCACATCGTCTCTTCGCGGCGGGACCGTCCTACCCCGGTTCTCATCCGCAGTGGTTACGCGGGTCATCCTAAAGCCAATATTTTTGGTACCCTAGGATTTGCTCCGTTCTCGCCGTTTCCTCGTCATTCAAGATGATTTCTAACTTTATTATACTGATGAAACACTGCAGAACCATGAAAATTTATAACAGTAATCAGAATACTCCTCATTTTATTGGTAGTCTACCCGAAAGTTCACAGACGTACATACAAAGCGAGGCGGCTTCCTCAATCTTCTTCGTTTTTTTCATTTCACTGTAATATCTTTGCTAACACACAGTCTTTGTTTATGAAAATCGCTTTGAATCTGAAGATACAGTAATCTGTGGAAACCACCTCACATAGAAAAAAAAACACAAAATCGCAACTTTCAGGATCAGATGTCCACACAATAGGATACTAATAAAGTGGCAGATATATGAGGAAGGAAAAACAACTTGTTACAGCATAACGATGCGAGTAGATGCCAAAGTTCCGCAGGTTCAACACGTTGCCTTTGCATTTCCAATCGTTCCTCGTGCGGTCCCAGAGAGTTACGTAGTCCTGCAATGGAGACAATCTTCATCCAGAAAGACTGCATCACAAACTTCACTGCAAAAGTGAACTACCTCCTGAGCTGTCTAATCACATCCACCATCAACGAAGGCGCACTTGTAATCGCGCACATCGTGCTTGAAAATCGAAGTTTTAACTGGTGGTTTATAGGCGCTGGCGTAAAGTGAGACGGTAAAAAATACTCTATTGATGAGCTGAAGGCAGCTTCCATGGAGTTCAATCCAGATCATTTTGGGAGGAGTTGACTTCTTTCATCTCGGCAAGACTGACGAATATCCTACAAACAAAAAACATCAGAAGGGTGGAATAGTGCCCTGAACACAACGTAAATGAATAGATAACTTCAATCTACTGAGAGGAAGCAAACGGAATTCTGAGTCGGAGTTGTGAAAGCAGAAGAATAATAATGAAGTGGTGAAACTAATGACGAAAATGAGTGTTGAGATTGTGTGCTCCACCTCTCGTTGAAAACCTGCTCGATTTGCAAATCATGCAACGCGGTGCAGAGTGGAGCTGGCTCAACTGTGGTCGGAGCGCCGTCCCCCTCGAATCTCCGCCCACAATTGCGGTTCCGGAGGCTGGCCCCCCTGGAGCGTGAAAATGGCGGAACGAGGCTTGCCTCGATGGTGTCTGAGGGAGAAGCAGATGGAGCGCTGCTTCATTCGACTCTCCGAGTGCCGACCCGTTTGGGACAGAAGATGGGTGATTCAAAAGTGTATTGTGATTGAATGGGACCACCACTGGATGAGCTTGAGCGGTAGTGTCAACGTGTCAAAATGTGCGATGCTATGTGAATCAGCTGTAGTTTACTGAGGTGTAAATTTGCTATACACTCGGAAAGTGTAGTCGAGTATACCTGCCCGGTAGAAGATTTTTTTGTTAATCAACTCGCTGCCCGCTATACTTTGCCAGACTTTCGACATTGCCTGGAGCACTATCTGGATGCGTAAGTTTGGCCTATGTTATAGCAATGAGCGATTCAGGAACTCGGGGGGGACGGCTCGCCACACTTTTGAGGCCGAAACGGCTATCCCCCAACCTTGAGAGAGTCATTCGGCCATCCGCGCCCGTTCTCGACCGCGACGCGTCTTCGCACATCGGCAGTTACAGTCCGCGCTCCAACGCAGTTGCTCAGGATCATCAACATGTTTAGACAAAAGTATTGACAATGTTGCTGGGATAAAAGGCTCCTCATCTCTCCGTGTGCCTCAGTCGGCTCTTCGGAGCCGGACGTGGAAGGTGGCCTCGAGTCACTTCCCAGAAGATCCACCAGATACCGGAGGATAATGTTACCTCTCCCGAGCCGTGAGGAGAAGGCTCCCCACGGGTCGGGGGGGGGGATACCCAACCGTGGTGCCATGTCACCATATACAGTGCACGCACGGTCCATGGTGGGTACACCCCCACTGTGGACCGTGGCGGTGGGGTCACCCCCTCCCCTCCGTAGGGATAACAACAGGGGTGATTCTTGTGGGCTGTCCCCGTGTCCCCTGAACGAATCCGGAAACGCCGAATATGGACATGGACAGCTTTTGAGCCGCTTATGGACAAATTTTGGACCGCTCGGGGGCCGGGGACCCACAGATTTTACTGGAGGACGCCGATCCGCTCACCTTTCGACATCGATGCACTAATCGGAGGCGCGGCTCGGAGGCCAATGTTGTGGCGGCCGTAGCTTCCGAGTGCCTGAGGAGGCAATAGTGTTTATCATCTATATCGATCGAAGATCTTCATAGCAGATATTCACTGTTGATCATTTCAAGAAGAAAATCATAGGTCTTGAGATCCGCATAAATCCAGGCCGGCCTAGACCACGCGAGGTAGGATCATTGCAATGTCAAAGTGGCAGCCTGTGAAGAACAACAGCTATAAAATTTCCCTTCCATCTTTCCCTCCACTAACGGTACATGTATTTTAGTGTGTGCTCTTTTCGTGTTCGGCATCTTGCTTGCCATTGCTATTCTTGAAATCGTGATCGGAGCCATAAACTTGCATAACTGCCCCGTCAACCCTAAAATACCCATCTACTTGCTAGTATCGGGTGCTGTAAGCTGCCTGCGATGGATCATCGCCTGTGGCCTGACGTTTAAGGTGAATTTTCACACCTACATACTCGGACACTGGAGAAGTTTGTCGACCTTGTAAAATTACAATTCCAGGACAAAGAAAGCGAGAAGGTCTCCAGTGCATATTCGTGTACGCAGCTGATATTTACTATCTTCTGGCTCGTATGGTACGCGATGACTTGATTACCACAAACTTATTGAAGTCAACTATGAAAAACTTTCTTCGACTCCGGCATCGTCATAACAATCAGCACAGCTCTCTTACTATCCATCTCTGGGTACAATACTGTTCCCACCAAGCAGCAGCCCGGTGCCGCCACCTGGCGACAAGTCGAAGGTAAAACAAGAAACTAGACGAAAAATACCGTGCGGTACAAATTGCCACGATAGCCGTAAAATATAGCGTATGGTGCAATTACACAACTCATACCGAGAATCACGCCTGTAATTCCAGTGCAACCGCATTTTCAACAAATAATCACATATTAACGGTTTGGCGGTGGAAAAGGGATTGTCGGTACAACCATGCGAAGCAAGGAGAAAGATATCAGGTTAAAATCACTTGAAACCCAGATTGGACGGTGCAGCCTTCGGCTGCACCGTCAGGCAAGGGAGGTAATCCCCTGGTGGAGGCTGATTTTAGTGTTGGCTGCGATTCGGGAAAAAAACCATTTGAAACCAAAAATCGGCAAGGAAGGGAAACTTCGGGTGTGGGCCGATCTTACTGTTGGTCAAAATCTGAGTGAAGAAAGTTTGAAACCGAGCAGCCTCATAGTCAGAGTAAATAGATAACAAAACGATGTTGAAATTTCTTGTCTGATTACCCAAAATCCCTTCAATTCCCAAGCCAGTACCCTTATTAACCCTCAGTCACATTTCACTGCCACTTTCCTGAACATTTCTACCCGGGCAAATTACCGCTTTCCTGAAGGAGACGTGAAAGTTTTTTAAAGATTTCCGCACCTCCTCCGACACCTGTGCAGCGTGGAGTCCCACGGGAGAAAATCTACGATCGCGGTCTCCTACAGGGAGTTGTTTTGTCCTGTGGGAGACCGAACTGAGAGCGAAGCGGTCTCCTACCCGAGCAGACATGCTGCCGCATCGCTTCCCACTTGGGTCTCCTACAGGACAAAACAGCTCAATGTGTGTATTGCAAAGCGTGTCGAGACGTGATCGGTTGGCGGGTATGTGTACCCTTCAACTGTACGAGAAATAAAAAATGTGTGTAAGTCAAGCCATGTTCCACCGTGGTAACACGCACTGGTGTCTATTCTTGGTGAACGACGCGTTTCGTCTATTTGGCAATAAGAATCTCTCCCAACCGAGATCCGCAATCTCGCAGCTTTAAGACTACGTCCGTTTTTCTGTGTGTATGTGTGTATGTGTGTATGCTGGGTATGTGAAAGCGTTTTGAAGGGCGTTTTGCGCTCACAAAGCGCCGCAACTTTCATATCTTATTCAAAAGATGCGTGTATGTGTCTGAAGTCATGTCCTGGATTAGCCCGTGAATCCCTGTAGTGTTACAAAATGATAGATTCAACTGCGAAGTATCATGTGTGAAATTGCGTATTTACCTCTTGAGCGTTGAACTGATCAGACGGTCATGATGCCTCGTTTGAAGGTTTGGTCTGCTCATTAATATCAAGCAAATTTATCCGTATTTTCAACAAATTATGCCGGGTTGGAAAACTCTTCGTGTACCTTTGCATTCGCCTCTGGGAAAACATGAAAACTACCAGAAAAACTCATTTATCATCAACTTTGAAAAAGTTATGGCGACATGGCGCTGTTGAAGCGCAAACAGCATATAAACCTCCGAATATCAAGTGACAACAGACGGACACTAACCTGTTATCGCACCGAAAGGCCCAGAAAGCAAGGCACGGCGGACGAGCAGTGCTCACCTCAGGATACTGTGAAAATGTTCGAAACGTGGTGCTGGACAGGCGCCAAAGCCACTGTCTACCGCCTATCTTTCGAGCTATCATTGCCAGATTATAAAATGGCATTCCATCAATCAGTTTCGATCCATTCACTACTGCCGGGTGTATGAAAGCCTTCAGGAAATAAAATTCTCTTGTATAAATGATCGGCTCCCAAGTAGAACTTTACGCGTCGCAATCTTGCCGTACCGCGAGATTTCAAGTTACAAATGCTTTCCCGAGTCTGTAAGAGCTTCCATTTGACTACCGCTGAGACCAGAAACCGATCTACAACTAGTCAAGGCTCGCAGTGGGGAAACTAAAAAGGCCTCTAAGCAAACCGTTGGAGCGGCAAAGTCGGCGCCGCCACGATGAATAAATAAAAGCTGCGCTGCAGTCCCGAGTCAAAGCTGCTTTGCGGGTGGGTTTGGAAACTGCTCACATGGTTGAGAATTTCGGCTCTGCAGTTTCAGGTTGTTATGCGCTAACGAGACAGCGGGACGAGTTTGATTCAGCCCCGGCCCCCAGTGGGTGAGGCGCCGGCGCCTCTTGTAGAGATGGCAGACACTGCTTGGTCTTTCACCGCAGGCGGCGACGAAACAACACTACGACGACTTCGTCGTATCGACGTTGCATCATGCTCATACGGAGTCCACAGAGTCGCTGATCACAACGCCTCCACCGAATTAAGGAGTAGCTATCTTCACAATTTTGGTCTATGTCAGTTTTAGAAGCAAATACATATTTTCAACAAAATACCGGAGTTTGAAAGGCTCTTTACATGTACCTTTGCATTCGCCTCTCTGAGAGAAACATGAAAACTACCTGAAAAACTCATTTCATCAACTTTGAAAAAAGTTATGGCGACGCGGCGCTTTGTGAGCGCAAACAACGCCGCAAAACGCTTTTTTTTTTGCAAAAAATATGCTCGGTACTGTATGAGCAGACACTAACCTGTTATTACGCCCGAGAACCCGAAGCTAAGGCACCGCGGGACGAGCAGTGCTCCACGTGGACTGTGAAGGTGGTGCTGGACGGGCGCCAAGCCGCACCACAATTTCGGTTTTTCGGTTTGTATCCTTACTAGATTATAAAATTAAGTTCACTCCATCAAAACTAATTTGGGACTATCCTTCACTACCGTGTAGAAAGATGAAAGTCTAAAATTCCTGTACATGGCACAATCGAGGTCCAACTTTACCCTGCACCAACATGGCGGTACCGCCGAAGATTTCATAAATGTTTCCTGAGCGGTGTAAGGTTTCATTGTCCACCGCTGGTCTCGCGCGTCATGCGCGTGCTGCGCTCGCGGTGAGGACTATAGGCCTCTGCATAGTGGAGCGGCAAAAGTCGCGCCGCCACGATGAAAAATGGAGAGCGGCTACGCTACTTTGTCCCTTCCCTTTATTCTCCATCACTGCGGCGTGAGTTTCGCCGCCAGACTATGCATGGGCCTTATGACGATTTCTATCGTGGACATATCTGTCGAAGAAAAAACCATGCGGTTTCGTAGCCCGATAAGTTCTGCATTTGGTGAACGGAGCTTCAAATTGCCTATGTGGAGGACTTCGTCTCCGGAGCACGGTTATATTTGCTTCAATAGGAGGGTAACTAGTAAGGAGTGGTTATCTGTGTCGTGAGAATGCGCCGAATATCTTCGCCCAAATATCATGATTAAAATACGACGGAGCGAAATTCAAGCAGTTGGAGCAGAAGACACCGCTGTCCCCGCACACGTTAGGCTTCTACACCTGCCAGTTCCAAACGAGCCTACTGCTTCTCGAGAGAAATGAATAGGACTCGGTCTCGTCCGGACGGATGAGGGATAAGAACACTGTTCTGAGCATTGGCTGTACCCCTACCCTCTTCACTTCAAAGGCCCAATGCAAATTCTAGTCTCAAAGATTCTGAGTAGGAGTCGAACGTGCGGCGCATCCCCAGAGACTTATCAAGACCGGGTACTTCATCACTTGAAGTTATTGCATCACGTCGATCTGACTTGACTTACTTGACTTCATAGGCTCGCTTCCGCCTGATGCAGTCAGTACTTTCGCTGAAGTCTGCCGTCCTAATAACCAGCCGTGCCCACTCAGACAGTCGCACATACCTATTTGTGTTACGCCGGACCGCTGCCGTATGAAGGCCGACTTTGTTGACCGAAAACGTCGCCCATTTATACCAAGACATTGCTCTTTGTCACTCTCTTTAACGCCTAGTTCTCTCCGAAACACCTTTTGCTTCACCCAAAAGGCCTGGAGTTTGCCCTGAGGCAAGCACAAAGAACAGCGGTCTGACGGACCGCAACTACTAGTGTCTGAGTATTTGTCGCGTTTCTCAGATGAAACTTAAATACAATTCTATCAAAAAGGGGTTTTCCAAGCTTAAGAGAGGTTTGCTATGGCGTCAGAAACCGTTCCAATGTAAAAAGGGAACAATAGGGTAAGTAGAATGAGGAAAGTCTACAAAAAGCGAACAATATTTTCTGAGACTAATTTCCCTGGCCGATCTTAACAGCGAAAACAAACCGTTGTCGTACTTCACGAGGAAGAGTTCAATGGTTTCAAAGAATGGACTTCAATTATTTGACGAGATTATAAGAAAAATACTCTCATTAGATGCTGCACTTTGGTTTCGCTTCTCGTAGCAGCTGGAGCTAACCGTCCGTCTGTGTTTTTGGCATCATCTTCCTATTCTGATGGTAAGTATTAGGGGTTTACATGCACATACTTTTTAAGCTGGTTCTCGTTGTAGTCAAGACCATTTTTGGAACCACAGAGTGCTTCTCGGTGTAGAGCGCCGCAACGGTTTGTTTTTGCTGTTAAGAAGTATCGGCCGGAAATTAGTCTCAGAAAATATTGTTCGCTTTTTGTAGACTTTCCTCATTCTACTTACCTATTGTTCCCTTTTTTTGTTGGAAATCGTTTCTGACGCCAAACAAACCTCTCTTGCTTGGAAAACCCCTTTTTGATAGAATTGTTCACTTTTTATTGATATTACGAAGTAATATCCCTTTTGAAAAATCTTCAATATTTTTCGAAAAGGGGGAAACATGGATTGTTTAATAATCGGTAAACTTAACAAACTTTGTTGCGCACGCTACAAATGAAAGCGCTACTCACTTTCCACGACGTCCTGATGACGTCAAAAGATGCCCTAGCGTACTTTCGGGCACCACCTTTGGCACGACGTCCTGATGACGTCACCAGATGCTTTATGCACATGGAACGACCTTGGCACGACGTCCTAAGCTGACGTCATCAGATGCCCCTATGTACTTTAGATGACACCCTGATGACGTCATCAGATGCCCTATGTAGGCTTTATATGACACCCTGATGATGTCACCAGATGCCCTATGTATTTTAGATGACACCCTGATGACGCCATCAGATGCCCCCTATGTGTAACTTTAGATGACACCCTGAAGACGCGTCACCAGATGCCCTATAGTCACATTCGCATGACACCATGATGACGGTCCAAATCAGATGCCCTATGAACTTTAGATGACACCCTGATGACGTCATCAGATGCCCTATGTGCTTTTTACATGACACCCTGATGACGTCATCAGATGCCCTATGTACTTTAGATGAGACACCCTGATGACGTCATCAGATGCTCTATGTCACTTTAGATGACACCCTGATGGACGTCATCAGGATGCCCGGATGTAATTTTTAGATGACACCCTAATGACGCTCATCAGATGCCCGATGTACTTTAGATTTGACACCCTGATGACGTCATCAGATGCCCTATGTACTTTACATGACAACACCCTGATGACGTCATCAGATTTTCGCCGTACATGAGTAAAAGTAAAGTAGTTAACGTGAAACAGTAAATAGCAAACTTGTTGCTTAACTTTCCCTGTATCCCCTTCCCACTCAGAAAAGTCCAGCCTACGACGTGTTTTTTAGTTGATTTGATCAACCAACTGATAATATCACATAGATATGATAAGCAGGTAAGAAGTAAAGTAGTTGGATGTGAAACAGTAAGTAACAAACTTGTTGTAAGTCCCACTTCCCCTGTCCCTCCCCATCGAAAAGTACAGCCTACGACGTGTTTTAAAGCGAGTTGATCTACCGAACTGATAATGTCACATGATATGATAAGCAGTAAGAAGTAAAGTAGTTAACGTGAATCAGTAAATAACAAACTTGTTAGTATCTTTCCCTGTCCCTTCCCATCGAAAAAGTTCAGCCTACGACGTGTTTTAGCGAGTTGATCTACCAACTGATAATATCACATGATATGATAAGCAGTAAGAAGTAAAGTAGTTAAGAGTAGAAACAGTTAATAACAAACTTGTTAGTAATCTTTCCCCGTCCCTTCCCATCGAAAAGTCCAGCCTAGCTGACGTGTTTTAGGGATTTGATGAACCAACTGATAATATCACATGATATGATAAGCAGTAAGAAGTAAAGTAGTTAACGTGAATCAGTAAATAACAAACTTGTTAATGTGAACTTTCCCTGTCCCTTCCCAGAATCGAAGTTCAGCCTACGACGTGTTTTGGCAAGGAGTTGATCAACCAACTGGATAATATCACATGATATGATAAGCAGTAAGAAGTAAAGTAGTTAACGTGAATCAGTAAATAACGAACTTGTTACTAACTTTCCCTGTCCCTTCCCCATCGAAAAAGTCCAGCCTACGACGTGTTTTAGCGATTTGATCAACCAACTGATAATATCACATGATATGATAAGCAGTAAGAAGTAAAGTAGTTAACGTGAATCAGTAAATAACGAACTTGTTACTAACTTTCCCTGTCCCTTCTCACATCGAAAAGTCCAGCCCCTACGACGTGTTTTAGCGATTTGATCAACCAACTGATAATATCAAGCATGATATGATGTTAAGCAGTAAGAAGTAAAGTGAAGTTGATGTGAAACAGTAAGTAACAAACTTGTTAGTCACTTCCCCTGTCCCTCCCCATCATGAAAAGTTACAGCCTACGACGTGTTTTAGCGAGTTGGATTCTACCAACTGATAATATCACATGATATGATAAGCAGTAAGAATAAAGTAGTTAAGGTGAAACAGTTAATAACAAACTTGTTAGTAACTTTCCCTGTCCCTTCCCATCGAAAAGTCCAGCCTACGACGTGTTTTAGGGATTTGATGAACCACAACTGATAATATCACATGATATGATAAGCAGTAAGAAGTAAAGTAAAGTTAACGTGAATCAGTAAATAACAAACTTGGTAGTAACTTTCCCTGTCCCTTCCATCGAAAAGTTCAGCCTACGACGTGTTTTAGCGTGAGTTGATCTTACCAACTGATAATATCACATGATATGATAAGCAGTAAGAAGTAAAGTAGTTAAAGGTGAAACAGTTAATAAACAAACTTGTTAGTAACTTTCCCTGTCCCTTCCCATCAAAAAGTCCAGCCTACGACGTGTTTTAGCGATTTTGATCAACCAACTGATAATATCGTTACATGATATGATAAGCAGTAAGAAGTAAAGTAGTTAAGGTGAAACAGTAAATAACAAACTTTGTTAGTATCTTTCCCTGTCCCTTCCCATCGAAAAGTTCAGCCTACGACGTGTTTTAGCGAGTTGATTCTACCAACTGATAATATCACATGATAATGATAAGCAGTAAGAAGTAAAGTAGTTAAGGTGAAACAGTTAATAACAAACTTGTTAGTAACTTTCCCCTGTCCCTTCCCATCGAAAAGTCCAGCCTACGAGCGTGTTTTAGGATTTGATGAACCAACTGATAATATCACATGATATGATAAGCAGTAAGAAGTAAAGTAGTTAACGTGAATCAGTAAATAACAAACTTGGTTAGTAACTTTCCCTGTCCCTTCCCATCGAAAAGTTCAGCCTACGACGTGTTTTTTAGCGAGTTGATCAACCAACTGATAATATCACATGATATGATAAGCAGTAAGAAGTAAAGTAGTTAAGGTGAAACAGTTAATAACAAACTTGTTAGTAACTTTCCCTGTCCCTTCCCATCGAAAAGTCCAGCCTACGACGTGTTTTAGCGATTTGATCAACCAACTGATAATGTCACATGATATGATAAGCAGTAAGAAGTAAAGTAGTTAACGTGAATCAGTAAACAACAAACTTGTTAGTATCTTTCCCTGTCCCTTCCCATCGAAAGTTCAGCCTACGACGTGTTTTAGCGAGTTGATCTACCAACTGATAATATCACATGATATGATAAGCAGTAAGAAGTAAAGTAGTTAAGGTGAAACAGTTAATAACAAACTTGTTAGTAACTTTCCTGTCCCTTCCCATCGAAAAAGTCCAGCCTACGACGTGTTTTAGGGATTTGATGAACCAACTGATAATATCACATGATATGATAAGCAGTAAGAAGTAAAGTAGTTAACGTGAATCAGTAAATAACAAACTTGGTAGTAACTTTCCCTGTCCCTTCCCATCGAAAAGTTCAGCCTACGACGTGTTTTAGCGAGTTGATCTACCAACTGATAATATCACATGATATGATAAGCAGTAAGAAGTAAAGTAGTTAAGGTGAAACAGTTAATAACAAACTTGTTAGTAACTTTCCCTGTCCCTTCCCATCGAAAAGTCCAGCCTACGACGTGTTTTAGCGATTTGATCAACCAACTGATAATATCACATGATATGATAAGCAGTAAGAAGTAAAGTAGTTAAGGTGAAACAGTAAATAACAAACTTGTTAGTAACCTTCCCTGTCCCTTCCCATCGAAAAGTTCAGCCTACGACGTGTTTTAGCGATTTGATCAACCAACTGATAATATCACATGATATGATAAGCAGTAAGAAGTAAAGTAGTTAAGGTGAAACAGTAAATAACAAACTTGTTAGTAACTTTCCCTGTCCCTTCCCATCGAAAAGTTCAGCCTACGACGTGTTTTAGCGAGTTGATCTACCAACTGATAATATCCCATGATATGATAAGCAGTAAGAAGTAAAGTAGTTAACGTGAATCAGTAAATAACGAACTTGTTACTAACTTTCCTGTCCCTTCCCATCGAAAAGTCCAGCCTACGACGTGTTTTAGCGATTTGATCAACCAACTGATAATATCACATGATATGATAAGCAGTAAGAAGTAAAGTAGTTAACGTGAATCAGTAAATAACGAACTTGTTACTAACTTTCCCTGTCCCTTCCCATCGAAAAGTCCAGCCTACGACGTGTTTTAGCGATTTGATCAACCAACTGATAATATCACATGATATGATAAGCAGTAAGAAGTAAAGTAGTTGATGTGAAACAGTAAGTAACAAACTTGTTAGTCACTTCCCTGTCCCTCCCCATCGAAAGTACAGCCTACGACGTGTTTTAGCGAGTTGATCTACCGACTGATAATGTCACATGATATGATAAGCAGTAAGAAGTAAAGTAGTTAACGTGAATCAGTAAATAACAAACTTGTTAGTATCTTTCCCTGTCCCTTCCCATCGAAAAGTTCAGCCTACGACGTGTTTTAGCGAGTTGATCTACCAACTGATAATATCACATGATATGATAAGCAGTAAGAAGTAAAGTAGTTAAGGTGAAACAGTTAATAACAAACTTGTTAGTAACTTTCCCTGTCCCTTCCCATCGAAAAGTCCAGCCTACGACGTGGTTTAGCGATTTGATCCACCAACTGATAATATCACATGATATGATAAGCAGTAAGAAGTAAAGTAGTTAAGGTGAAACAGTAAATAACAAACTTGTTAGTAACCTTCCCTGTCCCTTCCCATCGAAAAGTTCAGCCTACGACGTGTTTTAGCGATTTGATCAACCAACTGATAATATCACATGATATGATAAGCAGTAAGAAGTAAAGTAGTTGATGTGAAACAGTAAGTAACAAACTTGTTAGTCACTTCCCCTGTCCCTCCCCATCGAAAAGTACAGCCTACGACGTGTTTTAGCGAGTTGATCTACCGACTGATAATGTACCATGATATGATAAGCAGTAAGAAGTAAAGTAGTTAACGTGAATCAGTAAATAACAAACTTGTTAGTATCTTTCCCTGTCCCTTCCCATCGAAAAGTTCAGCCTACGACGTGTTTTAGCGAGTTGATCTACCAACTGATAATATCACATGATATGATAAGCAGTAAGAAGTAAAGTAGTTAAGGTGAAACAGTTAATAACAAACTTGTTAGTAACTTTCCCTGTCCCTTCCCATCGAAAAGTCCAGCCTACGACGTGTTTTAGGGATTTGATGAACCAACTGATAATATCACATGATATGAAAACCAGTAAGAAGTAAAGTAGTTAACGTGAATCAGTAAATAACAAACTTGTTAGTAACTTTCCCTGTCCCTTCCCATCGAAAAGTTCAGCCTACGACGTGTTTTAGCGAGTTGATCAACCAACTGATAATATCACATGATATGATAAGCAGTAAGAAGTAAAGTAGTTAACGTGAATCAGTAAATAACGAACTTGTTACTAACTTTCCCTGTCCCTTCCCATCGAAAAGTCCAGCCTACGACGTGTTTTAGCGATTTGATCAACCAACTGATAATATCACATGATATGATAAGCAGTAAGAAGTAAAGTATAATAGTTAACGTGAATCAGTAAATAACGAACTTGTTACTAACTTTCCCTGTCCCTTCCCATCGAAAAGTCCAGCCTACGACGTGTTTTAGCGATTTGATCAACCAACTGATAATATCACATGATATGATAAGCAGTAAGAAGTAAAGTAGTTGATGTGAAACAGTAAGTAACAAACTTGTTAGTCACTTCCCCTGTCCCTCCCCATCGAAAAGTACAGCCTACGACGTGTTTTAGCGAGTTGATCTACCGACTGATAATGTCACATGATATGATAAGCAGTAAGAAGTAAAGTAGTTAACGTGAATCAGTAAATAACAAACTTGTTAGTATCTTTCCCTGTCCCTTCCCATCGAAAAGTTCAGCCTACGACGTGTTTTAGCGAGTTGATCTACCAACTGATAATATCACATGATATGATAAGCAGTAAGAAGTAAAGTAGTTAAGGTGAAACAGTTAATAACAAACTTGTTAGTAACTTTCCCTGTCCCTTCCCATCGAAAAGTCCAGCCTACGACGTGTTTTAGGGATTTGATGAACCAACTGATAATATCACATGATATGATAAGCAGTAAGAAGTAAAGTAGTTAACGTGAATCAGTAAATAACAAACTTGTTAGTAACTTTCCCTGTCCCTTCCCATCGAAAAGTTCAGCCTACGACGTGTTTTAGCGATTTGATCAACCAACTGATAATATCACATGATATGATAAGCAGTAAGAAGTAAAGTAGTTAATGTGAAACAGTAAGTAGCAAACTTGTTAGTAATTTTCCCTGTCCCTTCCCATCGAAAAGTTCAGCCTACGACGTGTTTTAGCGATTTGATCAACCAACTGATAATATCACATGATATGATAAGCAGTAAGAAGTAAAGTAGTTAACGTGAATCAGTAAATAACAAACTTGTTAGTAACTTTCCCTGTCCCTTCCCATCGAAAAGTTCAGCCTACGACGTGTTTTAGCGAGTTGATCTACCAACTGATAATATCACATGATATGATAAGCAGTAAGAAGTAAAGTAGTTAATGTGAAACAGTAAGTAACAAACTTGTTAGTAACTTTCCCTGTCCTTCCCATCGAAAAGTCCAGCCTACGACGTGTTTTAGCGAGTTGATCTACCAACTGATAATATCACATGATATGATAAGTAGTAAGAAGTAAAGTAGTTAACGTGAATCAGTAAATAACAAACTTGTTAGTAACTTTCCCTGTCCCTTCCCATCGAAAAGTTCAGCCTACGACGTGTTTTAGCGAGTTGATCTACCAACTGATAATATCACATGATATGATAAGCAGTAAGAAGTAAAGTAGTTAACGTGAATCAGTAAATAACAAACTTGTTAGTAACTTTCCCTGTCCCTTCCCATCGAAAAGTTCGGCCTACGACGTGTTTTAGCGAGTTTATCTACCAACTGATAATATCACACGATATGACAAGCAGTAAAAAAGTAAAGTAGTTAACGTGAATCAGTAGATAACAAACTTGTTAGTAACTTTCCCTGTCCCTTCCCATCGAAAAGTTCAGCCTACGACGTGTTTTAGCGAGTTGATCTACCAACTGATAATATCACATGATATGATAAGTAGTAAGAAGTAGAGTAGTTAACGTGAATCAGTAAATAACAAACTTGTTAGTAACTTTCCCTGTCCTTCCCATCGAAAGTTCAGCCTACGACGTGTTTTAGCGAGTTGATCTACCAACTGATAATATCACATGATATGATAAGTAGTAAGAAGTAAAGTAGTTAACGTGAATCAGTAAATAACAAACTTGTTAGTAACTTTCCCTGTCCCTTCCCATCGAAAAGTTCAGCCTACGACGTGTTTTAGCGATTTGATCAACCAACTGATAATATCACATGATATGATAAGCAGTAAGAAGTAAAGTAGTTAATGTGAAACAGTAAATAACAAACTTGTTAGTAACTTTCCCTGTCCCTTCCCATCGAAAAGTTCAGCCTACGACGTGTTTTAGCGATTTGATCAACCAACTGATAATATCACATGATATATGATAAGCAGTAAGAAGTAAAGTAGTTAACGTGAAACAGTAAGTAACAAACTTGTTAGTCACTTTCTGTCCTCTCCCATCGAAAAGTTCAGCCTACGACGTGTTTTAGCGAGTTGATCTACCGACTGATAATATCACATGATATGATAAGCAGTAAGAAGTAAAGTAGTTAACGTGAATCAGTGAATAACAAATTTGTTAGTAACTTTCCCTGTCCCTTCCCATCGAAAAGTTCAGCCTACGACGTGTTTTAGCGATTTGATCAACCAACTGATAATATCACATGATATGATAAGCAGTAAGAAGTAAAGTAGTTAATGTGAAACAGTAAGTAACAAACTTGTTAGTCACTTCCCCTGTCCCTCCCCATTGAAAAGTACAGCCTACGACGTGTTTTAGCGAGTTGATCTACCAACTGATAATATCACATGATATGATAAGTAGTAAGAAGTAAAGTAGTTAACGTGAATCAGTAAATAACAAACTTGTTAGTCACTTCCCCTGTCCCTTCCCATCGAAAAGTTCAGCCTACGACGTGTTTTAGCGAGTTGATCTACCAACTGATAATATCACATGATATGATAAGCAGTAAGAAGTAAAGTAGTTAAGGTGAAACAGTTAATAACAAACTTGTTAGTAACTTTCCCTGTCCCTTCCCATCGAAAAGTCCAGCCTACGACGTGTTTTAGGGATTTGATGAACCAACTGATAATATCACATGATATGATAAGCAGTAAGAAGTAAAGTAGTTAACGTGAATCAGTAAATAACAAACTTGTTAGTAACTTTCCCTGTCCCTTCCCATCGAAAAGTTCAGCCTACGACGTGTTTTAGCGAGTTGATCTACCAACTGATAATATCACATGATATGATAAGCAGTAAGAAGTAAAGTAGTTAAGGTGAAACAGTTAATAACAAACTTGTTAGTAACTTTCCTGTCCCTTCCCATCGAAAAGTCCAGCCTACGACGTGTTTTAGCGATTTGATCAACCAACTGATAATATCACATGATATGATAAGCAGTAAGAAGTAAAGTAGTTAAGGTGAAACAGTAAATAACAAACTTGTTAGTAACCTTCCCTGTCCCTTCCCATCGAAAAGTTCAGCCTACGACGTGTTTTAGCGATTTGATCAACCAACTGATAATATCACATGATATGATAAGCAGTAAGAAGTAAAGTAGTTAAGGTGAAACAGTAAATAACAAACTTGTTAGTAACTTTCCCTGTCCCTTCCCATCGAAAAGTTCAGCCTACGACGTGTTTTAGCGAGTTGATCAACCAACTGATAATATCACATGATATGATAAGCAGTAAGAAGTAAAGTAGTTAACGTGAATCAGTAAATAACGAACTTGTTACTAACTTTCCCTGTCCCTTCCCATCGAAAAGTCCAGCCTACGACGTGTTTTAGCGATTTGATCAACCAACTGATAATATCACATGATATGATAAGCAGTAAGAAGTAAAGTAGTTAACGTGAATCAGTAAATAACGAACTTGTTACTAACTTTCCCTGTCCCTTCCCATCGAAAAGTCCAGCCTACGACGTGTTTTAGCGATTTGATCAACCAACTGATAATATCACATGATATGATAAGCAGTAAGAAGTAAAGTAGTTGATGTGAAACAGTAAGTAACAAACTTGTTAGTCACTTCCCTGTCCCTCCCCATCGAAAAGTACAGCCTACGACGTGTTTTAGCGAGTTGATCTACCGACTGATAATGTCACATGATATGATAAGCAGTAAGAAGTAAAGTAGTTAACGTGAATCAGTAAATAACAAACTTGTTAGTATCTTTCCCTGTCCTTCCCATCGAAAAGTTCAGCCTACGACGTGTTTTAGCGAGTTGATCTACCAACTGATAATATCACATGATATGATAAGCAGTAAGAAGTAAAGTAGTTAAGGTGAAACAGTTAATAACAAACTTGTTAGTAACTTTCCCTGTCCCTTCCCATCGAAAAGTCCAGCCTACGACGTGTTTTAGGGATTTGATGAACCAACTGATAATATCACATGATATGATAAGCAGTAAGAAGTAAAGTAGTTAACGTGAATCAGTAAATAACAAACTTGTTAGTAACTTTCCCTGTCCCTTCCCATCGAAAAGTTCAGCCTACGACGTGTTTTAGCGAGTTGATCTACCAACTGATAATATCACATGATATGATAAGCAGTAAGAAGTAAAGTAGTTAAGGTGAAACAGTTAATAACAAACTTGTTAGTAACTTTCCCTGTCCCTTCCCATCGAAAAGTCCAGCCTACGACGTGTTTTAGCGATTTGATCAACCAACTGATAATATCACATGATATGATAAGCAGTAAGAAGTAAAGTAGTTAAGGTGAAACAGTAAATAACAAACTTGTTAGTAACCTTCCCTGTCCCTTCCCATCGAAAAGTTCAGCCTACGACGTGTTTTAGCGATTTGATCAACCAACTGATAATATCACATGATATGATAAGCAGTAAGAAGTAAAGTAGTTGATGTGAAACAGTAAGTAACAAACTTGTTAGTCACTTCCCCTGTCCCTCCCCATCGAAAAGTACAGCCTACGACGTGTTTTAGCGAGTTGATCTACCGACTGATAATGTCACATGATATGATAAGCAGTAAGAAGTAAAGTAGTTAACGTGAATCAGTAAATAACAAACTTGTTAGTATCTTTCCCTGTCCCTTCCCATCGAAAAGTTCAGCCTACGACGTGTTTTAGCGAGTTGATCTACCAACTGATAATATCACATGATATGATAAGCAGTAAGAAGTAAAGTAGTTAAGGTGAAACAGTTAATAACAAACTTGTTAGTAACTTTCCCTGTCCCTTCCCATCGAAAAGTCCAGCCTACGACGTGTTTTAGGGATTTGATGAACCAACTGATAATATCACATGATATGATAAGCAGTAAGAAGTAAAGTAGTTAACGTGAATCAGTAAATAACAAACTTGTTAGTAACTTTCCCTGTCCCTTCCCATCGAAAAGTTCAGCCTACGACGTGTTTTAGCGAGTTGATCAACCAACTGATAATATCACATGATATGATAAGCAGTAAGAAGTAAAGTAGTTAACGTGAATCAGTAAATAACGAACTTGTTACTAACTTTCCCTGTCCCTTCCCATCGAAAAGTCCAGCCTACGACGTGTTTTAGCGATTTGATCAACCAACTGATAATATCACATGATATGATAAGCAGTAAGAAGTAAAGTAGTTAACGTGAATCAGTAAATAACGAACTTGTTACTAACTTTCCCTGTCCCTTCCCATCGAAAAGTCCAGCCTACGACGTGTTTTAGCGATTTGATCAACCAACTGATAATATCACATGATATGATAAGCAGTAAGAAGTAAAGTAGTTGATGTGAAACAGTAAGTAACAAACTTGTTAGTCACTTCCCCTGTCCCTCCCCATCGAAAAGTACAGCCTACGACGTGTTTTAGCGAGTTGATCTACCGACTGATAATGTCACATGATATGATAAGCAGTAAGAAGTAAAGTAGTTAACGTGAATCAGTAAATAACAAACTTGTTAGTAACTTTCCCTGTCCCTTCCCATCGAAAAGTTCAGCCTACGACGTGTTTTAGCGAGTTGATCTACCAACTGATAATATCACATGATATGATAAGCAGTAAGAAGTAAAGTAGTTAACGTGAAACAGTTAATAACAAACTTGTTAGTAACTTTCCCTGTCCCTTCCCATCGAAAAGTTCAGCCTACGACGTGTTTTAGCGATTTGATCAACCAACTGATAATATCACATGATATGATAAGCAGTAAGAAGTAAAGTAGTTAACGTGAATCAGTAAATAACAAACTTGTTAGTAACTTTCCCTGTCCCTTCCCATCGAAAAGTTCAGCCTACGACGTGTTTTAGCGATTTGATCAACCAACTGATAATATCACATGATATGATAAGCAGTAAGAAGTAAAGTAGTTAACGTGAATCAGTAAATAACAAACTTGTTAGTAACTTTCCCTGTCCCTTCCCATCGAAAAGTTCAGCCTACGACGTGTTTTAGCGAGTTGATCTACCAACTGATAATATCACATGATATGATAAGCAGTAAGAAGTAAAGTAGTTAATGTGAAACAGTGAGTAACAAACTTGTTAGTAATTTTCCCTGTCCCTTCCCATCGAAAAGTACAGCCTACGACGTGTTTTAGCGAGTTGATCTACCAACTGATAATATCCCATGATATGATAAGTAGTAAGAAGTAAAGTAGTTAACGTGAATCAGTAAATAACAAACTTGTTAGTAACTTTCCCTGTCCCTTCCCATCGAAAAGTTCAGCCTACGACGTGTTTTAGCGAGTTGATCTACCAACTGATAATATCACATGATATGATAAGTAGTAAGAAGTAAAGTAGTTAACGTGAATCAGTAAATAACAAACTTGTTAGTAACTTTCCCTGTCCCTTCCCATCGAAAAGTTCGGCCTACGACGTGTTTTAGCGAGTTGATCTACCAACTGATAATATCACACGATATGACAAGCAGTAAAAAGTAAAGTAGTTAACGTGAATCAGTAAATAACAAACTTGTTAGTAACTTTCCCTGTCCCTTCCCATCGAAAAGTTCAGCCTACGACGTGTTTTAGCGAGTTGATCTACCAACTGATAATATCACATGATATGATAAGTAGTAAGAAGTAAAGTAGTTAACGTGAATCAGTAAATAACAAACTTGTTAGTAACTTTCCCTGTCCCTTCCCATCGAAAAGTTCAGCCTACGACGTGTTTTAGCGAGTTGATCTACCAACTGATAATATCACATGATATGATAAGTAGTAAGAAGTAAAGTAGTTAACGTGAATCAGTAAATAACAAACTTGTTAGTAACTTTCCCTGTCCCTTCCCATCGAAAAGTTCAGCCTACGACGTGTTTTAGCGATTTGATCAACCAACTGATAATATCACATGATATGATAAGCAGTAAGAAGTAAAGTAGTTAATGTGAAACAGTAAATAACAAACTTGTTAGTAACTTTCCCTGTCCCTTCCCATCGAAAAGTTCAGCCTACGACGTGTTTTAGCGATTTGATCAACCAACTGATAATATCACATGATATGATAAGCAGTAAGAAGTAAAGTAGTTAATGTGAAACAGTAAGTAACAAACTTGTTAGTCACTTCCCCTGTCCCTCCCCATTGAAAAGTACAGCCTACGACGTGTTTTAGCGAGTTGATCTACCAACTGATAATATCACATGATATGATAAGTAGTAAGAAGTAAAGTAGTTAACGTGAATCAGTAAATAACAAACTTGTTAGTAACTTTCCCTGTCCCTTCCCATCGAAAAGTTCAGCCTACGACGTGTTTTAGCGATTTGATCAACCAACTGATAATATCACATGATATGATAAGCAGTAAGAAGTAAAGTAGTTAATGTGAAACAGTAAGTAACAAACTTGTTAGTCACTTCCCCTGTCCCTCCCCATTGAAAAGTACAGCCTACGACGCGTTTTAGCGAGTTGATCTACCAACTGATAATATCACATGATATGATAAGTAGTAAGAAGTAAAGTAGTTAACGTGAATCAGTAAATAACAAACTTGTTAGTCACTTCCCCTGTCCCTCCCCATCGAAAAGTTCAGCCTACGACGTGTTTTAGCGAGTTGATCTACCAACTGATAATATCACATGATATGATAAGTAGTAAGAAGTAAAGTAGTTAACGTGAATCAGTAAATAACAAACTTGTTAGTCACTTCCCCTGTCCCTCCCCATTGAAAAGTACAGCCTACGACGTGTTTTAGCGAGTTGATCTACCAACTGATAATATCACATGATATGATAAGTAGTAAGAAGTAAAGTAGTTAACGTGAATCAGTAAATTACAAACTTGTTAGTCACTTCCCCTGTCCCTCCCCATCGAAAAGTACGGCCTACGATGTGTTTAAGCGATTTGGTCTACCAACTGATAATATCACTTGATATGATAAGTAGTAAAAGGTGAAGTAGTTAATGTTAAAGTAAATGAGTAAGTAATCATATCTGTCCACATACCAACTTACCTACCTGCCCAACTGATCGCCTGGCAGTGGCCACTGGCAGTGGCTAGTGGCAGGAACGAGGAACGAGGAACGAGGGACGAGGGACGAGGGACGAGGGACGAGGGACGAGGGACGAGGAACAGGACACGAGGGACGCGTTACAAGAAAAAACGCGAATTTTAGCTAAGCTTCCGCCGATCTAACTTTGTTAATTTTCAATCGATTTGGCTCAAATTTTGTCAGCGGGTGTCTTCTATACTCTCTCACTTATATCCAGAAGGAAATCTCTAGAAAATTTGTTTTACAGGTTTTATTAACTACTTTACCAAAATCTAAGTGATCACAAGTGCCAGGCAAAACCAAACCTCTCCAGCCGCTTCGCGGCTGGAGCGATACAGCTATCGGTCGTTAATCCAGCGCAACTTGAAATTGAACATCCACACAGAACTGTCTCTGGATGCTAAATAACTTGAAATTCTCCTTCTTCACACCCATCCAGAAATCCTGCTGACGTTTTGGTTTTGGGCAGAACTCGGAAGCGTGCCTGAAGCATGTCTAACACGGCGAACTAGAGTTCCTCCTATCATATGTCCAGACAGTCAAAGTCGACCGTTGCTGCATTAGAAGACGTACGGAGATGCTGGCACCTCCTTCGCATCAAGCGTTGATGTGCTGCCTCGAGTTCATTGTAAAGATGTTCGCCATGGCACATCCACAGCCAAAAATAGCTAGGCGGACATCAATACAGCTCCACCCTCCGTGCAATCCAACCTCTTCATCTCCGTCTTCGGTGCTGCTCACCTCTTCGTTGTAACATCATTACAGCGCGAAAAGCGGATAGATGGACGGTGTAGGCTCACGTGACGATGGCGTGGTGGAAATTCTGCTGTTGGACTCTGTTCCATTGTAGTCAGCGCATTGAGAGCACGGAAAGGCCACGAAACTCTCTCGCGTCTCTCCTGGGCCAGTAGCAATGCCCCAATGTGGTGACTTTGAAGGCATCGTACGCGCTGAAAACCATGTTTCGTTTTTAAGCGTTTTTGAGTTGTTAGCCCCCTATAGTGACTAAAGGTAGCAAAAAGCCCGCTCAAAAACGTTAACTTTTCAAGAAAAAACGTTTTAAAAAAACTTCTGAAAATCATTTGAAATTCGCGCCGGCATCGACTCGGGATAGTTACGCGGAGGGCGCAAGGAACAGTTCTACAATTCGTCCATTGGCGCAGCGTTGGAAGCAATCGCTCGTTGTGTGACGAGAAATTTCCAGTCGATAATGCCACTTTCGTCCAACGGTGCGTCAGCGTACAGTGGCATGCCCTGTACCTAGCGAAACGACGTTCTGCTCAAATATTGCGAAAGTGACAAATGACTGACGGAAGGGCCGGCCCCTTTTGGCGGAATTCCTTACTTTCCACTTCCTCTATGCTCACAATGGTAGGTTTTTGAGCAGCCAGCTCGTTGTACGTTCTCACAGGGGCCCGAGGAAGGGATTCAGCATAAAAAATGGAAAGTGGATTTCAGCGCGTACGATGCCTTTAAAGAGCCAGCCAACCTGAGGTCGGTGATGCCTAGATGCCTCCTATGGTTGCCACCTAAGAACTAGTCATTCTCGAAGAGTAGCGTTGAAAGCAAAACTCTCAGTAGTCGATGTATTGGAACCAGCATCGCACCAACGTACGAGACGGATGCCCAACACAGCGCCTTAGACCACTAGGCCGCATGTTCATGTGTGGAGACTCTTTCTGTTTTCCTACATACACTCCCTCCACAGTTCTTCGTATTCATTGTAACTTTGATCGAACTAGCAGTACTAAATATGGGTTTCGGGAGCGTGCAAATGTGTCTATTTTTTCAGATTTAACAAGTTTTCAACCTTGGATGATGGGATTTCGGAATTTTTCGCAAAAATCTTCAATGCGAGAAAATGTTAGATTTAAAAAACGATTTAAAAAAATTTCTTGTCGGATGACCTTCTACCACTGAATCACGATACACAATACTTTGTAATATGATTGTCGAGGAGCCAACCTCATGTTTTTTTTTCACAATGTACCAGAAACTTCAAAGGATTTTTTTAAATTATGGACTTTTTTTCCTTAGTCTGTTTCACGCTTTCCAGTCAACATATAAGGAAGTAAACTTGTAGTGAAAGAGGAAATGAAGTTTGGATGAAAGCCGCACTTAGATGAACTATTATACATTTAGTAACTACATAGTACACGCGGATCACGTAAGTTTCACGCCTTTCATGAAGAACGAAACCGTTTTTCAGCCATCTTTCTTATATGGCTCTCTAAGCAAATCTGATTTTATTCGTGGTGAGCGATTATTGGAAAAAAAATCTGAAAGTAGTTGAATATGGCCACAGCGACTTCTAGGAATTGGAAGTTGAGCTTAGCATAGGACTAAAGCACGTTAAATCTATAAAGGAGACGTATTCATGACAGCTAAGTACAATTTGACGCTAATCTGCCACTAATCTTCGCCAGGAATCATTGAAAAATCAATAAAACCTTCGAACGTTTAGCCTGTCATTCCTATCAGCTGGATGTGCGCCAGCCGGCGGGTGCAATTTTTCCTTGCCCACTTAGACAACGAGATAGGCCGCCGTGCTGTGCTGGGGTGAAAAGTGGACAGCGGACTGGTCGGATCCCTTTCTTGGACCCTCTGCCCTTTCTTGGAGCGCACTTGTTTCAAATAGTCAGCCCCATTGGACGTGCTCGACCCCATGACCGCGGTATCGACCCAGCTTCTCTTTGCTCCGCGCGCTATTTCTCTTTCTTCTGCGCCGGTGAGCGAAGTCACCACCCGTTTCTTGCAGTCAGCCACCTCACAAGAGAACGCTCACTGCTCCCAGGTGGCTGATTGCAATGGTCATTAACTTGAGCGCCGCCTGTGCATTTCTATGCCGGCCCGTTCATCTTGATAGCCGAGACGTGATTGACCCAGTCACCACGCAGTGACAGCCGGTAGCTGCCACCTTGCGGGGGGATTGCTACTGGCCCTGCTGTCCCACAGCAAGATGTCGGTTCCGCCCCTTTCGGATTTCACACACTCAGTTTTGACTACTCTACTCGCCTGCTCGGCGCTAACTCGAAAGAAAAGGAGTATATGGCTCTAATCTAGATCTCTTGCTGGGAGGGAGTTACCCGCTCACTTTCTCGCCGTTGACCTCTCACAGGAGCAGCGAAGTCTGATGTGATTGGTCGGCGGCGAGAATGTGGGTGGATAATTTACTCCCAGCAAGAGATCCATATCAGTACCGAGTATATAAGCAGCTCATTGGCAGCTCTATCCAACAAAAGCTTTCATTGCAGCCAGATTGAGATAATCCCAAAAATTCAAAGTAATGTTGTTTAAGGTTGGTTTGCGGCTCATACTGGGTGTATAGCGTGTCCAGCACTGTGACATACGAGCGAAAAGACGCTCCTCAGTACTGTGATCACTTTACTTATATACTGGCCTTTCTTCTCATCACCCTCACATATGCTATGATAGTATTATGGCTGTTTAGTTGCTGTTGTATCGTCTGTTGTCTCGCTTGTGTGATAACTGCTAAGGCTCAAAAAGAGGCCGAGGCTGAGGGACAACAATGTTGACAACTTTTAATTTTCAAAAATGTGGAAAATAATCAGTAGACTCCCACTCCCAAACGCCACCTTCACAGTTTGTTTGTACCCCATCAGTGTTTTGGGGCATTGTATGCTCACTCGGCACTACTGCATGAGAGGGGGCCATTTCGACTCTACTCTGAGGTCAGCCAGAACCATAAATATATCCATGACCACGGCTCTTGCAGCAGTGTCGGTCATTTATCTCATATAGTACCTGTTTGCCGTAGTGTAGGTTTGTCTAGATCCTGCATAGTGCTGTTTAATTATTGTGCAGTATAAGCAGCTATTGTTCGCCTTTTAGTATGTACTGATTGTCAAAAGACTCTTGAGCCCGTTGAGTGTATAGTTCAGTTCCGCAATCGCGTTCAGTCCTCATTATCACAATCGTAAGAGCGAAGCGGTTGTTTTTGAAAAAAATCTACTAGAATCATTCTCAAAACAACCGCTTCGCTTCTACGATTGTGATAATAAGACTTTGCGGACTGAACGCGATTGCGGAAGTAGATCATATGTATACTAAATAAATGTTAACAAAGGCAGGGTGCAGCAGGAATTTCTACAAAAGCACTGCAACTACGCCCGGTTCATACTTCCTGTAGTCGCGATGTGTCGCTTGTTACATTTGAGCCGACAAGCCGTTCGCGGCGAAGATTTTAAAAAATGCAAAGCGCCGCGCGCAGGTAAACTGGGGCAGCTGCTACAAATGGCACTTTAGTTAATGTGTCACAGACTTATGCAGACCGCTGTCCCTGACCTCGATGGAGCTCATCCTCCCCCTTTGATAAACAAAATTTTCGAATTTTGCATCCTCTCAGATTTCGGAAAAAAGATTCACCAGTTTTGGGCTTCAAAATCTTTAAAAACAAATGTTTTTTTATGTTTTGATTTTTCTATGCAATCAGCACTGGCCCTCCCTACCTTACTGATGCTTAAGGGACAAGTCAAATCGCACTCACGTCCGATCTTAGCCCATTTCTGCCATTTATGCAAAGCTTAACGTGGGTGCGAAACACTTGCTGTTTTTCCCTAAAGGGTAGGCTTCCTTTAATACAGTTTGTAGAGGACAGGTTTAGGATGTCTATGTCCTAGTCGTGGCCTCAGGAATGCTTTCCACAAAAAAAAATCCTGTTTTCCCGCTTAGGCCGAAGGTGCGGATCAGGGGTGTGCGGAAATTTTTAAAAAAATTTCAGAAAACAGAAAATCGAGTTTGTCAGAAAACACAAATCAGAAAACAGAAAGGTCAAAACGGCCGGAAAACAGAAATCAGAAAACAGAAAATTTCGAGGAAAAAATACTCAATGCATTTTAAGTTTTTTTTTCAAGAGGGAAGAGAATGTAATTTTGAACATCTTCGCTATACCTGTAATACAATATTTACGAGACTGGACAAATAACTAATAAGACAGTGATAGTAGCGATGACACGTCAATGACAGGTATATCATCATTGAAGGCACTCGCTCTGAGAGTTTTAGCCGAGAAATAGCCCGCCAGGCTCCACAGTGGTTCTTGATGTGCTATTTCTCGAATATTTCTTGATTGTTCCTCAATTATTAGGGCGCTAAGATCATGTTGATTACGAAATAGCCCAGGAGTAGCAGAGAAATAACCGAGAAATAACCAAAACGTGACAGACACACCAAGACGCGTCGCTGCCTTTCCCGGCTCGCCGAGCAGCCGCCTTGGCCTCCTGCAGCTCGGCGGGGCCTCCTGGTGCTAAGCGGGGTCCAAGTACCGCAAACTTGGGTAATTGAACCGACCGCGGTGTTGACATCCAAATCATGCCTCAGGAATGCCCCGCATTGCCGTCCAGTCCGCAAATGCACGCCGATTGCGGAAGCGTGCTGCGGCGCGGTTGCGAGTAATCTAAAACAGGGATGTAGGGTCACCCGGGCGGTCTTTGCCTTTGGTGCCCAGGTGATCCCACATCCCTGTCTGAGGATACTCGCGACCGCGCCGCAGTACGCTTTCGCAATTAGCGTACACTTTGCGGACTGAACGGCAACGCGGAATTGAACTGTACATCCCTCGGAGAGCATTATTTGGCGTCAATTTCGCGGCGAACATTTTTGGCGGTTATTTCTAGGCTATTACGTTGCAACCAGCTGCTTCCCGACCATTTTCCGGCTATCACGCAGAAAGCAGGCATTTCTTGGCGATTTATTGGCTATTGATCGTATGAATTTCTCAGAGAACGCCAGTACGTCAGCACAGTACATAGGGGTTGCATCCCTCGTTGTCAGCAGCTGCTGCTGACAGCTAATAGCAGCAGTTGCTATTGATATCGAGGGGTTCATCCCCAGCAAGTGTTGGAATCATACACCGCTGTCAGCAGCAGCTGCTGCTGACAGCGAAGGCTTGCACTCGATCTTTGCCCTGGAATACAACCCCCATGGTGCCGAAGTATTGAGTAGGTGAGCAGGGTACGTGATAAAATTAGTTGCTGAGTTCTCTTGATGAGAATGCAGGTTTCACCATCACAAAATCGGGAAAAGTGAAAAGTTGCAGGAGAAACGCACAAAAACAGCTTAAAACAGCTAATTGGTGGGTGTGCGCACGCCCCAACTAACAGGATTCATATAAATGCTGTTTTTCGTTTAGCAACCTATTCGTGATGCTTTTGCGGAAGCGGCAAATGCCGCGCAAGATCAGTAGAAAAATGAGAAATCAGATGTTTGATACCATTACCGAGCATCTGATTTCTCATTTTTTCAGTGATAATCCGCGGCATTTTCCGCCTCGCAAATGTATGAATAGGGTGTAACAGCAAGGCGGAAGACGGCAGAACAAACATACATAGAACTTAAGTCAATTGTGGGCAAGATGACAACCAGCAATATTTTGTTACTGAGCGTTTTTCCTCTGAGTTTTCACCTATTTCCATTTTTGTGATGATCATGTCTACCTTTTCATGAGGATACTATAACAACCGTTTCTTATGGCGAACCCTACTTTTAGCAGCAATCGCACAATTGAACACAAATAAGAGCAAAACCACATAAACGACTAAACAAGCTGCAATGTCCAACCGACCTGGTTCTCGTTGATTTTTGCCAGTTTTTCTCTGATTTTTGCAAGTTTTTCAGAAAACAGAATTCAGAAAACAGAAAGGTCAAAACGGCCAGAAAACAGAAATTTCCGCACACCCCTGGTGCGGATTAGGGTTAAGCGGATTTCCGCTTTCCGAAAACCGCACAGTGCCTCGAAACGCGAAAATATCGCTTATAGGGACAGAGACAGCTAATCACTATTTTCAAAAACTTTCCGCGTTCCGAAAACCGCATTTCCGGCATTTTTGAGCGTTTCGCATTCGACTTCCAAAACCCAAGAAAAAAATTTCGTGGCAGAACACGATTCCGGAATGTTAAAAAATTTGTTCCACTCATTCCTAGTGCAAATCCGAACAATGGTAATGGACAACGTGGAAATGGGTTTTCCCCGAATTTCTTCGTAACCTTACGGTTATGAGAGGGGTGTAAGGTATCAGTTTGTAGAGGATTTTACGGGGATTCTAAACAATTTTGACGAATGTGAAAATCGAAAATTTCATGGTGGGGGGCGTACTGTCGTCCTCGGTGCCAAATTCCGGTCCGCAGTTGCAGACTACGGCTGTTGCATCTCACGAAACTATGATAATCGTGCAGGGAGAAATGTGAATCGTGCCGGGACCAAGTGGTCCCAGCACGATTAGCATAATTTTGCCTGATGCAATAGCCGTTGTCCGCAAATGCGGACAGGACTTTGGCTTCGAGAATGAAAGTACTATCGTTCTCGAAGCCAAATTCCGGTCCACAATTGCGGTCTACGGCTGCTGCATCATGCGACACGTGATAATCGCGCTGGGAGAAGGGTGAATCGTGCCGTGACCAAGTGGTCCCAGCACGATTAGCACGTGACGCATGATGCTATAGCCGTAGTCCGCAAACGCGGACCGGAATTTGGCCCCCAGAACTACAGTATCCTCTGTTTCCGAGCGAGATTTATTTCCGTTCATCGCGTGCGTCTGCGCACGTACGCTGCGCGTCTTTCTCCCCACACTTTCTCGCTGTCTCTATCCTCGCTCCGCACAAGCGCGCGAAGGAACAGAGTAAATTTGGCTTCGAACCAGAGGATACGTTGTCCCGTCTACACAGAGTAGGACAAAGACAGTGTTCACCATAATCTTATCTTTCGATATTAGTCGCTGAATCGATTGTTTGGCCTTCGGGTAGACCTGAAATGACGAAGAAACCGAGAAAAATGCACCAGAAGGGCACAAAATCCTTTACTCTCACCCGGCGTCTTTACTCTAACAGAAACTTCGTTGTGACAAGGAAATTTTTTGTGGACCCGTCTTTTGCAATTCTCCACTCCCTGTTGCTCCGAACTTTCTCAGACCCTAACTAATACTGATTTCTCTAGAATATTCTTCTATTTTTGATTAGCCCCAATTTTTACCGGTGACAACCACCGTGAAAGTGTTTATCCAATCGGACGCCATGCCAGAGAATAGGTTCACTGAAATAAGACGTACTGAAATAAGACGTTTTAGTGCGTTTCTCGTCGTTTCTTCGTAATTTTGGTAACACTTGGCTGCCGAAGCATTGTTTTGTGGAAAGCTCGAGCAGAAAATCGTCAAAATCGTGAACACTGCCCTAAAGGCAGTGTTCGATAAATTCACTCCGATATCTCCACGGCTTTGAAGGAAGCACTCTGCGCAGTATACTTTGACATCGAATGATTTCGAATGGTTTTATAAATGGATTTTTTCTCTTGAATGACAGAATGGTTCGAGCCGCCTCCGGTTTTCAGACAACAAGTAAGAGGTAAGCTTCTAGTAAGACAGGTCAGAGCAGAACTCTCTGCATTCACAGAATCAGAATTATCAAATGTTCGAAAAAATAGTCGACTTCGAATGACAGTCGACTATTTTTTCAAATTTTTGATAATTTTTATTTTGCTAATGCAAAAAGATTCCACTCTGACATGACTTACGAGAAGCTTATCTCTCACCCGTTGCCTTAAAATCAAACACGGCTTGAACCATTTTGTCATAAGAAAGAAAGAGTCCATTTATAGGGTCATTCGAAATCATTCGATGTCAGAGTATACTATATAGCAAGGAATTCTTTAAAGGCAGTGTTCACGATAAATTTCGTTCTCGAGGTCTCGGTGTGAAACACTAAGTTGGCAGGTGCTGTAGAGGATAGGGTCGAAGAAAGCAACGAAAACTGGCCAGAAATAAATACAAAGGGCTTTGAAAGCTCTCCCGATGCGCCTACCTATCCCGGTCCGCCCCCCAATCGGACGAGCTTGTGGCGCCGCACACGTTTCGATGGCAAATTGCCAAGCAACTCTGCCGCAGTTAGCATTATCGATTCGCGCAGATTGCGCGATTAGCGCGCGCTTGCCGAAGTCAGCAGTGCCCTCGATTCTCGTCCACGCCCTAAATTTAGAAACCGTTATTTTGATTTATTCTGAACGTTTTTCTTCCCTGTTTCTTCACTATTATTTACCTCACTACAAAACGATCCCATTTTTGGGTCGAACTCGAGTGCGATATTCATCGTGAACACTGCCTTTGAAAGGACACGAAAGACGCGTTTTTGAGCCAAAATAGGCCCTCCCTTGTTTACGTTGATTTTTGAGCGTGGAGGAATTGATCGCTAGAAGGATGTTACCTATCAGTGCAATGAAGCGATCAGCTCACTTATCAACACTTCCTTGACTTGATCATTCCTGTAATCTGAGTCTTCATTTATTCATTCCGAGGGGCGCAACTGGGGCACCAAAACGCTTGTTTGCAGCCGTCAATTCGCCACTCCTGGCTCGTTTCCTACCGTTATTTCGACACTGGGAGCCTAGGATCCTTCTCGCCTATCATTTCACTGTGGAAAGTCAACGAGGATGATCATCGTGAACGCTGCCTTTAACAGGCTGGGTAAAACGCATGAGAGTAACCTGAAAGTACATGGCCCAAACTTGGTGGTTAACTCGCGGTTCAAAGGTGACGGTTAACTCGCGTTGAAAATGAATTTGCTACCACCCCAGATGTTCCTTTTCTGAAAAAAAACACGAGCTGGGGGAGGGTGGGTCGGCCAACCAGCTGTCAATACCTTATCGTGGCATTCCAGCCTCGCACCCGAGTGGGGATAATTGTAGGTCATGACTGGTCAATCACAACCGGTCGTAATCATCGCGAGCACAGGAGCCATTTTTGGGACCGATTCCCCGTGTTTTTTGCACCTACATACTTTCGCAAAGGGTTGCAACCCCGGGATGGGCGTGATTCTGACGTGGAACGTAGTGTCACACCGACGACGGGGTTCCAACCCCTTGAAAAAATTGGCAAATATATCCACACCCACGTCACAATCACATCTACACCCGGGGTGGGGGTTTCCAATCAGTGATGTGCGGCAAACGATTTTGAAATTTTGGCAAACGGCAGTTGGCAAGAAAATCCCAAAAACGGCCGGCAAACGGTAGAAGGCAATCGGCAAGAAACCTCATCCGTTACATTGGCCAAAAGTTTTTCACATGTGCCGCTCTACTTTTTTTTCCTTTTTTTCCAATACTCATGTCAACATTTTAATAATTCTAATTCAACGGAGTAAATTCATTCCAAGACATCAGATGAACAAAAACAAGACACAGAGGGACCTCATGGAAATCAATGGAATCGCCGCTGCGGCTTCGGCTCCTATAGGCACCGAAGCGGCATTATCGCGGAGTCGAAGCGGCAATGTCGTGGTGGGCCCGCGATAGTGCCGCTGCGACTCTCCGGTTGTGCCGGTACGGCTCCGCGATGGTGCCGCTGCAGCTCCGCGATCGCCGCCCTCTGACAAAACTAGAGCCGACTGCGAGTAACTCATATGAAGTGAGTCAAAATACAACGGGGTGTGACCTCGCGTTGAGTTCGCGCAAAACTACAACATAACGCGAGCTGACAGGGAAAATGGAAATAGATCATGAATGAAGAAAAAGATGGATAGCTTTAGAAAAAGTTTTCCGGAGAACTTTTTCAAAAACTATCTATCTTTCTCCTCTTTCACGCACTAGTTCCATTTGCTCTGTCAGCTCGCGTTAAGTTGAAGTTTTGCGCGATTTTACTGCGAGCTAAAAAAAGTTCGAAAAAAATTCAGAAATGTTTTCTACTAAATCAATATTTTTTCCAGAAAAGACAGAATGAATCATTGTTCTGGGGAATTTTGTTTATACTACATATGCATGTCTAGTGTCTCATAAGGTGGCAAGCCAGTGCATGGTTTCAGAAATGTCCGGTCCTTTTCCTGGAAACCTTCAAATAAAAAGCTCGCGTTCAGCTGCACTTTATCGTGGACTTACCGCAAGTTAACTCGCGTTTGCAAGCAGATTTTCTTTCACCCCAGATAACTCAAACCCCCCGGATAACGGTTGAACGAACAACGGATAATCGAATTACCCCTAGTGCCCACAAAGCCGCCAGCATTTCCTTCCATTGTTTTGCCGGAAAAATTACAAAAATTTCGGCAAACGACAAACGGCAAAAAAGTCCCAAAAATGGCCGGCAAACGACAAATGACCATTGCCGCACACCCCTGGTCCAAATGCCCCGTAGGTTTTCTATCCAGAGCTCTCCCTTTTTAATGCCCGATATCATGATATCTTTATCCCCGGTGAGGCTGATTCCCTACTCCCTAGTCTGTTTAGAGCTTCAGCCGCTTAACTTTGGAGAAAGACGGTGCGTGAATGTAACACACCGCTCCTCATTTCTTTTATACCCTACCCTTTATCGATTGGGTATCATCAATTTTGTTCACTGTGAGAGCTTTGTGCCGTGGGCAGTTTATAATCGTCTATGCTTCATGAATTTCTATAGCCTTGCTATGTTGTTGGGAAAATGATCGAAAAGTTTAAATCTGCTCGGCCGGTACTTTGAACTTTCGTCAATTTTCGTCTCGAATTTCGGAATCCATCGAGTTCTGCTAATAAATTATTAGACAGAGGATTCGCGCCCTCGAGGGTGCCCCCCTTTTGGCTCCAAAAAAGTGGCAGGACACTTTGGCCACAACCTAAGACATACTTACATATCGACCGGAAGTGGCAGAGTTGCGGTCTATCGGACTACCATGACGGAGCTTATATGAGCCACAACGAAAGCGAGTTGGCCGCGACGGACAAAACTATCGAATTTTCGCGAAGACCTCTGCAGCAGTAAGGACGGAATGATACCCAAACGCCTGTGAAAAGTAGGTTTGCCAAGTCCGTTTTCTTCCAATACTGAAAACTGTGCGCCACACACTGAGACGCAGTCTGCTCTAGCATGCACCAATCCGACGAAGAACTTAGTACCGTCTGTGTATTGCCGAACTTGAAGCCAAAGTGAGCGTGACATAAGATTGGGTACACAGGGGGAGATGGGGGTACGCGCTGTGGGTATTCACTGCGCCCCCCCCCCCAATTGGGACCACAGGATGGACAGACCTCCGCCGATTGAGCGACGGAGGGAAGAACATTCGTACTTCCATCTCTCTTTATACCTAAAAATGGACATGAACCACGATCAACAGGGAGCATGAGTAAACAAATATATATTTATCTAGAAAAAAATCCGCACATGCAATGCTGATGACAATAACAAAATAAGCTAGTATCAAAGCAAAAAGCTTTAGCTGAAAACAGAAACAATTCACATTCACAAATTGACCCAACATTTCTAAGGCACGACTTCAGGTTTCGTATCATACTGTTGTAGAAAAACAAAATGGGACAAATCACCGATAGACACATAGATAATAACCACAGCTAGGCTGAGATCCTCAAGCTCAACACCGAGAAACTAATTCTACAACGAAAACGCGACATTGCCAGCGAGTACAGATGACGTTCCTTCACAACTAACCTGAAATCGAGAAATGACATGTGAGGTCACTAGATTTTTTTTCACAAACCAGTAACGGTCGAAATCTACGGGTCTGCCCCCGATCTACAGTACCTCATGATGGGATCAACACGTAGTGGTGACGCGCATGACACCATGGCTTCTTATCAGGCTCATGCGACCATGGATTCATAATCCATGTCGGTCTCGCAAAGAACAGGGGTAATGTAGACCGGGGCCAGGTCTGTAGACCAGAGAAAAGACTTCATCAAGCCTGCCACTATCTGAACCCCGCCGCGGCCGCACGTGGCGTTGTGGCAACCTGCTCTATACCGGTATTCCTCCCTACTCAGACAAAACTAACGGATCCCCCAAGCTGTTTTTGGTTGTACTCGGCGCATTTACCTCTGCTTGCAAGATCACCCGCAAGATTTTTGGAGCGAAACACACATCGGAACAACCGGGGGAGAAAAGTCACCCGGCCCCGAAATTTTCACTCGAGCAGGAGGTGTCGACTCAATGGTAAGAAAAAAGCGGAGTAGACCTCATCAGCAGCCGAGAAAGTCCTCGCTCCCTGTGGGGAGGCAAACACAGCACATATCCAAAGTACCAGTTGAGCAGCTTTAAACGTTTATACCATCATCACATATATTTCCAGCATCACACCAAAGCTCTCAAAACTGATGGGGGTATTTGGACCCTTCATGGGCTAGAACGATGAACGCGATAGACCCCTGGCAACCTATCTCTTCACAGGGGCCGAGCGCTACTGGGAATTCAAGATCAGTAGGAGTTTCGAAAGGACCCGGACGGATAAGAACGTAGCCGGCCTTAAAGGCAGCGTCCGCGCAGAAAACCACACTTGGTTTTTTCTTCTCAATCCAATGTTTGAACCAATTGGAGATAGTTGGCAAAGCTTGAGACCTCAATGCTAGGTGTTGATAATGCTACAGCCTTTCGAAAACCGCTCCGTGGTCTGAAAAGGCGTTTTCCCGGTCGATCATCTAGCACGAGGAGCAGAAGCGCCACAACAGGCCCCGGCAAATCCAAAATCCCATATTCGTTATTTCGAGAAATCCTCGCGTTCAACCGTATGTATCGAAAGCTTCCTATTTTTATAGGATTCCTGACATTAAAAAGGCCAAAAGAAATAACCAACTTAAGAAGTTACAGGGGCTAAACCCTTTAAGACGTCCAGCATTTCCGACAATTATGTATTACACAAGACACCCCGGACAGACGTTGAAAGAAGGAAGGTGAATGCTCCGGTATTTTGAAACTAATTTTCTACGGAATTTGAGTGGTCTTTTTGCGATATATCACAACCTGGTTAGGCTACGTGCTCAAAATAGTGAAAAACGTGAACATGGCTTTTTGCCCGCACGCTGCCTTTAAAGGCATCGTCCACGCCGAAAACCATATATCATTTTAAACGACCTAAAAAATCAAAATCTTGGAGAGCAATAGTAGAGTGAAATCGCTTGAGCAGTGCTTTCGAATAGCTGCAAAACCCGATGTCTGCCAGCTGAACCAAGCTTGTTACGTCAGGAGGTTTCGTCAAAATCTTCAATTTTTCCCCGCCTGCACAAAGAGCCTGTATCGCGCTTTGATTGGAAAAATCACTCCTTGAGTCGAGATAGAGAACAAAATTCTCCGGCATTTGCTGGATGAAAACATTCTCGACAAATGTAAGTGTTGTTAACGTCGTCATGGTATGGGATGTTTCGCTGACGAGGTAAAGTTTCTTCGTCTTGAATACACCCTTCAATGGGAAACGACCACCCGGCTCTGGTAATTGGACAAAGAGCATTTCTCCGGCCTTGCGTGATGGGAAAATGAGGGGCATTACGGTCAGACTACGGGTGGTCATAGAAGCCGACTGCACCAAGCGCACCGTCTTCTGTTACTTAATGGTTCTCGTAACTTGTTCAAAATATGTGGGATAGTACTTCCCAATCACATAAGTTCCTCAAAACAATGGGAAAGCTTGGATGGGAAACAAAACCTTGAATCCCTAGTACCCAAGTCTATGTCACTGTCGATATGGCTGTATCGCGCAGCAAAAGGATAAGATGACATTTGTGATATAATTTTTGATTAAAATATGAAAGTTCCGTAAATTTGCAAAAAACAGCTCTGTGGGAGATTCGAACCCTGGTCACATGACCACCACTGCCCCTTCCTCCCTTTGCGCTGTCGATGCTTTTGACTCGACCGCTTAACAATTCATAGACTAGGAGGAGGTCGATGGTCGGCAAACTTTCGGAGCTTATAACTCCTTCAGATCTATCTTTCGCTGGGAATACCCAACACTATTTCACCATGTAATGCGTGAATATTTCCACATGACATTGGATTCCTACAGTTCAGACCTACGATTCTTATAGTTCCCTTGTTAGGCCTAACGCATACTTGCCACGACGCGCGACAGCAAGTGTGCACTTGAACAATATCGATTTTCTGTCATTATCTGTTCCAAACACGATGTCGCGTCGCTCGTCGTGGGAAGTATGCACTAGGCCGTACGGCTCATCAGGGTGATGACAATGGCAGCTGAAGACCCGTTTGTTAGATTTTTGCGATTTTAAAGAGCATTTGGGTCTCCAGCTAGGTGGGACCAGAGGCGAATTGAACGCGACCACTGTTACGGGGGGGGTCGCCAACAGGAATGTGCGGCAATTGCCGTTTGTCGTTTGCCGGCCATTTTCGGGACTTTTTTGCCGTTTGTCGTTTGCCGAATTTTTTGTTATTTTTCCGGCAAAACACTGAAGGGAAACGATACCTATGCTCGCGGCCATCTATGCACAAGGAGCAATCCGTGGCCGTATACATGAAACTACAGAAGCCTCGCAGGAGGGTCCAAAGGCCGTCCGCCGCATACATCGGCTGGTTCTAAAAACCTTCCCGGAAGGCTCCCGTCGTTTCATGAGTACGGCCACCGATTATCCGTTGTTCGCTTAGCCGTTATCCGGGGTTTCGACTTACCTGGAGTGGTAGTAAAAGGGTTTGAAAACGCGAAGTAACTTGTGGTAAGTTCGTGGTAAACTGCAGCGAGCTTTTTATTTGACGATTTTAAGGAAAGAGACCAGGCGTTGCTGAAACCACGCTATAAGCCACTACCGTTCAGGGCTCATAGTGTAAAAAAAGCCCCAAAAAGTGGTTCATTCTGTCTTTTTCGGGAAAAACATTGGGAACATTGATTTAGAAAAAAATTCCGAAGATTTGCGGTAACTTTTTCTCAGCTCGCGGTAAGTTCGCGCAGAACTGCAATTTGACCCGAGCTGACAAAGAACTTGGAAATAGTGTGCGAATGAGGAAAAAGATGGTTAGCTTCCGGAAAAGTCCTCCTGAGCACTTTTCCAAAAGCTGTCCATCTTTTCTTCATTCATATACTATTTCCATTTTTTCTGTCAGTGTATAGTCCAGCTCCAATGTGGTGCTTTAATTTCTGTTTCGACAGATTTTGGTATAGCTAAAAGAAGCAGGAAGCACTTGTGCAACACCGAAGCATTTGTGCGATACACGTGGGCAAGGACTCTAAGAAAGTATGCCGCGGAAGTGCCAAGAAAGTACCGCGACCCTCGACTGTGCCGCGATAGTTCAACGGCAGTACCGCAGCAGCTCCGTGATGGTTATTGTGCCGCGGAGTTTTTGTTGCAGTGTCTTGAGGGTCGACAACGTCGCGACATTGCCGCGACAGTGTTGGAATCGTTCAAACTTCCGTGTTGGAATCGTTCAAACTCCGCAAGGATGCATCAGCGAACCCGCGTCGATTACGATTCACTGTTATGTGTAATACAACGGGATCGTTGCTGATTCAATAGCCCCTTTTTTACGTACATTTCGTATCTCCTAGGTCGCATTAACGGGGATACACTCTGTCCCTATCACACAGAAGACTTAAGCGCCTCAGGTGTGTATTTTTCTTCGTAGGCCCACCCAGTTGTATTGTGACTCATCTCGTATGAGTTACTCGCAGTCGATCCCATTCTTGTCAGAGCGCAGCCATCGATCGCGGAGCCGGAGCGGCTCTACCGCGGAGCCGCAGCGGCTCTACCGCTGAGCCGCAGCGGCACTATCGCGGGGCCGCCACGATATTTCCGGTGTGACTCGGCGATAATGCCGCTTCGGTGCCTGTAGGAACCGAAGCCGCTTCCTCGCGAAGCTGCAGCGGCGGAGTCTTTGATTTCCATGAGGTCCCATATGTCTTGTTTTTGTTCATCTTATGCCTTGAAATGATGAGTGGTGTCTCAAAGATTTTGACTCCTTCCAGGGGAAATAGGTCATAACTAGGTGAAGACTTGAAATTATCTCACGTCTGAATACATCGTCGGAATCAGCTCGCAGGGGAGAATCGAATGTTTTTTTTAGATGTTGAAAATGTCCACTCCAAACAAAAACGGTGTTCTTGACGCGGTTTCGCGTCGCCGACGCGCTTGGGGACACAAGGTATGGCCGGTATCTGGGGTCGCTTTTTGAAGCGAGAATCACCGGGTCGGCACTAGTCAAGAGATACCTCTGGATAGGTTGTTTCTATTCTGAAAGAGTTCGTATTGAACGTGGTTGTGGACGCAGACATTTAGCGGCCGAGCGAAGGGCAATGAGCGTGTCAACAGGGGCGAGGAAACTGCTGAAAATCATCAATTTGCATTTTCGCCACCTCCATAAATTGGCCCTATTTACTAGGATTTAACTCGTCTTCGATCTATACGGTTGGTATGAAGTCAAGCATTCACACCAATTTGATATCTAGCTTCAGTTTTTGTACACTCGATTGATTCTGTTAACCCTATATGCCTTGATTGCAGGGTAGGACATATGTAAGCTCAAAATGAAGAGCTCTCGATGCTGATTCTAAATATGCCCCTAGCAACACAAACGGACCACTCTGAACAAAGTTATGACAAAGCGGCGCTTTTCGGCGGAAAAAAGCGCCGAAAACGCCGCTTTTTCTGAAGTCGCGGGCGGTATTGTACTACCTTGAATTGAAATCATTAGAATGTTGACATTATTATTGGAATAAAAAGTAAAGTGGCACATGCGAATCATTTTTGGGTCAATCTAAGGAATGAGGTTTTTTGCCGTTTGCCGTTTGCCGGCCGTTTTTGGGGTTTTCTTGCCGATCGCCGTTTGCCGAAATCTCAAAATCGTTTGCCGCACATCCCTGGTCGCCAACCTCCGTCTCGTGCTTCACAATCCCAGAGTGGAATTCTGATCCTTTCCGTCCTCGAAGGCAGGGAGCAGAGAAAAAAGGCATCGTCCCCTACGCGGTCCAAGCTTCTCATTCAGGTTCGAATAATCATGGCATCTACTTACCCTTGCCGTGCAGCCAAATCGCGCGCATTCCCCCTCTGATCTATCACGTGCACCTTGAAATAGTGATGCGAACATTCGACATCAACTTCCTTCTCAGGCTCTTCCACTAAAACATGCAGAAGTCGCCTACGGTTTTACGGTTACCTACCAACCACTTCTACCGAAATTAGACCCAATGTATCATTGAGATTTTACCTCGAGGAACGCAGAAACGGCTTCTACCGGGGAATCCTGGAAGACGCGAGCCAGCTGAACAGGAGGTTACCTTAAACAATGTACACATTAACCAGTTGAACAGAAGGACTCTCTAGATATAAACTGACCACATTGTCATTTTCTTTGTTATCGCTTCCTCTGAAGAAACTCCCAACCGCCGTGAAGGTTTCCTCTGCGAAGTTGCGCGATCGACTGCCGCTAGTGTTCTAAATCATGTAGTTAACACAGATTCCCAATCGGAGCTGTATGACACAAACCTGGGAAGATGAGTCTAGGGGCATGCCCTCCATTTTTGAAGTGGTCACGTCGACGAGTAGAGACGAGGAATCGCGGGCACCAGCTTCGAGGGATGTGTCACGAACGCCTTCCCGTTGCCTTGAATGTGCTCGATCTGCCCTATCATTAGGCACAGTCACTCGGCAGTTCTGCTGTAAGTATGTACACGGCATCCAGTGAATCAAATCTCGAACTTTCGCAACTAGGAAGCCTGGCCAATTGAGTCAGCAAAGCTGAAAACCCTGACATCTCAGTTCCAGGAGATTCAGCTCTATTGGATTTTTTGAAAAGGAGACGGTGGACCGCCACGCGCGATCGAAGTCCCGCTAGTCGGTGGCGTCCCTAAAGTCGCAAGGTCTGCAGCAATGATCGACATCCAAGATTCTGTTTGAGATTCAGATCACGAATTCTGTGTTTGAAATGTTCAGTTGGAGCGTTTTTATTCGAACCCCACCCAACTGTATGCGTAATTGTTCCGAAAATTGAGTGGTGCTGTAAAGAGAAAACCTAGCTTAACTCTGCCACGATAATGACACGGACCATAGACACAAAATCTTAGCTATTCAACTCACATTCACTGTTTTTGGGACCAGTGGCAACATGACATTGACAAGAGTCTCGAGAACATCCTCTTTGAAGGGAATCTTACGGGGTGCACTTTGATGCTCTAAATACATAACGTTCTCTTCCTCAGCGGCCATTCGAGCAACGTGAAGCTAAAAGATTCCGTTCCTCTGCCGCAGCTGACTTCTACCCTAAAAACCACACATTGTGAACTGCACCGAATCTAGAGACTAAAAACAACTTTCCCATGTACATTTTTTACAGAAGGTGCTGAGTTGATCGCAGAACGCTCGGCTCCGGGCGAGATTGAACCAGCACATTACCTTACCGGGAGGGGGGTATGCTAGTTCAATTGATTCGGTGAAGGTTTACCGAGCAGTTGAGTGAGAGCGGCGCTGGGGCTTCGGTGGTGCAGTGCGATAAGGAGCTCCCCCGGAAAGGGAATATGCTGGTTCAATCTCGCCCGGAGCCAAGCGTTTTGGATCAACTCAACACCTTGTGTAAACATACCATAACGAACAATGCGACGCTAAACTGCAGTTACGGCAAAAAAAACATCCAAAAATCGTGTAAGACTTTTCCATGTACAATTCAACATCTGTTGTGGATACACAACCTTGTGAATGTATATCTAATATAACATATATAGATTAGGGCAAATGGTATTGAGTACTAAGAATCAAAACGGTCATAAAACATTGTATAGTTCATCCATAGCCCAGACACCATTTACAACTCTGCCGTTAGGCATCGTATCCATAGGGTGGTGTCTGGTAGGATAATTACACGCGGGTGTGCCTCATAGGTCCCGCTACAATTGATAGATGAGCTACTGCTTGAGGCTCGGTACACCCTGTGAATATATGTGTAATTACAACTTTGTATGATACTTGTTTGTGGGGCCGCCTCCCCAATCTGTATAAAAGGCGATGGAATGTTGATAGAGGGTTCGTCTGTTCACTGAGCAGGTACTTGTTAATAAATCTATATATTGCAAGTGTCTGCAACCATTGGTAATCCACCAAAACATCCTCTAGTTCAATTAAACACTTTCAAACTATATGCCGTCCTTCACATGAACCTCTCCAAGACTAAAAGTGTGAATTGGATTCTACTGATGGCGACTGACGCAGGGATGGCCATTAGGATCCTAGGGGAGTGGCTTTAGGAAACGCAAACCCTGACCAGTTTCGCGCCAGGAGGACCATCGCATTCGGCAGGCGAACCCTCCCACTGATTTACTCGAGACTTTACCCCCCCCCATAGCACCACCACCTGTCCTTTGCGGGCGCTATGAAGTCATTATCTGGCATATGATGAATTTGTGTCGTATGTATATCTCCAGCAGATCTAATCGATGAATGTGCCACGCATCGGTCCCTAACAGCTGAATGACTCACTAACCGGCACACCGTCTACAATAATAAACATCGATCTCCAACCGAAAGATGGCCAATAAGCCCATTGTCCTCGGGTCGTCTGTCGCCACAGCCAACCGACATGCCACTCTAAAGGCGAAGCCGCCTGCTTTCAAAGCAAGACTACCAGGCTAGCTGTCCCGTAAGGTGAGTTCTAGCTCTCTCCGACCGGCAAACATCATATTCACATGAAGTAAAGATGCTGGAACATGCTGAGAACTCTAGTATTTACAAACTGACCAATCTCACGATACGCTCAGGTATATTTCTTCGGAAAACTGTGCTCCGTGGAGCCACAAATTATTTCTGCGCCATTGTAATTGATATTGCACCCCCAGTGTTGCTAGTCGCTGCGACCAACGCCGCGACTTCAACTCTGCAGATCGCTTGACGGTAAGCTTTACCCAGAATCTAGGCACTTCCTGTGATCTACATAGAACCCAGCCCCGCCATACAGTTACCCATGAACCGGTCGGCACCTTTGCTAATGTGTCAAACTATTCGTTGCGCATACCCTTAGGATTACACTTGATCTGAACTTACAAGAAGAGGATTATAGCAAAAGACCGCTGCGAGGTCCACCTGGTTTACAAACGGCTCTTTCTAACAGTACTTCTCGCGGTTAGTGGAACTCGTTTGGATCCTTTAAGGGATACCACTTTTCTAAGTGAGAAAATTTGCAACTTGTGTATTGACGCATACAGGCGAGCTCCTCCCTCGATGCGCAGCGCGCCTACAACCCATCTAGCCCATGAAAGGTCCGAATCAGGGATCTGCGAATTTTTTTTTTGGAAGCAGGAAACAGAAAATCCAATTTGACAGAAAACAGAAAAAAAATCGCCAAAATGGGCAGAAAACAGAAATATTTTTAAAAATCAATAAACAGTATTCAGCGTACAAAATTTGAGATTTTTCACAACATTGAAATTTTTATACATTTTTCCGTAATAAATTTTTTTTCCACAGTATTCCGAAGCCAAGAGCTGGCCGGAGAAAGAAGAGCAGGCGTCGAAAAAGACAGATTAAAGCTGCTTAAAGGCAGTGTTCGCGATAAATTTCACTTCCAATATCTGCACGGTTTGCGGAAGGTCTGGTGCCCCATATAGCCAGGCATGCCTAAAAAGGACGCGAAGGCTGCGTTTTCGAGCCAAAATAGACCCTCAATTGTTTACGTTGATTTTTGAGCGCGGAGGAATTGACCGCTATGAATGATGATGCCTATCAATGCAATCAAGTGATCAGCTCACTTATCCGCCCTTCCTTGACTTGATCTTTCTTGTAATCTGAGTGTTCATTTATTCACATCGAGGGGGTGGAAGTGGGGCACCGGGCGGTTCTGGGACTCGAAACCGCTTTTTTGCAGCCGTTATTTTGCCACTCCTGGCTCGTTGTCTACCGTTCTTTCGGCGCTGGGAGCCTAAGATCCTTCTCGCCTATCATTTCGCTATGGAAATTCACCAAGTATGATCATCGTGAACGCTGCCTTTACTGTCCTTCTGACAATCATTAACCCGAGGCAGTGACACTCTAATACTCGATCTCAGTACAATATTTGAAACGAGTATATAGATTCAGTCGGAGCAGGCTTGCCCTATCCTCGAGTAAAAATTTTGACGATAATTGCTGGTTTGATCGCTGTACTACTCCTCAGGCCCGGAACTCAAAAGCGTACCCCGCGGATGTGTCGATCGAGTATAAATGACCTAACGCGCCGCTCGCTCCACTACAATGGTGTCGCTCGTAACTATGTGACAGTTTCCACCCCTATCAACAAGTCATAGCCCCACCACCAATTTCATTGCATTTCATATTATACGAATTGATTATCATCTTGCGCAGGTATGAGTCCAGAACACATTTGGAATTCGCGTGACTGGCACAGTTGGGGCGAAACTTTTCCCCACTCTATCAAAGCGATAGCACTGCGTATTCTCAGTTTCTGCCTGCGTGTAGAATGTATTCATAGTGGAACGCCGCGTGCATACGGGGAGGGATAGCGGGCGTTAAACAGCTCATTCTCGTTTTTATACAATAACATTGTAGTCTTCTCGTCATTTGACTGTAACGCCTATCTTCCGAAGGAGCCATCAACCACTGGGTAAGGGAAACCACTATAGGATGAAGATAAAGACTCGGCTTTCTCAATCCTTATATGGGTACACTGCGCATTCGACGTCTATTTCGCAGAGGCTTGGATGTTTTTAAGACCCATGAAGTAGCTTGCGGGGTTTAACCGGCTCTCCAGTCAGTGCCGTCGTCTCTCTAGATGAAACTGCTACGTATGCGAGACCCCGGAAGGATAGTATGTTAGGTTGACTTTGACGAGGATCGAACCCGACCGTGAACAGCGAACAGCAGCGCCTCCTGCCACTACACCGCACCAGCTCGGGTAATCTCCATAGCGAAATAGACGTACATATTTACCATACTGAACTGCAGAGAATGCGGGTAAGGCTTCCTAATCCTATGGGTTTACCGCTTATGGGCCCCTGCCTCTTGTCTCTGCAGTTAGCTTGCCACAAATAGTGGTTCACAATTTTTTCTGTTCTCTGCCAAATTTTTGTTCTTTTTACAAAAAAACAGAAAATTAGGCAGACAACAGAAAACAGAAATCTCCGCACATCCCTGATCGGGAACAACTACATGACCAAGCACAGAGAGTAACCTCAGTTCCTAACTTACCCACTTACCCTTTCTTGTGGCTTTCTAGGGATGAGCGGAACAAGAATAAATGTGAAATAACAGACCTCGGTTTTCGGGTTTCGGCAGGAAAGTTTTCATCGAGTATCGAAAAACGCCCAAAAATGGAAAAAAGTGCGGTTTCCGGTATGGGAAACGATAAAGAAATACCCAATTTTTCATTAGCTTATTCTGTCTCGATGCACCCTATGATTTTGATTCCGCGTTCGCAGCTCCTGTTATGGTTTACGGCAGAGTTAGCGGTAAAAAAAACCCCCGTGATTCCGCAGAACCGCGAAATTCGGGTTCTAATAAGGGAAATAATAACGAAAAAACGAACAAACTGGGCCTAGAATGTGATGGGAATCGCGCGGATCGACCCACTTGCTCCATCACTCCGCCCACGACATGATAGAGTATCCATCCAAAGAAAGCTTGCCCAAAGTTCTCAAGTCCCGGAGGGAGGGGGCTACGGTCTATCGGCCAAACACGACGCGGCTTCTTATATGAGCCACTGTCCGCGAGAGCGATGGCCGCTACGAACGACACTATCTTCGCATTTTCGCAAAGACCTCTGGAGCAGCATGGATGGAATGATAGCCATATTTTCGTGAAAAACAATATATATGGCCGAAGCAGAATGGTCCGTCGGGTCCGTGTTTTCTTCCAATACTGTAAATCGTGCGCCACATACATAGGCGCAGACTGCTCTAGCATCCACCGGTCTGACGAAGAATTTCACGTCGCCAGGGCATTGCGGAGCTTGAAGCCAACGTGAGCGTGATATAAAATTGTTGGACATTAACCACGATCAACAAGGAGCATGAATACCCAAATATATATTTATCTAGAAAACAAACCCGCACATGCAATGCGGACAACAATAAAAAATAAACAAATATGAAAGCAAAAAGCCTTCGCTGAAAACATAGAACTAGTTCACATCTACAAATCTACTCAACATTCCACAGGCACGACTTCAGGACTCGTATTATACCGTTGTAGAAAAACAAAGTGGGACACATCACCCATAATGTATAGATAGAGATACTACTAATGAAGCCAGGCTCAGATCTTCAAGCTCAGAATCGAGGCATGAATTCCACAACGAAAAAGCCACATTGGCAGCGCTTATTGATGATGTTCCTTCACAACTAACCTGAAATCGAGAAATGACATGTGAGCTCACTATATTTCTTTCACAAACCAGTAACGGTCAAAACCTATGGGTCTGCCCCCAATCTTCAACACCCCTGCTCTTGGCGGGACCAACATGTAATGGTGGCGCACATGACACGATGGCTTCGTATCATGCTCACGCGACCATGGATTCATAATCCATGTCGGTCTCGCAGAGAACAGGGGTATTTTAGACCGGGGGCAGACCTGTAGCTTTTGACCGTTACTGGTTTGCATTCAAGTACCCAGTGATTTTGATATTTGTAAAAATACGCCCAAAAACAGAGAAATGATTTCAAAAAGCCTGCCACTATCTGAACCGAACCGAGGCTGCACGTGGCGCTGTGGCAACCTGCTCTATACCGGTATTCCTCAATACTCAGACAAAATTGTCGGATCCCCCGAACTGTTTTTGGTTGTATTCGGTGCATTTACCTCTGCGCGCGAGATCACCCGCAAGATTATTGGAGCGAAACACACATCGGAACAACCGGGGGAGAAGAGTCACCCAGCCCCGAAATTTTCGCCTGAGTAGGAAGTTTCGACTCAATGGTAAGAAAAAAGCGGAGTAGACCTCGTCAGCAGCCGAGAGTGTCCTCGCTCCCTGTGGGGAGGCAAACACCGCACAATTGCGAATCCACTGATACGAAGGCTAGAGATAAACCCCTCTGCTCACAACTTTGTTGACCTCAGTGTTGCCTTTTCCTCATGGACACTAACAATAAGCACTCTCGCAAAGCAGATTGATGAAGCGACGCTAATAGACTCGTACGACCTGTACCCGAACGCAAACGCCGCTAGAACCACCAAAATCGAGCCCAAATAACCTTATTCGGGCAATCCTGAGCTTTTAAAAACATTGAAAACCGCTTCCTCAAAACCAGCATACACCCTCACAAATGTGGTAGAGATGGGAACTTAATCGGTGTGTCTCAATCGGGTGGTCTTCAAAAATCGGATAATAGTGAGGGACGGGGTTCAGGTTGAAAAAAGATCACAATCCGCCGGATGTGCCATTCCCTGAGGAAAGTACTGTAAAATCGAATACGAGGAAAATCATATAAAAGAATTTGGTCTCAGGACATTTCAAAACACCAGAAAGGGTCAGAAAGGTAGCGATAAAAGATCTCGATCTCTCCTCTGAACGACATCCACTCAGCAAAACCTAGGCATGGGAGTTAAGTAGAGTGGAGCTGGGCGGAAGCAGACGCGAGCGGCTCCGCTTTGAAATAGATGTGTCCCTGCAGTTTTCTGCTATGGTGAAGCCTATAATTGACTTCATCAGGAGAATCACCCTCCACCTTCAACATCGAATAATTTCCAGCAGCGGTGACCAGCAACAGAGTGCGCCCCCCTTAAGCATGTACAAAGCCTATCTTATCATGATCCTCGTCTCCAACTTTTTTTCTCCTCCCAGAACTGACCATTTTCGGCTGCTGTAGAAGGGGAATTTAGGACAGGGTCAAACAACGCCGGAAATTTTCTATGGTGGGTGTCGCACTCTAACATCTAACTAAGGGGGGGCGCATCGCCTGATTATTCTCGTTTCAGCCGTTTTCCTCTCGTTTTAGACTCAAAATTACGTGGAACTCCTTTTTACAAGATCTAGTGTTGTTCTCAACTGTTCGCCGTCCGCCGGAGACGTCAGCGCTCGTTGGAATTTCAATTGTAAGTGAGACATGGAATTCCAAGACGTCAGAGGTCAATGCGACGATCACCCTGAGGGCCGTAACTCATCGGTACGCTAAAGAGACTCACCATGGGATAGAAAAGTAGAAACTCACCTAAATAAAGAACCAGAATGGAACAAATTAGCCGTAAGGAGAAATAATGTATAGACGTAGCTTCCCAGAAATGGCATTTCTAGCGCTAGTTGTCACCTCAAGAAGTGCACCTATTGAAGTGTTGTCGAAAACTACTTACCTGTGATTTTTTCAAAATATTTTCTTCCAGATTTGTTTCCTAACTTGTTTTCATAGCAGAAAGATTTCAGAAAAAATCAACATGAAGTCGTTTCCGAAAGGCTTTCAGTTGGTGTACCTTGTGTCCGATTGCCGCCTCGCTAACAGCGAAAACTAAGCGTGGATAGACCATTAGGAAAAGAGCATTCACCACACACTTTTTCAAACGGGTAATTTTCTCTATTTCTGACTCTAAAAAAGGCGACTTCACTGTTCTACTCGGCAGTAAGTCTATTTTACAGAACCGCTGACTTAGGCCTAGCGCATACTTGCCGCGACGCGCGACAGCAACGGTGCATTTGAACAATATCGATTTTCTGTCATTATCTGTTCAAAACACGATGTCGCGTCGCTCGTCGTGGGAAGTATGCACTAAGCCGTACGGGCCATCAGGGTGATGGCAATGGCAGCTGAAGACCCGTTTGTTAGATTTTTGCGATTTTAAAGAACATTTGGGTCTCCAGCTAGGTGGGACCAAAGGCGAATTGAACGCGACCACTGTTATGGGGGGGGTCGCCAACCTTCGCCTCGTGCTTCACAATCCCAGGGGGAAATTCTGATCCTTTCCGTCCTCGAAGGCAGCGAGCAGGGAAAAAAAGGCATCGTCCCCTACGCGGTCCAATCTTCTAATTCAGGTTCGAATAATGATGGCATCTACTTACCCTTGCCGTGCAGCCAAATCGCGCGCATTCCCCCTCTGATCTATCACGTGCACCTTGAAATAGTGATGCGAACATTCGACATCAACTTCCTTCTCAGGCTCTTCCACTAAAACATGCAGAAGTCACCTACGGTTTTACGGTTACCTACCAACCTCTTCTACCGAAATTAGACCCAATGTATCATTGAGAATTTACCTCGAGGAACGTAGAAACGGCTTCTACCGGGGAATCCGGGAAGACGTGAGCCAGTGGATCGGGAGGGTTGCTTAAACAATGTACACATTAACCAATTGAACAGAAGGACTCTCTAGATATAAACTGACCACACTGTCGTTTTCTTTGTTATCGCTTCCTCTGAAGAAACTCCCAACCGCAGCGAAGGTTCTCTGCGCAAAGTTGCGGGATCGACTGCCGCTAGTGTTCTAAATCATGTAGTTAACACAGATTCCCAATCGGAGCTGTATGACACAAACCTGCGATGACGATTCTAGGGACATGCTCTCCATGTTAGAAGCGGTCACGTCGATGAGTAGCGATGAGGAGTCTCGAGCAGCAGCATTAACTGATGTGCCTTCCCGTTGGATTGAAGATGCTCGCTCTGCACTATCATTAAGCACAGTCACTCGGCAGTTCTGCTGTAAGTACGTACACGGCATCCAGTGAATCAAATCTCGAATTTCGCAACCAGTAAGCCTGGCAAATTGAGTCAGAGAAGCAGAAAACCCTGAGAGCTCAGTTTCACGAGATTCAGCTCTATTGAATGTTTCAAAGGAAACATACACGCTCGTAAACGTGATTGAGATAACAACGGAATTAGAGTATTATGGTACCGAAAACAACGCCCATGCATTTTGAAGCGTCAAAAACGACCCACAATGGCGCAACATGAGTAAGAAGTTGGCCCCGCCCCCGTATTTGCGTCCTACTCTAAAACGGGGTGCTGGGCTATTTCTACCGTCTTCGATGTGTGTGGTTTATCTATTGTACGTATTCCACCACCCACAAACGTCGCCGACGGTGAGAGTGGTCTAGCACTCTTGTTCTGGAAGAGGAAGCAAATACAACAGGCGGGCAGATACAGGGGCGGGGACAACTTCTCACTCATGTAGCGGCATTGCGGGTCGTTTTTGATGCTTCAAAATGCGTGAACGTTGTGATCTGTGCCATACCATTCTAATTCCGTAGTTATCCCAGTTACGTTTACGAGCGTATATGCTGCCTTTAATGGGGAACGTCTTTCTGGAGTAATACTATGGGTCCACACCTATCTTTCCCACAAGAGGATGAATTCTCGCCCATATTTCCGCCACCTAAAAAAGTGAAGGCATAGCAGCCACAGCGTAGATTGAATCTGATGGGTTTGAAGCCTTCTGCTGCCGAGCACGACATGTTGGATGTGCTACACGAAACACATACTTTAAAGAGGAAACCCCACTCCAGGAAGCAGGAGAACGGGAGTGCACCCAGAGTGAAGCAGGCACGTGTCATGAAAAACCGGTGCTGAGTAGGGGGTCTGGCTCGATTCCACCTAATTTAGGGGTGGGGGGGGGGTCAAGGGAAATTTCGTACCCATGTGGAAATCCCCCCCCCCCCTAGTGGTAACACCCCTGCGCGAAAATCAGGGTCCGTTTCGCAGTCACGCTAGAATTTATAAAAAACACCTGTAGCGGTCAGAATTCCGCTGTGATCAGGGTTGAGCATGCCGTTGTGGCGATTTTCGACGTGGCAACGACCCCCTCCCATTTTACTTTTTTTTCAAAAAAAAATCCCAAAATTTTACGACCCCCTGGGATCAAGGATTTCTAAAGTATTATTTAGTGTCTAATTGTCAATTTTTTCGAAAAATTGTCAATTTTTAAACAGCTCTGTATACAATCTGCTTTTAAATTGTTGAAAATGCATACACCTCTCACGCGACTGACTATTCCTGCCTCATTTTACCTTACCATGTGGTTTGAAAAAAACCTTTTTTTCCAAAAATTTTACGACCCCTCCCCAAATTTTCATTCTTCCCTCGAAATTTCCAAAAATTTTACGACCCCCGTTGTGACCAGTCACAACGCTGCTCAACCCTGGCTGTGATAGCGGAATTTCTCTTCGAACTCCCATTGTGTGTGAATGCTCCAGGGATTGTGAGATTTTCTGGGATCAAGGAAAGGGGTCATAGCTTCGCCGAGGTCCGACACAGCGGCCCTCACTGCATCAATGGATACTCAGAATAACCTGCACCATACAAGAAGAAAATTTTCCTATTCTTAAAAGCAAGCTGTCCCACTTTAATCTTAGATCATTGCATGGGGCAGATGGCCACTCCTTCTGCTGAAGCTTTAAACACAGGGTGCTATATCGTACGAGTGTTTCATTTGCTTTTTGTTCTGTTTGCCTGCGTACGCAGGTTACCGTATTTACCCTTTATAAAACGTCGTAATTCACATCATTCGAGGCGCGAGCGGTGCGCGCGACGCCTCGGTCTCCGTCTGCTCTACGCTCTCTCACTGTCTCTAACCTCCGCTCCGCACCAGCACGCGAAGGAACCAAGTGAGTTTCGCCGTTTTATAGCCTGTAAGCTTTCTTCACATACATTCCGTATGTTTCTTTATTGAAAAATAAAGCTATTTAATTGAATTGAAAAGTAGAGCTTGTTAGTCAGGAAAGCTTTCAAGGCGCGATTAGGAACTAGTTCCTTGTATCGCTTCAATCAGTTCGCATTCTTATAACGAAATCCAGGGGTTTTGGATCTTAAGGTGTCCTGAGGGCTGCTTTGGCACTCAATGAAGCCTAGCATCATTGATTTTCTGAGCCGTTAGAATGCTTGGCTTCAAGTCAGAAGTTGATAGATTGCTAGTAAAAATGGCCACACCAGCCTACGGTGCGATGTGTGATACAAGACAACTTTAGCGCGACCCCCCTCCCTCTAAATCCCATGTACCGTCAAGGCTGCGATGACTAAGCCGGGCGGCGTTGAGTTGAAGCGGCGCGGCCGCGCAGCGTGTCAGAATGCCCTCGTCCTTGTTATTCGAATGATTTCACTAGCATACTGGCAGTATTCCTTTGAATGTGAGGATGAAGAAGTCAAAAAATGCTGGAAGTATGAGCAGTAGGCTTGCAGAATCACCTGAATATTCGAGTAAGCTGATACAAGACGCGCCGCGCCCGCTTCAAGTCAGCGCCGCCCGGCTTCGTCACCGCAGCCTTGACGGTATACCCCTTATTTTCGGATACAGACAGCCATAATCTAACTATAGTTTTCGTATGACGCTTCTGTGTGCCCTCGGGGGATCAAAGAACATTCAGCCTCGGGATAGCATATTGTTACTAGCCTAACAATGAATTTTCATGGACGAAACTTCAAGAGATGCCAGTTAACAACAGGCTTAGGCAGGCCGTTGCGCCAATTTTCGGCGGAGCTAAACCCTCCCCCGTTGACCACATTTTTGGAGAACGTTTGACGATCCCCAATCGACAAATAGACAACTTATTTCGGGATAGGGGCTCGCTACACACCGAGGGAGGAGTTATCTCGCCTTTCGCGGCTCTAATTCCACTCAGGACCACTCGGTTCGAATTGAGTAGCGTGACGTGTCGAACTGCAGAAACAGGACAACTTCTCCTTCTGTGTGCAGAGAGCCCCTATCCCCCTAATTTCCATTCAGCACACCGAATAACTTCTGAATAGAAATTTAGACTGAACTCTGCCCAAACTACAGTACACCCATCGTAGCTTAGAAATTCATGACGGCTTCTGCACACACAGCTATTCTCGCCCTGCAATCTTGCTATCAGAGGGCAACTAAAACTACCTCATATCAGCTCAACAAATGGTTTGGGAAAAAATTCCTTCTTCTGAGCCCCCCAAAATTTTTCATTTCTTCTTCTGAAAATCTCCAAAACTTTAGCCAACCCCCGTTACGCCGAGTCGCACGCAGCCTTGCTCATACCTGAACCCTGAGAATTTTGATGGACATTGGGAGGTATTCGACCCAGAAAGGTTGCACGCCAGGAAAGAGCACGTCAACTTACCCCGCAAAAAAGATAAGTGACCAGCAAATAATTCTCGAGAAATCTTCGTAACCAAACCTTACCGGAACACCAGCGAGATCACTTAGATCGTCCTCAGCCGAATACGATGCGTCTCCAATTTCGTCATCAGGTCCGTAGAGCTGAGAAAGGAAAACGACTCAAATGTGTATGAGGACCTTACATCAGCACTAAACTTAACTAAATAATACGAAAAAAACGATCAAAAAAGGTCACAAACCCAGTCATCAGGGTCGTAGGAAAACCGTGGCTCCCGTAAAACGTAAACCTTACGATTGGATTCACCGCTCCCGTCCACATAGACTAAAATAATTAAATTATAACACTAAAAACAGCACTCTGTCTACTTGTCGCAGCGCCACCGCTCGCACTGCCTGCCTCTAAATCATCGCCCTCAGAAACGGCTTTGTGTATGGTGATTGCCGAAACTTCATCGAAAACCACTTGAAGGCATCGTCCGAGACGAAAACCATATATTATTTTTTCCATGTTTTTGTATAGCTTGGCCTCTTTACTGAACAAAATGTCGGGAGAGCCCCTGAAAAACTTTATTTGAAAAAAACCATACTGAATAGTTCGACAAGTTGAATTTGTATTTTCGCGCCAAAAACGTTTTTGAAATTTTTCTGTATTCAAAGGTCTGGTCACTGTCATTTTTGAAGTTTTCCTGCATGTGGAGTTTGTGCCAAAAATATTTTATATGTTGCTTAACGTTCGCATCAACATTTAATGAAAAAGTGCTAGATGATCGACCCAGAAGTGCTAGATGATCGACCCCACAACAGTTGTCAGATGGCCGTAACTTTTAAGGCGCACGCGTTTTTACAGCCTCAAGTTTCGTGGGTGATGTCAGCTAGCCCGAATGTTTTGATTTTACAAAAAAAAAATGATTTTCAGCGCGCACGATGCCTTTAATTGGTGGAGGGGAATTCCAGAGTCGAACCGACAAAATTTTGCCGTTATTAGCCCATTGAGCGAAGAACAAAAGAGTTTAACTCAGGAGATATCTTCTTGCTCCCACTTGAGTAGGATGAACATGAAAAAAGCCAGCAATATATACGGCGGGCGGGGGAAGTCCCGACTCTCACGGCCGTCTTGCCATAAGCAACTTGTAGGACTGGGCTGCATTTCATGATCAATGTAGGAGTTCTATCCGGATTAAGAAATGGATCGAGAACATTTCAGGAAAAAGAAGTACGAGTTCATATTCTACATAGCTCTAGCAGGCAAAAACTTGTCAAACGATTCTCGACTAGCTAGTTTGCAGTCAAACAAATAAGGGGTGTTGGGTAAGGACAACATGGGGAAGTGCTGCCATGAGGAGAACAGGGGGACGTGCTGCTGCGACCCGCTGTTTTGACGTTCTTACTCCTATCCCTGATCCGAAAAACACGTTCATTTGTCATTGGTAAGCTCTTAGCTCGTTTTTAAGAACTTTTGCCAGGAGAAACTCATTTGCACGTAACATGGGGGGCAGGGTTCGGCGCGGGGTGTGGAACTCTACAGGGGGGGTCTGAGCTGCGGAGTAATGGAGGGAGTGGCTCCCCCCACGCCTCGTGCAGTACCCTGGGGTGGTGGGGGAGGGGGGGGGGAGCACAAATTCCACGCTAAAATTTCGCCCACTTCGGAAAGGTAGAAGTGGTCTACAACGGTTATGTAAAATCTCAACGCGTGGTGAGGGGACCGTGAATTGCACTTGTTCGTAAAAAACGTCTGACGAGCTGACAGAAAGTAGCACCCTTGGCTATCATAACGGGGGGGGGGGGCACAGGGGCTCTACTGGTCTTTGGTACAGTGCTCATTCGGAAGAGGATCACAAAAAAAGTAAAAGTTCCCGTTCAAATCCCAGATCGATTGGTCCCATTAGAGCCGAGAACGGGACGTCGGTTATCGGGGATCAAAAAAAGCATCGATATTCGAGGCGCCGCTCGGGGGCGAATATCTCCAGACGGGTCGTTGCTCTTTCAAAGCGGCCTATACTGAACCTGGTTTCAATCGCGGACCTCTTGCGGCCGAACCAAGAACGATGAGTGCGTCTGCCGGGGCGTCAAAGTTTCAAAAAAACAGTTCTGACTAGTTCATCCAAAGGTGAAAAACGCGTTTTTTTTCTTGAAGGTATCGCCGAAAGGACTCCGTGAAAGTTCTCTCAAAATTACACATTTTCTGCACATAATTGAATTCCAGTACAATTTACTCTCTATGCGTGGTACACTCACCACCACTTTGAGTTGGGGGCCGCAAAAAATTGTAACATGAAGGGGGCCGCTTCTTCGACGGGTCAATAACCAGGGCACGCCTTACCCTGCGAGCTGGTTTTGGCTAAACGACAGACGACGACCCATAGCGGCAGATGATTTCACGCTCTAATTCCTGACAGACTTCTCCGAGAACCTACTGTGCTTCTCTGGGTCAAATTCCAGTCCTCAATTGCGTCTCGACACGCTTTGCGGCCGCGCGCATTCGAGTCGGAAGAGTTTCCAGCGCCGCAGCCGCCGATCTGTTAACTCTAAGTGGGTTTTACAAACTGGAAAGTAAACAAAATTGGAGAAAACTGTATAAAAAAGCCATATAGAGTCGGCTTTGGCGCTGGAAACTCGACCGACTCCAGCGCGTGCGGCCGCAATGCATGTCGAGACGCAATTGCGGACCGGAATTTGAGCCAGATAAGCACAGTATTTAGCGCAGCATGCAGACTAAAAATGTTATCGATTTGAAAACATCAATCGAAGATATGAGGTTGGTAGTATTGGAAACCGACGAAGACTTGGCGCGAACTGATTAAAAACCGGCTGCATTTGTGTTTAGTTGAAAGTGGACGAGTCGCACCGCGACATATTCGCTGTCCCGTTAAGTCAAGCCAGTTGGCGAAGCGCAACCACTGCATCTCGTCGTGCGGCGTTTGCGACACCGCCTGCCAGAGAGGATTCGTTCGCGCGCAACGATCTACCTACGCAAACTCGTCCATTCACTAGACTAAAATGTACGGGGTGACTTTGGATATTTAAATAATGAACTTGAGTTTAAAAATCATGAGCCAAAGTGTCTTTTAATCATGGGCTTTCACTTCCGGGTTCGGCACTTTGGAAAGAAACCAGGAAGCACACTGCTCCGGGAACCATCACCACCCCCGCGCTAATTCTGATCGCAATGAGATCTGCGCTAGATGACGCGCATTTTCGGAAACCACACTTTCTGTCTATAGTATATGTACTTTAGCGTTGGCAATCAGGGTACGACACGAGGTGTGGACAAGGCTACATTTGCTCAGACCCCCTCCCCCGTCCAAGTGCTAAACTTTGTCGATTTTCTCAGACCCCTCCCCAGGAGCGTTAATTGTCTGTTTTCTTTTTGCTGTAAAAATTAAAGAAGAGGAACAAAATAACCTCCCTCAACCCTTGCGCTACTCAGCGCCCCCCCCCCGGTTTAGATATCCACACCCCGCGCCGTAACCTGCTAATAATAGCGCCAAAGTATACCATGGACAGAAAAATTGCTTTCAAAGGTCGTCCAGTCGCAATAGCCACCTAGACAATCAACCGACCTGTGGCGTTATCCCGAGGTCTTCGCGTGTGCTCCTCTTCGAAATCCGCTTCCTGAAATCTGCAGTTAATTTACAACAAGGACCATAGACGCTCTTGAATCATTGGAAAGCGCCATTAAAGACATTTAGAATAGTAAAACCCACATTATTTCGGATGTTTCCATCCTCGCTGGGTTCGGAGTCTAAATACATGAAGGTTGAACCTCCAAAAATATGTCAACATTTAGTGGTGCAACTTACCACTATCGAGGGGAGCATCTTGTGCTTCCTTCAACATTTTCTGCTTGAGGCGCTCCTTGATCTCGCTGTTACCCTCATCCACCCCAACCTCCTGAAACTCAGCACTTTTTTCTCTCGACAGAAATACGTGAATCCGCAACAAATTTGAAGACGAAATCTAATACCCCCTGGGCATCTATCCTAAGTTTATCGGCAAGATGCACGTTGATCATCGTTCTCCATGAAGAGTGCACCTTTGCGGGCTCCAATTTCACGCCGCATTTCTCAAAGATGGTCTGTGTCAGGTCTTCCACCTACAACCATCATGATTTCGTACGAGTTTAGATCTTCATAAATCAAAATATCTACAGAATTCCATGCTTTTCCACTCACATTGACGGTCTGAGGGTGCAGCTGCACCATGACCTCAAGAACTGCCTCCAACAGATCATTCGTGTCTTCGAAACTGGCGGACGTGCCCTGGTGTTCTGGAGACCTGGAGACCGGTGACTGTCGATCAGCATGACTAATGAGCGTGTATCGGCGACGTCCAGTTCCTCTAATGTTGGTTATCTTCACCTGAAAACCTCACCCCCTTAAAGATGGTGTTCACGATAAATTTCACTTCCGATATCTCCACGGCTTACGGGAGGTCTGTTGCCCTATATAGCAAGGCATGCTTAAAAAAGACACGAAAGACGCGTTTTTGAGCGAAAATAGGCCCTCTCTTGTTTACGTTGATCTTAGAGCGTGGAGGAATTGACCGCTACAAGGATGATACCTATTAGTGCAATGAAGCGATCAGCTCACTTATCAGCACTTCCTTGACTTGATCATTCCTGTAATCTGAGTCTTCATTTGTTCATTCCGAGGGACGGATCTGGGGCACCAGGCGTGTCTGGGGCATCAAAACGCTTAATTGCAGCCGTTATTTTGCCGCTCCTGGCACGTTTTCTACCGTTCCTTCGACACTGGGAGCCTAGGATCCTTCTCCCCTATCATTTCACTGTGGAAAGTCAACGAGTATAATCATCGTGAACGCTGCCTTTAACCTTCAGCACATTCAAACAAGAATATCAATCTCTATTCCGTGTATAGTTCACTTAGTATCCGAACCACTCCTTTTCGAATATCCGACTGGATATCCGAGATTCGGATAATCCGATATCCGAAAATTCGAAAAAACGCATTATCTGAATCGAACCAATATCGGAGAAATTTAAAATCGACATTATCTGAATCGAACCATTATCCGAAGAGTCAAAAAATCGCATAAAATTCGGGTAAAATTTCGGATAACATCGGATAATTTTTGGATAAAATTGGATAAGATTGCACTAGGCCACGACCATTTTCCGTATTGCCTTCTATATAGCACATCAACCCAGGATTTTCCTCCTTCCGAAATCGGAAGAGTCGTTGCGGCGTGGGAAAATGGGCGTGGTCAATAGAGATGACCAAGTTTCTTGGTATAGTTGCTTTGCATACTCTTTCTAGCTACTTGTCCTTAAAAACCTGTGTATGGATAATACTGTGCCTCCCAACGACGATAGAGTAATTGAAGATTTGTTTTCATATTTTTATTAATAGGCATATACATATGAAGCTTGAAGTTTGTATGTGAACATGCTGCGAATGCAATGAAGTACTACTGTTTGCAGAAATATGGATGTTTTCAAAGGCTTGCCTCGACTACCTGGTTTATTTTTCACCGTTTTGCCTCAACTTCGTTCCGAAAATATCCGAAGTTATCCGAAATTATCCGACCGGATATCCGTATCTGAATCATTGGAAAAATAGCATTATTTGAATCGATCCATTATCCGAAAATTTGAAAAAGCGCATTATCTGAATCGAACCAAATCCGGAAAATTTAAAATCGGCATTATTCGAATCGATCCATTATCCGAAAAAATATCATCGGATAACAAGCATAGTGTATAGGTATTCATGTTGCTCAAATAATCATTTCACAGTTCCTAAATACGGCAGCTGAAAACAAGTTGGACTTGCACCAAAAAGCTTCAATTTTTCTCACCCACAACACTATTCTAGCAAAGACTCCAACCAAAAATAAACGCAAACACTGTATTTGGTTCACACATTACGCTCGTAAATTTTTTGGAAAAAAAGGAATTCTGGGGAAAATTTAAACCTTGAGAAAATTTAAAATGTCTTTTATTATCACAAGTTTGAATTTTTTTCCCTAACTGTCGCTCAAAAGAAGTTGAAACAATTTTTCATCTCGACAAGGGGATCGTAAAAACTTTTGAAATTTCTACAAAATTTCGGTCAACAGAGTGGGGGGGGGGTCGTAGCTCCGCAGAAAATCGGGGCAACAGCCTACTCAATCCTGTGTCCAAGAAGGTGCCAGCAATTGCGACCCAGGGTCAAGTGTTTTTATGCAGTTTCTAGATGTTAGCCAAAAAAAAAGAAATTTCGCGTCGGGAAGTGGATCATAGCTGCGGTGAAGCCCTATAAAACATAAGAGTGACCCTGTTCCGATACAAAGGGCAGCATATGGAGTAAGAGAAGGGCATTACTATCCATATAAGGTGGGGTTGCTGTCCGCAGCTGCAGCATACAACTTAGAGATACTCGTGCTGAAAGAAAAATTAATCGCGCCGAGACCCAGCACTAATTTGATTGCACTGCGTGTCGCAACAACGGCTGTTCGTAACTGCGGACCGAAATCTCCCTCCCATAGAACAGTATGCACTGTTGACTATAACCATTTTACGAAAGAAGAACACCACTGCGAGTCGCAGGCTATTTAAGAGCAGACTTAGAATAAGACAATGACGATCGTGGTTTCCGGCCTGCGCCGAACAGAATGTTAATGAATTTTGATTGTTCAGCTGAGCTGCTTCTTTTCGCAGATATTTCAGGCCTGAAAAGGCTCTAACTAGGGACGGCCCTACACTCGAACTACGGTCCCGAAAAACCTCTTCTTAAGGTCGTGAAGAGGATAAGAACAAACGATTTTGCCGTTTAAAATTTTACTCAATGCGCACGGGTCAGGGTTGAGCAGGGTTGCGACCGGTCGCAACAGGGGTTGTAAAATATCGGAAGTTTTTGAGAAAAATGAATTTTGGGGGGAGGGGCTCGTTTTTTTTTTTGGAAAAATTGGGGCTTACCTCCAAATCACTTCGAAAGGTAGGAGTAGTGAGTCGCATAGTAAGAAGTAGTACGTAAATTCTTTTTTTTACGTTTTCATTCTTAATCCATCTTTTGAAGCTCGTATAGAGAGTTATAAAAGATAAAACGGGTCTAAATGAGAGACACCGCCGTAAATTTGTTCCATCCCAAGGGAACGAAAAAATTTCGCAAAAATTTCGGTCAACAGGGGGGTCGTAAATTTTTGGTGACCGGTCGCAACGACCTGCTCAACCCTGGCACGGGTAGATCAAAAACGGCAGAAATTTGATTTTCGTTTCATGTATAAAAAGATGAAATACTCTTAGGCTAACATTTTCTTCAGGGGAAGGGGTCAATTGGAGCTCTGAGCTCGAATACGAGGTCCTTTCTCACTTTTTCAAAGGACACGTATGGAAGGTTACGGTAACTATAAGGCAGCGTCCATACGTGGCGAGAGCGTGCGATTACGCAAAATCGATGATCAGCAAGGGCACACGTTTTACTTGCCGCTCACGCGCGCTCCCTCTCGCGCGCTCGCGCCCGCTCGCTTACGCCAGCTCAGAGAAAGAAGCAGCGAGTTTCGAGCTTACTGCTCAATCATTAGGGTAGAAGACATCAAAGCTGTTGTAGAACTGTTGCCCTTGCGCCCCTTAACCCCGCCACAGAACACGCAAACCTTAGAAAACGATCAGCCGTTGCGCCGATTCGAGCGATTGATCACCCGGTCAATGATTGTCAATCGAATCAAAACGAGGTGGGGGTGTTTGCCAGACCCCTATTGCGGCACGGGCTACTCCAGCGTTGAGTAGCGATGAGAGGCGCACAGCAGCGCGAACGCACTCTCTCACCACTTACGGACGCTGCCTAATATCATACAATTACACCATACTTTTTGGCGTTTTTGATCTACCCAGGTGCATTGAGTTTTCAAGCTGAACATTCTTTCTTCTTACCCACCTCGCCCCCCCCCTCTTCCCAAACTCTCAATGGACCGTTTCCCAAAACTCCAGTTCAAGTCCAGTGCTGTCCCCAGTACGAGCCAGAAGCTATCCTGCACAACATCTCAAACTTTTGGATAGAAATATAGAGAATTTTTTAACTTTCATGCTTGAATGATAGTTTCATAGCCTGTATGTACTTAATCTGCATATCAAATCCAACTATTGTATTGTGAATTACCGCACCAACCTCTGAAATTCGCCCACTCTAGAGTTTAACCCCGTTCTCAGTAACAGAAGATCTTTCGCATCGATAATGATTTGGGGACGAATCGCCCTGAAAACTGGATATATCCTGCCAGCCAGACAAGGTCAGGCGGTTACTGTACCACGTGATAAGAAAAGGGTGACGTAAAAAATCCCAAAACGTGGGGATTTGGATTCGGGAGGACAGGTACGTAAAGCCTAGCTTGCTCGGATGAGTCCGGGCGGAGTAGGCAGCGAAACAGAATCTGAAGGGGTATCGCAGGAAATTCCGAAACTTCGACCACGGAGGGTCGGCAGTAGTTTGGCTGAGGTCCAACGAAACGGCCCCCTTGGCCCTTCCCGTAAGGAGTGGTCACGCCGTGCAGGAATTGGGAAATGTGTCTTGGGCCAACTGTCAGAATGTGAGGTGATTATGGGCGTTCCTCTTTCCACAGTCCTCCAGACCATCAAGGGAAATTTTTGGCCCAAAACGAAGGACAGTTAAAGGCAGCATACACGCTCGCAAGCATAGTCGAGGTAACAGCATAGATAGGTCCGCACGGCCCGTACTATGTCGTCAACGACGTTTGAAGCGCTGCAAACTGTCCAGGATGACAATATTTGACAATGTTTAAGCAATCTTGCCTTCCACGCCCGTATTTTCACACCCCTTCGAGTAACAGAATGAGAATCGATACTTGAGAAAACATGTGATAACATAGAATGATAGCACTATAAAAAGGGAGTGCAGTAGAGAAAAAACTCGATTTACCTCAATATAACATGTTTGTGGACTGATAAAATCCTCCATTTCAAGAGGTCAGCCAAAGTAGAGCGGCATTCTCGAGAGTGGACGAGAGTCAATAGGTATGCAGACATGTTATACTCAAGTAAACCAAGCTATTTCTCTCGTGCACTCCCATTTGATAGTGCTATCACTCTCAATTATCACACGTTTTCACAAGTATCGATTATCATTCTGTTACTCGAAGGGGTGTGAAAATACGGGCGTGGAAGGCAAGATTGCCTAAACATTGACAAATATTGCCATCCTGGACAGTTTTCAGCGCTTCAAACGTCGTTGACGACAAAGTACGGGCCGTGCGGACCTATCTATGCTGTTATCTCGACTATGCCTGCGAGCGTGTATGCTGCCTTTAAGGCTCCTCAGTACAGTGAGGAATGCAGTGTGGATTATGATAAATTAAATAATAATTACAGAAATTTTCGTTTCTCAAAACAGCACCTCCTGAGCTGTCGGGAAAATTTGCTCAGAATAGCGTAAATCTATTCGACATTTTCAAAAAATTTTGTCACCAGGAAATGGGGAGGGGGGGGGGGGGGGGGGCAAGTCCGGCTAGGTCCAGGAAAAGTCTGCTCGACCCTGCTGAGCGCTCAACCAGCCCTTCGGAGCCTGCCTTAGGAGAGGTTTTCAAGTCTCTCGGAGGAGAATGATTTGAGTTGCCAGGAGGACACACCCATGGCCCACCGCAAGAGAAACATGGCTGTTCATCCCGCGTCCTCTGAGAGCTGGCACTCTTGTTGCGGATCGTAACAGGAACTGCTCGCTTATTGTGGAGGGCCGCATTGATTCTCAAAGGGGAGAAGGATTGCACACACGTTCGAGTATCGGAAACGGCACCATCATTAGGTTAAAGCGGCTTTTGTGTGAAGGAGCCAGTGTTTAATCCTGTGAGTGAATCTGACCCATTATCGCTTCACAAACAGAACATGTGGCCCCACTAAGTCAGTTCGTGAAAGACCGCCCCCCCTTTAACTTCGAGCGTTATTGAGTCTGATGGAGCAAAATATGCCCACTGAAGGTATAATACTCTCCTACCGCTCACCCAGCAAACAATAAGAAGCGAGAATGAAGCATATTTAATGAAAAAAACTGACCAGGTCATGAAGAAAGATTTCAAATACTTCCTTGCTGGTCGCCACTTTGAAGTATTTGAAGCGCTCAGTCGGATCCCACTCTACCCCGTGAATCTCTCTGTAGGCCTCCAGCAACGATTCTGTCGTCGCGACCCCGTTGCATCTTCGAAAAGCCCTCAGGATCCTCTCCGTTCCCACTTTCTAGAAATTTCACCCATATTCTCAACTTCAATACGCACGAAAATACAGGAAAAAAAACCTACGGGGGTGCATTCAGTGAAAAATTCCTTCCTAAGATCCAGAGGCATGATATTTGATCCCTGGAAAAAAAGTAAAAATTGAATAGCAATCCCTAAAAAGGGTATGGGGGCCTGCAGAGTCCGAGTCGCGGCGTTGCTCACAGCGACAAACAGCGCTGGATGATGAAAATCGATTAATTTCGGCGACGTGGTGGGGGCACCACAGTGTTTTGACGACGCGACGATAATATTCGAAAACATTGTTGTCGTCGCGTCAAGGGTGACGCTCGCTGACAACTCGCCAACCGCTGCAACTCTGCAGACCCCTACGAGAAGAGGTTTCCACTGCCTAGGAAAAATGTTTTTGACAAACGGCGGGATCATAGGTTTCGTTATCTTAGCCGTGAAATCGAGTGCACGGTGACTGTAAGTTGCGGGAAAAACAACTGATTCGACGGCGAATAATGACGAAGTACCACTGAAATATTACACCAAGGGTGAACCCAAGACACTGCTTAGCCCGAGACTTACAAGGGAACTCCTCGTGGTAAGAAAGGCCATTCCAAATGAAATGCACCTCACGTCGAATGCGAATAAACCCCCCTCAGCTACCTGGAATCAATCTGAAGAAGATCTAGACCATCTTCTACGCTTCGTGACAAGGGAAGGGTATCTACCAATCGGGCAATTATTAGAATAAGCCAAAAAAAAATCCCAGATTTTGTTCAAAACTTGTATGTAGGGGCAATTCATTAAGCAGAACACGAATTTAAGTCGTTCGTTGAAATTCTCGGGTCTGCTGAAGACTACGTTAGACAAGATGTCATTCAGCTAGCAAATCCTACCTGAACACTTCGAATTACGCCAAATTTAAGTCAAACTCGTGTTCACCATTCCAAACAACCCCCATAGATGTTTTGAGCCAAAACTGTGTCTTTTCTTGAATTACTGTATACACACCATAACCTATCGAAAATCGATAAACAGACCTCAGACCCATGTTAAGCACTCCAAAAAGGGTTCGGCGCGGGGTGTGGAACTCAACAAAGGGGGTCTGAGCTGCGGAGGGGTGGAGGGGGGAAGGGGTTATCTCCGCAGGGAGACCAGTGCCCGTATTCATAGAAACGCGGGCACAGAAAGGGGGCGTAACTCTCCCGTGCCCGGTATAAGGCAAGCACTTTGGCGCCTCCCTTATCGAGATTTCATTAGTGGCGGCTTCTTCGCCACCTGTCAGAGCAGAGACAGACATGGGTAGCCACCCGCAAAGACGGAGGGGAGACCGCCGGGTAAGAGGCTGCTGTGTCTCATCTCTGCTATCAATGCATTCCGGCGCGCATAGCATACCCGATCTCAATTGTGCGGGTGGACGGGCCGAGCGCGCGCTGCCTACCAGGGAGATGATGATCATTATGTGAGACGTCAAATGGACGTACCAGTCAGTCGCTACTCTCTCCGTCCACCGGCTAGGTGGCTACGAACCCTCTGCCCACCAGCCAAGTAATTGGGAGCCTTCCTGTCTACCTGCCGGGTACCCAGGGAGGTACAACAACGACAACTCGACCAACAGCGGTGGATTTTAGACCTTTCCGGGAAGCTTCCAGTGTTTCAGGAATACGGTCACAGGTGGGCCATTCCGAGTGGGGTACACACCATGGCTGCGCGTTATGATGTCAACGTGTTACGCATTAACGGGATAACACGGGTTTTCTAATAATTAACGATTTACACTATTTTAACGAAGAGCAAAACTTAGGTGTTGTTACCTTAACCGCTTAACGCGTTTTTTTTTTCGAAAATTTACGATTAACGCTAAACGAAAAACATAATATATGTTCGATAACCGCACACCCCTAGTATACACTGTTTAGGATCATTCTTTTACGAAGAGAGAAAATTGACTATACCTTCCAACTTACATGGAATGTTCTTCTTTGATTTTTACAAAAAAAACCGACAAAATCAAGTTGTTGGGAAGAGGTCCAAGACAATCGCCAAAAATTTGACCAAATCATGCTCCTGGGAGGGAGGGTCTCGAAAAAATTGGCCTTCTTCACACCTCGTGCATTACCCAGTTCTAAAAGTCGACAACATCGCGTTTTTCTCTCAAAATAGTCTCTCGATGGGGAGCTTCGAACATGGGACTCTCGAAAATCAAAAAAACGCACCTGAGATTCGTGATCAGCATCCTCTAATGACGCCCCATAATGAAATTTAAAGACAGATCTTAAATACTGGCTCATAGGGAGATCGCACGGTAAATATCCACCCCTACACCAGAGTTGGCTAAATGGTTGACTCTTAACACCATGGTTGGTCCGTAGGAATTCAGTTAAGGAGAGGCTTAGATGAGACTTAGCACCATCACTGAGTCATTGGATTTGCTAAAGGCGAGGCTTAGGTGAGACTCAATGCCGTGGGTGGTTCTCAGGAATTCAGCTAGACCAGGGTTGAGAGGCTGTCGCGCAGATTTTCGGCGCAGCTACGACCCCCCCCCACTGTCGAAAATTTTGGAAGAACTTGAAAATATCCTACGATCCCCTTCGACGTATGGACATTTGTATTCAGTCCACCGAACAACCCCTGAATAGAATTTTTTTAATAAAATCTGATTCTTTGCCCAAAATACCGTGCACCCACCGTAACGAAGACTTTCATTAAAGCCTCTGCAGACGCAGCTCTTCTCGCGCTGCAATCTTGCTATCAGAGGGCGACTATTACTACCTCATTTTTGCCTTCCCAGTGATTTGGAGAAAATATTTCTTTCTCAAAAATTTCCCAAAATTCTTACCACCCCTCGTTGCGCTGAATCGCCACCCTGCTCAACCCTGAACTAGACGAACAAATAATGAGCGATTCCCTTCCCACCACCAAGACGTCCTGGAAAACGTCCTCCCTAAAATTGTTGAGGATGGATAGAGCAATCGATAAAGCCGAAAAAAAGACACTCTCTCCAATTGATCACCATGACAGCAACCTTCGTTTCTCAAAAACGAAAATCGACTGGCTAGCACATCTGGCAACTGTCTTTTTCAAAGGCTCTTTAGTTGGTGTTTTAACATTTTCGACTTTTCTATATCCACCCTAGGTCTCCCGAGAGGCGAAAAAATGGTCTCAAGCCAAATTTAGTGGTTTTCGATGAACGGAAACCAGGGTTAGCACATGTACTGAGCAATCGAATGGCGTCTCCTGAAGACAAAAACTCCTGCCACGGTCATAGATTTGGAGAAAGATTCATTACCTTGCTTGTACAATGGCAATGATGGCAATGCTTTCTCTTCGTTGATACGCATCTACATTACATCAGTTGAGCAAATTAGAAGAAAAGTAAGAAGATGGTAACATTACAATATTTCACTACGAAGCTGAACTTCTAGTACAATAAAGTGAGAATACTATTATGTTAGATAAGGCGAGGGAACTTTCATACACTACAAGGATTCATGGAGTAAAGATTGTGCGTTTAAAGAGATCGAAAAAAGCGAGTTAAAAGAGACACATGGTAGATGAACAAATGAATCAGTGCATTCTACAGATGTTGCACGGCGTTAGTCGAAACCGCAGATGGCCCTTCCCTGGTCGTTAAGTAATCCATAATGTTACCCTCTGAGCCATGTTCTCTCTGGCCCCCGTCCGACCTGGTCAAACGACTGAGTCCAACCCGATCGATACGCACCGTAATAGTGACACACGGGTACAAAAACGCACTCCTTGAGCCCGTCATCGACCCCTGTGCTCCACCCCCTACGGCGAACAGGGCGGCTTATACGTACGCGTGTGTTACGAAGGGGCTGGGGCAGGGTATGGCTTTGGGGCGTCGGCGCGTTTGATGATCGCAGTGGGCTGGAGATCATCAATCAGTGGTGTCTTGTGTTCATCCATACGTGGCGAAAACGCTCCTCTCGCTCTCCAGCGCTCCTCAGCGCTCTCCAACGCTGATAGGTGCCCGTTCAGGCAGAAAACACCGGCAAATGCATCCTGGCTCGTTTTGATTCGATTGAAAACGCTTGACCTGGTGATCAATCAGTCCAATCGTCTCGTTTGCTACTCATTTATCACGGTTTGGGGTGAACTTGGTAGGCGTATTAGACATGAAAGCATTGGTTTAGAGTTAGGTTTGACTTTTATGTCTAGAGGGATAACGCAAATGGCTTGAGAGTGGCTGCATCTCTCCCGAACTAAGGGGCTGAGCAGAGTGCCACCGCGGCGCGGTGCGGTCTGATGATGGAGAGCCGTATTGATAGATCGCCGCGATCTATCAATACGGCTCTCAATCATCAGGCCGCGCCGCGCCGTTGTGGCACTCTGCTCAGCCCCTAAGCGTGAGTGAGCGAAAGGAGGCGTGAACGCGCGGTAGGGGGCATGAGCGGCTAGCAAATCGTATGCCCTCGATGAACATCAACTTTCCGCAATCGCGCGTCCTCGCAACGTATGAACGCTGCCTCAGCGGGGTCTCGGTTACCCCACCCTCTTAGATAAGGTTGGCCAGGGAACGATTTCTTAGTGATCTCCAGCCCTCGCACTGCCACCATCAAACGCGCCGACGCCCCAAACCCTGACCCAACCCCCTCGTAGCACTCGTGTAAGTGTATGACGCTCCGCCATAGATTGCTAGTTTCGCAGAGGATACGGGTGGCGTTGGGGACAACCGGTCACAGACGGCCAAGGTAGGTTTTTCGACCGAGCCTGACAGAGGCCTTGCTGCTTAGGGCGATTTCAATCAATTGAATATATGAATACAAGATACATTGAGCTGGGAAACAGCTTTATTCTCCCAGCATCAGTTGTTTTGCCCGCAGGCAACAGTCCCCAAGCATTAAGTTTTACGGCCAACCCACGAATAATGTTCTTGTAGACCCCACCTGCACTCCGGCGGGACACTGGGAGAATAAAAAGACAGCGTTCACTTTCGATCACTTCCACTAGTCTCAGGTACCCCAAAACGAACATTTATACAAAGAAAAACGCGGCGGAAAACTGCACCGTATACTGAATCGTTAAGGAACCTTATCCGATTGAATTTTCGCCAAGATCCACCAGCTGATTGTCAAAATACTACGGAGAAATGAGTGAAAAGCTCAGCCATACCAGGAGCAGGATAATAAAAACTATGCCGGAACGGAGTGATGGGAGAGCAGAGCGCGACAGAATACAACTCGAAAGCCCCCGAATTTCCTGTGTAAATAGCGGGATTCTAGGTAAGATTGCGCATTTGTCCAAGTCAAGCAGCGAATTTTCATCTCGCCGGAATATAACGACGACCTAATCTGTCACCTGCTTGCTAGACGAACTGCTCGGCTGCATGCGTGAATAGTCATGAGGAGCCATATTCCTTGGGGGAATGGGCTGAACCTGAAAAAAAATCGTTCACGATGGTAGTTTCGTGCATAAACCACACAAATGTGACTAAGACCAAGTGCATACTTCGCGCGACGAGCAACGCGACATAATGTTTGTCATCTCTATCAACCGAAAAATCGATATTGTTGATACGCACAGTCACGGTCGTGGGAAGTATGTACAAGGCCTAAGGCCGGGATCGACACGATGAACTAATGTCACCTGCTTGGGCACCATGAATGCACACGCATGAGGGTTCACATTCATAGGGCGAACTGGATTGGTCTAAGAAAAAATCGTTCACTATGGTAGTTACGTACATAAACCACAAAAAATATTGAATACGCCCGGGACATACTATAGTTAGATCCGCGGCCTGTTTCCTCAAGAAAAAACGTGTAAATTCAAATCGCGGCTTCAATCTCTGAGAATTAAACCGCCGCGGTTTGAATTTAAACCTTTTTTTCTTGAGGACACATGCAATTGTTTTGATGAGCACAGTGGCAGTCCGCAGAATCATAAGGAATGAGAAGCTCGTCCGAGAACGGTTTCAATCTTCGTTTTTTACCTCACTACCGGAATTTTGAACAAATAAAGTCCATGTCAGAAGGCGGTTGTGCAGTTGCGTATTTTCACTCAGCATACTGTAGCACGCAACTGCACCACCGTCTTTTTCCGTTGCTGTGGATTTTATGTACATCGCAGCGGTCGTGCTCATCAGAACAATCGATTTCCTCTGCTTAGTACCACCGCGATCGATCGATGCTTCTTTTTATCACGCGCCCCCGTAACGGGAGTATGAACCCGGCCAATGAGTTCAATCCCGTTGAAATCGATCAACGTGATTTCATTCAACTTAATGTTACGTAAGGAGTTTCAGCCAAAAGAACCAGTTTTCTCGCACAGCAACCACGAATATGCTTTCGTCAACAGCGGCATTGCAAAACGTGTACTATATAATCCATACATCCGATTCGTCCTTAAAGCCCAGTCTGGAACGCATCGCAGGTTGTAGCGTTTGGAAAGCAGCAGGCATATTCGAGGAGGGTGGTCCCGCCAGAGAACGTCTCAGCCACGGCAATGTATTGCCATTGTTTCCGCTGATGGTACTGGTCCTTGCATCGATGTCCTCGTTCTGAAACGGAGCCTTCGTATCCGAGTAGATAGACGAACTGGCAGTCACGTTCAGTTCTCCTGATACATCACATACGCGACATGCCATTGAATAAAGTTATTGAACATTGCGAATCATTGCATGACGACTCGGACTTTGAGGCGGTGCTTACCTATCGGTACATGTGGATTGGCCGTAAAATGTTGAGGGCAGGTAGGCTTATGACTCTAGAGTTGTGCCATGCAAACCGCGGTAGTTTTGGTTTCTACCTTCCTTGGCCATGCTCACTTCCGGTGTATAGAACGCCAGTCAAGCTTTCGGACTTCTAGGGACACAAATGCAGCTCCCTTGATCGAGTCTGTGGGTGTGCCTGGGTCTCAAACAGTCGGGGTGTCCGAATCGGCCACGATAGGCTTTCGATTTGACTTCGAAGCGGTGTGGACGACGATACGGCCGCGTACTTTACTCGAGCCACGTGGCCTTATCGTCGTCGAAGTGAGAAGCACGTGCCGCAAAACATAGCCATTTCACTCGGCCACTACACGCTTTCGATTCGACTACGATGCAGTTTGGACGACGAACGAGCCACGATGCCCAAGAACACGTTGATAGATCGCTCCACAATTGATCAATCGCTTATCAGCCGCACAGCACTTGTATAAGGGGCCCATCCCATAGAGAGCGCAGTCGGCTTTCCGGGGCCGCTCATGGAAGGCGACTACGAGTCACTATATAAGCGATTTCTGACCGCTGAGGGGGTCTCCCCCCACGGTCCTCGGCGAGGAGAGCTCCCACGCCGTCGACCGAGGCGAGGGTGATGTCCTTGTGGCGTACTGCTGGGGGGTAACCCCCTGCTGTGCGGGCCGTGACCTTATCCTTTGTTAGGGGGGGGGGGCTCCCATCGCTAGGGTGGGACATCGCCCCCAGCGTCACGTGCTTCTATTATAGGACGACGTGGTGCAGCGTGGGAAATAGGGTGCGGCAAAAGTTTTGCCTCTCTGCGCCACGCAGTCCTATCGAACAGGCAATGTGCTCCTCGGATCAGCACGTGCCGCTAGGATAGTTCCTTTCAACTCGACGAGACATCTGATTAGAAAGCCTATAGTGGCCGAATCGGAACTCCCCAGTATCCGAAGTCGTGAAGTCAACATAAACGATTTATTACCGCAGTTGACTAAAGCCGCAGTTTAGCGAGCTTCCAGCAGCATCAAGAAGATGCTCCGATGAAGACGAGGAACATCCGGCACTCTGCCCACCAAACCGATCTCTTTTCAGCTTCTTCGTATACTTCGGGGACTTCCTACCCACTCTTGTACAGCCAATCAGTTGACCAAGCAAAAAATACAACTAACAGTGGAGGTATGTATGAAAAGGTCCTACCTGTTGGGATCTTGGCGGAAGGGCTGGTCTGGGAAGGTTGGCGAATCCAAATCCAAAACTCTACAATACGAAGCACGATTAACGTATTCAATTTTCCAAATGCACAGGTTCCATCGCAGCCAGTAACCAATTCAGAGGGGCCATGCAAAATCCTCCCCTAAGCGCACAATCATCGCAGGTGACCGCTGTGGGCCACCTGTGCGATCAATATGCAAGCACGCGGTGCTACACAACCTCTCGCGCGCAATCGGTGACTTCCACTGATCCAAGGTCAAGCGGGGTTGCGAATTTTCGCAACTGGGGATGGGGAAGGGCTGCAAAAATTTTGGCCCGCAAATAAAGGTTAGGGGGTTCGCAAAAATTTCGGTCCAAAAATGAAAATTTGGTGATGATATTCGCGAAATCTTCGATATTTTTGGCCACCAAAGGAAAGGGTCGTAGCATTTCTCAGGTTTTAGACGCTGGAGTCCGACTACTGAACGATTTTTCGGCGTCTGACAGTTTAAGTAATCAAATATAAACTGCCCAGAAATGGCGCCTCAGGGGGGGGGGCGCAAAAATTTTGGATTCTGGAAAAATACTTTGATGGTGGGGGGTCGCTCCGATTTCGAAAACTACTCAACGCCCCGCTTGACCCTGCACTGATCTTTTCTAAGCAGGCCCCATCTGTCCTGATGAGACTATAAAAGCTGAACAGGCAACATCAGTCAGCATTTTCCGAAAAAAAAATGAATCGTGTCCTAATCCGGTTACCCTTTCCCTCCGCAGGCGTATGCAGAGCAAATGTTCGCACTGGGTCCATGACCTCTAGTTGAATACTTCAAGCCAAATCTGGAAATTTTACCTCTGCACCATAAAATCCCCTGGTGACCTTACCTTACTTACCTTTTCGCGGCCAGAACGCCCATCTTTGAAATCCCCCAAAGCCCTAAGCAAAATTCGAAAAGGGATTAATCACGTTGTGTTACACACCGCTGCCGAGATGTCGTACGTTCACGCCGTGGCAGTGTGGAGGAAAGAAGATCACCTCTATGCAAACCGACGTCACCCCCTCCGCGAAGAGGGTTTTTGTCATGGGAGAGGTGCTGGCCGGCCGCAGCTCTCCTTCGGATTCTCCTGCAAAGGGCCGGCGTGGAGAGGAATCCTGGACCCGCTCAGAAGTACCTATGCGCCACGTGCGGCAAGGATGTTACCAGGAGACATACCAGCGTCCAGTGCTTCGGATGCCAAAGGTGGGTGCATCTCTCCTGTTCGGGTCTCAGTTATGTGAGGCATAATAGCTCTGCTTTTCGCTGTGTTTTATGCTCTTCACCTACCAACTCTGATTCCTCTTCCTCAAATCGCCCCCTTTCCATTGTACATATCAATCTCAACGGCCTTCGTACTGAACTTTCTGAGCTCTCTCTCTTCGCACGTACTTACCATCCAGACGTGATCATGGTTCAAGAAACCAAGCTCTCTCCATCCCCTACCTATCCTCATCCTAATATCCCGGGCTACACTGCCTTCCATGCTCCAAGGTCAGCTCTTGGCGGAAGAGTTTCAACCTTTGTTTTATCCTCTCTCCCCTCCCACCTCATACCAAACACCCCCACGGATGGTACTCTCGAGTACCTTCCAATCCATCTCCCTCTTAAAACACCCCTTTCTCTTTTCAACATATATATTCCCCCAACCACCTCATGCCCCTCCTACAATCCCAACTCAACGATTATTCCCTCTCATCATCAGTTGTTTTCGCGGGCGACTTTAATGCCCACACCTTCTGCTCGTCCCTTGGTTCTGATGCTAGAGGAGAAGAAGTCGAAGATTGGGCAGAGGAGTGCGACCTGGTCATCTTAAACGATGATCAGCCCACTCGTCTCCCTGCCAACGGCCGATCTTCTAGCCCAGACATAACTCTTATCTCGTCCAACCTTTCCAACGCTTGCTCATGGTCTACCTCAACAACATTGTCTAGTGATCATGTTCCCGTCTTTGTGCACATCGATCTCTCAAATTCTCTTGCTCCTTATTCTGGTGTTCGTCAACGTTCTTATCTCAATTTAGGCCAAGCAGACTGGTGCCTGTTCAGTGAGGTTGCGCTACGCCTAGCGGCTGATTACCCGTGGAATGGCAATGTGCACCAGAAGGAGCATCACTTATCTGATGCAATTCGCAGGGCCATGAAGGCGGCTATCCCTGTTGGCCGAGTTAAGACGTTCTATCCAAACGTCACCAGAGAAATTCTTCAGAAAATCAGGACTAGAGATGCCAGAAGAGCAGTTGACCATCTAGACCCTGTCGTCGCTCAGCTGGATGGTGAGATCAGAAAAGATCTCGACCAGCACAAGAAAGAACAGTGGGAAAAATTCACAGAACAGTTGAATTTCAAGACGGACAGTGGAGCTACTTGGAAGGTGCTTCGGAAACTATCGGGAAAGAGCTCGCCAGCCACCATCTCCACTATTGAGTTCGGTAATAACGTTTTCAAGTCAGGAATGGAAGCCGCCTACTCTCTCGGTAAAAGTTTCTTTGTCACGAGCACAAGGCGAGGTCCGCAAAATAGAGTGACAGTAAGAGAGCTGTGCCGCCTCCCGCTCATGAGCACGGCCGATGCGTTCACTGTGGCGCAAGTAGAGAAGATTATAAAGGACATGCGGAACTCCAAAGCTGTCGGTCCGGACGGCATTTGTCCTGCTGTACTGAAGAAACTCCCGACTGAGATCCTTCCGCTCATCGTTGATATGATTAACACTTCGTTTAGCTCTTGCACTATTCCGCAAAACTGGAAGACAGCCAACGTCATCCCGTTGCCCAAGCCTGGCAAACCTCAGTCATCAGTAAAGGGATACCGTCCCATTAGCTTGATGTCACCTTTCGCCAAGGTGGCCGAAAAGCTCATTGTCAAGGATCTAGCGGAGCACAACGAGAAGCAGTTGTTTCAACATGGGTTCAGGAGGCTACATTCCACAACTACGGCGTTGCTAGAAATTACCAGCTATGCTATCGACGGGTTCAACTTTAACAAGCCATTGAGAACTGTAGCTGTTGCGTTGGATCTCACCAAGGCATTTGATACGGTTAACCTTGGAGTCCTGTCAAGTAACATTCTGGAGTCGTCAATACCATCTTGGCAGAAGCGCTGGATATCGGCCTTTATTAAAGGTCGGCGGGCAAGAGTCATGTTTCAGAACCATGTCTCCAACAGTATTCCTATGGCAGCTGGAGTCCCTCAGGGCGGAGTTCTATCGCCAGCCCTCTTCAATCTGTACCTCGAAGATATGCCTGAGCCTCCACAGGGCATCAAGGTCGTCGCGTATGCCGATGACATAACAATCATGTGTCGAGATCGGGACTTACAGGTGGCCGCCAATATGATCAACGAGTACCTGATCACACTGAAGAGTTTTTTCGACCGCAAGATGCTAAGTATCTCTGCAGCCAAGTCGTCAGTGTCCTTTCTCACGACGCACCCATCCGAGCACAGCGCTCATCCGGATGTCGTATGGGATGGAGACCGTTTGCCTGCTGCTCGCTTTCCAAAGCTGCTCGGTCTTGTGCTCGATCCGTCACTCAAGTTTCATAAGAATACCGAGCAGAAGCAGGCAGTCGTTAAAGCTAAGCTCAACGTTCTCAGGGCCCTGGGCGGCACTTCGTGGGGTAGCAGCAAGGAGACTATACTCACAACGTATAAGGCAATTCTGCAGCCCGCCCTGGAGTACGCCGCACCGGTTTGGCAGCATCTCGTCTCAGAATCCTCCTGGACAAAGATGCAACGAGTACAAAATGCTGCTCTCCGTATCGCCACCGGATGTGCAAGGAGTTCCCCAATCGAGCACCTGCATGTTGCGACCCGTCTATTACCAGTGAAGGAGCACTGTCAGCTCCAGGCCCAGCAATTCCGCATTAACATTATAAAGCAACCAAATCACCCGTCGTGGAGAGTGCTAAACCCCGTGAGAGAGAGAGAAGTATAAGAAAGCCACTCGCCGATGCTCCAAACAAAGTCAATTGCAAAGATGGCACGACTCACAGCAAGAACGACTCCGTCTTTTGCGCGAGGAGCACACCAAGTTCGTACGGTGTCCTCTTGTGAAGGTGACCATAAATCGTATACTAGGAGATATACCGCCCCCCGTCTGCACCTCAGAGTCTCAACTCGGAAGAAGGGCGAGATGCACGCTCGCATCATTACGCTGTGGTCACTCTGCAATGCTAATGTCTTATGTCAGCAAGATTGACAGCAGCAAATCTGATGTGTGCCCGGACTGCGGTATCGTCGGCCATGATACCGCACATTTATTCAACTGTCCGGAGAGACCTACCACGCTGACACCAATGGACCTATGGACGAATCCACTACTGGTCGCCCAGTTCCTCCGCCTATGACAAAACCCTCTATGTGGCTGCAAAGAAGAAGAAGAAGTGTTACACACCTGCAAGAATGAAAACATGGTTTTCCAACCATCGTGGGCACAAGAAGAACAGTCCCTAGTCAATGAGCGAGGGGAGTCGTCTCTCCGGCCAAAGTGGCCATCGCCGTGCCTGACTCTGGTTCGTGGGTTGAGGAGGGGGGAACAGATATTGGGATTGAGGAGGATCGGGGGACGAACTTTCAGAAACTTTATATAATTGCTCGAAAGCATGTGTTTCAGTCATTTTTGGCGTAAGTATAGATATGGGTTGCTGAAAAAAAGGGGGGCGATGAATGAAAGCAGCCTTCGGAGCGTGATGTGGAGCCCCTCAAGAGGGGTCTGAGCTGCGGAGTGTGGAGGGGGGTCTAAGCTCCGCCGGGAGACCAAGTGAACTATTCTACATGAGTGTAAACACTATTTCGACTAAGTTTTTTTTACGATGAAATTGATTATACTTTCCATTTTACGTGAAATGTTCCTCTTCTTTGAACTGCACAAAAAAGCCCATGTCATACTCCAGGGGGGTCTAAGAAGTCGCCAGAAATTAGACCAACTTATGCTCCTGGGGGGAGGGTCTGAGTAAAATTGGCCTTTTCCACACCTCGTGCACAATCCTGTTTGGAAGTGAGGGACCGTATTTCCAGAATGTTCAAAAAAAACTGCTCAGCATCAAGCTTTCAATCTCGAGATTTTCGTGTGAGCGACGAATGGGCCCACGAGTTGTGGGAGGGTTATAGAATGAAGGTGAAGAGGACCAACAGGGATCGTGCTTGTGGGATCTCGACAACACAGCTCAAAAAATCGGCTCATTCGATTTTTTTGTGCAGCTGAATAATGTCCTCGCCGGCATTAAGAGAACTTTTGAGTAACCACACCACCAAGGTCATGCTTTCAATGAATAGCTCGGCTTGAGGACAGTGCACTGCACGAGGTGCGGAGAAGGCCAATTTCGCTCAGACCCCTCACCCATAAGCATTAATTTGTCCGTTTTTTTTTGCAAAATTTGAAAAGAACAATTTATTGAAAAAACAAGATAATAACTGTGGATTGGATCACGGGTGAGAGTTTTCTTGACGAGGTACTTGAAGTTGCCTGCGTTGGTGAATGACCCACTTGGCCTTCCGGCAGAGCTGAGACAGCCCCCCCCCCTCCACACCTCTTGAAATCAGACCCCCTATGGAGCTCCACACCCCGCGCCAAATTCCACTTGAGGAGCTCAAAAAATGCTGACTGATATCGCCTGGTCTCTTATGAGCCGCATCTGCAAACCCAAGCGCCCACATCTTCGACGTGAAGGCTGAAAGAGAAACAAAACGTACCGTCGGTCTTCTCCCACTGAATGAGCGCCTACTATCCGTGTTCCTTTGCGGATATACCCTCGTATCTGTATCGATCCTCGCTCCCTTCTTCTTCTTTTTATTCTGCCTGACAATGAGGTTGGAGATGTCTTGCGAGGCAGCACTGCCAGCAGACCTGCTAAATTGCGAAGCAGTTAAGTTCAAGTAGTTTTTTCTCCGAAAATCAACTTCGTCTCTAGCAAGTTCCTAGCTCGGGTCTAAAGACACTAAAACTGAATCGTGCCCGACAATTTGAACCGTAGGTACTAAACGTCCAATTTAGTACCAGTTTCGGTTTTCTACAGTACAAAAACGGCCTTGGCTGCAGTGGATTACTGATTTTATATTATTGAGACCAAGTTACTTTGTATTATGCGGCCCTGATTATGTTCTTAAGGAAGACAACTGCCGCTATTGGGTACGTTCACTGTAATTAGAAGCCTCGTAAACTGCTTAGAAACTCGCGGCTCGCGACGTGCGCTCATTTCGGGCCATGCTCGCCAACCGCTCACCCCTCATTTTGAAGTACTCGCCACCCGCTGCCCACTCGTCTCCGCTCGAAACCCGCTATGGGTGCAGCGGGTCGAGAGCCCATGTAAAAGTGATATAGCGGGGTCGCGAGCTCTTTGCGAGCCAGTCGCCCGTTGTATTTTGAAAGGCTTTGTCAGCGTCTCTCTCTCTCTTCTGCATCATTTTCTTTTTTCTATTTAAAATTCATCTACTGTTCTACGTGTTTGCTGTGACCCGTTGACAGACCGTTTGTTCGACCTTGCGAGGCAGCTCGTAATTATGTAATGCCTTAGGTGTACCCTCGAGTATCCTAGATAGGTGTTAATGACTCGCACTGGAATTCCCGAATGATCTCCATTGTCACCATATTGCTATCCTCATGTCGACGAGTCGTTCAATACGTTTCCTTTACCCATATACAATTCTTGTATGATGACGAGTGAACCATTATTCTGTGAAGGGTTTTTTGCCCCAGGTGATAGACCACGAGGTTTTTATTTGTCTTGGGTAGGTTAATACATTGATCATATACGGGTTCGAAAGTAGTTTCTTCCGGCGGAGAAATCGATTGTAGAAAAGGGTGTCCCACCGGTGGGACACGCGGTCCGATGAGGTAGTCAACGCGTGTCCCACCGGTGGGACACGCGGTCGTCAATGAGTTAACGACGCTAGCTTAATGACATTTTGACCACTGTAACCCAAAATAGCCCTCAAATACCGACAATCCGGCTCGTATTTAGAAACCTTAATGAATCCAAAGAAAAATTTCAGGCGAAATGTGAACCCATCAGCTTGAATAAAAGCAGCTGCAGAAGCAACATCCCGAATCCTTCATACAAAAAAGGTTAAACGATTTCTGTTAAGGGGAGTAACCCTTGGGTAGAGCGAGGAGACGTTATGGAGAATGCAGAAGGTTCCCGTATAACATTGGGCACCAGGGCTGTGCGTTTTAACGTGTTAACGCATTGACGGGTTAACGCGGTTTTTTTTCCAGAAAAACAACAATTTAAAAAAAAATTATGAAATCACACTAATTTATTTCGTTCACTGTGGAGGAATTATGGCACTGATTGATAAGGAACCTCTGATGATTTCTTGATTTTTACTGAGGGCAGGTCACATTTTTTGATATTTCTAACGGAATACATAGTTAACGTGTTAACACATTAACGGGTTAGCGTAGTTTTTTTATGGAAATTTAACGATCAACGCCTAACGAAAAAATATTTTCCAGCAACGCACACCCCTGTTTGGCACCCAAACCAGATATTTTACACCCACGCCGTATTTTCGTTCCCTCTGGAGGACGGATTGGTCAATCACTATACCACGGGAATAAGATCGAATCATGGTATAATCTTCAACATTCCCAGAGAAAGTGCGAATTATTTAACCCAGCTGCGCCCTTATACCCGGAGTATAATCGTTGGAGAATGCAGCCTCGGAAGCCACCCCCAGTTAGGGCTACAAACTTTCAACTTTTCCTGGCATACCCTCATTCTCATCTTCAACACTTTGTTTGTGTCCTATGAACACGCTAACTTGACTGAATAGAGAGGCCAGGCCAGCTGATAACACAAAAAAACTTACACTGCTTTAAACTGCCGCTTAGCTCCTATGATGGAGTCAACGAAGTACCCAGGGGTGGACAGAAGCTCTTCAACCGAATGGTAGCCAGCTTCGCGGCACTTTTCCAGCAAATCCGACAAAAATTCCTTCCTGAAAAAAAGAAAGACAATTCAAACTTTTCAAGCACTTTCCCACTTTTCGGACTTCTTTTCGGAGGTCGGATTTTTGAGCAGAGACTTGTCCAGGGGTTCAATTGAGGTACGAACACGAATATGAAGTTCGTTCTCCAAATTTTAAAAAAGATTCAGGTAGTTTACGGTACGTGTACCGTAATGCACTGAAAATTGGCTTAAGCCGCTCGGAAAAGACCGACGAAAGGCAAAGGGGTCACGTATAGTTTGTAGTGTGTACCCACAAAGAAAATTTGCAAAAATTTCTTACATGGAGGGGGACGCACTTCTGACGGGTAGATAACCAGGTCATGCCCTACCCAGCTTTGCTAACAAGGGAAATGTTTTTAGTGGTAAACGCATCTGCGAATGCGATTGGTATTGTTAGCATTTCTTGCAGCTCAACAGTAACACTGTGCAGTATCCAGCTCCGAGGTGCAGGTTCCAAGAAATTAAAAGCGTTTTTCAAGCTTAGCGAAAAACCTAAGGTACCCCCCCCCTCATCAGATATTTTGTATACCCACCGCAACCTGTCAAAAAATCGATAAACGGACTCCTGATTAGTGTTTATCACTCCAAATAACCCATAGAAAAACATTTGAGCCATTTCTCCTGTAGCGTTCCGGAAATCGTCAAAGTCATATTTTGCCCTCAAATTTTCCCCCGATTGGAAGCTTTAAAGGCAGTGTACACGATAAATTTCACTTCCGATATCTCCACGGCTTACGGGAGGTCTGATGCCCTATATAGCAAGGCATGCTTAAAAAGGACACAAAACACGCGTTTTTGAGCAGAAATCGGAATTCTCTTATTTACGTTGATTTTTGAGCGTGGAGGAATTGACCGCTAGAAGGATGATACCTATCAGTGCAATGAAGCGATCAGCTAATTTATCAGCACTTCCTTGACTTGATCATTCCTGGAATCTGAGTCTTCATTTGTTCATTCCGAGGGGGCGGATCTGGGGCACCAGGCGTGTCTGGGGCACCGAAACGCTTGTTTGCAGCCGTTATTTTGTCCCTCCTGGCTCGTTTTCTACCGTTCTTTCGACACTGGGAGCCAGGATCCTTCTCGCCTATCATTTCTCTGTGGAAAGTCAACGAAGATGATCATCGTGAACGCTGCCTTTGAACGACTTGAGTCGAAAACTTTGAAAAATCGACTGATAAAAAACAGAATCGTGATCAGCGCCCCAAATAACCCACCTGGGAGGATTTTTAGTCAAATCTGGATTTTTTAAACGCCTCCAGAGCCCTGTAATTGACAGGGCTCTGGAGGCGTAAACGCTCGACCGAAAATTCGTTCAAGTCAAAACGCCATCAGTCTGTACAAAGTTTAAAAAATGTGCCTTCAGCCAAACCTAGCTTAAAAGGGTAGTTTTGGGAGCTGAACACAATTATGAGGTCCGTTTCCGGATATTCGCAAGACTAATGCGCGTTTTCGGAGGTTCAAAAAGCACAAAAACTACCTTTTTAAGCTTGAAACTTCTCGGAACCTGCAGCTCGGGCAGGGTTGAGCAGCGTTGTGACTGGTCACAACGAGGGGTCGTAAAACTTTTGGAAATTTAGGGAAAAAATGAAAACTCGGGGAGGGGTCGTAAATTTTTTGGAAAAAAATAGTTTTTTTTTCAAACCACATAGTAAGGTAAAATGAGGTAGGACTAGTCAGTCGCGTGCGAGGTGTATACATTTTCAACAATATAAACGCAAATTATGTACAGAGAAGCTGCTTGGAAAATTGACATTTTGACAAAATTGACAATTAGACACTAAATAAAGCTTTGAAAGTTTTTGGTTCCAGAGGTTCGTAAAATTTTGGGTTTTTTTTTGAAAAAATGACAGTGGGGGGGTCGTAGCCGCGTAAAAATCGCCACAACGGCCTGCTCAACCCTGAGCTTGGGTCGGGATACTGCGCAGTTTTACTATGGATGTCCAAGAGATACTAACAATACAAGTGGTTTTTACAAATGTGTTTACCGCCACAAACACTTCCCTTATATGCGCAATTTGCTTCTCAAACTCGAGGGGTACGGCATTTGCGGAGACATTTTGAAGTGGTTGAAATCCTTCCTGACATCTCGTGATTTCAAAGTCAACATTGGCAACTTTTGCTCTCATCCCTTTCAAATCGCCGACGGGGTACCATAGGGTAGCGTTTTTGGGTCCATTACTATTCCTTATCTATGTGAACGATATCTCGGACGAATTGTCTAGCACATGTAAGCTTTTCGCTGATGATCTCAAAATATATCGCCTCTTCGAAATCCCGCTATCGATTTTCACGAACTTCAATGTGACTTGAATCGGCTTGCCGATTCATCCAAACAATGGCAGTTGCAGCTATCTGAGGAGAAATGCAACTTGTTGCACATCAATTTCCAACACGAATGCATCTTACGCCTGAACAATGTTGTGCTTCCGGTGCGCGAGACTATCAGGGACCTGTGTGCTCATTAGCACCAACCTCCGGTGGGAATCCCACTGCAAAGAAATCTCGAAAAAAGCTTCTCGTGTGGCTAATTATATACTCAGGTCCCTGCAACACCCCTGCCTCGAGCATTATAGGAAAGCATTCATTGTCTACTGCCGGCCATTGTTGTATTGCACGCAGATTTGGTCATCATCTTCGGCTGAAGATGACGAAATCGTTGAAAACGTGCAAAGACGATACTCGAAACGCGTTTTTATCAAATTATTTCCTGGACGAGAAAAGCCAGATTATACGACTAGATTAAAAATGTTAGGGATTGAAACCTTACGATACCGGAGAGCTGAGTTTGATCTACATTTATGTTACAAGATAGTTAATAGTTTTAGTGGCATTGCTTTTGAGAGCACTTTTGCGTTTACTCGCCACTGTGCTCGCTCTCGCCAACACGGTTTCCAGCTCAAACGTGCATTCACCACCAAATCCGGCGTACTGCATTCCTTTGCCTGCCGGGTTATACGAAATTTGGAACAAATTGCCTCTGGAAATTGTAGAAGCAAAAAAAAACTTTTCGGTTTTCAAATATCGCCTGTCCAAGTTTGATCTCAGGTCAATACATGGGACAGACGACCATTCATTTTGTTAGAGCCTTAAGTTCAGAGTGCTATCACTTTTACGAGTCGTTTTACGCGTGTTTTCCTATTTGTCTACCTCTTTACTTGCATGGTGGACTACCTGAATTCATTCATTCATTTATTTTATTTTATTTTATTTTACCGTACATGTGAAGCTACTAGCTCTTCACATACATCATGTATGTTTCTTTATTGCAAAATAAAGCGATTGATTGAAATTTCAATTCGCTCACACAGGAGGAAAAATGAGGAATGCATCGCCCACGCCCACAGAAACGAAAAAAAGGGCCACACACAACAACAAGAGCGACGGACTTCATTCAATGGTGGATACGGTAGCTCGCCAGCTACCGTATCCACCATTGAATTTGATAATAACGTTTTCAAGACGGGTAAGGAAGCCGCCTACTCTCTTGGAAAAAGCTTCTTTGTCACAAGTACACGGCGTGGTCCGCAGAATAGAGTGACAGTTAGAGAGCTGTGCCGCCTCTCGCTCATGAGCACGGCCGATGCGTACACTGTGGCGCACGTAGAGAAGATCATAAAGGACATGCGGAACTCCAAAGCTGTCGGTCCCGACGGCATTTGTCCTGCTGTACTGAAGAAGCTATCGACTGAGATCCTCCCACTCGCCGTTGATGGGATTAACACTTCATTCAGCTCGTGCATTATTCCCCAAAACTGGAAGACAGCCAACGTCATCCCGTTGCCGAAGCCAGGCAAACCTCAGTCGTCAGTAAAGGGTTATCGACCCATTAGCTTGATGTCACCTTTCGCTAAGGTAGCCGAAAAGCTCATTGTGGAGAATTTAGCAGAGCATAACGAGAAACAATTGTTTCAACACGGGTTCAAAAGGCTGCATTCTACAACTACTGCGTTGCTAGAAATTACTAGCTATGCAATCGACGGGTTCAACGCTTTGAAGCCATTGAGAACTGTTGCTGTCGCGTTGGATCTCACCAAGGCTTTCGATACGGTTAACCTAGGAATCCTGTCAACAAACGTTTTGGAGCCGTCAATACCACCGTGGCAAAAGCGCTGGATATCGGCCTTTATCAAAGGTCGACGGGCAAGAGTCATGTTCCAGAACCATGTCTCCAACAGTATTCCTATGGCAGCTGGAGTCCCCCAGGGCGGTGTTTTATCACCAGCTCTCTTCAGTCTGTATCTAGAAGATATGCCTGAACCACCACAGGATATCAAGACTGTCGCCTACGCCGATGATATAACAATCATGTGTCGAGACCGGGATATAAAGGTAGCCGTCACCAAGATCAACGAGTACCTGAAGACGCTGAAGAGGTTCTTCGACGACAAGATGCTAAAGATCTCCGCATCAAAATCATCAGTATCCGTCCTCACAACGGACCCATCCAAGCACAGAGCTCATCCGGAGGTAGAGTGGGATGGAGACCGTCTGCCTGCTGCTCGATTTCCAAAACTGCTCGGTCTTGTGCTCGATCCGTCGCTCAAGTTTCATAAAAAATACCGAGCAGAAGCAGGCTGTCGTTAAAGCCAACCTCAATGTTCTCAGGGCCCTAGGCGGTACCTCATGGGGTAGCAGCAAGGAAACGATACTCATGACGTATAAGGCGATTCTTCAGCCAGCCATGGAATACGCCGCACCGGTTTGGCAGCATCTAGTTTCAGAATCTTCCTGGTTTAAGATGCAACGCGTACAAAATGCCGCTCTTCGCATTGCCACCGGATGTGCAAAGAGTTCCCCAGTCGAGCATCTGCATGCCGAAGCCCGTCTATTGCCTGTGAAGGAGCACTGTCAGCTGCAAGCCCAACAATTACGAATCAATATTATTAAGCAACCAAACCACCCGTCCTGGAGAGTGCTTAACCCCGTTAGAGAGAGAGCCAAAAGAATGCCATTTGCCGATGCTCCATGCAAAGTTAACTTGCAGAGATGGCACGACTCACAGCAAGAACGACTCCGTCTTTGCGCGAGGAGCACACCAAGTTCGTACGGTGTCATCTTGAGAAGGCGGCGGTGAATCCTATACTAGGAGAAGTACCGCCCCCAGTCTGCGAATCCGAGACTCAACTCGGAAGAAGGGCTAGATGCACACTGGCATCGTTGCGCTGCGGTCACTCGTCAATGCTCATGTCCTACGTCAGCAAAATCGACAGCAGCAAATCTGATGTCTGTCCGGACTGCGGTACTATCGGCCATGATACAGCACATTTATTTCGCTGTCCGGTGAGACCTACCACGCTGACCATAATGGATCTATGGACGAATCCACTACTGGTCGCCCAGTTTCTTCACCTATGACAAAACCCTCGATGTGGCTGCAAAGAAGAAGAAGAAGAGCGACGGACTTCGATCAAAATCTATGTTTTGCATTCCTTATCGGTCTAGCCTCATACAGTGGTCGGCTCCAAACGATGGCTGCGAATAACGATAGAAAACAGACCCGAGAAAACTCGTTCACAAAATTTTCGCCGTTCTAATTCACAGTTTTTGAAGAGCTGTAACTCCGCTCGTATTCGGTTCTGAGCGATTTTGGAGAGAACATTGTGAGCTCATTATTCACTCCAAAGCAAGCAAAACAACCGGGAAACGCTTGTAAGGTTGGACTGTGCCTATAAGCGCTGACATTTTAGATTTCGCCAAACTAACGAAGAAAAGGTGTTTAGCACGGTTTCGACGCTTCATTTGGAAGTTGAGCAAGATTGGGTTTGATATGGTTAACGTAAGCACATTAACACCCGGCTACCGTAACCTGAAAAAATCTTCGAAAATCGGGAAGCGGACAATAGAATCGTGGTTATCACGACCCCCCCCCCCCTACCCCAGCAAAGAACTTTGGGCAAAGTTTCAATGAAACCGCAGACTTTAATGCCACCACAGTCCTCTGTAAGACGAGGAACTAACCTCTGACTGATGTTCACCCCTAACTACCCCCCAGAGTTTGTTGACTTGGAAACTAGAATAGTGCCTTTTTTCTATTAAAAACGCGGAAAAAACTTACCCGTATTCAAGGCACAACTTTCCGACCGTCATATACTCGTCCCTTGCGAGAGCAAAGGCGTACACTTCCGTGAGTATATACTTCTTTTTCTTATTTTCAAGATCTGCATCCATCATACAATCAAGTGGTTGTATTGCTGGAAGGAAAGAAGTTGAAGGGAAACGTTGGTAAACAAAATGAAACGGCAGAAGAACGTTGAAAAATTTTTCAAATTTTTACAGAAAATCGAAAGCGAGAGCGCAGACAGAAAATGGTCACTCAACCGGCCACTTTTGGGTGCACTTCATTGCAAATCGTAATGACCGGTTGAGTCCTCGACAAGTTTTGGAGGTGGAACTCGGTTTCCACCACCCGGCTAGCTTATTCGAGGTTTGAATTGAGACAGTGTTCGCGCACAATTTGAATTTGCATCGATTACATCATTCTTCGTTCCCTATCACCCGGTCGACCTCTAGACATGACACGTTGGACTTAGGGATGAGCGGAGTTTCGATTCCCGTTTTCCGAATTCTGATTTCCGTAGGTTTTCGGCCACGGAATTCCGCTTTCTGAAAAATGGTTGCGAAATTAGGAACAAAATGCGGGAATAATGTTAAATCTGCATTCATTGACGGAAGTTAACAAGCTGAGATTCGTCTACTTCTGTCAAGACTACCTAAAGCTAGTGTTCACTATAAAGAACCGCACAGAAAATTCAGAAAATAAAATCGAACTAGAATCTAGGTAATCGATAGAGCACGTACAAGTAGCGGAAGGGACAGAACCGGTCCACAATACGGGGATCAACTATCCCGCGAGACAGTGGAGATCTTAATGTTCAAATTGGAAAACAAACAGTAATCGAAACACAGAAAAGAATCGTTTGAGCACCGTCCCCCGACCTAGCCGTAAATCTTCAGATTGCACGCATAATACCCCATTTTTTCAGTATCATAGACATATCGATATTCAGACACGATTACAATCCTCAAACCGCAGAAATCTTCCATCGTAGGCTGACACAGCGGCGCAGGGTTTTCGTTGCAGGACCATCTGCCATCTTGCCGCATCCACAATTGCGAAAGGCTCCGCGTTGCTCTAATTCCTCACCGCGGAAGGCCGGCATTCTTGCGAAAGCGGTGATGAAAAATGGTACAAGAAGCATGTGGAATGAGATTTTAGTTTCCCGACGCACAGTTAAAACCCAGATAATCAAAAGGAATACTGCAATAACTTCTAACTGAAATAACTAGTAATATATAAATAACTTTTCGAAGTTTCCATTTAATTCATGACTTGTCATCAGTATGACGAGTGGAGATTGGCCGTAAATACAATGTGATATGTCCACAGTCGGACAATCTACACATGAAACGGGCCCGTTTTGATGGCATGGTATTCTCGTATTGGTTCAAACGGTTCCACGGTTTTAGGATAGAGGCTGAAGCTCCGGAAGAGAAAATGGGGGCAAAACACTCCGACTTTTGAGAATGACTTGAAAACCAGGAATGGGCGAGATTCAGTCGAAAGTGCTAATCTCCATTAGGGAATATTTAGCAATACTGCCCAACTGTGATAAAAAGGAAAAAAGAAACGCATCGCATCAACGCCTGAATCTCGCACACACTAGAGTTGGTACTGCTCCTGCTGTCTTCTAAAGTGTTCATGTCGACGTTATGTTATGTTAACTGAGATTTTAGTAAGTTGTGTGTTGAACAATAGTAATAAGTGCTGTCATTCTTGTGTTTGAGTAGTGCAAACCACATTCGGTAGCGATCCAGCGCAAAGAGTAAAGGACGGGGTGGAAACGGCAAGATGGTCCCGCAACGAAGACCCTGCGCTGCAGTGTCAGCATACGATGGAAGATTTCTGCGGTTTGAGCATTGTAATCGTGTGATATTCAGTGGTCGTATTCATGAAACTGCGCGAGCTTTCCTGTAAGGCTTTTGGAACCAGCCGGCGGACAGACTCCAGACCCCCCCCCACAAGACTCAGAACTTTTACACGCGTCACCGTCTACCGTTACAGACAATCGTTTCGGGACCACCTCGAAATCCACTGACAGTAATCAAAGACAAAACGAAGCGCAGCAAATCGCCGCGAAAGCAAAGTCAGGGTTCTTGCAAATGTGGTCTGCTGCGTGAGGATGACATAAATAGCTTGCCTAAAACTTCTTGTTGGCAGGTACCTAACATGAATTCAAATTTCTTCTCCTGATTTACGGGCAATTATATGTAGATTTATGAGCACGCTTACGCCTGTGACCCGAAATTGACTGAGATTTCACGCAGAAATGTGTTCTTAGACGCTGAGCACAAATTGGCATCAGTTTTGCAGGCTGCTAAATAAGAGCAGATTTTGTTGAGCATGTGTCCGTTCCGCTCGTATCCTGCTGTTTTGGTCTATATCGCAGCCTTATGGTGTGGTCCAATCGATTTCACAGAATCGGAGTAACTAATTCTTTACTATATGAATATATGTATATGTTTACACATATATACTCACAAAGAAAAAAGGACATCATTTTCTAGAACATTCGCATCGCTCTTCGCTTGCTGCCAATGTATAGCGGTGTGGTCCCGCCACGATTGTCTGTAACGGTGGACGGTGACGCTTGTAAAAGTCCTAGCTTCAACGTCTTGTCCACCCCCCCCCCCCCGGAAGCTCATGTAGTCTCACGAATACGGCCACTGATGACACCAGGGGTGGAAATCACGGAACGATAATCAAGTTTTACTAAACCACTCGGAAAGGTAGAGTGAGGCAAGAGGAGTGAGTCGTGTATGAATCTGAACAGTTTAAATGAAGATTAAGTAGTTTCAGAGACCTGATTATCCGTCCCAGCCTACTGCGCGGCGAAAACCGCCGCCCGCGCGGCAAACGTCCCGAACGCGGCGGTTAGCTCGTCGCGCGCGCCATTTCTCATTGGGTCGCGCTCACGAACCACCAAGAATTCAACTAAGCCGGTCTCTTCGTTCACGAGGTAACGAATAGCCGAAAAGTTCTGCCACGGAATACAATACGCATTATGTAATTAACAAATAGATGGCACAATACACATAGTTAATTGCCACTTGAAAATACGAAAATGGGGAAATTTCCAATATTTAGAGCAAACACCTATTAACCAATGATCAGGAGATTATGTCCAGAATTTAAAAACAATACCTTCTATAGGTAACATTCGGAATGTTTTGCTCCGCTATGTTTCGGAGGAAGAATACTGTGCTTCTCTGAGCCAAATTCCGGTCCGCAATTGCGTCTCAACACGCTTTGCGGCCGCGCGCTTTCGAGTCGGAAGAGTTTGCAGCGCCGCAGCCGCCGATCTTTTGACTCTAGGTGGGTTTTAAAAACTGGGAACGAAACAAAATTGGAGAAACCTGTATAAAAAAGGCATATAGAGTCGGCTTTGGCGCTGGAAACTCGACTGACTCGAACACGTGCGGCCGCGAACCGTGTCGAGACGCAATTGCGGATCGGAATTTGGCCCAGAGAAGCACAGTAATTCAGATTTTGAATTCAAGTGGTCGCAATATTATTTTTGACCGGACATGTACCTGCCCGAGATGGTTCATCGAGGAGCTGATGACAAATTCTTAGCTTTTGATTGCTGGAAAGGACCGCGCTATACTGTGCTTATCTGGGCCCAATTCCGGTCCGCAATTGCGTCTCGACACGCTTTGCGGCCGCACGCGCTCGAGTCAATCGGGTTTCCAGCGCCAAAGCCGACTCGATGTGACTTTTTTATACAGTTTTCTCCAATTTTTCTTAGTTTCCAGCTTCTAAAACCCACCTAGAGTCAACAGATCGGCGGCTGCGGCACTGAAAGCTCTTCTGACTCGGGAGCGTGCGGCTGCAAAGCGTGTCGAGACGCAATTGCGGACCGGAATTTGGTCCAGATAAGCGCAGTATGTTGTATTCAATTACCAAAATATACTATAATCCTTTGAAAATCAGCAAGTAAACATCGGATCAAAGTGTAATGGGGATCGGTGAAGAATGCGGAGTTGAAAACGATAAAATTCGAATTACTATTATAGAAATCTTCAGTTCTTAAATTGTCAGAGAATTTATCTAAGGCAGCGTAAGGATTTTGAACAAAACGGATTTGGACGGGAGACTTTTGGTATACGCGCCTCCGGCTGGCAGGAGACCGGCTGGCAGTAATACTGTAGGGTTACGGTAGCACACTGTAGCAGGTATTATTGACACCCGGGTGAGCGCCGCATCCGCGCCGCACCTCGCCTCACCCCACATCCTCCCACCGCCCCCATGCCAGCGACCCAGCGGATGACGGGGTCACGTCTCGGCTGTGCTATCCACATTAACGACAAAATCTGAATCGCGACGCCTCTTCTTCTGGCATGTCGCCAACTTTGACAATGTATGAGCTATAATTCGATGGGAGGTATGAATTTGGGGTAGTTTTTGACGCTGAATCGACCCTGTAATGGTTTCAAAACCCTAGCGAGGCTCGTCTTCAACGCACTGTCGTTTGATTCTGGTATTCTAGGGCTACACCTAGGTGGGCATATGACTAGTTAAATTGCAAATGTTTAAATATTCAATACATGCAGTTAATTACATTATTGCATGCAAATTACTAGGTTAAGGAAAAATTTTGGTCATAATCTGGAATAAATCGAATTATACTATGTACAAAGTTCAACAACAGGAATTCAAAAGATATGTGCTACTATGTACAAAATGTATCAGAATTCAACAAACTGTGTGCTACTATGTACAAAATATTGTTAATATTAAATTCCTGAAAATTCAGGAAAGTTCAGTGAAGTACGGTGAAATTCGCAAAAGGAACGGGTTATCAACGGATTCGTGGAAACTTAGTGATACAGAGGTTTCGGAGTAAAATTAGAAAATTCAGGAACATACGCTGATATTCGCAAAAAAAGGGTTATCAACGAATCCGTGAAAAAAACATCGTGATATATATGGTTTCGGAGGAAAAGTCGAAAAATCAGGAAATTACGGGGAAATTCACAGAAAAGGACGGGTTATCAACGGATTGTGGAAAAATCGTGATACAGCAGTTTTTGGTGAAAATTCAAAAATTTAGGAAAAAACTCGGAATTTGCAAAAAGAACTGTTGTAAACGGGTCCGTGAATAACTCGTGACATCGACATTTTCGGAGCGAAATTCGAAAATTCAGGAAAATACGGTGAATTTCGCAAAAAAATAGAACTATCAACAGATCCGAGGAAAATTCGTGATATTCCGAGTTCGAGTTCTCAGCGGTTCTGGCAAAGAACCAAGAGCTACAGGAGAAGGTCACAGCACTCAGCGCAGAAAACTCCGCACTCAAGAGTGCGCTAGCGGACGCTGAGGCTAAGCTTTCTCCATCACCCGCCCAGCGAAGCTCCCCTGTTGCTGACAGTCGTGTGGTTAATGGTAGGCATAGTGTTGACGCTGAGGAGAAAGAGCGGTTGCGCTCCGTGGTAGTATCAGGAGTGCCTGAATCTTCTAAGAAGCTGTCTATTGAGAGAACAGAAGATGATTACTCTGTCGTAGAAGATGTGTTGAATCATTTGAGAGTAGAATGTATCCCTTGTATGGTTTATAGGCTAGGGAAGCCACAGGCTGATCGACCCCGTTTGTTGAAAGTTGTTCTGCCTTCTAGCTATTACCAGAGCCTGACGCTGCGTAGGGCTCCTCGACTGCGATCCTTCTCCCGTGACGGGGTCTTCATAAGGCCTTCGCTCACAAAGGAAGAACTGGCACGCCGGCGAGAAGCTGCTATTGCGCGTCGCTCAACTGCAAATGTTGCTCGCTCTAGCTCGCAGCCTTCTCAATTCAGTACACCTGTTACCCATCTTGGCACGCTTCCTCACGATCCCAATAGGCTTGTTGATGATTCGAGCACGCTTGTTGCCGATTCGAGTTCACTAGTTGTTGATACTGCTACATTTTCTGCTGTTCCAAATGCAACTGCTCCGGTGGCGGAAAACGCGTAGGCTATCCTCGGGACGGATCTCGTAGTATTTCATGCTTTACAACAAATATACGTTCTATTGCAAAAAACAATGATTCTTTTTGTAATTCTTTTACAGGATAAAAACACTGATATTATCGCGCTCACAGAAACGTGGCTCAAGGCTGGAATTGAATTGGCGCCTCTGCTGGGGAACTGGAGTTCTCACTACGACATTCTCAGGTGTGACCGTAGTCGCAAGAGAGGAGGTGGGGTTGCTTTGTTCGTTAGGAAGCCTTACTCACCAGTTCTTGTTCTCAGTGAGTCTGTTACGGACTCATATGAAATTTTATGTGCAGACGTGGAAGTAGGGCTCATTATTGTACGGTTCATTGTGGTTTATAGAGCTCCTAGTTGTACCGCGGTGATGACTGAACAGTTGAACGCAAGTATTAGTGATATGGTGTCCGTTAATTACCCCTGCATAACCACCGGCGACTTCAATTTCCCTGACGTGCTATGGGAGGGCACCTATACCGCCAATAGTTCTGTTTCCAGGAGTTTTTGAATGTGTGCTGCACTCATTCTCTGTCGCAGTATGTTAAATCGGAGACTTGTGGGGTAATATCCTAGATTTGGTGCCCTGCTCTAAAACTGATTTCGTGTCGAATACAAGTGTCTTGCCTCCCCTGGGTTCGAGTGACCACTCCTTGGTTCAGTACAGGCTCAAGCTTCGTAAACAAAATACCATGAAAGAGATGAAAAGAAATTTCAAGGCAGCTCGTTTTGACCTGATAAAGGAGTACCTGATAAATGTTGATTGGTATAGTTCTTTTCAGTCAGAGGCTACGGTTAATGGAAAATACGAAATTTTAATTGCCATAATCCACCACTGCATTGAACTTTTTGTACCGATGCACATGGTTCCTAGCGGTCACCGCAGGCTTCCCCCATACCTCAAGGCGTTTCAAGGGTTACGCACAGATGCGTGGTTTGCTGCAAAAGAATATAATACTACCGCTAGCTGGGCAAAGTTCAAGGACATAAATGGTAAGTTCGAACGCAAGCTTAAAAAGTACAACGATAGCATAGAGAAGAAAGTCATTGAGTCGGAAGATAGGAATGCGTTTTACAAGCTTTTGAACTCCAGAATGCATGATAAAAAGACCATTGGGGCGCTTAAGACGTCTGACGGAAATATCCTCAGGGCTGATAGGGACAAGGTAGAACTTTTGGCAAATACTTTCGAACTTTCATTTTCAAGAGCTTCTTCACTGGACCAAGCAGGGCTGGTATCTCCGAGCTTTGGGGTAATGCAAGATTCCTGTTGGTTCTATTAGGAAGAAATTATAACTGAACTTGTGAAATGGCCTAACTCGTCTTCGAGAACACCGGATGATATCCCTCTGATGTTCGTGAAGAAAGTCGCCCATGAAATAGCGGGGCCTCTAGAGTTCCTTTTCAACTTGAGCTTTATGACAAGTGAAGTTCCGAATCGATGGAAATTATCTTATGTCACTCCTCTTCCTAAAAAGGCGCCATTCACAGAGCCTTCCAACTACAGACCAGTTAGTATACCGTCATTGTTCGCTAGGTTGTTCGAAAAAATTCTTAAGAAGAGAATAGGAGCACATCTCGAAAATTGTTCGGTTATTTCCCCCCATCAGCATGACTTTCAAAAGGGTAAATCAACTGTGACAGCTATGATTGAAGCCCTAAACAACTGGACGTCTCTTTTAGACCAAGGTAGTAATGTCGATGTTGTTTTTTTCGATTTCTCCAAGGCATTTGACAAAGTCCCACATCATAAGCTAATACAAAAACTAACAATGGAAGGCGTACACCCGCGCATAGTTTCTTGGATTGCCTCATTTTTGGAGCAAAGGACCTTTTCGGTTCGAGTGAACACTTCGTATTCGCAGAATCACCCAGTGTGTAGTGGAGTTCCGCAGGGTGGAGTTCTTCCACCGATTCTGTTCAATATATACACGCACGAGCTGGGGGACTTATTAAGTGGATTTGGAGTAGATTTCTGTGCATTTGCAGACGATATAAAGATTTTTCGCCGGGCTGGCTCCAGGAGGACATTGATGCAATTCAAAATGCAATAGACGCAATGGCGGTCTGGTCTCATGAATGGGATTTACCGTTATCGAAGGAAAAAACGAAAACTCTGCACCTGGGTTCTTCGAATAACTGCCATACTTATAATGCCGAAGGGACTGAGATCGAGAATGTCGAGCAGATCACTGACCTGGGATTTATCCTCACACGAAGCCTCAGTTTTGACAAACACTGCGAATCGGTATCTGCCAGAGCCACCGTGGCCGTAAATAATATATTCAGGGGACTGGGGACAAGAAGCAGCGCGGTGCTACTTAGAGCCTACAAAACCTATGTTAGACCTATTCTTGAGTATGGGACACCGGTGTATTTTCCACACAAAAAGAAGAGCATAGTTAGACTTGAGAAGGTGCAAAACGGGTTCACAAGGAAGTTAATGATCAGGAAGCTTGGATTTTGCCATTATCAACAAATGCCATCTGCAGAAACCAGAAATAGTGAGCTCAACTTGCAATCTCTTTTGATAAGAAGAAAGTTTAATGACTTACTACTGCTGCACAAAATCCTGTATAAACCGGACTTTGGTCTGCGGCCTGAGTGTATTGTCGAGGTGAGAACATCAAGTACCAGGGGAGGAGCTTCAAAAATTCTACGCAAAAACTCGAACCTTAACTGCAGGCGCTTTTTCTTTATTAATAGGGCGACTCCAGCATTTGAACGGCTCGGGAGGCTCAAATCCATCCCTGTGAGTCATAAGGCGTTCAGGAAACTTGCAACTGAATACTTCGAGAACGAACCTGGCGAGCGCTAATCCTTCACGGAGCAGTCACTTTTACTCTCGCCATTACGGGCTATGCGTATATCTGCTTTGCATCCATTGCTTTATCTGACCGAAATACTGGTAGTTTTTCCCTCGCTGTTACTAGACGTTATATATATATATATATTAAAATATATATATATATATATATATATATATATATATATATATATATATATATATATATATATATATATATATATATATATATATATATATATATATATATATATATATATATATATATATATATATATATATATATATATATATATATATATATATATATATATATATATATATATATATAGATGTTCTCCTGTCTTGAACACTACCAATGGAGCTGCAGTTGGTGATGCGACGCTGCCAATATGGAAGGATTACTTCAGTTCACTACTGAATCGTCCAGCGCCATCAGTACCTGAGCTCCCGCATGTTCAGAGAGCACATTACTATGTCAGTGAGGAACCGCCGACTGAGTCTGAAGTTTTGGATTGTGTCCGGAAAATGAAGAATGGAAAGGCAGGTGGAGATGACAACATCACTGCTGAAATGCTGAAAGCTCTTCCTCCGTCTGGGATTCGTGAAATGACCAACACCATCCGTGCCATATGGATGAGCGAAAGGATACCCGATTCGTGGAGACATGCGGTCATCGTACCTCTTCACAAGAAGCTATCCGTCACGGATCCTAAGAACTACAGAGGAATCTCTACTTCGTGTCATGTACAAGGTTTTAGAACGTATCATTCTCGAGCGACTTATCAAACATCGTGAAGGAACGACCAGAGATGAGCAAGCCGGTTTTCGACCTGGAAGATCGACCATCGACCAAGTGTTCGTCGTGAGAAGAGTAATTGAATCGTGGCAGCGGTTTTCGAAGCCATTACAGCTTGCTTTTTTGGACTTTGAAGCCGCGTTCGACTCTCCTCATCGTGATCGATTGCTCAATGCTCTGCGAGCAGATGGAGTCCCGGAAAAGTATGTTCGGTTAATCGAGGACATGAACAAAGGAACAACAGCAGCAGTTCGTACACCTGTCGGATTTACGTCAGCTTTCGAGGTGAAAACAGGAGTAAGGCAAGGAGCCGTTGCAGGACCTTTTCTTTTCAACTTCGCCGTTGATGACATCATGCGTAGAGTTGCAGAACAGTTTCCTGCGGATGTGATCCTAACACCATCAGGACGCTCCCTTGTCGACCTGGAGTACGCCGACGACATTGTGTTATTCGCTGAAAACAACGCAAAACTGCAAAGGATTGTGAACCTCGTTTCGAAGTATGCCGCAGCCTATGGACTTCGTCTTCGTCCCGACAAATGCAAGCAGATGTGGGTCTCTCAGAGGCCTTCAACTGGAGTTTGTGTGGACGGACAACGTATCGAACTGGTGGACGATTTCTGTTATTTGGGCTGTTTGCTGAAGAACGATGGTAGTTATGCAGCGGATATTCGACAACGATGTGCGAAAGCTACGTCTGCATTCAATTCTCTAACCAAGTGTTTGTGGTCTACCACCATCGCGAAGGAAGTCAAGTAGCGCGTCTACCTATCCGCTATTCGCCCTATCATGATGTACGGATCGGAGACGTGGGCAGCACCGAAAACGCAGATGGAAAGGTTGGATTGCACGGAGAGGAAGCTTTTTAGGCGTTTGCTTGGATATTTCTGGCCGCGTGTATGCCATAACGAAGACCTTTACAAGGAAATCGACGCAGTACATCAACGCTTGACACGAGGGAGGTGCCAGCATCTCCTAACGCCATCTCAAGCAGCAATGGAAAGTCGACTTCGACTGCTCGGGCATATACTAAGAAGAACGCCGGATCGTCTCGTACAACACGCTTTAAAAATGCTTCCAAATCCTGTCTGGAAACGGCCACCTGGGCGTAGGCGAAAGTTCTGGACGGATGTGGTTAAAGAGGATTTAAAGTCACTCGGCATCGAAAGACAGTTCAGGCGCGATGTTTCGTTTCGCAGGAAATGGAATAGTGACAGCTGGATGGAATGTGTTCAAATTGTGGCTGAAGACCGTGAAAAATGGACACGGCTGACTACTAGGACGGCACACCTCGGTGAAGATGCGGAATGACTGCGTCAGGCGAAAGCCAACCGATTAAGTCAAGTAAGTCAATATATATATATATATATATATATATATATATATATATATATATATATATATATATATATATATATATATATATATATATATATATATATATATATAGATATATATATATATATATATATATATATATATATATATATATATATATATATATATATATATATATATATATATATATATATATATATATATATATATATATATATATATATATATATAGCAGTTTCATAGTGTTTCCATGAAAGTTCACAAAAAAATGAAGAAATCGGCAAAAAGAACGAATTTATAACGGTTCTGTGGAGTTTGTCAAAAAAAAAAGCTGAGCTCCACTAGCTAACCTGGCTCCTGTTGAACTTTGTTTGCCTGCAGATAATAGCTCATAGGCATGTTGTTGAAGAAGTTGAGCTGATACGGATACATGATTGATGATGAACAATCCTTCTCGTGGGGGTAGTTATATGTATCACCCAGTACCTCTAGGTCGCATATCGCCCTACTTTTGAACCATACTTGCCTTGTGGACAGTAGTGAGGACATAGCGGCATAAGTAACTAGGGGATAGTCATGTCACACCTTAGATGTGCACAACATTTCTCTTCTACCCTCACCAAAGAACATTGCCACAATGATAACAGGACAGCATTTTCTCCCCATGATGTCGTCTTTAGAGCAGAAGTTTTTGAAGTTTTAGATGTTTTTCCACTTATACTTCGTTTACTCTTCGGTCAAATAGGTTACACATTATTCATCTGAATCCTTTTGGGAATTTACTGCCATTTTTGAAGTTTTCACCTGAGTACAAGCATTTCAACATGTTTATGATAAATTGTATCTAAGTTAGCATAACTAATTTGTTGGCATTTCTTCTTGGAGCAATTTTTTTCTGAAATTTATTTTTTGAAAAAGCTCTTCAATTTCGCAGTTAATTTGAGATTTGCGAGCTCCAAGAATCATTTCATTGAACTCAGCACATTTCATTTGCTCTGATATGTTTTTTGAGCAACTTTTTTGAGTTATTTTGACGATTTGAATTTTTTTTTTTAAATGAAAAAAATTTCCAGGAACTATCCATGAATCAATTATTCCACTGTTGCTGAGCAATCGATTGCAAGATGGCCAGGCTCTGGGTAACAGTAGTCCCGAAGGGTCATGAGCTGTCAATATGGAATCTGGGGTCATGAGCTGTCACTAATATTGGTTACGGTATAGCTACGGTAACCCATATACCAAAGGTATACCACCCAACGGATTTTAGCAGCCGGGATTCTGTGTTACCGTAACCCCATTCGCCGTGGAGCGCGTCATTATATCATCGGGCGCCAGCGTCACACCTAACAATAAGTGGTATTTGAGGCTGATATCGGCCACGGGAGTGCTTTTGTCCTAAAACTGAGTGTATTTAGCATGTACATTGTATGCTTAGTATAGTTGTGCTCGAATATTCGCCATCGAATAAACATTCGAATAAATTATTCGATTATTTATTCGATTATCGAGTAATCGAAAAATCCCGATTTTCGATTATTATTCGAAATCGACTATCGAAAAAAACAGATATTCGATCATTATTCGAAATCGACTATCGAAAAAAACAGATATTCGATCATTATTCGAAATCGACTATCGAAAAAACCTCATATTCGATTATTATTCGAAATCGACTATCGACACTGACAATTACTCGAACATATTCGATCTTCGAATATATTCGAATAATCTAACACAGCCTTTACCGGATCATACACAGAAATTTTTCGAAGGGCCAGTGCACCAGCACTAGTGTGAGTCAGGGCTGTGCGTAACTGAAATTTTGAATTGCGTAAATCGTAATTTTCAAATCCTCGTAAATCGTTAATCGTAATTCGTAACTGATGAGTAATGAGCTCAAACACAGCCTCAAACCTCATTAAACATGGAAACGCCTCAACTTCCCAGTGATGATATGTGTTTCAAAATAAATCTGTTTTCGACGAGTACTTGAAAAGTGCTTTCATCAGAGCAAATCTCTGGTCCGCAATCGCAGAAACCCGCTATATGAGCACGCGACACGATGACAATACTGGTGGGACCACGTAGTCCCGGCACGATCAACCTTCGTCCCAGCACGACTTCATCACATTACGTGCTGCAACAGCGTTTGTCCACAACTGCGGACCGGAATTTTCTTCTGGTAAGGGCAATACTGGTCGAAAGTGTAAATCGTCTTCTATCCAACGCTTTTTTTTGGTTTTCAGCAAAACTTTGCGGTTTTCAAAGTTGAACCTGAAATTTGATGGAGATCCAGGGTACCGACTGAGCATTTTTTAGCAGCCAAAGCTAAAGCCGCGAAAATTGATAGGGCAATTGAAACCACGACATATGCGCTAGATCAAAATAAGCACGGGAATTCTCAATAGAGCGAGATTTGTATATTTTTTCCCAACCTTTGACAAGGTGCTTCTATGGCTGTCGACGATGGCTAATTTGGATTTTGTTCTTTTTTATCGATTTTTGGAAACGAAATAAAAACGAATAGGTGGCAAAATGAGTAATACTCAAAGCGGTGGAGTAAATATCAAATAGCAGCAAGTTCTGCGGCTCATACTTGTTAGGGCAGACAATGTCGAAGTAACAAATTCACGAAAAGCGAAAAAAAGCTACGAATCACGCCTAATCCAGAAATTCCGCGAACACTATCCCCAACTAAGACAGTAACACTGATGGAATCGCTGGCGCGTGGCGGGCCGAACGGCTCCCATCTCGCTATACGACCGCTATTGTTCTAGGAGAAAGCACCTCATTTCGAATGTATCGCGCCTCTTCACTGTGGACACCCAGCGAAGACGCGACGCGACGTAGCGTGATCGAGATGTAGGCTGATTATAACATCGCGTCGTGACGCGAATGAACTCTGAACGGGGTCTAACGAAACGCCCTCTCGTGACGCGCTGGTGTTGTATGAATAGAACCGCCGTGGGTGGCATCAGGCAGCTGCTAGTGTAGAAACGATGCTTATCGATTTTGCGTGCCACCACTCATTAACCCTGCCTGAGCGGAATATTGAAAAAATTGAGCAGTTCAGAAGCTTTCGATGCCATTCTTGAAAACTGCCTCTTCAAAGCAGTAGCGACGCAAAACTCTGAAATCGGTTGGCCCGTAGTTAAATTAATTCATTTATTCGAAATTATTCGATTTTCGATATTCATTCATTCGAAATAGAGAATCGAGTATATTCATTCATTCGTTCATTCGAAAATTTTGAAGTCGAATATATTCATTCATTCGTTTATTCGAAAAATTTAAAGTCGAATATATTCATTCATTCGTTTATTCGAAAAATTTGAAGTCGAATTTATTCATTCATTCGTTTATTCGAAAATTTTGAAGTCGAATATATTCATTCATTCATTCATTCGGTCCGTTTAGTCAAAAAGCACAACTATAATGCTTAGGTATTTATAACGCATTTCAGTGTTTTCCTTGCCTGTATCTCGTCACTTAAAAATCTGTTCTTTTGGATGGCTTGCTGGCCCACCATTTCTTATTTTCTAGGAGTCCATCTCGTCAGCAACTGATTGTTGGGCCCAAGATAAAGGGCCCAAGATATAGGTGTGGATGTTGAGATGAAAAATTGACACTGCTTAGCAGTAATGCTAGGCACGATCCCGGACTAATTCAAACGATGACTACCTTCCCAAAAATGTGAATGCGTGCAACATTATAAAGAATGAGCTTGCCGATAATCTTTCACAGTCATGGTTTCTATTGCAGACCAAGCTTTTTTTTCGAACAAATGTTCATATACGGTGTTAGAGTGCAGCGGTAAACGGACCAGGAGACTTGTAAGCAAATGCAGGAAGGAGAACATTCCGATCAAGCGTATGTCCTGGAATTCCTTATTGTGGTGAGAATTCGACATTCGGAAAGCACTTTTTTTGTGATGAGATATGCGGTCGTGAATGGGTTAGTCGTACTGAACGTATGTACGACTTTTCTGTCATGATGCAGATCTTTTTCAGTCACGAAGGGTGAAAAGTTGTGACTAGAGGCAGCGGAAAAAAATCACTCAAGCATTGACATGTTGAAAACAACTGCGTTTACATGAAAGAAGATATCAGTCATATGTGTTTATTAAGGTGCACCGAGATGTGAAATTTGTGATGTTGAACCGTGGATTTAGGAAATGGAACGATTCAGATAGAAATTATCAGAGAAAGGCATATGCAGCAATCCAAAATAACACAGATTTTTAAGTGAAGAGAGACAAGCAAAAAAGCACTGAAATGCGTTATAAATACCTAAGCATACAATGTACAAGATAAATCCACTCAGTTTTAGGACAAAATCACTCCCCGTGACTGATCTCAGCCTCAAATACCACTTAGGTGTGACGCTGTCGCTCGATACGATAACGCACTCCACGGCGAATGGGGTTACGGTAACACAGAATCCCGGCTGCTAAAATCCGTTTTGTGGATTTTGACATGTTTAAAGAATTCCGGTCATGAAGAAAGGAGAGCTCGTTGCTAATTATGGTGAGTTTAAATATAAATTGAGGCCAGAAGCGCAGCGAAGACGAGTTTAGCCAAATTCAGATACCGTTTTTCGCTCAACGATGCCAGGTCCTGCACAGATTTCCCTGTTTATCTTGCGCACGTGACTCCAGATGACTCCGTTTTAGATGACTCATTTTATTAGAGAGTAACTTTCAGAAGGCAAGCATACACTTCGATCGAAACCATGAAGGCTGCGTGTTAGACGGTTAAGGGGTCTGCAGAGTTGCAGAGACCGGCGAGTAGTCGCCGAGCGTCAGCCTTGACACGGCGACAAGATTGTTTCGAAACATTATCGTCGCGGCGTCGGTTGCCGCTCGCTGGCAGTGATGCAGGGCATGTGGATCGAATCCACACCGCGGGTGTGGCTAAGGAGCAGTTCGGCTAGCACACGCGACGGAAAAACACTGTGCGCGCTCATCGTCCTTGGGGCGCGTTAACCGAGGACCTTCGAAAAAAGTAGTCGTAGTCCCATTTTAGCCCTGATGATATTGATTCAGACGCCGACCCTACGTCTGCCACATCAACCTACATGAACAAAATACAAAAAAAAACGGTAAAGGGGAACGGCCGAAATGGAAAAACAACAACTTTTTTGAGTGCCCTCGGTTAACGCGCCCCAAGGACGATGAGCGCGCACAGCGTTTAACCGTCGCGCGCGTTGTGTGTACCAGCCGAATTGCTCCTTAGCCACACCCGCGGTGTGGATTCGATCTACATGCCGTGATGCAGGGCCGTCGCGTCGTCAGTACACTCTGCGGCGCCCCCTCGTCGCCCTTTACGCCGCGTCGGTCGCCCCCGTCGCTGAAAGTGATCGATATTGCATCACCCAGCGTTGCTCGTCGCTGCGAGCAACGCCGCAACTTGGACTCTGCAGACCCCTTTAGGCTTGGTCCTGTCGCGACGCACCGGGTGGCGAAGGGGGTTCAAAAACTTGGACCATTGGACCAAAAACAGAAATCATTAGAGTATATCTCGGTTGCAAAGCTTTCAAATCGTATAAATATCTAAATCTGCATCATGACTCGGAAGGGTGCGTGTAAGGCCGGGATCCTACTTCCAGCGACGGCGAGTGCATATTAGGCATATCGATTTTCGAGCGATATGGATGGTAAACATTGCGTCGCGTCGCCCGTCGCTGGAGGCATGATCCCGGCCCAATGGAGTCAAGCGCCGTTGTTTCGCGACCAGGAATGAGCGGAATAAAATCTTACAAATTCGGAAATCGGGTTTCGAATCGAAATTGTTTCTCCTTTTTTCGGACTCTGGTGCGAAACGCCAAACAATGCACGGAAATGCGGTTTTCGGAACCCAAAACGTGGAAATTTTTTAAAATTATTGATTAGCTGTCTCTCCTTCAATAGACCGGATTTTTTCCGCGTTCCGCAGCACTCTGCGGGGTTTTCGAAAGGCGGGACGAAGAAGGCCAAAAACGCGCGAAGCTGCGTGCTTCAAAACGCGGAGCTCCGCTGATCTCTGGTCGCGACACAAGGGATGCTGACGGGGTTGTAAAAATCCAGCCAGAAACAGAAATTTCGTATTGGAAACGTAAAAACCTCCATCTTACAGAAATTTTGATCGTAGCTGAGCTGCGACTCGGCGCAACGGCCCGCTGGACTCTAGCGTGTAAGGCCACTGTTGACCCATTGTTATACAAAAGTTCGCGACCGCGACAGGTTCAATCAACTGTTACAAATCAAGTGGGGACCAGGCCTGCACAATGGAAATGTGGTGTCGTAAAAACACTTTGTATGCGCCTTTCGCGGTCACTGGCTTGAAAGGGGCCCCCACGCTGAGCGACAGCGACGGCTGGCCTTTAGCGACAGATCCGCGATTGGTCCAAATTCAACTTTAACCAATAGCAGACCAATACATAGAGGGCAGCGAGAGGCTTTGCGAAGAATGTTTATCATGGGCTAAACGTTGCAGCCTTCTGCAACCGCGACAGGTCTGTCGTGGGGTGTAATAGGGGCCTAAGTAAGACACCAGAAGCGGACTGCAGCCGTCTTCATTACAAAGGTCGAATCACCTGTGCTCGAACTTCTCCCCTTTTGTGTTAAATCAGTGGTTCATTCTCTCACTTACTCATAGTTGCAGGGACAAGCGCTGCCGTAAAATTTCACAACGGGTGGTGATAGGGGTCGTAAAACTTTCAATCCAAAAATGAAAATTTCAGGCGGGGATAAAGAGAATTTCGTTCCAAAAAACCAAACTCGAAAATGGGTGTCGGGGAAAATTGCGAAAATTTAGGATGCCAAAAGGAGGGGATCGTAGCTCAGTTGAAGGGCCCGCGCGGTTGTTTCCGCCACACCGCTGCTGTTTGAAGATTGGATTTGGATTTGTCGCCCCGAAATGTCAGCAGTTCATCTTGACGTGCCACTCACTGGCATTCTCTCCGAAGCACCTTCCTTTCCGCAAGATACACATTGTATTTGTCCCGAAACGAAGGAGAGCCTGTCCTAGAAATGGCTCCTGTACTCGCGGTGATTGTGACTTGTAGTTGGACAACTTGACCAGCCATGTCTTCCAATCGGCTGCGCGCCTGGCCTGCCTCGATGCGAGATTCCCGGCCGATTGGCGGTGGCCACTCTCTCCCCCCCCCCACCAGTTCGTTAGCCAACCTCCTTTTTCCGAGAGCTTTCATTGTTTACTTAGGTTCTATTTATTCCGTCGCTAGAGCGCTTTTAAACCTTCTGGAGCTGATGATATAGGCGCTAGCGATGGAGTATAAACGAATTTCCGCCCCGCGTCGCGCAAGGAGGTAAGACTCTTCTGAGCTCCTCCCTCGGGGTTTATTGCGCCTACAACCTCTCTAGTCCATGAAAAGTCCAAATGCCCTCTCAACTTCAATAGCCTTGGTGTTTTGTTGGTAAAATGGTGAAAACGTTTAAATGTGCTCAGCCAGTACTTTGGACTTTCGTCAACTTTCGTCTCAAATTTCTAAATCCACAAGTTTAGCTGAGAGCTCAGAAAATCATTAGACAGAAAAGAATTGCGCTTTCAAGGGGTATGCCGCACTTAGCTATTCTAAATCCTAGATGAATTCCACAAAAAAGGTGGCAAGAAACTTCTGCTAAAACCTTATTCATACTTACACACCGACCGGAGGAGGCGGGGGTTGCGGTCCATCGGCCAACCATAACGAGGCTCCTGTGAGCCACTCTGCGCAGGCGAGATGGCCGCGACGGGCGAAACTATCCTCGAATTTTCGCAGACCTCTGGAGCAGTATGGACGAAATGATACCCAAACTCCTGTGGAAAGTATGATTTGCTCGGGTCCGTGTTTTCTTCCAATATTGAAAACTCTGCGCCACATATATAGACATACTGACACGCAATCTGCTCTAGCATGCACCGATCCGACGAAGATTTTCGCACCGACTGTACGTGGCGGAACTTGAAGCCAACGTGAGCGTGAAATAAAATAGGGTACAGGAGATGGGGGTACGTGGTGTGGTTGTTCCCTGCGTTAGTCAACCGGGAACGCCCTACGGAATGGAGCGACCTTTGCCAATTGGGCGATGGAGGAAATAACCCCGCCTCATACTTCCATCTCCCTTTGTACCTTAGATTGGACATGAACCACGACAAACAGAGAACATGAATACCCAAATATATATTTATCTAGAAAAAATCTGCACATGCAATGAAAATAAAAAATGAACATATAACAATAAAAAAATATGAAAGCCAATGACAATAAAAAATGAACATTTAACAATAAAAAATATGAGAGCAAAAAGCCTCCGGCAAAACATAAAACTAATTCACAATTACAAATCGACACAAAATTCCAAAATCCCGACTTCAGGCCTGGTAGCGTACCGTTGAAGAAAAACAAAATGAGACACATAACCCATTATGTATAGATAGAGATACTACTGGTAAAGCTGGGTTCAGATCCTCATGCTCAGAAGTTGACCCGAATTCCACAACGAAAAAGCAACATTGCCAGATGACGTTCCTTCACAACTAATCTGAAATCGAGAACTGAAATGTGAGGTCACCTAGATTTTCTCTTAACCCAGTGATTTTGATATTAGTGAAAACACCCCCCCCCCTCAGAGAAAAAAACATAGATAAGATTCCACTAAGCCTATCGCTCTCTTAACCGTGCCGCGACGGTACACAACGCTGTGGAAACTATACATTGGACCCGAATCGAAAAACGGATATCCGAATCATTCTGAAAACCATGGTTGTGGATATCCGAGTGCATTCAGATGGATCCCGAGTGGTAGCAAGTAGTACCGGAATAGCAGTGTTTTTATTTTGAATTCATTCGGATAAATTGGGAATCCGCGACCATCGTTTTTAAAATGATTCGGATATCCGTTTTTCGATTCGGGTCCAATGTATAGTGGAAACCGCCCTATACAGGTATTCCTCCCTACTCAGACAAAATCATCGGATCCCCCAAGCTGTTTTTGGTTGTATTTGGTGCATTTACCTCTGCGCGCGAGGGGTGGTATACCTTGAGTACACGGGTTACGGTAGCTATGCCGTACCCAATATCAGTGACAGCTCATGACCCCAGATTCCATATTGACAGCTCATGACCCTCGAGATTACTCTCACCCAGGAGCTGGCCATCCTGTTATCGATTGCTCAAACGACACTAGATGAATCCTATCACTGATGATTACTGGAAAAATTTTTAAATTTCTTTAAAAATTCCAAGTTTTCATAAACATGCAAAAAAGTCGCTCCAAAAACGTATCATAGCAAATGAAAAGTGCTGATTTCAATGAAATGATTCTTGAAGCGTGAAAATTTCGAATTCATTCCAAAATTGAAGAGGGAAATTTCCGAAAAAATTAAATTTCGAAAAAAAATCTTATCCAAAAAAGATCCAAACAAATACATTGCGCTGAGTTCGATTGATTGTAAAGTAATAAAAATGTAAAGTCCCATGCAACATGGAACTATTTTACACTGGCGAACGCTTCGAAATTTAATGTTAAATTTTCAAAAGCGTTCTAATGAGGATGGAATGCATAACCAACTTAACTGAAAAGTAAAGGAAGTATAGTAGAAAACCTCCCCTCTCCAAAACATGTGCCCTATAGACGAGAGCACGTGGAATGAGAGCTGACGTGCTATCACTGGGGCGATGCCAATGGGGAAATCTGATGTGTGAATGGATTACGCTCCGCTGACTGATGCTGCTACGACCTTATTGCTATCCACAAGGCATGTTTGGCCCAAAAAGAGGGCGATAGGAGGATTGCTCATCATCAATCATGTATCCGTATCACCTTAACTATTTGAACAACATAGACTCTGTTTCATCCCAAGTGAACTCATGTTTTCGGTTATCACAGCGCGGAGCGGTGGCTTTTTCCTCGAAACCTCCTTATCACTCGTTATATTTCACCGAGGCCCACCGCTACGCTGCTGGTGATACTCAAAATCAACAGTTCACTAGGAATGTACCAGAGCTTACCTATCGGCTTCTATATGCAAACAAACTTAATGTTAGCTCAACAGGAGACAGGCTAGTTAGTCAGCATAAATTTGTGCTGTTCTTTTCTCCACGAAATTTCGAACGGAATCGTTGATAAGTCATTCTTTTACCCATTTATCCATTTTTCATGAATTCATGAAATTTCAAGGAAAACTCTATGACACCTCTACTCCACGAATTTTCGACGGAATCGTTGATAACTCATTTTTTCACCAATTTATCCTTTTTTTTTCGTGAATTCATGAAATTTCAAGGAAAACTCTATGACACCATGGTGGACGAGTTTACCGAGGCTTCCGTCTGTTGCCGCCGATGTATGCGAGCTGACCTAAGTGAAGAGAGAAGTCGAAAATGAAGGGAAGAAAGGGGCTTGCGATCGGAAACCATCGCTCATCTCACCATTTCGAGCTTTCATTCGTTTACTTCGGTGGGCGGGCAATGCGCTTTTGGGGTTTGCCTTGCGCTCAAAGTGGCAATTTCGTGCTCTTTGGGTCTCTTCCTGGCTCGTTTTCATGCGTTCTTTCGACGTTAACGGCACAGAGTGTCCCTCCACTACCTATTCCTAGTGAAATTTCAAACATTTTTTTTATCATGAACACTGCCTTTGAAGAATAGTCCTTGATTACTTCTGCAGAATCAATCCGTGAAGTTGTCGTCGTTGAAAAAGGTTTTTAAGCTACACAAAAATCTTCGAATGGATCTTAAAGCTGCTTGAAAAGATTTTGATAGCTGTTTATCCGGGTTTGGGGCGGGGTATAAAGTCCGGGAGGTGGTTGTAAGTCACGTGAATGATCTTGGTGTGTCACCAACGCACAAAGGTAGAGACCCCAGGTGATGCCGGGAACTGAATCTCATCGACGTAATGAGGATGATGTCGTTTTGCTGGAGGAAGGAAAAGATCTCAAACTGCTTGTTGATTTTTTGGTTTTTCCAATGGCAGAATGCTGAGAACCAAAAAAACGTAATCCCCCAACCCTCCCCCAAATGGTTGCAAAATTGCATGAGTCTAACTAAACTTTGAAGGTTTTGGTGAACTGAAATCCACATACGGTTCAATACTGTTTTGGAGTGGTTAGAGATGTGACGAAATAGTGCTATAGTGATGGAGGCCCAGGTGGTCGTGCTTTGTGCTTCGATTCTTTTATTCTATGGAGGGACCCATTTTTTTCGTGAATTCATGAAATTTCAAGGTCAACTCCACAAAACCTCTACTCCACGAAAACGGGAAGAACTATTTAGTGGTAACCAGTTAGGCCGAAGAATAGATATTTTCCGAATTTTTCCGATGAGTTTTGTAAAGTTTTTCGAAGGTAGTAATTCTAGGGTTTCGACTTGAATTCTGTACATTCCAGATTTTTCGCATGACTTTTTTACTAGTTCAACCTAATTTTTTAATTTCTGTTACATTTTGTACATAGTAGACCGAGATTCTGACCAAAATTTTGATCGTAGTGAACGATATAGGATCTTGACCTCCGCTTAACCTAATAGAACGATATAGGATCTTGACCTTCGCTTAATCTAATAGTTTATATAATGTAATAATTTGCATGTAAAAATGTAATAAATTCCATGTAATAAATACTTAAACTTCTGCATTTTAACTTTCACCTCGGTGGAGCCCTAGAATACGTGATTGAAATTAAAGTGCGTTAAAACAGAACCTCGCTAAAGTTTCAAAACCATTACAGATAGATTAAGCTTCAAAAACTACCCCAGATTCATACCTCCTATGAAATTCCAGCCCATATTGGTAGAAGTGGCAGTTAGCCAAGAAGAGGGGGCATCACGATTCAAATTTGGTCGATAATGCGGATAGCACAGCCCACGTGACACCGTTTGGGTCACTGGCATGGGAGGAGAGGGGAACGATACTCTCTCGTGTGTCAATAATACAAACTACAGTATCCTACAGTTTTACTTACAGGTGGTTTGCCGCCAGTCACTATTTGGTGTGCTCAAAGTCTCCCGCCCGCGCGCGAGATCACCCGCAAAATTTTCGGAGCGAAGCACACATCGGAACAACCCGGGAGAAGAGCCACCCAGTCCCGAAATTTTTGCCTGAGTAGGAAATATAGTTGTGGTTGAATATTCGCAATCGAATAGATTATTCGATTATTCTTTTCGAAGCGTGGATAGACAAATAGGAAAAGAGCATTCACCACACTTCTTCCAACGGGTGATTTTCTCTATTTTTCACTATGCAAGGGCGACTTCACTTTTCGACTCCGCATTGGGTTTACTTTACAGAACTGTTGACTTAGGCCTAGCGCATACTTGACGCGACGCGGGACAGCAACGGTGCATTTGAACCATATCGAATTTCTGTAATTATCTGTTCAAAACACGATGTCGCGTCGCTCGTCGCGGGAGATATGCACTAGGCGGTACGGCCCATCAGGGAGATGACAATTGCATTTGAAGACCCGTTTGTTAGATTTTCCGATTTTCTTGAGCACTTGGGTCTCCAGCTACGTGGGACCAAAGGCGAATTGAACGCGGCCATTGTTATGTGGGGGGGGGGGGGAAGGGTCGCCAACCTCCGCCTCCTGCTTCACATTTCCAGGGGAAAATTCTGTTCCTTCCCGTCCTCGAAGGCAGCGAGCAGTGAAAAAAAGCATCGTTCCCTACGCGGTCCAAGCTTCTCATTCAGGTTCGAATAATTATGGCATCCCCTTACCCTTGCCGTGCAGCCAAATCGCGCGCATTGCCCCTCTCATCTATAACGTGCACCTTGAAATAGTGATGCGAACATTCGACATCAACTTCAATCGCTGGCTCTTCCACTAAAACATGCAGTAGTCTCCTAGGGTTTTACGATTACCTACCAACCACTTCTACCGAAATTAGACCCAATGCATCATTGAGAATTTACCTCGAGGAACGTAGAAACGGCTTCCGGGAAGACGTGAGCCAGTGGATCGGGAGGCTACCTTAAACAATGTACACGCTAACCAGTCGAACAGGACTCTATAGATACTAACTGACCACATTAACGTTTTCTTTGTTATCACTTCCTCTTAAGAAGCTCCCAACCGCCGTGAAGGTTTTCTCCGCGAAGTTGTGGGATCGACTGCCGCTAGTGTTCTAAATCATGTAGCTAACACAGATTCCCAATCGGAGCTGTATGACACAAACCTGGGAAGATGAGTCTAGGGACATGCCCTCCATGTTAGAAACGGTCACGTCGACGAGTAGCGATGAGGGGTCCCTGGCAGCAGTCTCAACTGATGTACCTTCCCGTTGGCTGGAACGTGCACAATCTGCCCTATCATTTGGCACACTCCCTTGGAAGTTTCTCTGTAAGTACGTACACTGCATCCAGTGAATCAAATCTCGAGCTTCGCAACTAGGAAGCCTGGCCAATTGAGTCAGAATAGCTGAAAACCCTGAAAGCTCAGTTTCACGAGATTCAGCCCTATTGAATGTTTTAAGGAGGAACGCCTTTCTGGTGCAATACTATGGGTCCACGGGCGGCGGCCAGATGGTGCGGCGTGCGCGGCGGGAGGCATGCGCTGCGTGTCGCGAAGCACTACCACGCGTTGATTGGGCCATTTCCCCTCAACGAGACGCTTATAAACTCACCTACTTCTCATTTGATAAGATCAGTGCAAGAAGTGAACAGAAATAGGGCTCACAGAAGCCACCGTCTATCGGTAACTTGAGAATAACTTCTTTTGCCACCTGATTTTTGTGAACTTGGTAAGTTCTATGGGAGATCGTTAAGAATTATATACTTCTGGTTCATACACAATAAGGTCGAATGCCCTAACATTCAAAGACTGTTCTCAAGCTAGAATGCAGTCTATTTATTCGTGTTGACTCTACGCTGCAATGATAAATGGACGGTGGTACGTCGCGACGCAACACGCGTCGCATGTCCTCGCCGCGCGTGGCGTACCGTCCTTCCCGCACCCATGGGTCCACACCTATCTTTCCCACAAGAGGATAATTTCTCGCCTTATTTCCTTCACCTAAAAAAGGAGGCATATCTGCCACAGCGTAGAACAATCTGCGTGCCCTCGGGGGATCAACGAACATTCAGCCTCGGGCGGAATAGCAAATCGTTACTAGCCTAAAGATGCATTTACATGGACGAAACTTCAAGAGATATCAGACAACAACAGGATTAAGAAGGCCGCTGCGCATATTTTCGGCGGAGCTAGACCCTCCCCATTGACCACATTTTTGGAAAACGTTTGACGATTCCCCCTCGTCAAATGGACCACTAATTCCGGGATAGGGGCTTTCTACACACCGAGGGAGGAATTGTCTCGCCTTCCGCGGCTTTAATTCCACTCGGGACCACTTGGTTTGAATTGAATAGCGTGACGTATCGAACTGCAGAAACGGGACAACTTCTCCCTCTGTGTTTAGAGAGCCCCTATCGCCCTAATTTCTGTTCAGCACACCGAATAACTTCTGAATAGAAATTTTGACAGAAATTTTCACGATCCTCTGACAAATTAGCAAGTTCTCCTCCCCCCCCCCCCATAACATTCATCCTCGTTGTGTCCTGGATGAGCGTTTAGTTTATATCAATGAGGTGGTTCTGAAAGGCTCGACTTCGAACTTCCCCATGGCAGTTCTTTGGGGGTGCTGATCACGAATCCAAGCTCCACTTGTCGATTTTCGCAAGGTCACACGATATTTTCTAGAGAGCATGTTAGGATAGGTCTTTTAAAAGAAATTATTCACGTTCTGTCACACATCTCAGAGATTCAAAACATGGTTTTCCAACCATCGGGGCACAAGTAGAAAACAGCCCTCGTCAATGAGCGAGGGGAGTCGCCTCTCCGGACAAAAGCGGACATCGCCGTGCCTAACCCTGGGTCCGTGGGATGAGGGGGGGGACAGATATTGGGATTGACGAGGATCGGGGGACGAACTTTTAGAAACTTTATATAATTGCTCGACAGCATGTGTTTCAGTGATTTTTGGCGTAAGTATAGATATGGGTTGCTGAAAAAAGGGGGAGATGAATGGCAGCAGGTCCAGGTGGACCACTCTGCACAGGGGTATATATGTACATTGTTTAGAATAAGTTTTTCACGAAGAATTCGATCAAACCTTCAAATTCATATGAAATGTCCCTCTTCTTTAACACTTAAGAGACCGCCTGCTCCACGGCGAATTTCCACAGCCGACCGGTGCGCTCCACGGCTAATCGTTCCCGTGGGTGACATGTGTGGACACGCGGTCCGCTGGGAACCATTTTGATCGGAGCAGGCTTTCTTACTTACGCAACCAGTACTCCACTTCCACTCCAGCTGAAAGTACAGAGAGTAAATAGAGAATTGAAGTAAGCCATAGTGAAGCAATGATCCACCGTTTTCTTACGGGCCTGCTTTGTCTTGATTTTGGAAGGTATTTCAACATTGCATGCACAAGGTGCTTTGAAACACTTTTCGCAAATTTTTGGGCGTGCTGGTCACGAAATAAACGTTTGTCTCTCGACTTCTAGAATTTTCTGCGAATTACAGGAAATGATCAGAATTGAGCCATGCGAAGCCAACCTAAAAAATTAAAAATTTGAAAAATGAACGAACTTCTACTATGCAATGTCCTATTGAACCTCATGGAGAACTTTCGGCGGACCTACAAACTTTGACCTGCAAACTTGTCCGATGTAAGCGATGAAAATTTAATCGAAAATCCGAAAACGGGAATCAGATTTATAATCACCACCCACCACCCCCCCAAATGACCACCTGAGCGAAGTCGCACCAAAACCTCAAACGTTTGTCAACGGATAACGAAAGGCAGACAACAACGGTGCTTTTGAAAATCTTGAAAAAAAAACACCATTTGATTGTTCTTCGAGGCCTCCAAATACACCCCGTAGTGAAGTATCAACAAAATTTTGAGCATCGAACTATTCACAGGTTTTTACTCCCCCCCAAGTCATTTCCCTCTCACAATTTAGCGAAATCTGTAACAAAGATGAACAATGGCTACCATACCGCAACCGACGGAAATCTCATTGGAAATTGTAAAATAAACACCGGTACCTTGCGCAGCAGCTCGCATGACCCTCGGGGTCAAAACAGCAAAACTTGAAACGATGACCTACTGCAGTTATCTCAAATAGGTGGCACAGCTATTCCGACAATGAACTAAATGAAATCAGTTACGTGATGAGCATCATCTTAATAACCCCCTTTGACAAAGTTTGGGACAATTTCTTTCCGACTAAAGAAGCTCGAAAAATCGAAAAGTGCCATTTTCGGAGGTGGTAGTAAAATTACTAAGAATACCCAAAATGCTTGACCACTGTGAATGTAAATATTTTACATTATTAAGAACTTAGTCGTATTTGAGGAGGACTTCACGCATTAGAACTTTAGAAAATATTGAAAAATTTATGGCGTGGGTGCGCAGTGTGGACACGCGGTCCGAGGGGCAAAACAGCCGTGGGTGCGCAGTGTGGACACGCGGTCTCTTAAGTGTTAAACTTCACAAAAATACCAAGTCATACCCTGGGGGCGTCTGAGAAAGTCGCCGAAAATTTCACCAAATCACGCCACCGGGAGGGGTGCCCGAGTAAAATTGACCTTCCCCAAACCCCGTGCACTACACTGATTTGAAGTGAGGGATCGTATTTCCAGAATGTTGAAAAAACTGCCCAGCATCTAGCTTTCCATCTCGAATTTTTCGTGTGAGTGAAGAACGGGCCCACGAGTAGTGGGAGAGGTACAGAATGGAGGTGAAGGGGGCCAACAGGGATCGTGCTTGTGGGATTTCGACAATACAGCTCAAAAAGATTCGGCTCATCCGACTTTTTCTACAACTGATTAATGTCCTCGCCGGCACTAAAAGAACTTTTAAGTATCCACACCAGCATAGTCATGCTTTCGGTGAATAACTCGACTTGAGGAGCTCAAAAAATGTTGACTGATATCGTCTGATCTTCTCTGAGCCGCACTTGCAAACCCAAGCGCCCACATCTTCGACGTGAAGGCTGAAAGAGGACAAGAACGTACCGTCGGTTGTCTCCCATTAAATGAGGGCCTGTTCTCCGGGTTACTTTGGAAATAAACCCTCGTGTCAGTATTGATCCTCTCGCACTTCTTCTTCTTGTTTTTCCGCTTCCTGACAACGTTCGGCATGTGTTGTGCAGCAGCACTACCTGCCAATCTAAATTGTAAAGCAGATAAGTTCGAGTATTTTTTTCTCTGAAAATCAAGTTCGCTTCTAGTAAGTTCCTGCCTTAGGTACACAGTTACTAAACGTCCAGTTTACAACCAGTTTTGGTTTTCTGCAGACCAAAAATGGCCATGCCTGAAGTAAATCACCAATTTTATATTAATAGGCCCCAGTTACTTTGCAGTATGCGGCACCTGATTACGCTCTTATGGCAGACAACTGCCGCTATAGGGTAGGTTCACAGTAATTGGGAGCCTCGCAAGCAGGTGTAGTAAATAGAGGAAGACTTAGGAGCACCTCGTCGCCTACTTCCAGAAACCAGCTCCTGATTGCTTCAAGCCGCGTTTCACAAACACTAAGCAGTTTTGAGTGACTCAATCATCAATAGCGAAAGAGTTGTTAACACCTTTCTTTGACTTGTTTCTGCATCGGAATATACTCTAACTGGGTGAGCTTCTGAGTGTTTTCAAAACTGAGTTTGTGGCTGCTAAAAGTGATTCGAGCTGGGTGAGTGATGTGGTTTTCCAGTTGTGTCAGGGCATTTGCTCGAGATCACGGAGGGTTCAGATAAAATGTTTCGCAATATGCCCAAAACTTTTTGCTGGTGTTGTTCGGAGTCCTGAATACGTAATCATGGGAAAACGCGGCGGGTTGGTTGACCTCCGCGGCAAATTTTCGGTACGAAATACGAATTTTGATGATAGACAAACGCTTCGAGGGATTTGCTCAAAAATTTCTTTCTGATGTGCGTTTATCAATTCTCGGTAAATTATGGTAGGTTATGGTGGGTATACGGTAGTATGATTGAAGTCGCAGATTAACCGAAAACTGCTCTGAGGGTGGGGGGGAGTAATTTGTTGTGTTAACCACGAATTTGAGGTGCACTTATGGCTTTTTGAGGAATCAAGTTACTGTGCTTCTCTGGGCCAAATTCCGGTCTGCACTTGCGTCTCGACACGCTCTGCGGCCGCTCTCGCTCGAGTCAGTCGGGTTTCCAGCTCCAAACCCGACTCGATGTGGCTTTTTTATACGATTTGTTCAAAATTTTCTTAGTTCCCAGTTTGCAAAACCCACCTAGAGTCAGTAGACCGGCGGCTGCGGCTCTGGAAGCTTTTCCGACTCGGGAGCGTGCGGCCGTAAAGCGTGTCGAGACGCAATTGCGGACCGGAATTCGGCCCAGATAAGCACAGTAGGTTACGCCAACTATACGGCGTTAAATCTAAAGTATCGTACAGTTTGGTGGCTCTGTGGTATGTAGACGATCACGGCTTTAAGGTTTATTCACCAAACCAGACGAACGAACTTAATATACTACAAATCCGCCTTTTATACAGATTCGGGAGGCGGTCCCACAAACAAATAGCATTCGTATCTGTAATTATAGATATTTACAAAGGGTGCACCGCGCCTCGAGCACCGTCGCGTCTATTACCTATTGCGGCGCGTTAGAGGTACACCCGTAAATCTGAAAGTCACCAGACACCACCTCTGGATACGATGCCTACCGGCATGGTTGTAAATGATGTCTGGGCTATGAATGAACTATACAACTTTATATGATCGGTCTGATTCTGAGCAGAAGGCAATATAATACCTTTTGCCCTATAACGTATATTTTACATTAGATATACATTCAAGAGGTTGTGTATCCACAACATACAGTAAGCTTCAGAATTTTGAGCATTATACCCCAGATTCGTATTCAGAGGCCGAATTCACAACTGATTTTCATTGTCGGTAAACTGGGTAAGGCATCTTTCGAGTCGGCGCCCTCATCAGACAAAAAGGTGTGTCGATGCAGAAGCTTACCCTAACCCAGTCCACTACCGAGAAAATGCTATGATGAACTTGACTGCGTTTCATAACCATAAGATAACCCTTAAAAACAGCGTTTCCGTACAAAGGAGAACTCCGATCAAACTTCGGTTATTATTTCCGGATCCTACGACTAAAATAATAGCAGACCACTTGCTTGTGGTTTAATACCTCTGTTGTAGTTTCACGACATTTCACCCAATAACACACCGTTTCGTAACCATATGATCACTCACTAGGGACTGCTTTAAACTTCCCGTGGAGATTTGGAAAACCATGTTGTCCTTGCTGTAGGTCTGTGACGGTACATAAATAATCCGTGTTTGAAATTCCCTAAATGGCTGCGGGGATTCTAAAAAATGGCATTTTCATTGCTTCAAAAAAGGTAAGGGGCAACATGTTTTTCGGGTTCGGCTCAAAACTCGCCTCTGGGGTTATTTAGGGCGCTGTACCCGGATCTGGGGTCTACTCCTCGCCCGACTTAGGGTTACGGTAGGTTACGGAGGGCAAAATGCCTTTTAACTGGCGTTAGTTACCTTAGAATTTCGAAAATCAAAAAATTGACCTCAAAATCGTGTTCGGCGTTCAAAATAACTCCCACGGTGAAAATTTCAGTCTAATCTGAGACTTTGACCGAGCCAGCGTATACCCACCGTAATCTATTGAAAATCGATAAACGGGTTGCAGACTCGTGTTAGGCAGGCATAATAATCGCTATGAGAAATGTTTTGAGGCGATTTGATCGCAACATTCTCGAAATCATCAGAAGTGGCGTTTCTCCAGCAATTTTTCCTCCGTTTCGAAGCTTTGAACCAAGTCAGACGAATTTTTTAAAAATATTGACAAATGGGCTAGAGATTCGTGATCAGCATCCGAAAAACCCTAGAAACAAGTTTTCAGCCCAATTCGAGACAACTTTTTTGAACGTCCTGAAAACTGCCATTCGTGTACCCCTTTTATCTACGCAAAGCTATGAAAATGTCCACTTTTAGAAATCTTCTGTGATTCTCTGAGGCACTTAGGAGGTTTTGAAAACGGATTATCAAAACTGCGTCCCATACCTACAACTCTCAACACATGGTTTTATAAAAGCCCACCGGAAATGTAATTCAAGCCCTAGTCAGTTAAAACATAATAAATTTTCATTGAGAAAATTCCTGACAACCAGGAAAATTGGTCCCCCCGCTGCACAGCGACATCGAGATGTTGTTGAGGTCTAGTCCCAGCCACTCTTCTAGAGCGGAAGGTCTTATACCGATCAGGAATGTGCGACAAACGGTTTTCAAAAATCGGCAAATGACAACCGACAAAAATCACCCAAAAAAGACCAGCAAACGGTAAAATAAAAAACATCGTACAGAAAACGATACGAATGTTTGAAAAGTAACTGCAGAAAGAAGTTTGATTTCTTCATGCTCTTTTCGTATTTAAATAACAAAATAAGAAATGGTTTTCAATTATACCACATGAAGTTGAACTTTTTAGTGCATTACCTGATATGAAAAAACAGCTCCGGTATGAGTATTTGATTGCAAACTGGTAATAAGACTATTGTGGTGTAATAGCAGCAATTTTGAAGATTCCCTGGTGTCAATCTTTTTCGGTAGGCAGAAGCCATAACTCCGGCGAACTGAGATCGCCACTAATGATTGGCTTACGAGTAAAATAGGCTTGCACTTCTTGATAGAAAAATTTTCAACAATTTTTGAAACCCCAGGATCAGTTTGATGCTAAACTTAAACCGTTAGACTTACACCGCACTTTTACAACCTTTTATTATTTTTCCAGCATCACCTCAACGCTGTAGTCGTTTATTTGCTTGTAATTTCACTGCACAAATTTAGAGAACAGTGCAATTGAAGTTAAGGGGTGAGGGACACTCGAGATTCACTCGAAAAAATAAAAGCCTAATGTGGTCTTAAGTACTTCCAAGGCAGCGTCCACAATAAGAACCGTTTCCAAGTTCCCAGCGGTATTCGAAAGGTTCGAGGTCAATGGCAACAGCAAAGTCGAAGAAACGACTAAAAACGAACCCCGATCAGTCCTATACGGCCTTCAACTTCAACGTAGAGTGCAATGCCTCACCCACTCTTGTCAAAGGGCACTGATAAAAGCGAACAACTGAAACATCGAATTCAACAAAACACACGATGATCAGATGATCAAAGCTATTTCCCGTAGAGCACTGATTGAACAAATTCACCCATTCAAATATTTATTTTTCCTCAGAGTCAATTTTTCAGTTGTTTGTTTCGATCAGTGGCCGTTGGGGGGAGTGAACGAGGATTGCGCTCTGCGCCGAAGTTCAGGGCACTGGCTAAAAGTAAGGGTTGAATCAATGACTAATGGCTGTTGAACCGCCCCATTAGTATATTCTTCTTCTTATCGGCAACAACAGAGCTTCTGATAGGTGCAAAAAGGCAGCCACATCGCAAGGGTTCTTCCACATATCCATAACTGTTAGAAAAGTCGGCCTCGCAGGTCATGAAAATAAATGAGATGAATCGTGCCCTGGGTTGTGGCAGTCGGGACATGGACGAAGGCCTTAAGGTATGAGGAGTGTCCACAACGTAGACCTGCCAGGATGACGCGTGTACGTCTGGGTAGGTCCGTTTCGCTGCCATCGATGGTGGGGGGGCAAGTCACCAAGAATTGGATTTAGGGGAGCACTGGAAAGGTATTTTCCGACGAATCGGGTATGCTCCATATACAGCAAACTGACGCGATTGAGCTCCGACGTCGCCCAACGTCGACGATCCAAGACAGAGACTGCAGCATGAAGTGGCGAGAGTATATGTCGGAAATGGGGATCAGATGACAGAAGGGGGAAATTAGGGTGTGTGGAATTCCTTACAATGCCAACATGGAACTGTTGCGACTGGAGTTGACAATGCTGCTTTACAGCAAGCAGCGAACAGCAGCACGAAGTTTGCTCCAAGAGGCTTCGGACAGGTGTCTTGACCATATTGGGGCTCCATATTCCAGCACCGGCTGCACCATATGCCTGTAGGTGGTTCGCAGGATTTCCTTAGAGCTACCCCATGTAGTGCCTGCTAGCGAATGTAGGATGTTGTTTTGTGTGTTGGCAGCAGCAGCTCGAATACCTGTATTTTCATGAAAACGTAGTGACGGATCCAGGAATACACCGAGTAGTCGAGGGTCTTTTGATGAGGGCAGCATGTTTCCTTCCAAAAGAATCTTGGGATGCAGCTTGTGTTCGGCTGTCGCTGTAGTGCACAAAGTAACGCTGGACTTGGTTGGAGAGACCTTTAGCTGCTTCGATACCAGGAACGCTAAATTGGGCCTAACCACTCTAGAGCACAGGAGAAGGTTTGATATGATAATGATGTATAAGATCATTCATGGGAGCGCTGGTATCAAGGCTAGCCGGCTGTTCAACCTTAGACCATCAACCACTCGGGGAGCACCGGTGAAATTGGGCCTCATTGGGGCCAGGCGAAATGTACGACAGCACTTCTTTGTCAATAGGGCGGGGTCTGAATTCAATAAACTACTTCGGTCAGGTTTTGTAGTGGTGAAACTCAGTGAATTCAAAAAGACACTCGAGTGTTATCTGTTGTCCCAGGAGTAATATTTGTTAGATATCTTTTCTGCATGGTGCCGGTGTATGCCTAATAGTCAGTTGGTCCATTTGTCTATTGTTGTTCGACTGACTTTAGTGCTTTTAGTCTCTTAATTGCCGTTTGGGTATTTATTTCTGTTGTTGTCTCTGACACGGTTCTGCCGTGTAATAAATCGATCAATCAATCAATCAAACTTAGCCAGACTGACGAGATATTCATACATCTCTGCACTGGCTCGATCGATGACAGGGTCAGTACAAATAATAGTGATGTCATCCGCATATAGACATAAGTGGATGTTTGACGACGGCTTCGGCACATCAGACAGACACAAAGAAAACAGGCTGGGAGATAAAACTCCTCCTTTCAGGACGCCTGCCCTCAGGGGCACAGACTTCGACAAGTGTCCATCAAATTTGACACCAATGGAACGATTCTTGACAAAGTTATCAGTCCATCTTTTGCACCAATCAGGAATAGTAGAGTCCAGAATCGATTTGGACAGCAGAGGGATACTGACATTATCGAAGGCAGCGGTTAAGTCAACTGCCACGACTATACTTTTTCCAGCTGGAGGTTTCATATTGAAGCCAGCAATTATGTGCTCTGTAATAGACGTGAGTGGCGTGATGGTAGAGTGGGCCTTCTTGAAGCCATGTTGATGCACGTTATGTCGTGATGCTTCTTGGAGGTGCGGCTTAATAAATTTCTCCGCTAGCTTAGCAATAGGGGACAAAAGGGAGATGGGTCGATGCGAAGTTGCCTGATCTTCTGGTTTGCCAGGCTTGAGGATCGGTAGAACAATTGCCTGCTTCCATCTAGCGGGAATGACACCTGTGCTGAATGACGAGTAGACCAGATCACAAAGTAATTCAAGGAACTGTTCCGGCAAGTGCTTGAGATGGAAGGCTGACACGCCATCGGGTCCATCGGCTCTCGAGTTTTTCATGGACTTGATGAGGGAAGACATCTCAGTGGCAGTTATGGCTGGTACATCTTGTCGGCTGAGCTTCCTTAAAGACCGGAGAGTGAGCCTATTGGAGTGATCACGGCGGGACGTCGCTGAAGCAAAGTGTTTTCCAAGTAGAGATGCAGCCTTAAATCCGGACTCGAATTTCCCTGGAGGGAACTCGAGCATGTTGCGATCCGCTGCCATTTTCTTCCCAGATAAGCGCTCAAGAGTGCTCCAGGTCTTCTTTGCATCAGTGGAGAAATTCAAGGATTCAGTGAGCTCCATCCATCGCGTCCGCTTGTAATCATTCAGCCTTTTGGTGATCTCATCAGACAGTAGTTGAATGCTGGAATCTCCAGGATCAGCATGGCGTTTCTCGTCCGTAATTCGATCAGCTCCAGGACATCTTTGGGAACGTTAGGATGAAACATTCTCACACGCCCTGTAGGAATGGCGACTCTGGAGGCACTGCATATGGCGTCAAAAATGAACTTGTCCTTCTCATGAACGGAGCCGGCAAGCGGATTGTGGGCTACCCGACTGAGTAACACCTCCTTATACGTGACCCAGTTAGCCTTTAGATAGTTGGTGTACAATTTGCTACGCGAGTTTACGAAAGGTGCCAGGTGACTATTGAGCGACAAATCCGATGAAGCACATATGGGTACATGATCGCTGGCCATAGCTATAGCAGTGGACCAGTTACAGGAAACAGCAAGAGAAGATGATACAAAAGTGACATCAGGAGAGGACGGCCTGCCCGTGGACGGAAGGCGAGTGGGGGCGTCCTCATTAAGGGCAACAAGGTCACAATCCTCATCAAAAAGCTCAAGTAGTTCCGCTCTGTCATCGGGATTTAGAGAGGAGAACCAGGATTTGGAGTGAGCATTAAAATCGCCAGCCATGACAACAGAAGACGATGGGAGGGCAGAGTGCACAGAATGTAAAAATAAGGTGGGGTCAAACGAATTGGGACATGAGGAGATAGGGGGAATATAAATATTAACAATATCTATAGGGCAACTTTGCAATACAACATGAACACCAATACATTCTACAACATTATCAATAGGGAGAGCTATAAGATAAGAAGGTATAGAAGATTTTACAAATGTAGAAACGCCTCCACCATGAGATGTGCGACTCAGGCGATTTTCGGCCCCGAGCCGCCTGACAGTTCGGCTTGTTCTCCCAATCTGCGGGTCGGCTTCTGTTGCTGTCCGAGCCACTGCTGGTGCTCTACGGGCCACCGCTGTTGCTGTCCGGGCTGCTCCAGTTCGCCCGAATAGCAACAGCAGTGGCCCGGAGATTGGGAGAACGAGCCGAACTGTCAGGCGGCTCAGATTGCTGTTCTGTGTGGCTCGGGGCCGAGAATCGCCAGAGGAGGGAGGTGGTAAGACGTATAACCGGGAAGGCGGGGTAGGGAAGATATTGGGCTAAGTTTTGTCTCCTGAAGGAGAATGACATCTGGATGAAAGCGTTCAATGTACAATGTGAGTTCAGCAGGTTTGGCACGCAGGCCATTGATATTGAGTTGAAAAATGTCTAGACTATGAAGAGGAACACTAGGGGGGGGGAGTTAGAGCAAGAAGTACAACAATAAGCATCAGTGTAGTCATTATAACTGGTTAACCCCGAACATTTGAGGTGTACCCAGCCGAGGCAACCACCGCACTGGACGCTTGCATGTTGAGCCGATAATCCACAATGACCGGGGGTATCGTGGAGTCTTGCTGCGCGGCCCTGGATTCCTCTCAATGCCGGCTCGTAACAGTAGTATGCGAAGGAGTGCAGCAGCCAGCCATTTGCACTCCCATACAGAAAAAACTCCTCGTGGAGTTGTTGATGCCCGTTTGATGAGTCTCTTTGATCTTGGTAGTCGACTCCACAGATCCACCACGCGTAGGTTGGGCATCTCGGATCCTAGTATATTCCCGTTCTCTCGAGTTAGCAAAATTTGCTCATTTTCCCCGTGAACTGTTTTACTATTCAACTTCAGCTTCATTTCTGGCCGTGCAGGTCGATAAAGTTCGACTGTACATCGCACGTTTTGGGCGGAGTTGTGCACCTGTGAATTAGGGCCCCAAAACTCTCATTCGAATGTGTTTTTCGGTACGGAACCTTCACGGTTTAAAACTGATTAAGAGTAAAACTGCTTTTTATGGTTTTCTCAGCAATTTTCATTACGACCACTGCTTTTAAACCAACTAGATTGGAGTTGACTTACTTGACTTAATCGGTTGGCTTTCGCCTGACGCGGTCATTCCGCATCTTCACCGAGGTGTGCCGTCCTAGTAGTCAGCCGTGTCCATTTTTCACGGTCTTCAGCCACAATTTGAACACATTCCATCCAGCTGTCACTATTCCATTTCCTGCGAAACGAAACATCGCGCCTGAACTGTCTTTCGATGCCGAGTGACTTTAAATCCTCTTTAACCACATCCGTCCAGAACTTTCGCCTACGCCCAGGTGGCCGTTTCCAGACAGGATTTGGAAGCATTTTTAAAGCGTGTTGTACGAGACGATCCGGCGTTCTTCTTAGTATATGCCCGAGCAGTCGAAGTCGACTTTCCATTGCTGCTTGAGATGGCGTTAGGAGATGCTGGCACCTCCCTCGTGTCAAGCGTTGATGTACTGCGTCGATTTCCTTGTAAAGGTCTTCGTTATGGCATACACGCGGCCAGAAATATCCAAGCAAACGCCTAAAAAGCTTCCTCTCCGAGCAATCCAACCTTTCCATCTGCGTTTTCGGTGCTGCCCACGTCTCCGATCCGTGCATCATGATGGAGCGAATAGCGGATAGGTAGACGCGCAACTTGACTTCCTTCGCGATGGTGGTAGACCACAAACACTTGGTTAGAGAATTGAATGCAGACGTAGCTTTCGCACATCGTTGTCGAATATCCGCTGCATAACTACCATCGTTCTTCAGCAAACAGCCCAAATAACAGAAATCGTCCACCAGTTCGATACGTTGTCCGTCCACACAAACTCCAGTTGAAGGCTTCTGAGAGACCCACATCTGCTTACATTTGTCGGGACGAAGACGAAGTCCATAGGCTGCGGCATACTTCGAAACGAGGTTCACAATCCTTTGCAGTTTTGCGTTGTTTTCAGCGAATAACACAATGTCGTCGGCGTACTCCAGGTCGACAAGGGAGCGTCCTGATGGTGTTAGGATCACATCCGCAGGAAAGTGTTCTGCAACTCTACGCATGATGTCATCAACGGCGAAGTTGAAAAGAAAAGGTCCTGTAACGGCTCCTTGCCTTACTCCTGTTTTCACCTCGAAAGCTGACGTAAATCCGACAGGTGTACGAACTGCTGCTGTTGTTCCTTTGTTCATGTCCTCGATTAACCGAACATACTTTTCCGGGACTCCATCTGCTCGCAGAGCATTGAGCAATCGATCACGATGAGGAGAGTCGAACGCGGCTTCAAAGTCCAAAAAAGCAAGCTGTAATGGCTTCGAAAACCGCTGCCACGATTCAATTACTCTTCTCACGACGAACACTTGGTCGATGGTCGATCTTCCAGGTCGAAAACCGGCTTGCCCATCTCTGGTCGTTCCTTCACGATGTTTGATAAGTCGCTCGAGAATGATACGTTCTAAAACCTTGTATATGACACGAAGTAGAGAGATTCCTCTGTAGTTCTTAGGATCCGTGACGGATAGCTTCTTGTGAAGAGGTACGATGATCGCATGTCTCCACGAATCGGGTATCCTTTCGCTCATCCATATGGCACGGATGGTGTTGGTCATTTCACGAATCCAAGACGGAGGAAGAGCTTTCAGCATTTCAGCAGTGATGTTGTCATCTCCACCTGCCTTTCCATTCTTCATTTTCCGGACACAATCCAAAACTTCAGACTCAGTCGGCGGTTCCTCACTGACATCGTAATGTGCTCTCTGAACATGCGGGAGCTCAGGTACTGATGGCGCTGGACGATTCAGTAGTGAACTGAAGTAATCCTTCCATATTGGCAGCGTCGCATCACCAACTGCAACTCCATTGGTAGTGTTCAAGACAGGAGAACATCTCTTCATCTTCCCGCTATACTGTCGCAGCAACGTGTAGGCTTTCTTCGGATTCTTCTCCTCCCAAGCCTTCTCGAACTCCTTAGCTCTACACGTCCACTCTCGTTCGCGGTCCCTTTGAAGCTGCCGACGCAACTTCCTCCTCAGACGCTTCTCCTCCACGAAGTTTCCTGCAGTTCGAGAGCACATACTCTGTTGTAGGTAGATGTTGTTTCTTCTGAGACGTAGGCGAACTTCTTCTTAGGCTGTACAACCGGGAGTGCCTCTTTCGAAGCGTCCTGGATGCACTTGACAAAAGAATCCGCGTCGCAAAAGTTTCTTCTTAGTCCGTACTCCGATGTGAATAGAAACGCGTTGTCGGAAATTCCTTCTGCACTCTTCATCTCTGAGACTTGTCATGTCAATCCTCTGGAGAGGCTGAGCCCCTCGCTTCCTCTTATGAATCCTCGCAGTGAAGTTCAACAGAACAGGACGGTGATCCGAATCGAATGCGACATCCCACACAGCTCTAGATCTTCGAATGTCCGATACTGGAATATTCCTCGTCAGGACATAGTCAAGCTGTAGTTTCAAAGTTGTCATCTTCCGCTTCCGCTGCTCTTCTAGAGATAGCCGGGTTGGTCCCTGCCACGTAAGCTGATGGCGGCGATGATTCCTCTTGAATGTCGATGCAATAATCAGACCACTGCGTTCACAAAGTCGACAAGGCGGTAGCCATTGTCCGATGTTTGCTCCACTGGGTAGAACCATTTACCGAGTACTTCGGATTCCTGATCAAGTCCCATCTTCGCATTTGCGTCAATCCCCACGACAACAGCATGTTGACGAGGTATCCTGGCCAGCAACGTATTGAGTTCCTCATAAAACGCATTCTTCGAATTGTCTTCGGCGGTTTCAGTGGGCGCATGAGCACTCACTATCCACAGATTGAATCCTCTGTGATCCCGCAGTCGTACGAATGCATTCCGACACGACGTTGAGCCGAACTCCTTGACCATACCATTGAAATCCTTCCTTACAGCTATTGCACAGCCTCCCACTCTCCTATCGTCAGCGTTACCGCAGTAGATGGTGTACTCTCCGACGCTGATGACGGGTCTATCCTTGAGGCGGGTTTCCTGCAAAGCAGCAAACGGTGCATGGAAATAGCTCAGAAGTCTGGATAGCGCAGTTTTTTGGATATCACTCGACAGCGATCGACAGTTCAGGGTGGCGAAATTGTGGCTTGTGGCCAAAGACTCCATGACTCCCTAGGTACGGATCCTAAGGTGTTATGGACCAGAGGCCTTAGTGTGCCGGACGGCGACACCTTTATGCAATGTGCGGGATACTTTCGCGATATAGTTGTGCACGCTATATCGCTCGAACGTTCCCTGTGTACACTCAAACGTCTGCTGGGTTCAGTAGAAGCAGGGGCACCAACGAGCAGGTACCAACAGACTTGTATACACACCCCCAGATTATATTGGAGTATTCAAAATATAGTCTGTCTCTCTCCTTTCCGGCCCGTCGCAGCAAGGCTTACCGGTATAGTCATGTGTAATTCTTCAAATCACTGTTGTATTGTGCCATGATTGACCGCTGCGCTGCATGCTCCGGAAGATCTAGTAGTAGCGAGAAAGGCTTCAAGTCTATTTCCCCTTGCAGTGGGATCGTCGGTACGCAGTGGGCACAATGGCATCCGAATCGCAAACTGTTTTTAGAAGGTTCTACTATAAAGACACCAAGGTTCAATCCAAAAGACGCGAGATCTGGGTCATCACTTGAAATTAAGGCGCGGCTTGTCTGCTATGGTCTTACGTCCAAATCGCGGCGTTTGTTATCTATTACGCACATTTTGCCGCCTTTTTTTCAAAAAGTGCGAGGAGAAGCGGCAAACGACAATCGACAAAAATCGTCCAAAAACGGCCGGCAAACGACAATCGGCATCCGGGAATCGCCGCACATCTCTGATAGCAATCCAAGTTTTCTCAATGGCGATCTTCATCTCCGATTAAGATAAATGGTAACGATGAACATAATTTTCCATCGCAGTATTGCCGCAGAGGTTTCTCACAGAATCGTGGCCGAGTCTGAAAGCAGGCTACGTCAGGGTAACAATTGTACTCGACATTAACCTTTCCCGCGCTGGTCGGCTAACGTGGATAGTGGCATTGCCTAGCTGGAAAACGCTTTTTTCTCGAGTTGGAAGCGCCGGATTAGATAGCAGATGGGTTTGTGATGTTGCCTGGTAGTTAGCTAAGTCCATCGGTGTCTACAAGAACACCAGCAAGACTTGAACGTTCCACGTGTCACTTAGTCAGAAGTCTACTAAGTTTGGAGGGTTTCACCTTTCGGTAGAAAAGGCTCTTAAGTGGTTAGAATAAATTTTATGACGGTGTTTTCCAATGAAAATAAACGCAACTTGTACGGCCCAGGTGGCTCCATCTATGAATGGTATGATATCCAAAATGAAACAATGAAGCTCAAAGAGGCGCAGCATTGGTGCATAAAAGCTGTGGTTATCCGCGCTTTCACTACCGACTCAACTCTGAAACTAGCCTTCCCATAAATAAAGGTTGGCTTAGCTGACTTCCTGGCAAAACTACAAACCCATGTTCTACGGCATTTTCAGCTCGAGAAGACAGTGTTTTCCAGCCTGGAAATGTCACTCCACGTTAGTTGACCAACGCAGGAAAGGTTAATGTCGCGTAAAGCTGTTACCCTGAAGTGGTCTGCTATCTGACTCGGCCTCAATCCTAAGGAAAACATCTGTTTTGGAGAAGAAGATCGCAATTGAGGAAGCTTGGAGCGGAATCTGATCTTCCGCCTTCGATACCTTGCTGGGAAGAATCCTCAACAACACCTCGATGTTGCTGTGAACGTGAAAGACCAACTGACTGTGAAGGTTCTGTGTTTTCGTTGTAGGTAACAACGGAAACTGACTCACATTGAGTGAAAGTACGGTTATGAAACGATGTGTTGATCGATGAAATGTTGTTTTGAAACCACAAACGGGGATACAAAACCACAAACAGGTACTCTGCCATTACTTTTCGACGTTTAATCCGAAAATATTCACTACAAAAGAATTGGAATTCTCCTTTGTACGGAAACGCTGTTTTTAGGGACGATCTTATGGTTATGAAACGCACTGTGTTCTTAAGTCGAATCGAGTCATCGAGTCTCCATATCGACTGAAACAGTCGACATCCAGTTATTAGAACACTCGATTATTCGAAACTTTGAGAAACCATGTTAGTCAAGAACTCCATTGTTCCAATTTCTAAGAAACTGAGTTAGTCAAAAACTCGATTATTTCGAGTTGCCGGAGTTACTGTGCACCCATATCTTTTCGCCCTACTGAAAATCATCTCCATAACCCGACTCGAAGCTTTTTAATACCTACAAGCCTAGATTTCAAAACACACCTTAAAGTACACCAATAAGAATACGCTTCTATACCAATGGCCACATCGATCAAAGGTTCAACTCAGAAGATGGTATCCAGAGTTCAACTCCTGCAGGCTTGCGGAGTTTAGTGGATACTGCTCTTCTGCACCAAGCTCCATCCCCCCCGATTCTAGCTACTCACCTATTTAGATTTCTAACGTTATCGTGATGCTCCATGTATACCCCTAGCATTGCCTATCGTAATTAGTGAATGAATGATTGAACCTTGAGAACAGTTTTAGTGAAAAAAAAACCGTCGCAGATGCTTTCAGTTGTTATACCGGAGGTGACACTAGCACGACCTAGCGGCAGCCAAATTGCTAATTTTGTCAAGAATGTTCAAAACTGAAATTCTGAATTTCAAACCAGAAAATGCACTGCTTAGCTGCCTGAATTCACCTTTCGAGTGAAATGCCCATAAAAAATATGGGCATTTCACTAGAAAGTTTTTTTCTGGTGAGATGCAGGGTCAAGCAAGGTCGCGGACTTTCTCAATGAGTGGTCAGGATGTCGTGAGCTTTTTGACATAAAAAAGAACATTTTGGGTAGGAATTTTAGGATAACCCGGTATACAGAGAGGGAATCATGAAAACTTCCGAGGTTTTTTTGGTTTCTAAAGTTTTCTTTTCTCGATTACCAGAATTTGAACATAGGGGGTTCGCAAGAATTTTGGAATTCTGAAAAAAAAAGTGATGAACGGGAGGGGGTCGCTCTGATTTCGGAAAGTTACACTACGCCCCGCTTGACCCTGACGGAAACTGCGTGCTGGCAAACGGTCAGCACAGGCTCGCCGCGACCGTGACGACCCCGTCACAGGGAATGTAGCCTTCTTCTTTTTATTGAGGTGAGGATAAGAAAGAGCTCGAACGCAGATTTACATCGAGGTTCAATGTGCTGCACTCGCTTGCATTCAAGGTGATCCCAGCTTGGAACAAATCACCTTCGAAATCGCTGACGCCAGAATTTTTCAAATTTTTCTGAGCAGGCTGTGCCACTTCTATCTCAGTTCACTGCATGGGACAGACGCAGGCTGTCGTAAGAAATCTTCATCACCTACATTCCGTATGTTTCTTTATTGAAAAATGAAGCAATTGAACGAGTCATTGAAAGTAGCAGCCAGAGCCTAGGCGGGTTTAGGTAGAAACACAACGGCTACCAGGTGAGTGGGATAGTTTGAGCGCAATCTGGCAAAGCCGCACGCGAAAATTTGGCTGTTTACCCACGAATATTTGCAAAAAATGCTAGGGTAGGCGGTGAACCTCCGATAATACACAAAACCAAACTCGCTTACATTGCTTTGAAATGCCTTTTGGCGCCAATCATCGATGCCACGAAACAGCCAGGGCAGGACAGCAGGAGGGAAATTATCGATTGAAACCCTGCAGCACGAGTCTTCTCCAGAAGAACCAAACCCAGTTCTTTTCTGAAAAAAAAGACAACCCAGTTTTCAATGAAACACCAAAACATTTTTCGGACTCCAGAGGTCAATTTTTACGCCCAAACCTCGTGCAGGGGTTATTTGAGGTCCCAACACGAAAATGAAGTTGGTTTTTAATTTTTTCGAGAAGATTCGGGAGACTGCGGTACTTATACCGTGGTCACTTGGATTAGGTCCTTGCTATACTGCGGCGTTAAGCTGTTTTTGGCTTCCACGGCAAGTCAGCAAATGTTGAGATTTTGAAATTGACCAATAACAGACCTGCCGCTAAAGTCAGCGGAAGCGAAACCCCGCAGCATAAATAAGGCATTAAGCCGCTCGGAGAGGACCGATGAAAAGCACAGGGGCCAAGTACAGTTTGTAAAGTTTACCCACACAAAACACGCACAATTTACGCTCAAATAGCCAGTACTCCGAGATGATGAATCCACGTGCTAATAGAGTATTTGACTCCTGTGCCACCCTTCGAGCCTGCTTAAAGGCACAGCCCAACCTCAGAATCGTTTTTCACTTTCTCTTAAAGGCACAGCCCAACCTCAGAATCGTTTTTCACTTTCTATGTCTATCTTGAAAACGGTCCCACGCTGATTCCAAGGATGTCTGGAATCGTACAACACCCCCTGAGAACGGAGTTATGGACAACTATAAATTGAGCAGCGCATAATTGGAAAACTTTTAGAAAAAAAAAGAAAACCAGGGGGTGGGGGGAGGGCTCGTACTATCTGACCAAATTTGACCACAAAATTGAACTTTTTCACTCTTGGAAAGCTTAAGAAATTTGACCTGTCGGGAAGAAGATTATAATAACTTTGGAAATGAAAAAAATGTTCAGCGTAGAGGGGAGTCGTAGCTCCGCCGAAGGTTGGCGCAACGGCCTGCTCAACCCTGTTTTGCAGACATCAAGATCAGCGCATTGTTCTCTACAAGGCAAACAGTAGGACCGGGAAGCAGCTCTGTGGTTGCACTGCGTCTCTAAGTCCTAATATTTTAGATTTCGCCGAACTTTACCAAAGTAAAATATGCTTAGCAAGAATTCGACGCCTCCCTTCTAAAGTTGGGAAACATCAAGTAGGTTATGATAAATGCAAGGATATTGGCAATCTGCTACCGTAACATCACGTTCAGTACCCTCCGAAGAAGGAACTCACGGTGTTATGGCAGCGAGGGGGCACTTGGCCACACCCATTTTTCGGCGCCGCAACGACTCTACTTAGTTTGAATGAAGGAGGAAAACCCTGGGTTGGTGCCAAAAATGCGCGTCGGCACAGAAAAGTGGGAGTGACCAAGTGCGATGGCCAAGTGCTCCCCCACCCCTCGCTGCAATAGCATCGAGCTCTCGACTCCTAATTGTTTGGAAACTAAAATAGTGCCTACTTTCACTTGTGAGAACGCTAGTAGCTTAGAGTAGATCGTTGCAAAACAAGTATTTTTCTGGTTTATTGCACAACTATTTTTCTGTTTTCTCTCAGCTGGAGGTTTCAACCGCCTTCGGGAACTGGAAAACAGATATGGTTAGGTCCGTGGCCTGTTTTCTCAAGAAAAACCTTTAAATTCATACCGCGGCGGTTCAAATCTCACCCGTGGGGTGAGATTTGAACCGCCGCGCCAGCCGCTGTTTGAATTTTAATGTTTTTTCTCGAGGAATCAAGCCACGGACCTAACTATACATTTGATTTTCTCTGAAGAACTGAAGAACGGTGGATAAGACGTAACCTAAATAACTACCCAACAAATATGAATTCTATGAAAATGCAAAAAAAAACTGACTTGTACTCACTACACAGCGCTTCAACCGTCAGGTACTCGTCCTTGGCAAGAGCGATGAAATAAATTTCCGCCACCAGAGACTTCTTTCTCCCATCTAACTGACTCAAGTCCATCGTACTAAAAAACGACTGTATTGCTGGAAAAACAGATAAGGAACGAAAAAGTTGGTAAACAAGACGAAACAGCATGTAAACGTTGAAAAGTTTTTCAAGTTCTCGTTAGAATCCGAAAGCGAGAGATAGCTTAGCAAGAAGCACGTTTGCAAAATACGGCTCCATGACATTGCTCACCCGCGCGCGTACGCGTCGCGGTCCGGTGAGTGTCGCGCGCGGTAAACGCTGAAAACACACCACCGTTTAGAAGTCTTCAGAGCTCCTTACGAGTAAATAGCTATCGATTATGAAAAGAAGTAAACGCAGGAAAGCTTGTAAGGCTCCAGGACATGCCAATTCATATGATTCCATCTAAGCGGGGATGTCACGTCTCCGCCCATCTCGCACGCGACGCTCACAGACCGCAGCGCAGCACGCACGAGTGAGCAATGTCTGCCTCCCGCAAAATTCGCAGTTGCATATTGGGTTAGGGAGCCTCTGACTTTGAAGGTTCAGCTATCACTGTCCCGCGAGACAACGGATGTTCCCAGATAGTCGTTTGAGCACCGTACTCCAACCGAGCCGTGAACTTGACCTTTTTTTTGTGTGATTGCACCAAACTTCACATTACACGCATGATACGACGTTTTTTAGTAGTATAGACATTGCGTCCAAGGGAAACTGAGAAAGTGGTTTGCGCCCCTTTGACCAACATCAAAGCCTTCGAACCAGCCCGAGACTCTCCTCAACTTTCAAAATTACGAGGCTCAGAAGGCCCTGGAGTGAATCATTTACACAAGGTTGTATTTTTAATGAGCGTTATTCCAGGAGTTGGTAGTTGAAAAAACACACCGCGTAGCTGGTATGCACTCTTTTGCACATGCCGGAACATAAACGAAATGTATGAGGTCTTTATTTCCTATGTCCACCTTGTAATGAAGAAATGTATTCAGTGATCAGGACACAAACAGACGCGTAGAATCATTTATTCATACTCGTTGGGGGTTTATATAGGGGTGGTGATGGCCGTCTCTTCATATCTTGTTATTCTTCGCCATCCTTCTTTCTTCTCTTCAGTTGGCGGTCACCCCCTAACACCTCCCCCTAGCGAGAAACTCTCGCCTAACTCACCTAGGAAGTTCGAAATCAGCCATTCCTACATCTCCCTAATGTCTTGGAAAGTTCGGATAACATCCTACGTCTTCCCTTTGGCCACGGGAAGTTCTAACCTCTGCGTTGTACCCCTTCTCGTGAACCCTCCCTAAATACGAGAACAACACTGAAATCTTTATCTATCGAAAACTAGAGAACACAAAATCTCATTAATTGTTCTCCATTGATAGCGTTAGTTCTCAGGAGAATTCCGGCGGCTCTTATTGTTAGACCTGTTCTTCCTCGTACCACCGGTTTGATACACAACCATTCTCGTTGTCTGCTTGACCTTTCGTTCTGACCTTCGCAACGCAATTGGCGCTTCTGCATTTTCTCCGACCGACTTTTTCCGGTTCCTGTCTTTACTGCTGTCCATGTTGTCAGTCGGCTTTGCAGGTAACCATTTCCTTCCTATTGCCTCATCTTCCCCTTCCATGCAGGAACTTACCTTTCGCTTCATTTGGTCAGCATGTGCTTTCCTACTTCCTGTGCCATAGTGCACCTGGTAAGTCCTCTTACGCGTGTGCTGATCGTATCGCAACTTCATTTTCTCTCGATACGCATTGGTAGGCACTAGCCCAGTTTCGGTTTTTAGTATGCCTAATGTGGTTCTCAAATGCCTTCCCATCAGCACTTCGGCTGGCGACTTCCCAGTCGCAGGATGAGGTGTTGCTCTATACTGCAAGAGCACCTCCCTCACTATCTGATTTGAGGTTTTCCCTCCGTCTCTCAAACACTTATATAGGCCTTGCTTTAACGTTTGCACAAACCTTTCCGCCTCCCCATTCGAGTAGGGGTGATATGGCGGTGTCAATGTCAGTTCGACATTCCTGTACGAGCAAAACTCTGTGAACAGCTTAGATGCGAATTGCGGTCCGTTATCTGCAACTACCTATTCTGGCAGCCCATGTACCGCGAACATGTCGAGCAAAGCTTCAATAAGTTTCTCTGTTGTTGTGGATCTCATGCGCACCACCTCGGGCCATTTTGATTTTGCATCGACCACTATCAACCAGCCAACTCCCTGGCTGGATTCACAAAAATCCATGTGTAGCCGCTGCCATGGCTTCGATGGTTCTTCCCACACATGGAGTGGGGTTTTCGCAGGATTATTACTGAAGACTGCAAATGTTTCACAACTCTGCGCCAGTTTTTCAATATCCTTATCAATACCTGGGTACCAGACTTTCAATCACGCTAACGCAACCATCCTGTTCCGTCCATTGTGGCTACTGTGCAAGGTTTGCAGAACCTTTTTTCGGAACTGTTGAGGAATTACCACTCGTCTGTCCCAAACGAGACATCCATTTTGAGTGGTCAGCGAAGTCTTCTTATTGGCATACGGTTGCAGTGACGCTTCCGATATCTTCGTCGGCCACCCTTGCCTCACGTATTGCAATACCTTTTCCAACACTACATCTTTTTCCATAGCTTTAGCTACTTCGTCTTGGGACAACGGCAAATTTTCCCAAATCTCCCGACCGAGTTGCTCCACTTCCACTTCATGAACTATCGTTTCCGAGCTGGGTAGCTCTCTCGGGTCAGGTAATCTTGACAATCCGTCGGCATTACCGAACTCCGCAGTTTTCCTGTACTCAATATCGAATTATCGAATGAGTACGCCATCAACCGAATTGCCCATCGATGCACCCTTTTTGCTGCGATCACTGGTAGTCCATTCTTTGGACCGAATATGCGGACCAATGGCTGGTGATCCGTTAACAGGGTGAATTTCCTGCCGTACAAGTATTGATTAGACTTTTCAATTCCATACACTACTCCTAATGCCTCCTTTTCAATTTGCGCGTAATTCTTCTCTGCCTTCGTCAGAGACCGCGAGGAATAAGCAATTATTCTCTCTGTACCACATTCCAACTTGTGGTAGATCACTGCACCCAGACCATAATCTGACGCATCTCTCGCCAGCACTACTGGAATATAGGGATCATAATGAGCTAAAACGTCAGCTTGTACTAGCCTCTGCTTAATCTGTTGGAATGCAGTTCTCTGCTCTATTCCCCAATTCCACGGTGTTTCCTTTTTCCGTAGACTATTGACTGGTGCCGCCAGAGCGGCTAGGTTTGGGACAAATTTGCCATAGTACTGCACCATTCCAATGAAAGATTCGACCTCTTTCAAGTTTTTCGGCTTTGGCATATTAATCATCGCTTGAATTTTCTTCGGCGATGGCCTTATCTCAGTGGCATCAACCACGTGCCCGAGAAACTCCATCTCGTTTTTCAGGAATTCACACTTTTCCAGTTTTACACGAAATCCAGCGCTTTTCAAACGTTGCAGCACTTGCTGCAGTCGTGCCAGATGTGTCTCATCATCTGGTCCTGTGACCGTGATGTTATCTAAGTATACTAGCACTCCTTCTATCCCAGCCAGCGTAGTCTCCATTATTCTCTGAAAAATGGCTGGTGCCGATGCTATACCGAACGGTACACGAGTGTACTCAAACAACCCTTTAGGTGTAATAATGATGGTACATCATTGCCTAGAACTCTCATCCAGCTCCACTTGCACATACGCTTCCGACAAATCCATCTTTGAAATTTTCTTTCCACCGTTCAACATGTGGAAAAGATCTTCCGGCTTTGGCAGCGGATATTGATTTATATCCAGCGGTGGATTTACAGTCACTTTATAGTCACCACAGAGCCTGACTTTACCGCCAGATTTAGGAACCACTACTAACGGTGTGGCCCAAACTGCGTGCTCAACTCTTCTCAGTATACCGTTCTTCACCATTTCGCCCAGTTTAGACTCTACTTTCGGTCGCACTGCGTATGGTACAGGACGTGCGCAAAAAATTTAGGCTCAGATTCGCACTTAAACTTAAAACTTGCTGTTGAAGAACTGAATTTTCCCAGACGTTCACGGAAAACCTCTCTGTACTCCGTCAGAATTCCTCTGAGTCGTCTTTGTACAGCACCAACATCACCGTGGTTCACTGCCTGAACTTTCTGATAATGAGGCCCACAATCGATATCTAGGGCGCTTATCAAATCACGTCCACACAAAGGATGTCCACCATCCTTTATTACATGCAGCTCAGTCTGCGTCTTTTTACCACAGAACTCAACATCCACTGTACACTTTCCCGAAAATTCAATCGGACTATTGTTGTACGCTTTTGCTGCGATGCTTTCACGTCCCAAGCTTGGACAGCCGATTTCTCTCCATGTCTTTTTGTCAATTATGGAAATCGACGCTCCGGTATCAAACTCACAAGGTATCATTATCCCATTGAGTATGATATCCAGCATACGTGGAGGTTCTTTGACTACTCCGCTAACTTTCTCCTCATAACACTCATCACGACCATTCAACGAAGGCGTTATCATTTTGTTACGGTGGTTCATCTTCGATGCAGCTTTTTCATCATTTGGTCGGTGCGTTTTAGCAACACTCCATCTTGAGTTCTTTTGTCTGTTAACGCATCTCTCCGGGCTTACTTCTCTATCGCGACGTTTCACATGACACAGGACATTCACTTCAACATCTTGTACATCAACACCACTGAAGACATCGTCGCGGGAGGTTGCCTCGGGCTCGCACCAATTTACAGCTGGTGAGACTCTCGGGTTTGCACCCGGACATACTTTGGCCAAATGGCCGGGTCGGTGACACTTGGAACACTTAGCATTTCTAAAGCGACACACCGCTCTGAAATGTCCCGACCCACCACAAGTCCAACAAGACTGTGGTTTCCCGGGTGATCGTAGAACTCTAGACCTTGAGCGCTGAACGTGACGACTTTTCTCTGTTCTACGATCCCCCTCACGTCTAGACACGACGCTGACATGTTTTGGAATTCGGGAGAGTTGTTCTTACTGGGACCGCTCATCACTCTGCACACTCCGGGCTTCAGTACCTGCGGGTGGGTCAGCTTTGGAGCACTTTTACCGACCATTTGAAAACTCTCGGCGGTCTCCAGGGCGTCCTTCGAAGACAACTCCTCCTTCTTCAAGAGTCCTTTTCGAGTCTCTACACACAACAACCCACCTATGAAAACCATGGTAGTCATGGCGTCCCTGAAGTCCTTAATTTTCTGAAAACCGCACTCATTCGCAGCTTTCTTGATGGACGCGTAGTATTCGTGTAGACTCTGGCCCTCTTGTTGTGCTATCGACATCATCTTGAAGCGTTCTGAAAGTAAAAGTTTCTTAGGCTGGAAATGCCTTTCCATCGCCTTCTCCAAGTCACACAACTCGATACTCTCAAGCTCTCGCCCCTGCAGGAGAGACTCGAGGAGCTCATAATTGGACTCCCCCACCTCATGCAAGAAGACGAGACGCTTCTTTACCTCGTCATGAACTTCTCGAAAAACCAGGAAGTTCTTAAACTGCCTCCACCAGGTCCGCAACGACTGTCCCGGCCGATATGGACCAGGAGCGCGGCCACGATAGACCTCTTGCAGGCCACCGTAAGCCGCGATCGTGACGGAACCGACTGGGGGTTCACTCATCTTCTCGCCGACGGTCTCCTTTTTCTGGACGTTCTCCATCAACGTCCTCCTTCACTCTTCTTAGCGGCCGGCTGGTCCTTTCTTCTTTTCTTCGATCCTGATCGCCAGTGATCAGGACACAAACAGACGGGTAGAATCATTTATTCGTACTCGTCGGGGGTTTATATAGGGTGGTGGTGGCCGTCTCTTCATATCTTGTTATCCTTTGTTATCCTTCGCCATCCTTCTTCTTTCTTCTCTCAGTTGGCGGTCACCCCCCTAACATGTTCCACTTCGGAAACATGGTCCTTCGACCAGAAACTTCCCACGGCACCTACAACGCCTGGCCGCTAAAAAGCATTTTCTCTTGCGTGACCGTTTTCAGCCGGGTGGACGCACTGCTTTCAATAAGGGCGCAAGGGATCTTGAAAAGGAATGCAAACGTCTTGCTAAAAACCGTGAAAAACGCCTCATTTGCTCAGGGAATCAAAAGAACTTTTTTGAATACATGAATGCTAAGATGACAACACGTAAAGGTATCTCTACCCTGAAAGATGAAGAGTGAATTAAAAAACTAGAGTTAGTCAAACCCGTTTCACGTTGTGTTAACCGTTGTGGAAATCAGTGGACTCCACTGAATTACCACAACGCATCGATCCATTTTGAAGGCGAAATTCGAAAACTTGAAAGAGTGTACTAGTATAACTTGAGCTTGTTTATCAACTTTTCGCAACGTTACGGCTTGAACGCCTATGGTTAAGGTTTACCCAGGGGTTAACCTTTGTGCTGTCGTCGCGCTCCAATCCAACAAGCGCTTCGCGTACGGGGAAGACTTTGGTAGCCTCATTTCGAAACCAGGTCTGTCTTGTGATGCACTGTAGCCTCATTTCTCTTCTGTGTTACATGTTAGCCTTGTTTGTGTGCTGTTATATATCACTGCTCAATATCAATTACAATTGCTTCTGGCTGATTACTCCTGGTCGAAACTTGTGGACGAAAGAGTTCGGCTCTCACAACGACCGTTCTGCGGTAGAGAGTGAATGATAATGAGGGGTTCAACACAATCAATGTTTCGAAAACCAACTAGAGAAAAAAAACGTCACCGAAACGTCTTTGGGGGGTCGCATAATTTTGGATTTTTGGAGAAAATTTTGATAGCCCGGGGGGGTCGCTCCGATTTCAGAAAATTACACAACGACCCGCTTGACCCTGCCAGCTGCTCAGGTCTCGAACTATCGGCCCATCAGTTTAACCTCGTCAGTATGTAAAGTCCTCGAAATCATTGTCAAAGATTGTGTTCTCTCCCATCTTGCGTTGAACGACCTCCTCAGCCCTGCCCAAATGGTTTTCTGCCTGGTAGATCAACACTGCCCCAGTTGGTGTCCTCGTTCCACGACTGGTATTCGGCTGTGAATGAGAAATGCCAAACTGATGTTGTGTATCGTTGGTGTCTCGCAGAGAGATAGCCGCACTCAGCAGTTGGGCGCGAAGTTGTTCGATCAATAGCCACTCTCCCTTCGTTTTCCCGCTCCCGGGGAAATTTTCCCGCCAAGCAGCGTCGCGGCGATCCCTCATCCAGTGATTAACTATACATCGAGTATGCTAAAGCTCTTGACACAGTCAGTCATCCGAAGCTACTTCGGAAACTCGAAAGCCACGGTATTTCTGGTGGCACTTTAGAATGGTTGAGTTCCTTTCTGACACCTCGTGACTTCACAGTCAAAACTGGCGACTTCTGTTCTCATCCTATCCGAATCGCCAGCGGTGTTCCTCAGGGTAGCGTTCTGGTCCTTTGCTTTTCCTCATTTATGTGAACGACATTTCTGATGAATTGTCGAGCACATGCAAACTTTTCGCTGATGATCTCAAGATATATCGCCCTCCTCGCAACCCCGCTATCGATTTCCACGAGCTTCAATGTGACCTGAACCGGCTTACTGATTGGTCCAAGCTATGGCAGTTCAAGCTATCTGAGGAAAAAACAGCTTTTTTCACATCAATTTCAAACATGAGTGCTTTTTATGCTTAAATGATGTTGTGCTCCCCGTACGCGAGACTGTCAGTGATTTTGGTGTGCTTATCAGCAGCGACCTCAAGTGGGAATCCCACTGCAAGGAAATTTCCAAGAAAGCTTCTCGCGTGGCAAACTGCATCCTGAGATCTCTGCAACACCCATGTCTCGAACACTATAGGAAAGCATATATTGTCTACTGCCGGCTGCTCTTGGAATACTGTACGCAGGTCTGGTCAACATCTTCTGCTGAGGATGATGAAGTCGTTGAGAACGTGCAAAGGCGGTACTCAAAACGCGTTTTCGTCAAGGCATTCCCTATGCGAGAAGTGCCAGACTACATGAAAAGGCTTGAAATATTGGGGATCGAAACCTTACGATATCGAAGAACTGAGTTCGACTTACATTTATGTTACAAAATCGTTAAAGGTCTCTGCGACATCCCATTTGAAAGCGTTTTCGCGTTCACCCGCCGCTGTACCCGCTCCCGCCAGCACGCTTTTCAGCTCGAACGGAGATTTCCATCAGAATCTAACGTGCTGCATTCGTTTGCTTTTAGGGTCATCCCAATTTGGAATAGGCTACCTCCGGAAATCGTTGATGCCAAAAGTTTTCCAATTTTTAAAAGCAGGTTGTCCCACTTCAATCTCAGGTCATTGCAAGGGGCAGATGGCCGCTCTTTCTGTTAGAGCTTTAAGTACAGGCAGGGTTGGGCAGGGTTGCGACCCGTCGCAACGGGGGTCGTGAAAATTTGAAATTCTTTTTCGAAAAAATGGAAAAATTTTTGGGGGGTCGTAAAATCTTCGGAAAAGTTGGGGTTTATCTCCAAACCACTCGGTAAGTTCTCGAAATATAACATTCTTAGACCAACGTTTGATGTATAGCGCCGTGTATTGCATCGCAGCCATTTCTCCATCCCAGGGTGGGGGGCTCGTAAAGACCTTGGTCACGAAAATTTTTTCATCCCAGGGGGGGGGGGTTCGTAAAAATTTTGGTCACCAAGGGGGGTAGTAAAATTTTGGTCACCGGCCGCAACGGCCTGCTCAACCCTGAGTACAGGGTGCTCCGATTGTACGAGTATTTCATTTTTTTCCTTCTTTTTTTTCGTTGTTCTGTTGGCTGCGTACTCGGGATCTCGTAATTAACCTCCCTCACATATATTTCGTATGTTTCTTTATTGAAAAATAAAGCTATTGAATTGAATTGAATTGAAGTTAGTCATCACGTTTGCCCCTACTCAAATGGAAGAAAGTTATTTTATGTAGTGTCCGAATGGCACTGTCCGCCCACGCGTTCGGCGTGTGTGTTGGGCGGCCTTTTCGGACCTGTAAATCGAGTAACATGATTCTTAGACGCATAATGAATCATATTCCAGTCAGCTGCCTGCAGTAGTGGAAAGGATCATCAGTAAAATTCCTCCGCGAGGACCGCTCGGCACGCACAGCGACCGCGTGGGCGGACAGTTTCATTGGGACGGACATTATTTCCCTAGTTTTGCTTGCAAAGCGAGAAAGATCCCATTCTGTTAAGGAATAATCGAGGGTAATTGTTGGGTTGATTGCGCAGCTATGCCAAACTGGCTTCAAAATCATTTATGGCTCCACCTCACACCGTGCTTTCCTATTACCAAACGTGTTTTTCGGTTCAATTTCACATCTGCTCCTATTGTACATGTCACAGTAAGTTTGGCACGACGTAAAAGCAAACGAACTCAGCCGTTGCCGGTCTCAAGCCCGGATGAAATAAGGAGGGTTGGCCCTTTCCACCGGTAGGCTGGAAAACCTTTACGTAGAACCATGGAGTCTTTTAGGACATAACGATAAAGCTACCGCATCCGGGGCAGCCGATGCGCCGGCAATGGAGTACCAGGGTGCTGGTGAGAAAAATGCTACTGGCCAGAATAGGAGACAATTTGTGGCACCGAAGGAGGTACGAATCGGAGCATGGAACGTACGAACGGCGCACCACGTTGGGCTAAAGGAGATCATCGCGAGGTGATCGTCGAAAGGCGGAATATCGGTTGCTGCATTGTCCGAGCTCAGGATAAGTGGATGCTGAACAATGACCGTCCAAGTGCCAGATAGTGACGAGAGGATGACGTTGTACTACTCCGGTAGCGGCGGACACCACCAAAGCGTTGGATTCATGCTGGGCCATCGTGAATCTGAAACTATTTTTGCGTTCGAGCCGATTTCAAGCAGGGTCGCTGTTCTCACATTGAGCGGAACGGTCAAGACACACATCTTGGCCGTCTATGCGCCTACGGAACCTAGTTGTGATGTCGGAAAGGATGCGTTCTACACTCAACTCTAAAATGCGCTGAATTTCAACGCAGGAGATTTCAACGCACGTGTCGGCAGGGACGGACCAGGATGGTAAGAAGTTAAAGGCACAGGACATCTAAAAAACTGATTTTCGTATTTCATGCCTATCTTGGAGAAAGTCACACGCTGATCACAGTGGTATCTCTAAAATCGTCCAAGACCCTTTTTAAACAGAGTTATGGCTCTACAAACATGCCTAGATTTTGAGGGTAAAAAACTGGTGGAAGAGTTGTGTCAGGCCTGTATTTCTCTTCATTCGCAATCGTTACGTGAGAGAAAGCCAGAATAAGAAGACTGTCCGGTAATGGACTGAAGAACGACGACTTGTTGGTATTCATCCATCCATAGAGCCGCTATCGAGTCCGAAAATCTGTTAGGGGGTCGGGCCTGTGGTGGTGAGCGAAGGGGGTCGGGCCTGTGGGGGTGGCTTAAATCTAGCTTATTTGGAGGAATTGAGATCTCGTATTTGACACGTGTTATACAGGGGGAGGGGGCTTCTACACAATTGCATGAAAATCTCAAATTCATATCTGAGGGTGTACTGTGGCATTAAGGGCAGATTAAGTGTTGGTGAAATGAATGACAATGGATTGCGTCTGCTCTCTTTCGCTGCGTTCAATGGACTTCTTATTGGGAACACTCACTTCCAACACCGTAGAAAACATCAGATGACGTGGAGGGACCCTAATGGAAAAGACGTGGCCACGCTAGACTACGCGCTTAAAAATTCACGTGTCCGGTCATCATTGAATGACGTGCGCCTTATGAGAGGCAATGACTGCGGTTCTGACCATTATCTCCTGCGTGCATTAGTGAAGCTTCAGTTGCAGCAAGGCATGTGGAGCCTCCAAGAAGAAGACTTGATTGGTCACGTTTAATTGCACCCAATATGAAGGAAGCGTTTCAAGTCGCACTGTCGAACCGTTTTGCTTTGTTAGCTGAAACCGATTCAGTGAACGAACAAGAGAGGCAGCCTACGGACGACATCCTGGAATGCGCCGAGCCACTTTGCCCTCTCAATCGACAGCGGACGCAACCATGGATATCGGACGAGTCTATTCGCCTCATAGACGAACGGAAGCAAGCAAAACTGTCTAATTTCAATCGGTATCGGAAGCCGTGTAAAGAACTCCGAAGCAGGTTAAATGCGGAACGGGAGTCGTACTGGAACAGGATAGCCGATGACTTGGAGGAGTCTGCTGTTAAGCATGACTACCGTTAACTCTACCGTACGTTGAAGCGTCTCGGAAAGAAGACCAAGCCCGTTAGCGATAGCATCGGGTGCTCAGATGGGACGTTCTTGCGCACTGCAGAAGAACGTCTACAGCGTCGGAGACAGTTCTTTAGTGACCTTTACAGTCACGACGCACCACGGGTCCGGCTGTCGAGTCCCGTCCAATAGAAGTACCACAGGAAGCCGCTTTGGATTCAGAACCTTCTATGGACGAGTTGAGACCGTCTGTCAAGTTGTTGAAGAAGGGCAGGGCGTCGGGCGTGGACAACATAACTGCTGAGCAGGGATAAGCGGAAATTTTTTTCTGAACTTCGGAAATCGGAAGGACCTTCTCGATTTCGGAAATCGGAATTCGGAAATCGGAACGCTAAAAACCATCGGAATTCGGAAATCGGAAATACATTCACCGAAATTCTTAACCCTTCCCTGGTGACTGTGCCAACCAAAAAAAGTTGGGCTTATCCTTTTCAATTGTAAAATTTTCGTGTAAACACAATCAATCCTGGGTTGGTAGTGAAAGGTTCTGAGAGGGTGAGTCAAATCGCGGCAACTTCTCAATGAAGTGCAGCTTAGCGCAAGCCATTCATTCGACGATTTCTAGGCAGGAATTCAAAAATAGTTGAAATTACGAGCTCGCATGCCACGTTATGAGCCATCAGATAAGCATAGTGTAAAAACCATCTCCAGAAAATGGTTTATTCCGTCTCTTTCATGAAAAAATGAATTGGAAAAAAATTCTGTTGGTTTTTCGAACTATTTTCAGCTCGCATTAAGCTTGCGCAAAACACCAACTTAACGCGAGCTCACAGCAAAAGTGGTAGTAGTGCGTAAATGAGGGAGAAGAAGACTAGCTTTGGAAAAAGTTCTCCGTAATGCTTTTACGGAAGCTATCTATCATTTTCTACCTTCATACACGATTTCCATTTTCTCCGTAAACTCGCGTTAAGTTGCAGTTTTGCGCGAATTTAACTCGAGATCTCATACGATGAAACTTGATTCCGCTTGATTCTAGTACGCAAGCCGTAGTGGAAAAGGTGTTTTGGAAAAGGTGACGTTGAAGAATTGGCGCAGGACCCCAGAGAGAGTGTGCAGTAGGGCTTCTATGAAGTAGTGCAGATTGTGTGGGTAAACCCACTGGGGTGTGCAGGATGTTAGCGGGACCCCAATGGAAGTGCGCAGACGTCGTGGAACGTGCGCAGTAGCACATTACTGAGAGTGTGCAGGGAATCGGGTATTGTGCCCAGGACTTCACTGAAAGTGTGTCGGAAGTCGTGAGATATGTGCAGGATTTCATTGGAAGTGTGCAGGAAGTCTGTGAAGTGATCGAGACAATGAGAGGTCCTGCACACATTCTGAGCTCGTCCTACACACTCCTACTTAGGTCCTGCACACTTCCACTTGGTATTATGCACGTCTTGCACACGTCCTGCACACTCCCACTGCGGTCCTGCACACATTCTGCGCTCGTCCTACACACTCCCACTTAGGTCCTGCACACATCCTGTGCACTCCCACTGGGTCCTGCACACGTCCTGCGCACTCTCAGAGGTGGTGGTTAAGTCGCGTTAAAAAACCACTTACTACCACCCCTGACTTTGTGAAAAATGACGACGGACCTCGAATTCGAATTTAGCGTCCGAAATAATCCTCTAGGGATTTGGCAAAAACAAATTCAAAGGCAAGGTCCGGTCAGATTTCGACAATACCGAAATTCGGGTGAGATAGATTGAGCTGGTCTAGCTGGACATCGTCCAGAATTTTCACAAACTCTAAGTCCGTATTTCTGGAGAAAACAGCCTGAAAGTCAGCGATTACGATATTCACAGCATGATAATCATGGCAGGAATGACCGATAATTACACAGAACTTTTGAAGAATGCGTGGACAACCCCTAAAATATGGACGATGGCCACACTTTTCTGACTTTTCTGGATCATCGGCTCACGGAAGTGGCTGGAATGACTTGGAGAAGACCGGTTTTAACGCAGTTTTCGCATGTTCCTTCGGACTACCTGTACCATGAGCACAGATTCAGCGGAAAATCTCAGAATCGAAATTCTGCTCGGACCCTGCCTTTAAAAAATCTCCTAGACATTTCCGATTTTTTCCGCATTTCAAGGCTTTTTTTCGGAAGTCGGAATTCAGAAATCGGAAGGCCTAAAACCATCGGAAATCGGAATTCCGCTCATCCCTGCTGCTGAGGCAATCAAAGCTGGCGGAGACATTCTGTTGTATCAACTTCATAAGCTGATTACTTTCATTTGGCAGGCTGAGAACATACCAGCCACTTGGAAGCGCGGAATCATCGTTCCTATTCACAAAAAAGGTGACGCCAGGGACTGTCATCATAACTATCGCAGAATAAGTCTCTTATCGATTGTTCGGAAAGTCTTCAACAGGATTATACTAAGCAGAATTCAGCGACATCGAGAACAAACCAGTCGTGAAGAACAAGCAGGATTTCGACCGGGCCGTAGCTGCACCAACCAAATTTTCGCTCTGCGTCAGCTCCTGGAAGAAAGGAACCGTTGCGGTAAACGTATCGTGATCGTGTTTATTGACCTCAAATCAGCATTCGACTGCATTTACTGGCCGGCTTTATGAAGATAACTTGAATGCGAGCATATACCGAAGAAGATAGTGAAGCTCCTTCAGGAAACCTACAGTCGATCAACTAGTTGCATTCGCATCGTAGATAGGCTGTCTGATGAATTTACGATCAATGCTGGTGTTCGTCGGGGGGATGTCAATTCGCCGCTACTTTTCCCTACTGTTATCGATGCATCATGAGAAATGCTTTTGAAAACAGAAGAGGTGTCCAGTACGGTACCAATGCTTACGTCATGGACTTGATGTTTGCGGATTATAGTGCTGTGTTCGCGGATACCGATGCTGAGGCAGCGTATTTAATTGGTAACATAGCGCTGATTGCGAACTCCTATGGCTTGCGAATCAATAAGGACAAGACGGAAGTCATGACATCAGACGGATCGCACGCCTCTGTGCACTTCGGAGGAGCTGAACTCCAGCAAGTGAATGACTTCAAGTACCTAGGATCAGAAGTGCAGAAGAAAGTGGAAGGGACGACGAAGATCCACAGCAGAATCGGACAGACTTTTTCCGCTTTTGCTTCGCTTGTCTGGTGTCTGTGGAAGAAAGCCAACGTATCGATGACGACGAAGATTCGGCTATTCCGGGCACTGACTATTCCTATACTATTATACGGCTCAAAAACGTGGACGCTGCTCAAGTTGGACCTAGTGAAACTCGAGTCCTTCCAGATGCGATGCTTGCGCCAGATTCTCGGGATTACTCTTTATGAAAACATACGCAATGAAATCATCAGGCAACAATGTGACCACCAGCCCACGATCGAGGACCAAGTTCAGACCAGACGATTACGATGATTCGGACACGTATGCAGTAGAGTGTTGGAACGAATAATTTTTTTGAATATTCGAATAAACGAATAATTCGAATAATCCACTTCTTTGAATATTCGATTGTTCGAATAAACGAATATTTACTTCTTTAAATATTAGGTTCTTCGAATACCCCGAATAATCCACTTCTTTGAATATTCGAATAAACGAATATTTGGGCAACACTCTATTGCTTACTATCCCATTCGATCCCTTCAGGCAAACTGGGGCGTCGACAACAGGTTGGTAAGTTGTCATCTCATAAACTGCACCCTCTCGACAAAAATCTTTTGTCAGCCTGAGAATCCAGGTGAAGTCCACCGGGGAAGTGGACGAATAGCATCACCTTGAACCAGTTCCATAAAAATACGCATGAAAATGATACAATGTGGCCGTTTTTGGGAAACACTTTCATGTTCCTCAAAGGTTGCTATACTTGTGCGTCGCTCGAAATTCAAATTTTTCTCTTTAACTAAAGGTGAAATGGGCATTTCTAGCGTTTTGACAAAATCCTACGAGCAGTTTAATATATTGTTTATACTTGCTATAACTATAAATTCATGAGGTACTGAAGAATTGTGAAAAATCAGAAGCCATTACGCTAAGATGTTTGAAATGTAAAATCAGATCAAAATGAAGTGTGATCTTGTCGAATATTCAAATTATTCATGCTGAATATTCGAATAAACCGAATATTTCATTTTTTTGAATATTCGAACATCCGAATATTCGAATTATTCGAATATAATTCGAATAAACGGATATTCGGGCAACACTCTAGTATGTTGACGCGAGCCGGCTGCCGTACAGCATACTATGGAGGAAACGTCCAGTGCAGTGGAAGATATAACGAATGGCCCCTAAAAAAACATGGCTGAAAGAGATCGAGGATGATCTGAAGAAACAATGGTGCAGTGCCCTTAATGCTAGATCTGTTGCTGCGAATCACTCTGATTGGAATCGCATCGTTCAGGCCGCTCGAGCTCCCATGGCACCCACAGCAGTGTATTGGCTGAGAAGTCATCCCACTCCGCCAGACGCCAGCTAACGGGATGAGTAAGTGAGTGAGTGAAAAGCAAACGGGACAAGACGGGCCTAAAATGCGTTCTTTAGAGCATTCACACATGGAGCAGTATGGAGCTTAGGCGGGGCCCTTTTTGCAACTCAACGAATCTTAAGTATCGATCAACCGTGTTTAGACAGGTTTGGACAGGAATTCATGACTTATCCCTTCGAGAGGCGTGTTTTGACATCAGGAGCCGATCCGGTCCTCAAAGCTATTCGTCAGTATGGATAAGGCCTCGGCATACATAGCGGCAAAGGTGCGAGTGAGCGAGCAATGATGAGGGGTGGGAAGCGCTACGCAGTGCGGTCGCGTGCGCGTTCAAACTGCGCAGCGCTCCCCGCCCCTCATCCCTGCTCGCTCGCTCGCACCTTTGCGACTATGCCGAGGCCTATACAGTGCAGTTGAAAACGGTAAGATTTGAATAACTTTATCGAAAATCCTCAGCCTTTATATTGTTAAGGAATTCGCCTAGAGGAACTTAATAATTCTGAAATGTTCAAAAATTCTGGCCATGAAGGGAGGTAACATCGGCATGGACAAGGAAGCGACTTTGCGTTCCCCACTCGAGGTTGGCGCAAACTTGGTGCACCTATGTTATAGCTTATGGCACCGAGTTTGGGCCAACCTTCAACTGTGAACGCAAAGTCTCCTCAGGATCTATGCCGACGTTCCAGGTTCGTGGCTTGTTTCCTCAAGAAGAAACATTTGAATCTCACCGGCGGCTGTCGCGTGCGGTTTAAATCTCACCGGGGGTTGGCTGGTAATTACCAACCAGCCGCCGGTAAGATTTAAACCGCCAGCGCCAGCCGCGGTTTAGATTGAAATGTTTTTTTCTTAAAGGAACAAGGCACGGATTTAACCATATATAGTTTCGTCAAGGTGCGAGAGAACTGCCTGCTTGACCCCATTGACATTACAGCCCTCTACCCAATTTAAGCATTAGGTCATTGGTATACCTCCCTGTCGCTGCAGCGACAGGGTTCGACAACTATCACTCATCGTGTCGGGACCGGCGGTATGGCAGCGTCGGCCGCAGGATCAGTTTGCGTGCGCCCGTCACGGCAACATGTCACTGAAGGGTGTTATAGTTTTCAGTGAAGTAACCACTGATAATGCAGAGCACAGTGCCCAACCTATGGTGAAATGGGACGAAACTCAATTGCAGGCCACCCGATTCCCCAAGCTGCTTGGACTCGTGTTGGATCCTTCGTTGAAGTTTCATAAGAACACTGAGCAGAAGCAAGCCACAGTGAAAACAAGACTCAACGTCCTGCGTGCTCTCGGTGGAACGTCCTGGGGATGCAATAAAGAAACGATCCTGACCACGTATAAGGCTATTGTGCAACCCGCCTTGGAGTATGGTGCGCCAGTCTGGCAGCACATCGTGTCGGACACCTCTTGGTCCAAGCTGCAGCGCGTCCAAAATTGTGCTGTGCGAATTGCAACAGGCTGTTCTAAAAGCTCTCCAATAGAGCACTTACACGCCGAAGCTGGCATATTGCCAGTTAGAGACCACTGCAAACTCCAGGCGCAAAAAATGTACATTAACATCGTGAAGCAGCCGAATCATCCATCGCGAAGAGTACTAAACCCGGTGAGAGAGAGAGATGTATCAGAAAGCCTTTCGCTGATGCTCCGTCGAAAGTAGGTGTGCAGAGATGGACCGAAGCACAACAAGAACGCCTCCGTCTCTTGCGCGCGGAGCATACTCGATTCGTGAAGGAGAACTTGAGCAGAGTTGCCATAAACTCCATCCTAGGAGTCGCACCTCCGAAGGTCAGCGAGACAGAGATGGAACTTGGCAGGCGTGCCAGGTGCACCCTTGCATCGTTACGCTGTGGACACTCCCCCATCCTTATGTCATATTTGCATAGGATTGACAACAGCAAACCTGACGAGTGTCCTGATTGCGGTAGTCAAGGGCATACTACTGTGCACCTGTTCAATTGCCCGAAGAGACCGACTTTACTAACGACAATGGATCTGTGGACGAACCCAGTGCTAGTGGCCGAGTTTCTGAACCTATGACAGAACCCCTCTCTGTGACTGCAAAGAAGAAGAAGAAAGTGAAGTAACCCTGGTATACTCCATCGCTGCAGCGACGGCCCGTCGCGGTGCTGCGCACAGCGAAGGACTGTCTCTGGCTCCCCTGGACCCCACAGATTCATCTATTTCATGCTGTTTTATGTGATTTTTGGAATATCATGGACAGTATAGTGAAATCAAAAGACATTATAATTTGGTCCGTTTCGGGTTTAGTTGTTTACCTGTAGTTTTTTTCAATTGGGTGTTTTTTTGCTGTCCTCATCCCACTCGATTACTAACGAATCGTTCTTTCTATTTATACATTCGTCTAGGCTGTCGAATGCATGGATTATATCCCAAGCCGACGTATTTTGTCTCTTCTACGATAACTTCCAGATTTTCCGCTTCCCCAACTACCAAACGAAAACAGGGATGGTTAAAACGACGAGAATGACTATCATATTGTGACAGAAAGTGAAAACAATTGAAAATATCATGGAATCCCACATAGACTGTGATGGCATGACCATAATCGTTTTTTTGCTTGCTGTGCAGATGCGCGTGTGCGGAAATGTCAGTACGCAACCGGCTCCGTCGCCGGCGACCGGCTGTAGCTGAAGTATACCAATGGCGTTAGGGAGCGTCCGCGGTGGCAAATGGGAAAAAGGGGGGGGGGCAGTGTTGTATCGCACTTGGCTACGCCCATTTTTCCGTGCCCTAATGACTTTCCTGACTTTGGCAGAAGAGGGAAACCCTGGGTAGGTGCTCAAATGTAGTGCGGCACGGTGAAATGGGCGTGGCCAAGTGCATCGCGCCACAGTGCCCCCCCCCACAAAACACACATAGCACCGCGTCCGCTAGGGACGTTCGTCGCTCGTTGCTATGTGAAGGTTAAACACAAATTATTCAGTGAAGCCAGGAGCAAACAGAATCAATATCAACTGCTGAGCAGACAATTTCCGAGTCTATATCTAAAATATGATATTGAGAGGGGTTTGTTACAGTTTCCCTGCGACATTTTTGTACAAGGTTGTAAAAAAGCGGTGAAATCTCTCATCCCAAGAACTCAATGAAAAAAAAAACAATGAAAGGCAAACACAATGTGCCGAAGGACGCGGGGGGAAAATTATTGGGTGGTGGCCATCGTGTATCAGCACCCCTGAGGAGGCGGGAGAAACGGGGGAGGAGCAAGGTTCCTGATTGGACGCAACAGCGGGGGGCGGGGGCTAGCCCGTGTTGCGTCCAATAAGAAACCTCGCTCCTCCCTCGTTTCTCCCGCCTCCTCAGAGGTGTTGATACACGATGGCCACCACCCAAATGATTAGAAGCTGGTGCGCTCAGCTGCCAAAACGACTTTGTGGAAACTCGTCCGCGCCGTGATCTTCTATTCACTGAAATCCGCAATGGAGCCCAATTACAGGCTAGTACCTGATTGAGAATAAAATAAAGATTCCTGCTCTTTTCATATTAAGAACATCCAGCCCTTTATCATGCTTATAACGTTTGATGAATTGTAGCGCGGACGAGTTTAGCCAAATTCAGATACCGTTTTCTGCTTAGCGATGCCAGGTCCTGCACAGATTTGCCTGTGCATCTTGCGCACTTGACTTCAGATGACACCGTTTTAGAATCAGTTCTATTTGAGTAGCTTTCAGATGGTAAACCTACACCTAGATCACAATCAAGGGGGCTGCGTGTTCGAGAGTCAAGCTTGGTAGTGTCGCGACGAAATGGGTGGCGAAGGGGCCCTGAAAACTTGAGCAAAAAAAACAGAAATCATTGAAGTATGTCTCGGTTGCGAAGCTTTCAAATGGTATAGTTATCTAGATCTGCATCATAACTCGGAAGGCTGCGTATAAGGTCGGGATCATACTTCCAGCGACAGCGAGAGTGCATATCAGACATATCGATTTTCGGTCAATGTGGATGGTAAACATTGCGTCGCTTCGCTCGTCGGTGGAAGTATGATCCCGGCGTAAGGGGTATGGTATACTTTTGCGACACACCGTCGCGTCGCTCTGCACAGCGACAGCGACATTCTCCCGACCTTTAAATCTGTCGCTGTCGCAGTGCACTGCACAGCGACAGTGGTAGCGGCAGGCTATGGCACGTTTGAAGTATGTCAGCCCTTGGCGACACGTCGCTGCGACCCACACGCGACATCTGTTCCTATGACGGCCGTTGGCATTGCTCCGATGCGGGTCCCGCCGCGATTTGTGTTAGATTGCGTGCCTGTCGCTCACTACAGCGACAAAGTATACCATACCCCTAACGGAGTCAAGCGCCGTTGTGTCGCGACCAGCAATGAGAGGAATAAGATATTAAAAACTCAGAAATCGGATTCCGAATCGAAATTTCTTTTCGGTTTTCGGAATCGGGTGCGAAAACCCAAAAAATGCCGTTTTCGGAACGCAAAACGTGGAATTTCTTTGAAATTATTGAGTTGCTGTCTATGCCTCAATAGACCCGATTTTTCCGCATTCCGCAGCACTCTGCGCCGTTTTCCAACAGTCAACTGTTACTGATCATGTGGGGACCACGCCTGCACAATGGAAATGTGTTGTCGCAAGAACACTTAGTATGGGCCTTTCGTGGTCGCTGGTTGGAATCGGGAGGGTATGCCTGAAATGTTAAAACCGTGAGGTAGCGGTTATCAATCCAGTGCCGTGTAGGGTTTTTCTCGGCCCTGAGCGACAGCGACGGCATTGTTATACCCCACGGCAGGCCTGTCGCTGTCGCAGAACACTGAGGCGTCGCTGTCGCTCAGGGCCAAAGAACATCCAGCAGGGTACTGGATTTCGCTGGGTAGCTGACAACCGTCGCAGCGCGCTGGACTGCGACGGACAGCCGCGACAGCGACCGATTACCGCACGGTTCTCCCAATCCAGGCATAACATCGCCTTTCGAGCCAGCGACCGCGACAAGTGCTGCAGACTGTTCCTGCGACAGCATTTTTCTACTGTGCGGGCCTGGTCCTGGCACAATTGGTGACATTTGACCGCACCTGTCGCGGTCGCAAACTTTTGGTATAAGGCCGGAAACATACTTCCAGCGACGAGCGACGCGACGAAATGTTTACCATCAATATCGACCGAAAATCGATATGCCTGAGATGCACTATCGCTGTCGCTGGTTGCGGGAAGTATGATCCCGGCCTAACAATGGCCTTATCGACAGGTCTGCGATTTTTCCAAATTCAAATTTAACCAACAGCAGACCAATAGAGGGCAGCGACAGGATTAGCGGTGCAAGCATAGCTTCGTTGGGGTGGAGGCAGCGGTCCGAGAGGTGAAGGTTGTTGGATTTGTTGACGGACAAAACGGTGAAGGTTGTTTTCTTACCCCGATTTGGAGAATGAACATCATTTTTACCACCTCAGGTTTTCGGTCTTTTCGTCTTTTTTTGTGCGTCAAACTCCATGAGGGAACCTGACCTCCACCAAGAAATTACAGGCTTCCCGCCGGGAACATTTTCATCTCCATAGGAGGATAATAAGCGAAAAAAGTTTTTTTCGCAGAAATTTTCGTGAAATTCTTCGACGAAAAGTTTTTTGAGGATCTACCGCGCTTTATTAACTCCGAACCAAGTTGTGCTTGCCATGTGTCGGTTTTCCCCTTATAACTTTTTCGAATTGCAAGTTACCTCTTGGTGAAGGTTGTTTTTGAAATCCTCATGGAGTTCTACGTGGACTAGTGTTTCCAGGTTGGAAAAATACTTTCTTGATGCTTCAGTCTAATTCGTTTTACGAAACACCGGTTTTCCGCCTATAACTCTTTACCCGTTGAAGATAGGGTTGTGGTGAAAGTTGTTTTTGAAATCTACTTTGAATTCCGCGTCGAATGATATGTCGTGTTCCTAACTTTGCTTGCCCCATAAGCCAGCCAGGTCGGTGGAACCAAGCTCTGTTGTTGGCTCCACTAGAACTCTGCGTCGATTACCTGCTGCTCGCTTTCCCAAACTGCTCGGTCTGGTGCTCGATCCATCGCTCAAGTTTCATAAGAACACCGAGCAGAAGCAGGCCGTCGTCAAAGCGAAGCTTAATGTGCTCAGAGCCCTGGGCGGTACAAGATGGGGCAGTAGCAAGGAAACTGTTATCAGGACATACAAGGCCATACTTCAATCAGCTTTGGAGTGCGCTGCACCGGTGTGGCAGCACCTGGTATCAGAAACCTCCTGGACCAAGATGCAGCCTGTACAGAATGCCGAACTTCGTATAGCTACCGGATGTGTGAGAAGTTCAGCAGTCGAGCGGAGACATGCGGAGATACGATTATTACTAGTAAAGGAGCACTGTCAGCTCCAGGCCCAACAATTTTCTATCAACATCATAAACCAACCCAACCACCCCTTAAAGAGAGTGCTGAACCCCGTCAGGGAGAGAGACATCAGGAAGCCATTCGACGATGCTCCAAGCAAAGTCAATCTGCAAAGATGGCACGATTGACAGCAAGAACGACTCCGTCTGTTGCGCGAGGAGCATACACAACTCGTACGGTGTCATCTGGAAAAGGCGGCGGTAAATCCCATCCTGGGAGTGGTGCCGCCCAGGGTCTGCACATCCGAATCTCAACTCGGAAGAAGGGCCAGATGCACCCTGGCATCGCTGCGCTGTGTTCACTCTACTATGCTTATGGCCTACGTCAGCAAGATTGACAGCAGTAAATAGGACGTTTGCCCGGACTGTGGATGCCACGGCCATGATACGGCACATTTGTTCAATTGTCTGGAGAGACCAACCACGCTGACCACAGTGGACGAATACATTACTGGTCGCCCAGTTCCTCAACCTATGACAGAACCCTCGGCGTGGCTGCAAAGAAGAAGCAGAAGAAGAACTCTGCGTTTCCTATTTACACCATAGAGGCGAAAGCACCTTATGGAGATTACTATGGAGCTCGGCTCCACCGACCTGGCTCGCTTATGGGGCAAGCAAATTTAGTAACCAGATATATCATTCGACGCAGAATTTCACGAAGATTTCAAAAAAAAAAACCTTCACCACAACCCCCTTCAACGGTTAAAGAGTTATAGGCGAAAAACTGGTATTTCGTAAACGAATTAGGCTGAAGGATCGAGAAAATAGTTTTTGAATCTGGAAATACTAGATGACGTGAAATTCCATGGGGATTCCGGAAACAACCTTCACCAAGGGCCCATCTCTTAGCGTAGAAAAGTTATGAACGAAAAACCGATAACTTCAGGCACAAAAAATGTACTTAATAAAACGAAATAAACTGGGAGAGTGGGAAAGTATTTTTCAAATCTGAAAACGCTATTCGATGCAGAGTTTCATGAGGATTCCAAATACAACCTCCACCAGAGGTCTATCTCTGAGCCCAAAAAGTTATGGACCAGAAAACAGCAATGACACCCATCCAATCTTGGAAATGACTTTCATGAATGTCGGGTCACTTTCTTTTTTTTTTTCGGGGCGTTTACCCGGTCGTCCCGGGTTTTCCCGATGGTGAAGGTTCCCCCTTAATCTGCCCAGAGGTGAAGGTTGGTGGAGTACCTGGCAACACCCAATGAAGGTATGTGTGCAAATATATCATGGGCCCAACGTCGGAGTTCTGCGACAGCGACAGGTCTGTCGCGGGGTATAATAATGGCTTAAGTAAGACACCACGCAGCGGACTGCAGCCGTCTTCTTCACCTGTGCTTGAACTTTTCTTCTGTGTTAAATCAATAGTTCATTCTCTCACTTACTCATAGTTGCAGGGACAAGCGCTGCGGTCAAATTTCTCGAAGGATGGTGATAGAGGTAATAAAATTTTCAATTCAAAAATGAAAATTTCAGGCGAGGATAACGAGATTTTCGTTTCAAAAACCCAATCCCAAACAGGGTGTCGGGGAGAATTACGAATTTTTAGGTTGCCGAAAGAAGGGGATCGGAGCTCAGCTGAAGGGCCCGATTGTCCCTGCGCGGTTGTGGCAGACCGCTGCCGTTTAAAATTGGATTTGTCTCCCCGAAACATCAGCCGTTCATCTTGACCAGGGCTGTGCGGAACAAATCCGTTTCCGTATTTCCGGTGGTTTTTGGGCTGTTCCGTTCCGCTTACCTTTCCGAGTTTTAGGGCCCGGAAACAGAATAAATTATTGCAACGCGATCTATGATAGTAGGTCTAAGCAAGGATTTTTGTAGGTTTCATGAGACGCTGGAAACTAAACCTGACCTCATGTGTTCAAGTGAATATTTGAGCGTGGCTGAGATCATTCACGATGTTTGGGGGCCTGGGATTGGAAGCATATAAAATGATAACACGCAATGGGCCTGGCACGAATCTTAATGCCTTTTGAAGATTATTTTTAAAAATATTCAGATTTTCTCTGTGATTCAATAATTTCTTGAAGCTTTTCTTCTTAATTCCACTTCGCTTGTTTACCGCCACGACAGCGACAAAGATCAGAAAAGTTTTTTTTTTGGCACACGCAGCCTGTCTTCCAGAAAAGTCTCTGCGGAGACAGGTGGAGATGACCACGGGCAGCGACGAGGCTCGTTTGAGGTAGATCATAAAAGAATTTCGCCATCTCGCTGAGGAGTTTTTTTCGTTTTTCCAATTCATTCGTTTGATATCCAATCCAATTGTCAAACATGGCTCGAAAAAGAAAAAGTAGTAGTTGATTGTCTGAAAATTACTTCTGTTCAGCCTTAAAGGACACCTAGCGCCGCTTGGACTGCTTTCTGGGGGACAGGCTGTACCCCAGAGGTGTGCGGCAACGAAAAATAAAATTTCGGCAAACGGCAACGGCAAACCGCAAGACCGTCAGCAAACTGCAAATGGCAATTACCGCATACCCCTGCTGCATCATCGGCATGAATCCGGAAGAGTTCGCGGCGTTCACTGTGGAGGGTTGGCGCAAACTCCGTGCCATATGCTACAACATAGGTGCACCGAGTTTGCGCCAACCACCAATGAGGGACGCAAACACTCTTCAGGATGCATGCCGATGTTACACTATTTCGAAGGGCGGCTTCATATGAGGCTGTCCACGTAAGAATCGAGATAGATCGGTGCACAAAAAAAATTTGCCGTTTTTATATTTTGTATCGCTAGAGCACCCCAAAAAACTTAGGTCCTCGCTCCTAGAATTCTTTGAAAACTTTTTTAAAAATTGTTTAAAAATTCCAAAGCTGGGCATTTTTTGAACACTCCTTCGCATAGATCCCTAATGTAAACGAATTCTTCTGATCAATGAAAACTGATTAACAACGCTTTTCGAAGATTACCAATGATTGAATAAGTTCGAAAATCTGTCCTACGTTTGACTCAAGTAAATATTCGAAAAAATGCGGGATTACTCAAATAAGTATTTCGGTTTTCGTATAACTTTTGATTAACACTTGCGCATAATTTAAATTGCCTCGAATGCCTGAATACTCAAAACCGGTGACTTCAACATGGCCTATGATTCGAAAATTTTATTTGTGATTAAATCAAATATTCTAGAAATTTGATAACGCGATTCTTCTAGTAAACCAAACGTTCAAAAAACTAACAATTTGGATACAAGAACAAATAAGAAGTTTTAAAGAAACCCAATAGTTTTAATTCCCAGATGAATCAAATATTCGAGTATTCAGATGTCTTTGAAATCACCGAATTTTCAGACATTTGAGAACTCGAACATCAATAAAGGCGCTTGTGGCAACAGGTAGCCAATTTTTTTAAATAGGAAAATCTTTTCGCAATCAAGCTCAATCACTGTTAATAAAATAGCTCGGTCATGCTATTAGAAGAAAGTAGGGCACATCTTGAGGTATTTCTCTTTGTAGGTAGAACACTAGTACAACCATCCACGAAAAAAAACATAAAAGGAGCGAAACGACTAGGAGTCGAGGTAAAGAAAACAAGAACAACTGAAAAAAGAAGGTATCGAATGAGACGAATCTTGGATAGATCGATGCCACCTTTTCGAGGACGCCCGGGGAACTGCGGATATGTCTCGTTTTCCCGGAGCGAAACGCAGACCAGAACGCTACTCCAAAACTTCGCTGTTCGTCCGGCACTTGTCGATAAGGAGCGTTGACTCCGGCGGCGGAAGACATCTGCGAAAGTCTGAGTAGTGGGAATACGCAACTGCACCACCGCCTTTTTCCGTTGATGTGGACTGTATAGTCCCTCCGAATGTGAATGTCCACCAACGCGGTCGGCGTTTGTGTGAAGCACAAATTGATGAAGCAATTACTCGGACAAGCCTTCCCACGGCTGCTAACAGCTGACTGAGATATTATTCACCATTCTTCTAATGTTCCTGCTTATCCATTAACAGAATCGAAAAATGTCCTCGCGACGGTCGTACCACACGCACGCCGACTGCGTGGGTGTACAATCTCGATCAGGCGGAATTCATGTGTATGAACCTCTTCAACTTTTAAACTCGACGAATTTGGTATTTGCTCCACACACTTTGATGTCGAATCAATGAGCAGTCCGAAAGCTGGTTTATTTGGTCTTTTCAGAGTAGATCAACTTTCCGATGTCGTGCTTTTCAAATCCCCTTTCGAAACCCTTTTAATGAACTGTCCATTTGTTGAAAGCGAGTATTTGAGCAATTGTTATTATTATGCAACCCCTCAGAATTCAAAAGTTTCGTTCGCACTCAGGCAATCGCCGCATTCAATGCGTGTCAAATATGCATTCAACTCGAAGACAAGGTGGTTTCAAGCACAGTCAGGGAACGTGCTGCTAGGGGAGCACGTGCTCCTATTGTGTTTCAAATTTCAGCACGTGCCCCAACAAACAAGCCGTCCAATGCGTGCATGATACACATTCAACTCGATGAAAAAACGGCTATCCAAATAAGGAAAGTATACGATGCACTCCGGAGACGGAACTGAGAGGTCGGCAGCTTCGCCGGTTGAATTACCCAAGTTTGCGGTACTTTACCCGCCCAGCCGTTAGAAGCCTCGTCCAATAGCTGACGGCCCCAGATGGTGCTCGGCGAGCTGGCCGCGTCGCACGTCGGGTGCTGGACTACCTTGCAGCACGTACTCCTGCGATTGAATGTTGCGGCACATGCTCCTGCTATGAAATTTGACAGCACGTGCTGCTGTTTGGAGCACGTGCCCCTGTCATGAAGCCTTTCGATGGGTGTGGTCACTCGAGTTGAATGCATATTCGACACGCATTGAATGCGGCGGTTTTCTGAGCAGATCAATCGCCGTCGAAATTAATTCGTACGCGCCGTTATCGACTCCTCTTTTGTGGACGCGAGTACACAAAGAGTTTTTAATTATACGTCGCAGGGCATCTGTTATTTGGGCAGGGGAAACTTTTTGGAGTACCAGAACATGCATTATCCAATAATATCCGACTCATTATCCGATCCGAATCATAACATATTTCAAATATCCATTATCCGATTCATGACATATTTCGGTGATTCTGATTTTGGATCAGTCGGATTTTGACGTTTTTTTTTTGGTGATTCGAACTTTGGGTAACTCGGATTTTGACTTTTTTCGGTGAATCGGATTTTGAATCATGAAATTTTCGGTTCATTCGGATGGACATCCGAAAATGAGTGAGTCGGATACAATGTATAGTAAGCAGCTTCACCAGGATACCCGAGCTGGCGTAGCGGGAGACCCGCATGTACTGGCCGAAATATCTATATCTATTGAAATACTACAGAGATCTTCATCATTTCCTGCATAACACCCTCGGGTGCTATAACTCTTACTCCAAAAATTCCCACTAGGACAAAGTCATCGTGGGTGTCCCCTTCAGGTCTAGACAACTGGGCTGGGATTTATGAACGCATTGGGTCCCGGCAGGGTTTGGTTTGGTTAGCTGCCCAGCTTGGACCAAACCGAACCAAACCACCAGCTCGGAGGTACGGTTACATGGGACCCCGGCGTAGCCCAGTCCTGACCGAACCTAGCGATGATGAATCGCTAGTTTGCGAACGTTTCCAACCAAACCGTACTGGGACCCCCGGTTTAGCGTTTAGGCACTATTCATACCACTCAACGCCAGCGCGGCACGCGCGTGCCGCGGCGTTTGTGTATGAATGGCTTGACGCCCCGCCCGCGTGTCACGCTCCGCCATGGCGTCGCCGCAGCAGTATTCATACTGCCACCCGGAACGCCTTGGCGTTTTCATCCACTGATATTATTTATCGATCGTTTCATTCATTCCAGCTTCGCCGCTCTGCCATGGCGTCGCCGCTGGAGTATTCATAGTCTCCGCAAGCGCGGCACGCGCGTAGAAAGTATTCATACACAAACGCCACTCCAGCGCGGCACGCGCGTGCCGCGCTAGCGTTGAGTAGTATGAATAGCGTCTTATGAATCCCAGCCCTGACAAGGGACCTTTCGTTCGTGCCACTAGGCCAAGTGTGCGATGTCAAGGCAACTTGGTCGCTCGACCCCGTTGGATCGCTATGAGATCGTGTTCCGAATATAGCACGGGTTACTCTGGCGTTCAGCGCTTCATGCATAGTCACATCATTTATCCAACGCCTACGCTGTCGGGAGTCCAATATTGCAAGTCTCGTCTTTTTTCTTGCGGGGAGCCTCCCGCTGGCCAAAATCTGACGCCTAGTCTGACGAACATTTACCTGCAGGTAAATGTTCAACAGATGGATTATACAACGGATTTCCGCCGCGCGTCGCATGAGGAGGTATAACTCTTCTAAGCTCTTCCCTCGGGGTTTATTGCGCCTACAACCTCTCTAGACTATGAAAAGTCCGAATGTCCTATCATCTTCCATAGCCTTGGTGTGTAGTTGGAAAATGGTGAACACGTTTAAATGTGCTCAGCCAGTACTTTGGACGTCCTTCAATTTTCGTCTCGATTTTCCGAATCCACCAACTTTAGCTGAGAGCTCATAAAATTATTACATAGAAAAAGATTCGCGCTTTCAAGGGGTATATCATACTTGGCTATTCTGATTTCTAGATGAATTCCACAAAAAAAAGGCAGGAAACATTCACTACAACCTCATTTATACTTACATCTCGACCGGAGGTGGCAACTGTCCTCGAATTTTCGCAGACCTCTGGAGCAGTATGGACGGAATGATACCCAAACTCCTGTGGAAAATAACAGCTCGTCAGGTCGATGTTTCCTTCCAATACTGAAAACTGCGCCACATACATAGTTAGACACACTGACACGCAATCTGCTCTAGCATTCACTGATCCCACGAAAAATTTCGCACCGACTCTACATTGCGGAGCTTGAAACCAACACGAACAAGATATAAAATTGGGTACAGGGGTAGATGGGGGTAAGTGGTGTGGTTGTTCTCTGCGTCACTCAACCGGGAACGTCCTACGGAATGGAGGGACCTTTGCCGATTGGGCGACGGAGGGAATAACCCCGCCTCGTACTTCCATCTTCCCTTGTACCTTAAATTGGATATGAACCACGACCAACAGAGAACATGAATAAACAAATATATATTTATTTAAAAAAATTCGCACATGGATTTCCGACAACAATAAAAAAGTAAACAAATATGAAAGCAAAAAGCCTTCGCCGAAACATAGAATTAATTCACCATGACATATAAACTCAACATTCGAAAACGCGACTTTAGGACGCGTAGAAACCGTGGATGATAAACAAAGTGAGACACATCGCCCATTGTGCATCGTTAGATAATGTTACCAGCTAGGCTGGAGATCATCAAACTTAACAGCGAGATTCGAATTCATAAACCGAATAATATTTCATATTTATTTTCATATTTATTACATGTGCCGAGACACATGTGGATTAACAGCAAATGAAAAGAATTAACGACAGAAAAAACAACAAATTCAATCACTAAAACGAAACACTACTAACAAAGAAGCTATAATGAAATTGACTCCTGTTGAAGATACTGGCCGACAATATTTTTGAAACCAGAGTAGGTGGATGGAACTTCCCATTTCTTGCTCAAGCTCAGATAATCCAATCCCGCACGAATGGTGAAGAAATGCCGCCTAGTCTGCGAACGAGGCCTAAGGAAGCTAAGTTTGTACCTTTGTCCTCTTGTATTTGAACGTATGAGGGTAAAAAACTCGGAAATGTTCAATCCTACCGAACCATTCAACATTTTAAAAACCAAATATAAGTCATTTCTCCTCCTTCTAACAGCAAGCGAGTACAAATCCAACCTCTTATAAGAACGACGTTGGCGGCGACTACTGATGACGATCCTTCAGAACTAACCTGAAATCAAGAAATGACAGGTGGAGCTACTAGGGGGAGACAGGTGGAGCTGACAGGAAATGACAGGTGGAGCCCCCCCCCAAAAAAAAAAAAAGATTTCAACGAGCCCTATCTGAACCGCGCCGCGGTGGCACACGACGATGTTGCAACCTGCCAGGGTTGAGCAGGCCGTTGAGCCAGTTTTCGGCGGGTATACGACCCTCCTCCCTGTTGACCGAAAATTTGGAAAGACTTGTAAATTCTTTTTTACGATCCCTCTTCGAGATGAAAAATCTCTTTAGCTTTTTTAGAAAAATTTCTTTCGACATTTTGGTTTACCAAGTGGTTTAGTGTAATTTCCTTTTTTTCTCTCAACATGTCACGAGCACCTCTTCGCAAATTTTCATTTTTTTTTTCAAAAGTTTTCAAATTTTTTTGCGACCCTCCGTTGCTTCGGGTCGCAACCCTGCTCAACCCTGCAAGCTAGTCTATACCGGTATTTCCTTCTCGAACAAAATTATCGGACCACAAGCCGTTTTTGGTTGCATTCGGTGCATTTACCCCGGCGCGCGAGATCGCCCGCAAGATTTTCGAAGCGAAACACACATCGGAACAACCAGGGTAGGAAAATCTGTTACCTGGCTTTTGGAAGCTGTTACCGTAACCGAATCAAACCAGCGTTCTCTACGGTACGCGATTTGACTTGGTGCTATGGGCGATTCTGGTTTGATTAGCCATTATGAGTTTCTTTGGGTAGGTTCCAAGAAGTTACGTGCAATCGTTGTTCTGAGCAAGTCTGGAGGGAAATGCTCTGCCTGTAAAACTATACATCTAGTGAACAAAATCCACGGAGGTAGGGATGATGAGGATAGGGCGATCACCCTGTATGGTATCGCCACCTGGACCCCCACGAACACCCCCGCTGTTTTGTTGATTGAGGCTCCCGATCTGCTGTGCCGGCAGGCTATCCCCTTTCCACCCCTACCCCCCTCAGAAGCCCCGAGATTGTAGCTTGAGTAGGAAGCGTGGACTCAAAGGAGCAAAAACGCGGAATGGACCACATCAGCAGCCGAGAAAGTGCTCGCTCCCTGAGGGGAGGGTAAATCTAGTGCACATCATGAGCACAACCACCGCACGACGACCAGTTCACGCGAATACAGCAGCTTAGAGATACACCCCCTCCCCACAACTCAGTTGACCTCAGTGTTGCTTTGTCTCACGGACACTAAGCACCCTCGTGAAACTTGTGGCTAGTAGGCTTGTAGATCCTGTTCCCGAACGCATACGTCGTTGAAGCATCAGAATTGAGCCTACATTACCATATTCGAGCGATTCTGAGCCTCCAAAAAAGTGAAACCCCGCTTCCTTGAAAGCAGCACACCCGCTCGCAAAACTGGTAGAGATAGGGTCTTTAATTAGGTCGTAGGGCTCCTCACAGAATGCTCACTTCGTTGAAAGCGCCAGAAGAGTTAAAATGGCCATAAATGAGTCTTATCGAGCAAACAAAGCATGCAGTCTCCGCCCACTTTCTTTACAGTTCCTTCCCCTCAATATGAACTCGTCGGAATTGACTGCTCGAGTAAGGTCATTTTGGCTGGCTTTGAATGCTTCCAACGAGGGAAGGGTCCTAGTACAGGCCGTAAGAACCTATTGGCTTTGCTATCTGAACCATTTCGTAGCTAGCTTCGCTATTTTAACCGAGCGTGTGCGCTGCGCTTCTACTCGTCAACTTTCATTCCAATACAAGAACAACTCGTTATTTGTATCGCATTTGAATACGGTCCTTTTGGTCCGCTTTTAGGGTTCCAACGACTTGAGTGTTCTACTAGTATAGACCGAACGAGTCTATAAACGTCGCTATCTCAACAGCTTTTGCACAAATGCTGCCTTGAAGACAGTTGTCATACTTCCTTACTCGCCGCAGTTGGTCGCCGGTACCATCAGCGTGCCGCGCGTGATCAGCAAGAGCAAGCGTAAAGCGACGCGGTCGCTTGGTCAATCGCTAACAAAAAAATCTTATCGTCGACGCGCTTGCTGTTTAGCGTCACTGCAAAGCGAAGTATCGTCGCTCATACTTGCATAGCGACGAGAAAGCCACGCTATAATCGAGCTTCCGCGTAATTTCTTTAAGCGCCAGTGCATCGCGACGATGGGATTAACGATCCTGAACTTTCCTGTGGTGATGCTCATTACGAGCTCCTGTTACTGTGTCCGTCTTTATACCACACAGTTAGTAATAATCAACTAGAAAGATAGTTGCCGAGTGCGGCCGGTGGAACGCAAGACTGTGCCTATTTTACGAGTACAATTCATATCCAGACCCGATCCGTCCAATACGAACACATGGGGGTTTGCTTGTAATCTTATTCCAAACGCCTTCGGCTCGTCTCAAACAGGTGGTCTTCCAAAATCGGATAATAGTGAGGGACGGGGGTTCAGGTTGAAAAAAAAAAGATTACAAGCCGCCGGATGACGTGGAACTCCCTAAGGAAAGTACTGTAAAATCGAATACGAGAAAAATTATATAAAAGAACTTGGTCTCAGGACACTTCGCCGACCCACCTCCATTCACCACGCGTGTAGTATTCGTTCGGCTTCGCCGAACGATGGGCCGGCTTTGCCGGCCACCCTTTGTGTAGTATTCGTTCGGCTTCGCCAAACGATGGGCCGGCTTCGCCGACTCACCTCCAATCACCAAGCGTAGTATTCATTCGGCTCCGCCGAACGATGGGCCGGCTTCGCCGACCCACCTCCAATCACCACGCGTAGTATTCGTTCGGCTTCGCCGAACGATGGGCCGGCTTTGCCGGCCACCCTTTGTGTAGTAATCGTTCGGCTCCGCCAAACGGTGGGCCGGCTTCGCCGACCCACCTCCAATCACCACGCGTAGTATTCGATCGGCTTCGCCGAACGATGGGCCGGCTTCGCCGGCCCACCTCCAATCACCACGCGTAGTATTCGTTCGGCTTCGCCGACCCTCCTCCATTCACCACGCGTAGTATTCATTCGGCTTTGCCGAACAATGGGCCGGCTTCGCCAGCCACCCTCCGTGGTGGACTCGTTCGGCGTCGCCGAACGATGGGCCGGCTTCGCCGACCGGCGGGTCGGCAGAGCCGCCCCATGATAAGTCGAAGCCGAACGAATACTATACGGAGGGTAGCAGGCGAAGTCGGCCCATCGTTTGGCGGAGCCAAACGAATACTACGCGTGGTGAATGGAGGTGGTCGGCGAAGCCGAACGAATACTACGCGTGGTGATTGAGGTGGGTCGGCGAAGCTGGCCCATCGTTCGGCGGAGCCGAACGAATACTACGCGTGGTGAATGGAGGTGGGCCGGCGGAGTTGGTATCGTTCGGCGAAGCCGAACGAATACTACGCGTGGTGAATGGAGGTGGGTCGGCAAAGTTGGTCATCGTTCGGCGAAGCCGAACGAATACTACACGGAGGGTGGCCGGCGAAGCCGGCTCATTGTTCGGCAGAGCCGAATGGATACTACGCGTGGTGAATGGAGGTGGGTCGGCGAAGCCGAACGAATACTACGCGTGGTGATTGGAGGTGGGTCGGCGGAGCCGGCCCATCGTTTAGCGGAGCCTAATGAATACTACGCTTGGTGATTGGAGGTGGGTCGGCGAAGCGGGCCCATCGTTCGGCAAAGCCGAACGAATACTACGCGTGGTGAATGGAGTGTGGTCGGCGAAGCCGAACGAATACTACGCGTGGTGATTGGAGTGTGGGTCGGCGAAGTCGGCCCATCGTTTGGCGGAGCCTAATGAATACTACGCTTGGTGATTGGAGGTGGGTCGGCGAAGCGGGCCCATCGTTCGGCAAAGCCGAACGAATACTACGCGTGGTGAATAAAGGTGGGTCGGCGAAGCCGAACGAACACTACGCGGGGTGATTGGAGGTGGGTCGGCGAAGTCGGGCCATCGTTGGGCGGAGCCGAATGGATACGACCTTTGGTGATTGGAGGGGGGTCGGCGAAGCGGGTCCATCGTTCGGCGAGGCCGATCAAATCCTCCGCGTGGTGATTGGAGGTGGGCCGGCGGAGCCGGCCTATCGTTCGGCGAAGCCGAACAAATACTACGCTTGGTGAATGGAGGTGGGTCGGCGAAGCCAGCCCATCGTTTGGCTAAGCCGAACGAATACTACGTGTGTTGAATGAAGGGTGTCCGGCGAAGCCGGCCCATTGTTTGGCGGAACCAAACGAATACCACGCGTGTTGAAGGGAGGAGGGGGGTCGGCGAAGTTGGTCTATCGTTCGGCTAAGCCGAACGAATACTACGCGGGGTGAATGGAGTGTGGCCGGTATAGCCGACCCATCGTTTGGCGAAGCCAAACAAATATTAGATGGGGTGGCCGACAAAGCTTGCTCGCTGCGAGGATGCAAATGATACGTACCGATCTTGCGTGTCGCCACCTATGAGCGCAGCATGAATGGAGAATTGAAAAGATTGAGCAGTGAAAAGGCGTTCTGACGTCATGTTTATTTGCGTGCTTGGCGGTTTTTCGAAAAGGACAACTATACTACTGCCATCGTGGTATTTGGTCTTTGGAACGGCGCTGGCCCCATGGTTGTAGACTTACTGGTCAATTCACGTTGCTTTCACAAGCATGTTTAGGAGCTTGTACCCTACATTAAGAAGTGAAATTTATTGTTCCTTCGCGTGCGTATGTGTAGCTGGGATACAGACAGTGTGAGTGTGGGATAGTTGAGTAGCAGCATACGCGCACACGCGCGCGATACACCTTAGTGAATTCGACGCTAAAGCAGAGGGTTTGCAGCCTTCAAGTCAACTGGCTGCCCCGGGCTAGGGACCCGAAGGGTCACTAGTAATCAACTAGAAAGATAGTTGCCGAGTGCGGCCGGTGGAACGCAAGACTGTGCCTATTTTACGAGTACAATTCATATCCAGACCCGATCCGTCCAATACGAACACATGGGGGTTTGCTTGTAATCTTATTCGAAACGCCTTCGGCTCGTCTCAAACAGGTGGTCTTCCAAAATCGGATAATAGTGAGGGACGGGGGTTCAGGTTGAAAAAAAAAAGATTACAAGCCGCCGGATGACGTGGAACTCCCTAAGGAAAGTACTGTAAAATCGAATACGAGAAAAATTATATAAAAGAACTTGGTCTCAGGACATTTCAAAACACCCGAAAGGGCCAGAAAGGTAGCGAGAAAATATCTTGATCTCTCCTCTGAACAACATCCTCCCAGCAAAACATTGGCAGGGGAGGTAAATAGAGCAGAGCTGGGTGGAAGCCGACGCGAGCGGCTCCGCTTTAAAATAGATGTGCCCCTGCAGTTTTCTGCTATGGTGAAGCCTACAATTGACTTTAGCAGGAGAAGCAGCCTTCACCTTCAACATCGAATAATTTCCAGCAGCGGTGACCAGCGACAGAGCGCGCCCCCTCAAGCATGTACAAAGCCTATGTTATCATGATACTCCCCTCCAACATTTTTCCCCTCCCAGAACTGACCAGCTGCTGTAGAAGGGGAATTTAAGACAGGGTCAAACAACGCCGGGAATTCTCTATGGTGGGGGTCGCACCCTAACATCTAACTAGGGGGGGGCGCATCGCCTGATTATTCTCGTTTCAGCCGTTTTCCTCTCGTTTTAGACTCAAAATTACGTGGAACTGATTTTTTACAAGATCTAGTGTTGTTCTCAACTGTTCGCCGTCGCCGGAGACGTCAGCGCTCGTTGGAATTCCAATTGTCTAGTAAGTGAGACATGGAATTCCAAGACTTCAGAGGTCAATGCGATCACCCTGAGAACCGTAACTCATCGGTACCCTGAAGAGACTCACCATGGGATATAAAAGTAGGAATACACCTGTGTAGAGAACTAGAATAGAACAAATTAGTCGTAAGGAGAAATGGTGTATAGACGTAGCTTCCCAGAAATGGCATTTCTAGCGCTAGTTGTCACCTCCAGAGGGTGGTCATCGGGCTAAAAGTGCACCTATCAAAACGTTGTCGAGATCTACTTCACGGTGATTTTTTTCAAAATCTTTTTTTTTCAAATTTGTTTCCTCACTTGTTTTCATGGCAGAAAGACTTCAGAAAAAATCCACATGAAGTGGCTTCCAAAGGCCTTCAATTATTGCACCTTATGTCCGATTGCCGCCTCGCTAACAGCAAAAACTAAGCGTGGATAGACCATTAGGTAAAGAGCATCCACCACACATTTCTTCCGACGGGTAATTTTCTCTATTTCTCACTCTACAAGAGCGACTTCACGTTTCTACTCTGCAGTAAGTCTATTTTACAGAACTGCTGAATTAGGCCTAGCACATATTTGCCGCCACGCGCGACACCCACGGTGCATTTGAACCATATCGACTTTTTGTCATTATGTGTTCAGAACACGATGTCGCGTCGCTCGTTGCGGGAAGTATGCACTAGGCCGTACGGCTCATCAAGGTGATGGCAATGGCAGCTGAAGACCCGTTCGTTAGATTTTCGCGATTCTCATGAGCATTTGGGTCTCCAGCTACGTGGGACCAAAGGCAAATTGAACGCGGCCATTGTTATGGAAAGGGGTCGCCAACCTCCGCCCACTGCTTCATATTCCCAGGGGAAAATTCTGATCCTTTCCGTCCTCAAAAGCAGCGAACAGAGAAAAATGGCACCGTCCCCTACACGGTCCAAGCTTCTAATTCAGGTTCGAATAATCATGGCATCTACTTACCCTTGCCGTGCAGCCAAATCGCGCGCATTCCCCCTCTGATCTATCACGTGCACCTTGAAATAGTGATGCGAACATTTGACATCAACTTCCTTCTCAGGCTCTTCCACTAAACCATGCAGTAGTCACCTACGGTTTTACGGTTACCTACCAACCTTCCCTACCGAAATTAAACCCAATGTATCATTGAGAATTTACCTCGAGGAACGTAGAAACGGCTTCTACCGGGGAATCCGGAGAGACGTGAGTCAGTGGATCGGGAGGGTAGCTTAAACAATGTACACATTAACCAATTGAACAGAAGGACTCTCTAGATATAAACTGACCACATTGTCGTTTTCTTTGTTATCGCTTCCTCTGAAGAAACTCCCAACCGCAGCGAAGGTTCTCTGCGCAAAGTTGCGGGATCGACTGCCGCTAGTGTTCTAAATCATGTAGTTAACACAGATTCCCAATTAGAGCTGTATGACACAAACCTGCGATGACGATTCTAGGGACATGTCCTCCACGTTATAAGCGGTCACGTCGACGAGTAGCGAAGAAGAATCCTGAGCAGCAGCCTCAACTGATGTGCCTTCCCGTTGGATAGAAGATGCTCGCTCTGCACTATCATTAGACACAGTCACTCGGCAGTTCTGCTGTAAGTACGTACACTGCATCCAGTGAATCAAATCTCGAGCTTCGCAACTAGGAAGCCTTGCAAATTGAGTCAGAGAAGCTGAAAACCCTGAGAGCTCAGTTTCACGAGATTCAGCTCTATTGAATGTTTCAAAGGAAACATACACGCTCGTAAACGTGATTGAGATAACAACGGAATTAGAGTATTATGGTACCGAAAACAACGCCCATGCATTTCGAAGCGTCAAAAACGACCCACAATGGCGCAACATGAGTAAGAAGTTGGCAACGCCCCCTGTATTTGCGTCCTCTAAAACGGGGTGCTGGGCTATTTCTACCGTCTCCGATGTGTGTGGTTTATCTACTTTACGTATTCCACCACCCACAAAAGTCGCCGACGGTGAGAGTGGTCGGGTCCACGCCTATCTTTCCCACAAGAGGATAAATTCTCGCCCGAATTCCCGTCACCTAGAAAAGTGGAGGCATAGCAGCCACTCCGTAGAATGAATATGATGGGTTTTAAGCTTTCTGCTGCCGAGCACGACCTGTTGAATGTGGTACACGAAGACCCCTCTCCAGAAAGCAATAGAACAGGAGTGCACCCAGAGTGAAGCAGGCATGTTTCATGAAAAAACGGTGCTGAGGAGGGGGTCTGGCTCGATTCCACCTAATGTAGGGGTGGGGGGGGGTCAAGGAAAATTTCGTACCCACGTGGAAATTTCGCCCCCCTAGTGGTAACTCCCCAAAAATCAGGGTCCGTTTCGCAGTCACGCTAGGATTTATAAAAAAACACCAGTAGCGATCAGAATTCCGCTGTGATAGCCGAATTTCACTTCGAACTCCGATTGTGTAAGAATGTTCCGGGGATTGTGAGATTTTCTGTGATCAAGGAGAGAGGTCATAGCTTCGCCGAGGTCCGACACAGCGGCTCTCAGTGCATCAATGGATACGCAAAATAACCTGCAGCATACAAGAAGAAAAGTAGAGCTTGTCAATCAGGAAAGCTTTCAAGGCGCGATTAAGATCTAGTTCCTTGTATCGCTTCAATCGGTTCGCATTCTTATAACGAAATCCAGGGGTTTTTGATCTTAAGGTGTCCTGAGGGCTGCTTTGGCACTCAATGAAGCCTAGCGTCATCGATTTTCTGAGCCGTTAGAATGCTTGGCTTCAAGTCAGAAGTTGACAGATTGCTAGTAAAAATGGCCACACCAGGCTACGGTGAGATGTGTGATACAAGACAACTTTAGCGCGACCCCCCTCCCTCTAAATCCCATGTACCGTCAAGGCTGCGATGACTAAGCCGGACGGCGCTGAGTTGAAGCGGCACGGCCGCGCAGCGTGTCAGAATGGCCTCGTCCTTGTTATTCTAGTGATTTTGCTAGCATACTGGCAGTATTCCTTTGAATCTGAGGATGAAGAAGTCAAAAAATGCTGGAAGTATGAGCAGTAGGCTAGCAGAATCACCTGGATATTCGAGTAAGCTGATACAAGACGCGCCGCGCCCGCTTAAACTCAGCGCCGCCCGGCTTCGTCACCGCAGCCTTGAAGGTATACCTCAAATTTTCGGATACAGACTGCCATATTCTGACTATAATTTTCGTATGACTGCATCTGTGTGCCCTCGAGAATGTTCAAAGAACATTCAGCCTCGGGCGGGATAGCAAATGGTACCTAGGCTAAAAATGCATTTTCATAGACGAAACTGCCAGAGATGTCAGTAAACAACAGGATCAAGCAGGCCGTTGCGCATATTTTCTTCTTCTTCTTCTTTGCAGCCACATTGAGGGTTTTGTCATAGGTTGAGGAACTGGGCGACCAGTAACGGATTTGTCCATAAGTCCATTACGGTCAGCGTGGTAGGTCTCTCCGGACAGTTGAATAAATGTGCGGTATCGTGGCCGATGGTACCGCAGTCCGGGCACACATCAGATTTACTGCTGTCAATCCTGCTGACATAAGACATTAGCATTGTAGAGTGACCACAGCGTAATGATGCGAGCGTGCACCTGACCCTTCTTCCGAGTTGAGCCTCGGATGTGCAGACTTGGGGCGGCACTACCCCCAATATGGGATTAATGACCGCCTTTTCCAGATGACACCGTACAGACTGAGTATGCTCCTCGCGCCATAGACGGAGTCGTTCTTGCTGTGAGTCGTGCCATCTCTGCAGATTGACTTTGCTGGGAGCATCGGCGAATGGCTTTCTGATCTTTCTTTCTCTGACGGGGTTTAGCACTCTCCAAGAGGGGTGATTTGGTTGTTTGACAATGTTGATGAAAAATTGTTGGGCCTGGAGCTCACAGTGCCCCTTACTGGTAATAAGCGGGTCTCAGCATGCAAGTGATCGACCGGGGAACTTCTTGCACACCCGGTGGCGATTCGAAGAGCCGCATTCTGTATGCGTTGCATCTTAGTCCAAGAGGATTCCGAAACTAGATGCTGCCAAACTGGGGCGCCGTATTCCAGTGCAGGCTGGAGAATAGCCTTATACGTTGTAATAATGGTTTCTTTGCTACTACCCCATGTTGTACCGCCCAGGGCTCTAAGCACGTTAAGCTTCGCTTTAACGATAGCCTGCTTCTGTTCCGTGTTCTTATGGAATTTGAGCGATGGATCGAGTACGAGTCCGAGAAGTTTTGGGAAGCGGGCGGCAGGCAAACGATCTCCATTCCATACGACATACGGATGTGCGCTGTGTTCAGATGGGTCCGTTGTGAGTACGGATACCGATGACTTTGACGCAGAAATCTTCAGCATTTTGCGGTCGAAGAAGCTTTTCAGTGCGGTCAAGTACCCGTTAATCTTAGCGGCGGCCACATTTATGTCCCGATCACGACACAAGACAGTCATATCATCAGCGTAAGCGACCACCTTGATATCTTGGGGTGGGGCGGGCATATCTTCGAGGTACAGACTGAAGAGAGCAGGCTACAATACACCGCCCTGTGGGACTCCAGCTGCAATCGGAATGCTGTTTGAGACATGATTCTGGAACATCACTCTAGCCCGTCTTCCCTTAGTGAATGCAGCTATCCAGCGCTTTTGCCATGGCGGGATTGATGACTCCAGTAAGTTGTTTGATAAGATACCAAGATTCACTGTGTCGAAAGCCTTAGTGAGATCCAAGGCAACTGCTACAGTTCTTTCCGGCTTATACGCGTTGAAACCATCAATTGCATAGCTCGTAATTTCTAACAAAGCTGTCGTGGTGGAATGCATTTTTCTGAATCCATGCTGAAACACCTGTCTCTCGTTGTGCTCGGCCAGGTCTTTGACGATCAGCTTTTTCAGCTACTTTAGCAAAAGAAGACAACAAGCTAATGGGCCGATATCCCTTGACTGAAGCTTGGGGCTTGCCAGGCTTGGGCAGCGGAACGACGTTTGCCATCTTCCAATTCTGCGGGATAGTACACGACATGAACGAGGAGTTTATCACATCAGTGAGGAGCGGTAGTAAGTCAGTGGGTATCTTCTTCAAGACAGCAGGACATATCCCATCAGGACCAATAGCTCTAGAGTTCCGCATTTCCTTTATAATCTTCTCAATTTGCGTCGTAGTAAACGCTTCGGCCGTGCTCATAAGCGGGAGGCGGCACAGCTCTCTTACAGTCACTCTATTCTGCGGACCTCGTTTAGCACTGGTGATGAAAAACTTTTCCCGAGCGCATAAGCGGCTTCCTTTCCTGATTTGAATACGCCGTTGTCGAATTCGATAGTGGAGACGGTGGCGGGTGAGCTTTACCCGAAAGCTTCCGTAAAACCTTCCAAGTAGCTGCACTGTCCGTCTTAAAGTCCATCTGTCCGGTGAACTTCTCCCACTCTTCTTTCTTGTGTCTGTCCAAATCCTTTTTGATCTCACTGTCCAGCTCAGCAACCACGGGGTCCAGATGATTAACCGCTCTCCTCGCATCTCTCGTTCTAATTTTGTCGAGGATTTCCCTGTTGACATTTGGATAGAACGTCTTGACGCGACCGATAGGGATAGCCGCATTCATGGCCTTGCGGATTGCGTCAGATAGATGGCACTCCTTCTGGTGCACGCTTCCATTCCACGGGTAATCTGCCGATAGGCGAAGCGCAACTTCACTGAACAGGCGCCAGTCTGCTCGGCCTAAATTAAGATAAGAACGTTGGCTAACACCAGAAAAGGGAGCGAGAGAATTGGATAGATCGATGTGGACAAAGACAGGAACGTGGTCACTTGGCAGAGTAGTCGAGGTAGACCATGAGCAGCAGCTAGAAAGGTTGGACGAGACAAGAGATATGTCTGGGCTAGAAGATCGGCCGCTGGCAGGGAGACGAGTGGGCTGATCATCGTTTAGAATGACCAGGTCGCACTCATCTGCCCATTCTTCGACGTCATTTCCTCTAACATCAGGACCGAGAGACGAGCAAAAGGTGTGAGCGTTGAAATCACCCGCGAAAACGACCGAGGATGAGAGGGAGCAGTCGCTCAGCTGCTTGAGAAGTGGGATAGGATTGTAAGATGAAGGGCATGAAGTTGTAGGTGGAATGTATATGTTGAAAAGAGAAAGGGGTGTTTTTAGGGGAGATGGATTGGGAGGTACTCGAGAGTACCGTCCGTGGGGTGCTGGGAATGAGGTGTGAGGGAAGTGAAGATAGAACGAAAGTAGAGACTCCACCGCCGAGAGATGACCTTGGAGCATGGTAAGAAGTATAGCCTGGGATATTGGGATGAGGATAGGTAGGGGATGGAGAGAGCTTGGTTTCTTGAACCATGATCACGTCTGGATGGTAAGTACGTGCAAAGAGAGAGAGTTCAGAAAGCTTGGCACGAAGGCCGTTTAGATTGATATGCACAATGGAAAGGGGGCGATTTGAGATAGAGGAATCTGAGATGGAAGGTGAGGAGCATAACACACAACGAAAAGATGAGTTATGATGCCTCACAGAACTGAGACCCGAACAGGAGAGATGCACCCACCTTTGGCATCCGAAGCACTGGACGCTGGTATGTCTCCAGTTTACATCCTCTCCGCACGTGGCGCATTGGTACTTCTGAGCGGGTCCAGGATTCCTCTCCACGCCGGCCCTTTGTAGGAGAATCCGAAGGAGAGTTGCGGCCGGCCAGCACCTCTCCCATGACAAAAACCCTCTTTGTGGAGGGGATGACGTCGGTTTGCACGGAGGCGATCTTCTTTCCTCCACACTGCCACGGCACGAACGTACGACATCTCGGCAGCCGCATATTTTCGGGGGAGCTGGACTTTCCCCTGTTGACCACATTTTTGGAAAACGTTTGACGATTCCACGCTGCTGCCGAGATGTCGTACGTTCAAGCCGTGACAGTGTGGAGGAAAGAAGATCACCTCTATGCAAACCGACGTCACCCCCTCCGCGAAGAGGGTTTTTGTCATGGGAGAGGTGCTGGCCGGCCGCGTCTCTCCTTCGGATTCTCCTGCTAAGGGCCGGCGTGGAGAGGAATCCTGGACCCGCTCAGACGTATCTATGCGCCACGTGCGGCAATGATGATAACTGGAGACATACCAGCGTCCAGTGCTTCGGATGCCAAAGGTGGGTGCATCTCTCCTGTTCGGGTCTCAGCTCTGTGAAGCATCATAACTCTGCTTTTCGCTGTTTTATGCTCTTCACCTACCAACTTTGATTCCTCTTCCTCAAATCGCCCCCTTTCCATTGTACATATCAATCTCAACGGCCTTCGTGCCAAACTTTCTGAGCTCTCTCTCTCTTCGCACGTACTTACCATCCAGACGTGATCATGGTTCAAGAAACCAAGCTCTCTCCATCCCCTACCTATCCTCATCCTAATATCCCGGGCTACACTGCCTTCCATGCTCCAAGGTCAGCTCTTGGCGGAGGAGTTTCAACCTTTGTTTTATCCTCTCTCCCTCCCACCTCATACCAAACACCCCACGGATGGTACTCTCGAGTACCTTCCAATCCATCTCCTCTTAAAACACCCCTTTCTCTGTTCAACATATATATTCCCCTACCACCTCATGCCCCTCCTCCCACAATCCCATTCCTCTTCTGAAACAACTCAACGATTATTCCCTCTGATCATCAGTTGTTTTCGCGGGCGACTTTAATGCCCACACCTTCTGCTCGTCCCTTGGTTCTGATTCTAGAGGAGAAGAAGTCGAAGAATGGGCTGAGGAGTGCGATCTCGTCATCTTGAACGATGATCAGCCCACTCGTCTCCCTGCCAACGGCCGATCTTCTAGCCCAGACATAACTCTAGTCTCTTCCAACCTTTCCAGCGCTTGCTCATGGTCTACCTCAACAACATTGTCTAGTGATCATGTTCCCGTCTTTGTGCACATCGATCTCTCGAATTCTCTTGCTCCTTATTATGGTGTTCGTCAACGTTCTTATCTCAATTTAGGCCAAGCAGACTGGTGCCTGTTCAGTGAGGTTGCGCTACGCCTAGCGGCTGATTACCCGTGGAATGGCAATGTGCACCAGAAGGAGCATCACTTATCTGACGCAATTCGCAGGGCCATGAAGGCGGCTATCCCTGTTGGCCGAGTTAAGACGTTCCATCCAAACGTCACCTGAGAAATCTTTCATAAAATCAGGACTAGAGATGTCAGAAGAGCATTTGACCATCTAGACCCTGTCGTCGCTCAGCAGGATGGTGAGATCAGAAAAGATCTCGGCCAGCACAAGAAAGAACAGTGAAAAAACTTCACAGAACAGTTGAATTTCAAGACGGACAGTGAAGCTACTTGGAAGGTGCTTCGGAAACTATCGGGAAAGAGCTTGCTAGCCGCCGTCTCCACTATTGAGTTTGGTAACAACGTTTTCAAGTCAGGAAAGGGAGCCGCCTACTCTCTCGGTAAAAGTTTCTTTGTCACGAGTACAAGGCGAGGTCCGCAGAATAGAGTGACAGTAAGAGAGCTGTGTCGCCTCCCACTCATGAGCACGGCCGAAGCGTTCACTGTGGCGCAAGTAGAGAAGATTATAAAGGACATGCGGAAATCCAAAGCTGTCGGTCCGGACGGCATTTGTCCTGCTATACTGAAGCAACTCCCGACTGAGATCCTTCCGCTCATCGTTGATATGATTAACACTTCGTTTAGCTCTTGCACTATTCCACAAAGCTGGAAGACAGCCAACGTCATCCCGTTGCCCAAGCCTGACAAACCTCAGTCATCAGTAAAGGGATATCGTCCTATTAGCTTGATGTCACCTTTCGCTAAGGTAGCCGAAAAGTTCATTGTCAAGGATCTAGCGGAGCACAACGAGAAGCAGTTGTTTCAACATGGGTTCAGGAGGCTACATTCCACAACTACGGCTTTGCTAGGAATTACCAGCTATGATATCGACGGGTTCAACTTTAGCAAGCCATTGAGAACTGTAGCTGTTGCGTTGGATCTCACCAAGGCATTTGATACGGTTAATCTTGGAGTCCTGTCAGGCAACATACTGGAGTCGTCAATACCATCTTGGCGGAAGCGCTGGATATCGGCCTTTATTAAAGGTCGGCCAGCAAGAGTCATGTTTCAGAACCATGTCTCCAACAGTATTCCAATGGCAGCTGGAGTCGCTCAGGGCGGGGCTCTATCGCCAGCCCTCTTCAGTCTGTACCTCGAAGAAATGCCTGAGCCTCCACAGGACATCAAGGTCGTCGCGCATGCTGATGACAGAACAATCATGTGTCAAGATCGGGACTTAGAGGTGGCCGCCAATAAGATCAACGAGTACCTGATCACACTGAAGAGCTTTTTCGACCGCAAGATGCTAAGGATCTCTGCAGCCAAGTCGTCAGTGTCCGTTCTCACGACGGACCCATCCGAGCACAGCGCTAATCCGGATGTCGTGTGGGATGGAGACCGTTTGCCTGCTGCTCGCTTTACAAAGCTGCTCGGTCTTGTGCTCGATCCATCACTCAAGTGTCATAAGAATACCGAGCAGAAGCAGGCGGTCGTTAAAGCTAAGCTCAACGTTCTCAGGACCCTGGGCGGCACTTTGTGGGGTAGCAGCAAGGAGACTATACTCACAATGTATAAGGCAATTCTTCTGCCCGCTCTGGAGTACGCCGCACCTGTATGGCAGCATTTCATTTCAGAATCCTCCTGGACAAAGATGCAAAGAGTACAAAATGCTGCTCTCCGTATCGCCACCGGATGTCCAAGGAGTTCACCAATCGAGCACCTGCATGTTGCAGCCCGTCTATTACCAATGAAGGAGCACTGTCAGCTCCAGGCCCAGCGATTCCGCATCATCATTATAAAGCAACCAAATCACCCGTCGTGGAGAGTGCTAAACCCCGTTAGAGGGAGAAGTATAAGAAAGCTATTCGCCGATGCTCCGAACAAAGTCAATTTGCAAAGATGCCACGACTCACAGCAAGAACGACTCCGTCTTTTGTGCGAGGAGCACACCAAGTTCGTACGGTTACATCTTGTGAAGGCGGCCATAAATCCTATACTAGGAGATATACCGCCCCACGTCTGCACCTCAGAGTCTCAACTCGGGAGAAGGGCGAGATGCACGCTCGCATCATTACGCTGTGGTCACTCTACAATGCTAATGTCTTATGTCAGCAAGACTGACAGCAGGAAATCTGATGTGTGCCCGAACTGCGGTACCATCGGCCACGATGCCGCACATTTGTTCAACTGTCCGGAGAGACCTACCACGCTGACATCAATGGACCTATGGACGAATCCACTACTGGTCGCCCAGTTCCTCCGCCTATGACAAAACCCTCTATGTGGCTGCAAAGAAGAAAAAGACGATTCCACCTCGACAAATGGACAACTGATTTCGGGATAGGGGCTCTCTACACACCGAGGGAGGAGTTGTCTCGCCTTTCGCGGCTCTAATTCCACAAGGGACCACTTGGTTTGAATTGAATAGCGTGATGTGTCGAACTGCAGAAACGGGACAACTTCTCCCTCTGTGTGCAGAGAGCTCCTATCCCCCTAATTTCTATTCAGCACACCGATTAACTTCTGAATAAAAATTCTGCGTGAACTCTGCCCAAGCTACCGTACACTCATCGTAGCGTAGAAATTCATGACGGCTTCTGCAGACACAGCTATTCTCGCGCTGCAATCTTACTATCAGAAGGCGACTAGTACTATCTCATTTCAGCTCAACAAATGGTTTGGGGAAAAATTCCTTCTTCTCCAAAGGTTCACAAGCCCCCCATAATTTTTCATTTCTTCTTCTGAAAATCTCCAAACTTTAACCAACCCGCGTTACGCCGAGTCGCAGCTTTGCTCATACCTGAACCCTGATAATCTTGATGGACATTGGGAAGTACTCGACCCAAAAAGGTTGCACGCCAGGAAAGAGCACATCAAATTACTCCGCAAAAAAAGAAGACAAGTGACCAGCGAATAATTCTTGAGAAATCTTCGTAACCAAACCTTACCGGAGCACCAGCGAGATCACTTAGATCGTCCTCAGCCGAATACGATGCAACCGCGATTTCCTCGTCAGGTCCGTAGAGCTGAGAAAGAAAAAAGGACTCAAATGTGTATGAGGACCTTACATCAGCACTAAAGTTAACTAAATAGTAAAAAACGATCAAAAAAGGTCAAACCCAATCATCAGAGTCGTAGGACAACCGTGGCTCCCGTACAACGTGAACCTTACGATTGGATTCACCGCTCCCGTCCACATTAACTAAAACAATTAAATTATAACACTAAAAACAGCACTCTGTCTACTTGTCGCAGCGCCGCCGCTCGCACTGCCTGCCTCTAAGTCTTCACCCTTAGAAACGGCTATGTGTATGGTGATTGCCGAAACTTCATCGAAAATCAATTAAAGGCATCGTCCGCGTAGAAAACCATACATTATTTTTTCCATGTTTTTGTATAGCTTGGCCTATTAGAAAAGAAAAACCCATTCTGAATAGTTCGATAAATTGAACTTGAATTTCGTGCCAAATCCGTTTTTGAAATTTTTCTGTATTCCAGAGGTCTGGTCACTGTCATTTTTGAAGTTTTCCTGCATGCGTGTGCCAAAAATATATAATGTTGCTTAAAGGCACCGTTCGCGCAGAAGATCAATTTCCATTTTTTGGGCTCAATTTCATGAATGAGCACGGTAGACCACACCGGTGAGTTTTGGCGCTTCAAAAACCTAGGGTTATGAGGCTGGAAGAGGTTGAAGATGAGGATCCGCCACCAGTTCTCACCAGTCATCTAGCACTTTTTCATAGAATGTAGATCCGAACGGCAAACAGCATGAAAAATAGTCACGGCACAAACTCCACATGTAGGAAAACTTCGAAAATAACAGTTACGAGGCCCCCAAATGCAGAAAACCTCAAAAACGATTTTGGCGCGACATTCAAATTCGTATTTACAATGTGTTCCGAATGAATTTTCTTCACAAGTGGAAGGCTGCCGAGATGATGATAACCGTAGATGATAGGGAGCAGTCGTAAAGCTGCTTGAGAAGTGGAACAGGATTGTAAAAAGATGGGCATGAGGTAGTAGGTGGAATATATATGTTGAAGAGAGAAATCGGTGTTTTGAGAGGGAGATGGATTGGAAGGTACTCGAGAGTACCATCCGTGGGGATGTTGGGTATGAGGTGGGAGGGGAGAGAAGATAAAACAAAGGTTGAAACTCCTCCGTCAAGAGCTGACCTCGGAGCATGGAAGGCAGTATAGCCCGGGATATTAGGATGAGGACGGGTAGGGTAGCTGCACAGTCCGTCTTGAAATCCAACTGTCCAGTGAACTTTTCCCACTCTTCTTTCTTGTGCCTGTCTAGATCCTTTTTGATCTCATCGTCAAGTTCAGCAACGACGGGGTCCAAGATGGTTGACCGCTCTCCTGGCAGCTCTTGTCCTGATCTTATCGAGGATCTCCCTTGTGACATTTGGATAGAACGTCTTAACGCGGCCGACAGGAATAGCCGCTTTCATGGCTCTGCGGATCGCGTCAGATAAATGGCACCCTTTTTGGTGCACGTCGCCATTCCACGGGTAATCGGCCACTAAGTGAAGTGCAACCTCACTGAACAGGCGCCAGTCTGCTCGGCCTAAATTAAGATTAGAATTTTGACGAACACCAGAATGGGGAGCGAGAGAGTTGGAGAGATCGATGTGGATAAAGACGGGGACATGGTCACTTGAAAATGACAACCAGGTGTTTCAGCACGGATTCAGAAAGCTGCATTCCACCACGACAGCTCTGCTGGAAATTACAAGCTTTGCCATCGATGGGTTCAATGCCGAAAAGCCACAGAGAAGTGTGGCTGTTGCCTTAGATCTCACAAAGGCATTTGACACACTAAACCATGGAGTTCTGTCAAGCAACTTACTGGAATCATCAATAATCATCTGGAATCATCAGTGGCAGAAACGCTGGATATCGGCATTCATCAAGGGCAGACGAGCCAGAGTCATGTTTCAGAACCATGTCTCCAACAGTATTCCTATGGCAGCTGGAGTCCCTCAGGGCGGAGTTCTATCGCCAGCCCTCTTCAGTCTGTACCTCGAGGATAAGCCTGAGCCGCCACAGAATATCAAGGTTGTCGCGTATGCAGATGACATTACTATCATGTGTCGAGATCGAAACATACAGGTGGCCGCCAATAAGATCAATGAGTACCTGATTGTACTGAAGATCTTTTTCTACGAGAAGATGCTAAAGATCTCTTCATCCAAGCCGTCAGTATTCGTTCTCACTACGGATCCTTCCGAGCACAGCGCTCATCCGGACGTGAAGTGGGATGGAGACCAGGGATGTGCGTAATAGAAACTTTGTATTTCGTTAGTCGTTAGTCGTTCAACCGACCAAAACCCTCGTTAGTCGTTAGTCGTTAAAAATCTAGGCTTTGAAAACAAGCACAACTGAGGCAGAAAAAAACCCTCATGAATAGAAAAAAAGAAGGCATGAAGAGATGTATTTTTTTTGAAACATTCATGGCCATTAAAGACACAAATCATTTCTTGTTGAAGAACCTAGTTTAAACTGCAAGCCTGTATATACATAAATAAAAATATCTCCTTGACCACTCGGACATTGCTGCACTAAACCTAATCCTCGGGAGTGTGTGTTTATCGATTTTTGTCATTTTTTCGGTAACAAAAGAAACAAAATGGGAGACCGAGACAATCTAGAACTCTGTTTTTTTCAATGCAAAATTTGCCATTGTGCACTATATGATGCTATTTGATATCTACCCGATAGTGAGAACACGAAGAATCTCACCGACTCTGCACGAATTGTTTTTTGCTCAGCGTCGCGAGCCGAGCGCTTACGTGGTTTAGAGCTTGTTCCCATAATGGTTAAACGTCAAAAATTAGCAGTGAAAATTTTACCCCTGAGAGGTATCAGCACCACTTTATAGAAACCCCATATCTCAAATTTATGACTAAAAATCGAAGGACGGCACCCTTCACAATCCAATGATCGGATACAGTTCCTGTAGTTGTGGCCTGCAGGCACCGCTCCATATTATCACCTCTGATAATGTCCTCTCTAGAAATCTCCGCTAGAACCGTTCAGTGCCGGAACCGGTTCATTGAGCCTACCATAAAGTAGCGCGACCGACACGAAGTCGCATAGATGCTGCTCCTAACCTTGCCCAACGTTCAATTGTGGTTTTAATATGGGGGTTCCAGAACTGCGAAACTGTGTCAGTAGATATAATAAACACTGGAATCTACGGTTATTCTGAACCATTCAACTAGAACAACCAACAGGGCAATATGTATCAATCCTGGTGTAGTCCTTTGGTTGGAGCGCGATTTGAATGATTGTTGACTTTCTAACGAATTTTGGGATTGCTTACGAAAATATTTTTATTTTCGTTAGTCGTTAGCCGTTAGTCGTAACACCCAAAAAGCCCGTTAGTCGTTAAATTCGTTAGTCGTAATTACGCACATCCCTGATGGAGACCGTCTACCTGCTGCGCGATTTCCAAAACTGCTCGGTCTTGTGCTCGATCCGTCGCTCAAGTTTCATAAAAATACCGAGCAGAAGCAGGCTGTCGTCAAAGCCAAGCTCAATGTACTCAGGGCCCTGGCGGTACCTCATGGGGAAGCAGCAAGGAAACTATACTCACTACGTATAGGGCGATCCTCCAGCCCGCACTGGAGTACGCCGCACCGGTTTGGCAGCATATAGTCTCAGACTCCTCTTGGACGAAGATGCAACGAGTACATAATACCGCTCTTCGCATCGCCACCGGTTGTGCCAGGAGTTCCCCAGTCAAGCACCTGCATGCCGAAACAGGTTTACTACCAGTGAAGGAGCACTGTCAGCTCCAGGCCCAGCGATTCCGCATCATCATGATAAAGCAACCAAATCACCCGTCGTGGAGAGTGCTAAACCCCGTTAGAGGGAGAAGTATAAGAAAGCCATTTGCCGATGCTCCAAACAAAGTTAATTTGCAAAGATGGCACGACTCACAGCAAGAACGACTCCGTCTTTTGCGCGAGGAGCACACCAAGTTCGTACGGTGTCATCTTGAAAAGGTGGCGGTGAATCCTATACTAGGAGAAGTACCACCCCCAATCTGCAAATCCGAGACTCAACTCAGAAGAAGGGCGAGATGCACATTCGCATCGCTGCGGTCACTCGACAATGCTCATGTCCTACGTCAGCAAGATTGACAGCAGCAAATCTGATGTTTGTCCCGACTGCAGTACTATCGGCCATAATACAGTACATCTATTTAACTGTCCGGTGAGACCTACCACGCTGACCACAATGGATCTATGGACGAATCCACTACTGGTCGCCCAGTTTCTCCGCCTATGACAAAACCCTCGACGTGGCTGCGAAGAAGAAGAAGAAGAAGAAGAAGAAGAAGAAGAAGAAGAAGAAGAAGAAGAAGAAGAAGAAGAAGAAGAAGAAGAAGAAGACAAGTGGAAGTTTTTCATGGGCGCCTTCGACATTTTCGTTCACTAAAGAGGCCAAGCTACACAAAAACATGAAAACATAGTATACGGTTTTCTGCGCGTACGATGCTTTTAACGTTCGCATCAACATTTATTGATTTATTTAGGTACGCTGTATAACGTGTATAGCGTGTATGACATACGCTTAAAAGGAAAAAAAATCGAACCAATAAACATGAGCTCAGATACGCAAAAAAACGTCTATGATTTCACCTATGATTTAATGAAAAATTGCTAGATGATCGACCCGGAAGTGCTAGATGATCGACCCCACAACAGTTGTTAGATGGCCATAACTTCTGAGGCGCACGCGTTTTTACAGCCTCAAGTTTCGTGGGTGATGTCAACTAGCCCAAATTGTTTGATTTTACAAAAAAAAATGATTTCCAGTGCGGACAATGCCTTTAATTGGTGGAGGGGAAATCCAGAGTCGAACAGACACAATTTTCCCGTTATCAGGCCATAACAAGAGGAGAGGAGACATCTTCTTGTTCCCCCCTTGCGTACGATGAGCGTGAAAGAAGCTAGCAATGTATACGGCGGGTGGGGGAAAGTCCCGACTCTAACGGTCGTCTTGCAATAGGCAATTTGTAGGACTGAGCTGCATTTCATGATCAATGTGGGAGTTTTATCCGGATTAGGAAATAGATCGAAAACATTTCAGGAAAAAGAAGTGCGAGGTCATGATTTAGCTCTAGCAGGCAGAAACTTGTCAAACGAATCTCGGCTAGCTAGTTTGTAGTCAAACAAATAAGGGGTGTTGGGTTAGGACAACATGGGGAAGTGCTGCCATGAGGAGAATAAGAGGACGTGCTGCTGCGACCCGCTGTTGTGGCGTTCATTTGTCAATGAGAAGCTCTTAGCTCGTTTTTAAGAACATTTTTTAGGAGAATCTCATTTGCACGTAAGATGGGGGCAGGGTTCGGCGCGGGGTGTGGAACTCTACAGGGGGGGGGGTCTGGGCTGCGGAGTAATGGAGGGAGTGGCTTCCCCCACGCCTCGTGCAGTACCCTGGGGTGGTGGGGGCACAAATTCCACGCTAAAATTTCGCCCACTTCGGAAAGGTAGAAGTGGTCTACAATGGTTGTGTAAAATCCCAGCGCGTGGTGAGGGGACCGTGAATTGCACTTGTTCGTAGAAAAGAAAACGGACGAGCTGACAGAGTGTAGCACCCTTGGCTATCAGAACCGGGGGGGGGGGGCACAGTTCTGGTATCTAAAGAAGGGGGGGGGGGCGCAGTTCTGATATCTCAAGAAGGGGGGGGGGCACAGGGTTTCTACCGGTCTTTGGATGGTCTGTCTTACAGTGCTGATTCGGAAGAGGATCACCAAAAATGTTACCCTTCGAGTCTCAGGTCGATTGGTCCCATTAGAGCCCAGAACGGGATTGGGGGTAAAAAAAAAGCCTCGATATTCGAGGTGCCGCTCAGAGGCTAATATCTCCAGAAGGGTCGTTGCTATTACAAAGCTGCCTATACTGAACCTGGTTTCAATCGCGGACCTCTTGCTGAAGAACCAAGAACGATGAGTGTGTCTGCCGAGGCGTCAGAGTTGCCAAAAAAAAACGCAGTTTTGACTTAGTTCATCCAAAGGTAAAAAACGCGTTTTTTTTTCTTCAAGGTATCGCCGAATGGACTCCGTGAAAGTTCCCTCAAAATTATACATTTTCTGCACATAATTAAATTCCAGTACAATTTACTCTCTATGCGTCGTGGTACACTCACCACCACTTTGAGTTGGGGGCCGCAAAAATTTGCAACATGGAGGGGCCGCACCTCCGACGGGTCAATAACCAGAGCACGCCTTACCCTGCGAGTTGGTTGTGGCTAAACGACAGACGACGACCCATAGCGGCAGATGATTTCACGCGCTAATTCCTGACAGACTTATCCGAGAACCTACTTAGCGCAGCATGCAGACTAAAAATGATATCGATTTGAAAACATCAATCGAAGACGGTAGTATAAGGAACCGACGAAGACTTTGCGCAATCTATTTCAAAACCGGTCGTATTTATGTTTCATTGAGAGTGGACGAGTCGCACCACGACATATGGCCTCGCTGTCACATTTAGTCAAGCCAGTTGACGGGGCACAACCATTGCATCTCGTCGTGCGGCGTTCGCGACACCGCCTGTCAGGGAGAATTCGATCGCGCGTGACGATTTACCTATGTACGCAAACTCGTCTAAAATGACGGACTTTGAGTATTCGAATAACTTAAGTTGAAAAATGAACTCGCATCGAAGGGCAGGACCGAGAAAATGTGCGGGACGTTACGTTCCGGTGGCTCAAATATTGTGATTTTGACTCGTTTTTTGACGCTTATGGGCGTCAGCGTTATAAAAGGAGCCGTACAATGTCATACACGCCACTAACTCAAACATCTCTGCAAGCGTTTATGCTGACCTTAAAAACTAGCGCCATTCTCTGAAAAAGAAGAAAGAGAGATGGCATTATGTTGGCTAAACAACAAAAGTGAAGAAGAGGAAGAAAAGGAGCGAAGGAATATGATTGGAGAATACCAGGTGATGACATCCCACTCTATACGCTTCCGATGCCTACCGCGCTGACAAACTTTTGCGCAAAAATTTCACAACGTAGGGCGACAACCAAGGCTCTATGGATGACAGGGTCTGCCCGCGTCAGGAAAGAAGGGAGAAGTATCGCAGACATGGGATGTCACTAGCCAAAGTGTCTTCTAATCATGGGCTTTCGCTTCTTGGTTTGGCACTTTGGAAAAAAAAACAGGAGACGTACTCATGAAACTATAGGAGCCTCCCGGGAGGGTCCAGAGTCCACCCGCCGCATACATCGGCTGGTTCTAGAAACCGTCCCGGGAGTTTCCCGTAGTTTTATGAATACGACCGCATGAAGCACACTGCTCCGGGAACCATCACCACCCCCGCGCTAATTCTGATCGCAATGAGATCTGCGCTAGATGACGCGCATTTTCGGAAACCACGCTTTCTGTCAATAGTATATGTACTTTAGCGTTGGCAATCAGGGTACAACACGAGGTGTGGAAAAGGCCACATTTCCTCAGACCCCCCCCCCAAGAGCAAACCTTTTTCGATTTTCTCCGACCCCTTCCCAGGAGCGTTAATTGTCTGTTTTTTGCTGTAAAATTTAAAGAAGAGGAACAAAAAAACTTTCCTTCACCCTTGCGCAGCTAAGCCCCCGGTTTAGATATCCACACCCTGCGCCGTACCCTGCTAATAATAGCGCCAAAATATACCACGGACAGAAAAAGTGCTTTCAAAGGTCCTCCAGTCGCAATAGCCACCTAGAGAATTAACCGACCTGTGGCGTTATCCCGAGATCTTCGCGTGTGCTCCTCTTCAAAATCCGCTTCCTGAAATTTGCAGTTAATTCACAACGAGGACCATAGACGCTCTTGAATCATTGGAAAGCGCCATTAAAGACATTTAGAATAGCAAAACCCACTTTATTTCGGATGTTTCCATCCTCGCTGGGTTCGGAATCTAAATACATGAAGGTTGAACCTCCAAAAATATATCAACATTCAGTGGTGCAACTTACCACTATCGAGGGAAGCATCTTGTGCTTCCTTCAACATTTTCTGTTTAAGGCGCTCCTTGATCTCGCTGTTACCCTCATCCACCCCAACTTCCTGAAACTCAGCACTTGTTTCTCTTGACAGAAAGACGTAAATCCGCAACAAATTTGAAGACGAAATCGAATACCCCCTGGGCGTCTATCGTAAGTTTATCAGCAAGATGGACGTTGATCATCGTTCTCCATGAAGAGTGCACCTTTGCGGGCTCCAATTTCACGCCGCGTTTCTCAAAGATGGTCTGTGTCAGGTCTTCCACCTACAATCATCATGATTTCGTACGAATTTTGATCTTCGTGAATCTACATATCTACGAAATTCCATGCTTTTCCACTCACATTGACGGTCTGAGGGTGCAGCTGCACCATAACTTCAACAAGTGCCTCCAACAGATCATTCGTATTTTCGAAACTGGTGGACGTGTCCTGATGTTCTGGAGACCTGGCGACTGGCGACTGTCGATCAACATGACTGATGAGCATGTATCGGCGACGTCCAGTTCCTCTATTGGTGGAAATCTTCACCTGAAAACCTCACCTCCCTAACCTGCAGCACATTCAAACAAGAATATCAATCTCTATACCGTGTATAGGTATTCATGTTGCTCAAAAATAATCATTTCACAGCTCGTAAATACGGCAGCTGCAAACAAGTTGGACTTGCACCAAAACGCTTCAATTTTTCTCACCCACAACACTATTCTAGCAAAAAATCCAACCACAAATAAACGCAAACACGGTATTTGGTTCATACATGACCGCATGACACACCGGTGGGGCATACACTGCAGAAGATAATTTCTCCGCCGAGAACAAGAATGCTCAAGCCCACTATCTCAGGTTGATCAGAGGAGTAGGTCATGTCCAAGCAGGGTTGAGCAGGGTTGCGACTCGTTGCAACGGGGGGTCAGATGAAATGTTCGAATTTTTTTTTGCAAAAAAAAAGAAAAATTGAAGAGCGCTCGTAAAATTTTTGGAGAAAAAGGGAACTCTGGAAAAAAATTCAAACCCTGAGAAAAACTTGAAATGTTTTTTATTATCACAAGTTTGAATTTTTTCCCAAACTGTCGCTGAGAAAAAGTTGAAACAATTTTTCATCTCGAGAAGGGGATCGTAAAAATTTTGAAATTTGTACAAAATTTCGGTCAACAGAGTGGGGGGGTCGTAGCTCCGCCGAAAACTGGCGCAACGGACTACTCAATCCTGTGTCCAAGCAGATGTCGCATTGCTCCCTATGACGGGAGCAAATGCGACCCAGGGTCAAGTGTTTTTATGCAGTTTCTAGATTTAAAGGCACAGTCCAAGCTCAAGGACGAAATCTGAGATTCCCACATGGTTTTGAAGTAGACCCACCCCATATAACACCTGCCTCTCAATTCCTCCGAATAAGCGAGATATAGGAGGAAGCCACCCTGGGGCGCCCATATCCGGAAGCCACTTTGGCACGGGGCGTCTTTTACGATCTTTCGAGCTCAACAGTGGCGAGTTGAGCGATGGTTTCCGATCAATATCCCCGTTATTCCCTTCATTCTCAGCCTCTCTCTTTACTCAGGTTCGCTCATATACATTGGTTGCAAATGACGGAAGTTACAAGCCTAGGGCAACTCGTCCATCATATTTTTTTCGTAGCTGGATTTTTGAAGGGCCATAATTCCGTTTCCAGAGGGTCCTGTACGATTCCAGCGGTATCGTTGGTATCAGCATGAGACCGTCTTCAAGATAGGCAGAAAAACGGTTCTGAGGTTGGACTGTGCCTTTAAGCCAAAAAAAAAAGAAATTTCGCGTAGGGAAGTGGATCATAGCTGCGGTGAAGCCATAAACAACACAAGAATGACCCTGTTCCGACACAAAGGGCAGCATATGGAATGAGAGAAGGACCTTACTATCCAAACTATTTAATAAAATTCTATGTGATCACAAGGCCTAGGCAAAACCAAACCTCTCCAGCCGTTTTGCGGCTGGAGCGATATAAGGTGGGATTGCTGTCCGCAGCTGCAGCTTACAACTTAGAGATACTCGTGCTGAGAGAAAAATTAATCGCGCCGAGACCCCGCACTAATTTGATTGCACCGCGTGTCGCAACAACGGTTGTTCGTAACTGGCTACCGGAGTTTCCGTCCAATACGGACAAGATGTACGGTTGACTATAACCATTTTACAAAAGAATAAGAATACCACTGCGAGTCGCAGGCTATTCAAGAGCAGACTTGAAATAAGACAACGACGATGGTGGTTTCTGGCCTGCACCGGATAGAATGTCAATAAATTTTGATTGTTCAGCTGAGCTGCTTCTTTTCGCAGACATTTCAGGCCTGAAAAGGCTCTAACTAGGGACGGCCCTACACTCGAACTACGGTCCCGAAAAACCTCTTCTTAAGGTCGTGAAAAGGATAAGAACAAACGATTTTCACGTTTAAAATTTTACTCAAAGTGCCCGGGTAGATCAAAACGGCAGAAATTAGATTTTTTCAGATTTCCGAAGATGAAACACCCTTAGGCTAACATTATCTTCAGGGGAGGAGGTCGATTGGAGCTCTGAGCTCGAAAATGAGGTCCTTCCTCACTTTTTGGGAAGACTACGTACGGAAGGTTACAGTAACTATAATATCATTGAACGACAGCAGACTTTTAGTCGTTTTTGATCCACCCTGGTGCATTGAGTTTCCAAGCTGAACATTCTTTCTTCTTACCCCCCCCCCCCTCTTCCCAAACTTTCAATGGGCCGTTTCCCAAAACTCCAGTTTAAGTTCAGGGTTGTCCCCAGTACGAGCCAGAAGCTATCCTGCACAATATCTCAAACTTCTGGATACAAAGATACGGAATTATTAAATTTTCAAGGTACTTAATCTGCATATCAAATCCAACTATCGTATTGTGAAATACCGCAAAAACCTCTGAAATTCGCCCACTCTAGAGTTTAACCCCGTTCTCAGAATCAGAGGATCTTTCGCATCGATGATGATTTGGGGACGAATCGCCCTGAAAACCGGATATATCCTGCCAGCCAGACAGAGTCAGGCGGTTACTGTACCACATGACAAAGAAAAGGGATGAGACGTAAAACATTTCAAAAGTTGGGGATTTGAATGCGGGAGGCCAGGTACGTACACGGTTGAGCAGGGTTGCAACCAGGGATGTGCGGAAAAAAACTTTTTTAGAAACAGAAAATCCAGTTTGACAGAAAACATTTAAAAAAATCTCGAAAATGGGCAGAAAACAGAATTTTTTTTCAAAATTAAATTAATTAGTGTTCAGCGTACAGTACTTTTTTACAGCATCAATTTTTTTCCGTGATAAATGGTTCCTTTGTCCTGTATCCGAAAACCAAAACTTGACTAGATGAAGGAATGTAGACATCCGAGAGAGGCAGATCACAAAAGCAAAATGTCCCTCTAAACTCCCTTTTCCTGGGACAGCATCACTCGATTACTTGATCAGAAGCTCAATATCTGCAAAGCGTACATAAAATTAGACGGAGCAGACGTGCCCTTCAACACTGTACATATTTTGACGATAATTCCGGTAAGATTGCTGTGTTGAATATACTGTAATACCCCTCAACGCCCTAGAGTCACGCGCGTTCGGCGCGGTGTGCAGTATGGGTATCAATGTGCTAGCGCGCCGCTCGCTCCACCACGGCGGGTTCGTTCGTGACTAACTATAACAGTTTCAACAACCGCATCGCCGCCCCATCATCAATTTCATTGCACTTCATCTTGTTCGAATTTGGTATCATCCTGAGCAGGAGTGAGCTGAAACATGAAGTTAGAGTTTGCGTGAATGACACAGTTGGGGCAAAACTTTATCCCAGTCCACCTTCTCACGTTCAGAAAATATCCCCACTCGAAAGCCGGGCCAGTGAGGGTATCGTTAGCTGGCGCTAAATAGTATTGAAGCTCATTATTGTTATTATACAATAAAACTGAAGTTTTCGCGTCATTTTAACATACCTTCTGAGAGAATCGTCAAAGGTGAACCTCTGCGTCAAGGGTTCACACTATAAGATAAAGATGAAGACTCGCTTTCTCAATCCCCATTGGAATACGCAGCGCATTCGACGACTATGTCATAGAGACTTGGATGCTTTTCATGGCTGTACAGTGGCATGCAGCCGACTTCCTAGTCAAATCCTTGTTGTTGTTGTTGTTGTTGTTGCCCATCTTCCACCATAACCATTGATCCTGGATCCAAACTTCCGGTACGTAGACGGCATAATCGAAGCAAGTTTTCTAGGATCCTCTTCTCTGGAGGATCCCTGAGTGGGGCGTTTTAAACCCTCCTTTTTGATTTTTTGTTTTTTTTTTCGTTTTTTTTTATTTTTTTACATTTCAAAATCATCATTGCATGATCAAAATGACAGGAAACCGGCGACTTCCTCTGGTTTGAGCCAGAGATCTTCTATTGTAAGGTGCGTTGGCTTTCCAGAGCATGAGAACATGTGGGGTACTGTATGTTCCTCCAGTCTGCATTCCGGACAAAGTGGATTATCAGCTGCTCCTATCTTATGGAGATACCATTGCGATTTTGAGTAGAAACCACTTCGGAGCTGAGACAGCGCTACTCGGCTAGGTCTTGACAACGTCGTCTCTTTGTATATCTTCGGCGGCGGTCCACTCAGCAAGGAAGAGTTCAGATTACACAAGAACTCTTTCACAAACTCCTTGGGAACTTCTTTGCGAATGCTCTCTGCAGTTCCAGGTTTCACCAACATTGATTTGACAGTTCTGACGTGTTTCCTAATCTGTCTAGGCGGTTCTGACTCCTTCAACATGTCGTGCGACGGGTGTCCAGGGTCGAGTGTCGCAACCGTTCGATATTGAAGTGTCAGCATCTTATTATGAGCTCGAACTGGCATGATTCCTGTCTCGCTACTCAGATGAGTTGCGCTTGCCATTGCCAGGCTTCCCGTCGCGGTCCTCAAAAATGTGTTTTGACAAGCTTGCAGCCGATCCCAGTAAGAACATGCAATGAGCGGGCTCCAGGCTGGAGCCGCGTAAGATATCACAGATTGTCCAATGGCACGGTAGGTCAGTGTGAGCAGCTCTTTGGTTTGTCCCCAATTCCTTCCCGCCAACGCTTTCAAGAGGTTCGTTCTTTTAGCTGTCTCCTTGCGAACAGCTTCCGCATGAAGTCGTCCCGTCATCATCGTATCAAAGTGATAGCCGAGGATCGTCGGATTTCTTTCGTGCGTGATTTGCGCTCCATTTATGAAGACTTTCGGAACGTATCTCGCTTGCGCAGAATGTGTTGTGAGAAGAGAGACAGTAGTCTTTTGAATCGAAAGTTGCAGTTGGAGATCTTCTAGAGCCTTTGTCAGCTTCGGGAGATAGTCGTTCAGACGTTTTTCGCAGGTTTCCACATCAGGATCTGATCTAACCAGTGTTAAATCACCCTCATATCCGATAAGGCGTGTTTCTGGTGGGGGTGCTGGAAGATCGACGATGTAGTAAGAAAAAAGATCCGGAGAGAACACTGCGCCTTGCGGTACCCCGGAGCGCACCAATCTTACGTTTGACATCCAGCCTCTGAACTCTGTCCGTATCGTTCTCCCTTTCGGGTAGCTGGAGATCTAGCGCGCGAGTCCTCTCAGTAGGGATGACTCTGCAAGCTTCTGACAAAGAATGCAGATGACGACAGTGTCATAGGCCTTTTTTAGGTCGAGTGCGACCATAATTGAACGGCTTGGCGATCTCTTCTCATTAAGTCCATCCGTAATGAATCCCGTAAAGTCGACCAAAGCTGTGGTGGTGGAGAAGCCTTTTCGAAAACCATTCTGCCATCCAGGGATTTGCAGGTGCGTCTCCAGTGTAGGAAGAATAGTTCTTTCAAAGGTGCGTGCCTTAGATGAGATGATCGAAATGGGCCTGTAGCTCTTCAAATCCTCTGCAGGTTTTCCGGGCTTCAGAAGTGGGAAGATCCTTGCCTCCTTCCACGACGCTGGAATCAGTCCAGTTGATAGAGTTCTGTTGAAGAGCGCTCTCAGGCACTCACGAAAAACTGATCCTGAATGTTTGAGCATGATAGGGGCCACCCCACTTGTATCTAGCGCTCCAGACGGCTTGCATCTCTTCAAGGCGGCGTCAATGAGGGTGGTCGTGATAACGGGAACGTCGTCTCTCGAAATGTTCTTGATCCATCTGAAAGTCCTTCTTGACGACTTCAGGCTTCTATGAAGGCATGGCGAACTGAATTGTTTGCATAGAAGGTTGGCTGCCTTCTTGTTGTTAACCGGCTCGCCTTTATTAAGAAGCTGGAGGGGATTCGGTTTAGCTGAACAGCCATCCAAAGCTTTCACGGTTGTCCATAGCTTGGAGGAGTTCGTACGATGATCAGTGCCTTCCAAGACTGCTCTCCACGTCTGCTGCCGGTCCTTCCTCACTTCATCTGTGACTTCCTTGTTCAGCTCGGAAATCCGGGTGTTGGTGGGATCCGTTCTTCGAATAGCGTCTCTTTCACAAATGAGGTCCTCAGCGGTGTCCGACAGGCCCGGCATGAACGCTTTACGCCTACCCCTAGGGATGGATTGTAACGTCGCTGCTCTTATAGCTGCTGTAAGGAATCTATCCATTTCCAGTGGGTTAGTCCGAAAATCGAAATCAGCCGACTGTTGTTCCAGCACCGACCGAAATTTAGGAAAAATCGCCTTCTTGAAGTTCACGAAAGTGGTCCTCGGCGAGGAAGATATCAGGGCCTCGTTTCCGAACTCCATCAAGATAGGGAGGTGGTCACTTGCGCATGTGCTAATGGTGTCCCACAGTGCTGACGATGCTGAATCCTGCGAGCACAGCGAAAGGTCCGGTGACGAGTGTCTTCCATATGTCGGTTTCCTTGCTGGGTGTGCGGCTTCGTTCAGAATCACAAAATTGGATTGCGCTACCTCCTCCTCTAAGTCCTGTCCGCGTTGGCCTTTCTCACCCTCCGACCATAGAGGACTGTGCGCATTGACATCTCCCATGACGATCGTGGGTTTCACACATGTCAAGAATTGGGCGATCGACAGCTCGTATGAGGGTGGGCATGAGGAACTTGAAAGAGTAGATGTTGTGAATTTGAAGTGATCCAGCCCTAGTTTCCACAGCTATGGAGATGCACTCCGTCGTGCCATCGCTGGTACCTGGAATGATCACACTGCACTGTAAGTCGTTTCGGACCAGAAAAGCCACTCCTCCTCCGGAACTCGTTCTGTCCTTTCTCAGGCATGTGAAGCCTCGAACAGTGGGTGCTCCTTGACTCGAATCCAATTTGGTTTCTTGAAGTCCCACTATTTCGGCCCCTTTACGGTGTGCAAGAACCTCTAGTTCCGCCGATTTGTTGCGTAAACCATTAATATTCCATTGAATCACCTTCAAAGAGTCGGGTTTCGATTGTTGCGGTTGAGATGTTGGCACGATGACGCAGTTTGGGCACACGTATGAGCTGTCCGCATCCTTGAAAGACTTGAGACCGGAAAATTTCTTCACCTGAGTCCATTTCCTGCACTTGATACATTGGATGCTCCCTGCTGCGGCTGAGGTACTACACTGGGTGCAGGGCCATCGAATACAGCGAGGGGGTCCAGGGTTTGCTTCGATTCCGGCATGAATGAGTAGACAACGGATCAGCAGCGCCGGTTTATGCTGATACGCGACCGAAAAATTGGCTCCAGGACTCGTGAAAGAGTGAAATCTGGGAGGTATGGTCGAGGATCTTTGACTTCTGAAGGATGAAGGCATTGTAGACGACTTCTTCTTCCGCGTACGCTCTTGCCAACGAATAGGCGAACCTCCATAAGAGCAGTCAAATCCTTCATCTCCTTACATGCAAATCCTTCATCTCATGCATCCAGTATCGGTTCGAGGACACTGTAGTCTCTCGAGGACTCTTGAAGGCGGTAGATCTGGTTGATCCTGGGCGTGGATCGAACCCTGTGGTGTCGAGTGAGCAGCGGCGCATCCTGCCATTCCACCACCCCAGCTCGGGCAACCACCATAGCGATATAGACGAGTTACCCACAAGTTACTGCAGAGAATGCGGGTGAGGTTTTCTCAACCGTCTACCGTTGTCGCACGTATGCGTTTACCTTCTATGAGTTCGGCCTCTTGTCTCTTAAGTGAATTAGCAACAAGTCGCGATTCACGGTTTTTTTTCTGCCCAATTTTACCTATTTAAACAGAAAACAGAAAAAATGGCCAAAACGGGCAGAAAACAGAAAATTCCGCACACCCTGGTTGCAACTCAGCGCAACGGGGCCCATGAAAAATTTCCGAATTTTTGATGAAAAATGAAAAATTGGTGGGGGGGGGGTTCTGAGAATGAATTTCTTCGAACCTCTCGGTAAGCTGAAATAAGGTAGTAATCGTCGCCTTGTGAAGGTAAGATTTCAGCGCAAGAACAGCTGTGTCTGCAGAGGCCTGCATACAAATTTGGATCTATATTTGTCGAGGGGGATCGTAAGAATTTTTCAAAATTTTCTAAAGCTTCGGTCAAGTGGGGAGGGGTCGTAGTTCCGCCGAAAATTGGCGCAACGGCACGCTCGATCTTGGGCACGTAGAAAATTTCGGCCAGAAATGAATAAGTTGGGAGATTTTTGATAGAGCAAGGGTGGAAGCAAGTTTTCGTCACTTCAAAAAATTTGGTCACCACCCCTTTGGGGCCTGCCGTAGAAAAGGTTTTCAAGTCCGCATTAGGTCTCAGTCATGGTTGGATGATTCTCTGCCAATTTGAGACTTGATGCTTCGGGGAAAGCGGCCATTATCACTCTCTGTTATCATTAGGCATCAAATTCACCTTCAGCGCCGTCATCAAAGCTTATCCGCGCAAAGGGTGAATTTGCTGAGCGGTCGGATATCAGTCAGCGCAAAGAGGGAAAATACCGCCAGCGCTAACATGTTAATGCATATCAGTTGTTGAGCGGCTGGATATCACTCAGCGCAAAGAATGAAATTACAGCCGTAGCTGGCATGTCAGAAATTTCTAAACAAGTGAAAACATCTCGGCGAAAACATGATAATGCGATTGATCACGTCACGATGTGCCCATGAGCACAGCCGGTATAAAAGCCGCCTCATCTCACTGGAGTCCACATTCGGCATTCAGATGCCGGCTCTGAAAGGTGACTTCGGGTCACTCTCCGGAGGCCAGCATAATTTTGGCTGCTGGGAGGATACAGTGGGTATCCTCACAGCGGGGGGGGGGCGAGTTACGCCGCGGTCCGCAGAGGGTGGCCCCTCACCGCAGACCTCGGTGAAGATTACGCCCATGTTGCGGACAAGGCGGGGCTTCTTGCGCTGTGGACCTTCAAATTCGTGAAATTTTCGAGGTAAATTCACCCATTTTTCGAGGTAATTTCACCTCATTTTCGGGGTAAATTGGACCCTCTCTCGCCGCTAGTTAGCACCATTTTCACGGGATATTCACCTCAAACTCACATATCCTAGCGGCAAATTCACCCATACAGTGAATTTGACGCGGCAAATTAAGACTTCATGCCGACTTGTACATGAGCATCAAGTCTCTTTTGCTGAGGCATCAAGTCTCGAATTGGCAAAGTTGGTGTAGCCAGCCCGGTCGATAGTCATTAAGCTCTTATGGAGGATCGCCTACTCGTTTGGCAAGAGCGTACGCGGAAGAAGAAGTCGTCTACAATGGCCGCCATCCTTCCGAAGTCAAAGATCCTCAACTATACCTCCCAGAATTCACTTCTCACGAGTTCTGGAGCCAATTTTTCCGGTTGCGGGTCAGCATAAACCGGCGCTGCTGATCCGTTGTCTACTTATCCGTGCCGGAATCGAAGCAAACCCTGGACCCCCTCGCCGGATTCGATGGCCCTGCACCCAGTGTGGTGCCTCAGCCGCTGCAGGGAGCGTTCAATGTAGCAAATGCAGAAAATGGACTCATGTGAAGAAATGCTCCGGTCTCAAGTCCTTCAAGGATGCGGACAGCTCATACGTGTGCCCTAACTGCGTCTCCGTACCGACATATCAACCTCAGCGTTCAAGTCCCGACTCTCTAAAGATGATCCAGTGGAATATAAATGGTTTTCGCAACAAATCAGCGGAATTAGAAGCTCTCGCACACCGCATAGGAGCTGACATTGTGGGACTTCAAGAGACTAAACTGGATCACAATCAAGGATCACCGGTGGTTCGAGGCTACACATGCCTGAGAAATGACCGAACGAGTTCCGGAGGAGGTGTGGCCGTTCTGGTCAGAAACAACTTACAGTGCAGTGTGATCACTCCAGGAACCAGAGATGGTACGACGGAATGCATCTCCTTAGACGTGGAAACGAAGGTGGGATCTGTGCACATTCACAATCTCTACTCTCCGCCTAGGTCCTCATGCCCACCCGCATACGAGCTGTCTATCGCCCACTTCCTGACATGCGGGAAACCCACAGTCGTCATGGGAGATCTCAATGCGCACAATCCTCTATGGTCAGAGGGTGAAGAGAACCAACGTGGACAGGACCTCGAGGAGATAGCGCAGTCGAATTTTGTGATTCTCAATGATGTCCATCACCCTACTAGGAATCCAACGTATGGAAGACCCTCATCACCGGACCTCTCGCTGTGCTCACAGGACCTAGCATCGTCAGCAGTTTGGGACACTGTTAACACAGGCGCAAGTGACCATCTTCCTATCCTGATGGAGTTCAGAAGCGAGGCCCCTATATCTTCGTCACCGAGGAACACTTTCGTGAACTTCAAAAAGGCGGATTGGCCCAAATTTCTGTCAGTGCTGGAACAACAATCGGCGGATTTCGACTTCCGGGCCAATCCACTGAAAATGGATCGATTTCTCGCATCGGCCGTAAGGATAGCAGCGTCACAATCTATCCCTAAGGGCAGACGTAAGGCTTTTATGCCGGGACTGTCGGACTCCGCTAAGGACCTCATATGTGAAAGAGACTCGATTAGAAGAACGGACCCGACCAACACCAGAATCCCTGAGCTGAACAGAGAAATCGCTGATGAAGTGAGGAAGGACCGACAGCAGACATGGAGAACTTTCGTGGAAGGCATAGATCATCGTACAAACTCTTCGAAGCTATGGGCGACCATGAAGGCTCTGGATGGTCGTTCAGTGAAACCCAATCCCATCCAAATTTTGCATAAAGGCAAACCGTTGAAAAACAAGAATGCGGCCAACCTTTTATGCAAACAGTTCAGTTCGCCATGCCCTCATAAAAGCATGAAGTCGTCACGAAGGACCTTCCGATGGATCAAAAACTTTCCGAGAGAAGACGTTCCCATCATTTCGACAGCCCTCATCGACACCGCCTCGAAGAAATGCAAGCCGTCTAGAGCGTTGGATACAAGTGGTGTGGCCCCTGTAATGCTCAAACATTCAGGACCAATTTTTCGGGAGTGCCTTAGAGCCCTTTTCAACAGAACCCTGTCAACTGGACTGATCCCGGCGTCGTGGAAGGAGGCGAGAATTTTCCCACTTCTGAAGCCTGGGAAACCTGCAGAAGATTTGAACAGCTACAGGCCTATTTCGATAATTTCATCTATGGCACGCACTTTTGAAAGAACCATTCTTCCTAAACTGGAGACGCACCTGCAAATCCCTTGATGACAGAATGGTTTTCGGAAAGGTTTCTCTACCACCTCAGCGTTGGTCGAACTCACCGGATTCATTACAGATGGGTTAAACGAGAAGAGACCGCCTAGCCGCTCAATTATGGTTGCACTCGACTTGAAGAAAGCGTATGACACTGTGCTTATCTCCATCCTTTGTCAAAAGCTTGCCGAGTCATCCCTACCGAGAGGTTTAGCCCGATGGATTTCTAGCTACCTGAAAGGCAGAACAATACGGACAGAGTTTAGAGGCCAGTTGTCGAAAGTAAGATTGGTACGCTCCGGGGTACCGCAAGGTGCAGTTCTATCTCCGCTCCTGTTCTCATTCTACATAGCAGATCTCCCGACACCCCCTCCAGAAACACGTCTAGTCGGATATGCGGATGACCTAACACTGGTGGCGTCAGATCCGGATATTGAAACTTGCGAAAAGCGTCTGAACGAATATCTCCCGAAGCTAACAAAGGCCCTGGAAGATCTACATCTTCAACTGTCGCTCCAGAAGACCACTGTCTCTCTTCTAACAACACATTCTGCTCAAGCGAGATACGTGCCGAAAGTGTTCATAAATGGGATGCAAATCGCACACGAAAGAAATCCGACAATTCTCGGCTACCATTTCGACACTATGTGACGGGTCGATTACATGCGGAAGATGTTCGCAAGAAAACGGCTAAAAGAGCGAATCTCTTGAAAGCTTTGGCAGGAAGAAACTGGGGACAAAGCAAAGAGCTGCTCACACTGACCTACCGCGCCACCGGACAATCCGTGATGTCCTACGCTGCTCCAGCCTGGAGCCCGCTCATTGCGTCGACTCACTGGGATCGGTTACAAGCTTGTCAAAATGCAGCCTTGAGGACCGCAACGGGAAGCCCGGCGATGGCTGGCACTACCCACCTCAGCAATGAAACGGGAATCATGCCAGTCACTCAGAAAAATGAAAACAAGTTACTTGTAACATAAAAGGCCGAAAACAAGTTACTTGTAACATATCTGAGCCGATGTAAGTTACTTGCGACTTATCTCAGGTCATTTAAGTTACATGCAACATATCGGCGGGATATTGCGTGCGGTGCGCCTTCGATATGTTACATGTGTCTTAAATGACCTGAGATAGGTCGCAAGTAACTTACATCGGCTCAGATATCTTTCATGTAGCTTATTTTCGGTTTCTGAGGGGATACTGTGTTCAGTGCGCCTCCGATATGTTACATGTAACTTGAATGGCGCAATATAAGTCGCAAGTAACTCAAATCGGCCGAGAAGATTATTCCAAGGGGGATGTACGACGTACTCGCGGGGTCGCGCTCACGACTGGTGTTGCTTTTGGTTCAATTAACCAAGTTCGAGGTACTTGACCCCAAACCAGCAAGGAAGGTCCCGCACAACATTTTATTTTTTACTTAGTGTGTGGTCTGAGACGCGCGCTCTGCATCGCGTGTCGCCTGCGTCACGTGATGGCCTGCCATAGTGAAAATATAAATGTAAGTTACATGTAACTCAAGTGTAACTTACATGCAATATAAATTTAAGTTACATGTAATATAAATGTAAGTTACTTGAGACATTCAAGTAAGTTACATTTATTTTACAAGTAACTTGTTTTGATTTTTCTGAGCAAAGCTCATAATGAGATGTTGACGCTTCAATATCGAACGGTTGCGGCACGATCCAGAACATCCCTCACACGACATGATGAAGAAACCAGAACCACCGAGGCAGATCAGAAAGCATGTCAGAACGATCAAGCCAATATTGGTCAGGCCAGGAAACGCGGAAAGCATTCGCAAAGAAGTGCACAAAGAGTTTGTTAAGGAGTTCCTGGTTACTATGAACTCCCCCTTGCTAAGTGGACCGCCGCCGAGGATTGCTAAGGAGGAGGAGACTTTGTCAAGGCCAAGTCGGGCAGCGCTATCTCAGCTCCGGAGCGGTTTCTATTCGAAGTCGCAATGGTATCTACATAAAATAGGAGCAGCTGATAATCCACTTTGCCCAGACTGCGGGCTTGAGGAACACACAGTACCTCACATGTTCTCTTGCCCTGGAAAGCCAACGCACCTCACAATAGAAGATCTCTGGCTCAAACCAGTGGAAGTAACCCATTTCCTGTCACTTTAATTATGCAATAATGAATTTGAAATGTAAAAAAAAGAAAAACGAATTTAAAAAATAAAAAATAAAATCAGAAAAATATAAAAAAATTCAAAAAAAATATTAAATTTAAAAAATCAAAAAAAAGAGGGTGAAAAAAGGCCCCACTCAGGGATCCTCCAAAGAAGAGGATCCCAGCAATGTTGCTTCGATGACGTCGTCAATATGCCGGAAATTGGATCCAGGATCAGTGTGTATGGTGGATGATGGGCAACAACAACAACAACATAATCATAAAAGACATGCATGAGGTGGGATGCAAAAAACACCCGATGTGGCTGACCCGACCGATGTTCACATGATATAAGGTAAGAAATGAATGATATCCATGATATCGTCCCACATCTTTCATACATATTGACCGCGTCAGACACACATGGATACACCGGGTGTTTTTTGCGACCTCCATCATCCATGGTTCTCATACGTATCGACTGGGCTGGCCACGATAATTTTCTCAACCATCTCTGACAGTGGCCTTAGTTAGTGCTCCTTCGTCACTATCTGCCCATTAACACTCTGTGGAAGCATTTATTTTGCCCATTTCACTACTTATTTGTCATCCAGGATATATTTCGTCATGGTATTTGATTGGTCATCCAGGATTTATCTCGTTATGGCATTTGATAATTTTTGTTGCCGTCATGTTTATTGTTAAGCAAATCCTTTCAGCTGAAGGTGATTCTACTGGTGGTAATGTTTGCTGGCATATTATTCGAAACTGCTGGTTTCATTCCCGGGGGATCACCCTTAACTGAATAAATTTCCATAACAATAACATTTTCAATGACGATTTCTTAAACTTTGATAACAACTTCATTTTTAACCATGAGAAGTTCCGGAATGTATGAGATTGCAGAACACGCAAGGGATGGCACGACAAAATGTTTATGCGCTCTAATCGAACTTAAGGGGCTGCGAAGAAAGAGATCCTAAAGCCTCTTTCACACTTGCCCGACCGACGTCGGACGACTCGTTATCGAATGTGTAATATCTATCTACCCTACCCTACCCATCTTATCTATCTTAACTTATCAAATTTGATAACGAGTCGTCCGACGTCGGCCGGCAAACTATGAAAGGGGCTTAAGACAGAAATATGGGTGGTGGCCATCGTGTATCAACACCCCTGAGGAGGCGGGAGAAACGGGGGAGGAGCGAGGTTCCTGACTGAACGCAACACGGAGCCACACGGGACTGCGTCCAATCAGGAACCTCGCTCCTCCCCCGTTTCTCCCGCCTCCTCAGGGGTGTCGATACACGATGGCCACCACCCCAGAAATATGATGCGGCGACAATTCTTAGGCCACGCCCTTTTTCACTCGCTCTGAGGAGCGACGCGACGAATTTCGCAGCGACGCCACTCTGAAAGGCCCTGAAGATGAGAAGAATTGCACAAACGTTCGAGTATCGGAAACGGCACCATCATCAGGTTAAAGCGGCTTTTGTGTGAAGGAGCCAGTGTTTAATCCTGTGAATGAATCTGACCCATTATCGCTTCACAAACAGAACATGTGGCCCCACTAAGTCAGTTCGTGAAAGACCGCCCCCCCCCCCTCACTTCGAGCGTTATAGTCTGATGGAGCAAAATATGCTCACTGAAGGTATAATACTCTCCTACCGCTCACCCAGCAAACAATAAGAAGCGAGAATGAAGCATATTTAACCCATTCGCGACCACGCCTAATTTTGGGTGGTTGCACGTTCGGACCGCGTGCAATATTGCGTCACCGTATACAGTGTCCCACCGGTGGGCAACTTTTGCTCGAATGGCACGCCACCGAAAAATCAAAAATCGATTTTCGTTTTTTTTGTTCAGTGTACGAATGTTGAAGTCAAAATCATGATGCCAAAGTTTGAGCTTCCAAAACTCTTTCCTTTGAGAGAAACGGCCTCCTTAAATTTTAACTGTGTGGATAAGACCATCCTCAAAATCACGTGAGATCGTTGAATTTTAGCGCTCTGAAACAGTAATTTTCGTAGATTACCATAATAGACATTCTTCTGCTCTTCAGTTGACAGGAAATGCTTAGAGAAATGAAATTTTCAGATTTGCACTAATTTTTGCGTTAGCGCTCTTGCGGCCTATCGCATTCCGACAGGAGTTTTTCTTGTAGTAAACGTTGTTAGCATTCTTTTTGGCATTTAGACGTAGAAACTGCTCCTCAATTTTCATATTGACTGGGAATGCTGATGGAAATGACATTTTTTATAACTTCGCCCATTTTTTTCTCTGCCACCCACTCACCTCTCCGGTTCGGTGCCTTCTAGGGTTAGATTTTTCGTTAAAAACCTTCTTGAGCGTTTGTTTCTTTTACATTTAGACGTATAAAATAGTTCTATTATTACAAATTGACTAGGAATGATTAGTTGAATAACCGTTTTTTAGATTTTCGCTCGTTTTCTGCTCTGGCACGTCCCCATTTTCTATTCCACTCCTCTCCAAGGTAGTTTTCACCGAAGATGGAGCCCCGGCCATGGTATACCAACCATAACCTAGCAGGCCTTCCAAAATAGACCAAGCGTCTCCATATTGGTGATTTTTGTATGAAAAAATTGCTGTGAATAAAATACGCGCGAAAGAAAAGCCGATTTTCAACGCGGGAATGGTGCGTAGTATCAGTAATCATATTTCTGTGATATATTAAATAGTGCTATACGATCTGAGCACTTCTAGAAGCAAGGATTGTTCCTCGAGTAATAAGAAAAAGTAAAAATTTGCCATTGATCGCTTGTAAAAATGCGATCTGTACTCATAATTGCGGCTTTCGACCTCGCTGCATTCGAAGGGTCAGAAGTATTGTAGTGGTGAAGCTGCCAGCGGACCACGAAGTTTATAGTCGACTCTCGAATAGGTTAATACATTGATCATGAGTAGGTTTAAAAATTCATTCATGCGGTGGAGAAATCGATTTTTAAAAACAGTGTCCCACCGGTGGAACACGCGGTCCGAAGTGGTAGTCAACGCGTGTCCCACCGGTGGGACACGCGGTCGTGAATGGGTTAAGAAAAAAAACTGACCAGGTCATGAAGAAAGATTTCAAATACTTCCTTGCTGGTCGCCACTTTGAAGTATTTGAAGCGCTCAGTCGGATCCCACTCTACCCCGTGAATCTCTCTGTAGGCCTCCAGCAACGATTCTGTCGTCGCGACCCCGTTGCATCTTCGAAAAGCCCTCAGGATCCTCTCCGTTCCCACTTTCTAGAAATTTCACCCATATTCTCAACTTCAATACGCACGAAAATACAGGAAAAAAACCTACGGGGGTGCATTCAGTGAAAAATTCCTTCCCAAGATCCAGAGGCATGATATTTGATCCCTGAAAAAAAGAAAAAAGATTAACAATCCCCAAAAAAGAAAAGGGGCCTGCAGAGTTCGAGTCGAGTCGTTGCTCACAGCGACAATCAGCGCTGGATGATGAAAATCGATTACGTTTGGCGACGGGGTGGGGACCACAATAATATTCGAAAATAATTTTGGCGCCGCGTCAAGGCTGACGCTCGGTGACCCTCACCGACCGCTGCAACTCTGCCGACCCCCTATGAGAAGAGGTTTCCAGTGCCTAGGAGAAAGGTTTTTGACGAGACGGCGAGATCATAAGCTTCGTTATCTTAGCCGCGAAATCGAGTGCATAATCGCTGTTTGTTGCGGGAAAAACAATTGATTCGACGACGAAAAATGACGAAGTACCACTGAAACATTACACCACGGGTGAACCCAAGACACCGCTAGCCCTAGACTAACAAAGGAACTCCTCCTGGTAAAAAAGACCATTCCAAATGAAATGCACCTCACGTCGAATGCGAATATACCCTAGTCAGCTACCTGGAATCACTCTGAAGAAGGTTATAGATCTTCTTCTACGCTTCGCGGCAAGGGTATCTACAGGCTAAAAAACGGCGAAATTCACTTGGTTCCTACGCGTGCTGGTGGGGAGCGGAGGTTAGAGAAAGTGAGAGAGCGTAGGGCAGACGGAGGCCGAGGCGTCGCGCGCGCCGCTCGCGTCTGGAATGATGTGAATTACGGCGTTTTATAGAGGCTACCCATCAGGCAATTATTAAAATGTGCCACAAAAAATCTCAGATTTTGTTCAAAACTTGTATGTAGGGGCGATTCATGAAGCAGAACACAAATTTAAGTCGTTAGTTGGAATTCTCAAGTCTGCTGTAGACTACGATAGACAAGATGTCATTCAGCTAGCAAATCCTATCTGAATACTTCGAATTACGACATATTTAAGTCAAACTCGTGTTCACCATTCCATACAACCACCATAGATGTTTTGAGCCAAAACTGTGACTTTTCCTGAATTACTGTATACACCGTAACCTATCGAAGATCGATAAACAGATCTCAGACCCGTGGGGTTCGGTGTGGAACTCAACAGAGGGGGTCTGAGCTGCGGAGGGGGAGGGGGGTCTGAGCTCCGCCGAGATACCAGGCGGGCCATTCTGAATGAGGTATACACCCGGGCTGTGCGTTATAACGCTAACGTGTTACGCATTAATTGGTTGACGCGGTTTTTTCGAAAATTAACAATTAACGCTTAACGAGAGTCTTGAAACCCCGTAAATTTAGTTCGTTAATTGTAGTGGAACTACGGCAGTGACTGTTATGGGACCTGTGACAATTTATTGATTTTTGCTGTGGTCAGAAACCTTTTTTTTTTAATTTTAACGGAGTGCAAAACTTACGTGTTGTGGAATTAACAGCTTAACGCGTTTTTTTTTCAAAAATTAATGATTAATGCTGAACGGAAAACATATGTTCCATTATCGCACACCCCTGGTATACACTGTTCAGAATCATTCTTTCACGAAGAGGGGGAATTGATTATACCTTCCAAATTACATGGAACGTTCTTCTTTAATTTTGACAGACAAAAAACAGACCAAGTCATGTTCTTGGGAAACGTCTGAGAAAATCGCCAAAAATTGACCAAATCACGCTCCTGGGGGAAGGGTCTGATAAAATTGGCTTTCTTCACACCTCGTGCAGTACCCAGACCCCACACCATCCTCAGAAAAAATATTGAGCTAAACCTAGCGCACTCTAGAAGACGAAAAAATCGAGTTTTCCTTCAAGAATGTCCCTCGATGGGGAGCTTCAAATACGGAACTCTCGGAAATCGAAAAACGGACCTTAGATTCGTGATCAGCATCCCCTGACGAAATTTCAAGACAGATCTGAAATACTAGCTCATGGGAAGATCGCAGTACGGACGGGAACGGTAAATATCCACCAGAGTTGGCTAAATGGTTGACTCTTAACACCATGGTTGGTCCATAGGAATTCAGTTAAGGAGAGGCTTAGATGAGACTTAGCACCATCACTGAGTCATTGGATTTGCTAAAGGCGAGGCTTAGGTGAGACTCAATGCCGTGGGTGGTTCTCAGGAATTCAGCTAGACCAGGGTTGAGCAGGCTGTCGCGCCAATTTTCGGCGCAGCTACGACCCCCCCCCCCGTTGACGAAAATTTTGGAAGATCTTGAAAATATCCTACAATCCCCTTCCACGTATGGACATTTGTATTCAGCCCACCAAATAAGCCCTAAATAGAATTTTTTGAATGAAATCTGATTCTTTGCCCAAAATACCGTACACCCACCGTAACGAAGACTTTCATCAAAGCCTCTGCAGACGCAGCTGTTCTCGCGCTGCTATCTTACTATCAGAGGGCGACAATTACTACCTCATTTTAGCCTTCCCACTGATTCGGAGAAAACACTTCTTTCTCAAAAATTTTTTGACCCCCCTACCGAATTTTCATTTTTCTTCAAAGATTTTCCAAAATTCTCACGACCCCTCGTTGCGCTGAGTCGCAACCCTTCTCAACTCTGAACTAGACGAACAAATAATAAGCGAGTCCCTTCCCAGCACCGAGAAGTCCTCCCTAAAAGTTTTGAGGATGGATTAAGTAGCAATCGATAAAGCAAAAAAAAACATTCTCTTCAATTGATCACAATAACCGCAACCTTCGCTTTTCAGAAACGAAAATCGGCTGGCTAGCACATCTGGCAACCGTCATTTTTAAAGGCACTTTAGTTGAGGTTTAAACATTTTCGACTTTTCTATACCCACCCTAGGTCTCCAGAGTCGGAAAAATTTGGTCTCAAGCCGAATTTAGTGGTTTTCGATGAAGGGGAAGTAGGGTTAGCAGATGTACTAGACAATCGAATGGCGCTTCCTGAAGACAAAAACTCCTGCCATGGTGATAGATTTGGAAAAAGATTCATTACCTTGTTTCTACAATGGCAATGCTTTCTCTTCGTTGATACGCATCTACATTTCATCAGTTGAGCAAATTAGAAGAAAAGTAAGACGATGGTAACATTACAATATTTCACTACGAAGCTGAACTTCTAGTACAATAAAGTGAGAATACTATTATGTTGGATAAGGCGAGGGAACTCTCATACACTACAAGGATTCATGCAGTAAAGATTGTGTGTTTAAAGAGATCGAAAAAAGCGAGTTAAAAGAGACACATGGTAGATGAACAAATGAATCAGTGCATTCTGCAGATGTTAAACGGTGGGAGTCGAAACCGCAGAAGGCCTTTCCCTGGTCGTTAAGTAATCCATACTGCTACCCCCTCAGCCATGCTCTCTCTGGCCCCCGTCAAACCTGGTCGATCGACTGACTGAGTCCCACCCGGTCGATACGCACCGAAATCGTGACAGACGGGTACAGAAAACCCACTCCTTGAGCTCGTCATCGACCCCTGCGCTCTACCTCCTTACGGCTATCGGGGCGGCTTATACGTGTATGCGAGTGTTATGAAGGGGTTGGGGCAGGGTTAGGCCTTGGGGCGTCGGCGCGTTTGATGATCGCAGTGCGAGGGCTGGAGATCATCAATCAATGGTGTCTCAGGCTCCATCAATACGTTTCGAGAACGCTCCTCTCGCACTCCAACGCTGATAGGTGCCAGTACAGGCAGAAAACACCGGCAAATGCATTCTGCCTCGTTTTGATTCGACTGAAGACGCTTGACCTGGTGATCAATCAGTCGAATCGTCTCGTTTGCTATTCATTTAGGATGGTCTTGGTAGGCATATTAGGCACAAAAGCATTGGTTTTGAGGAAGGTTTGGCTTTTATTGCTCGAGGGATTGCATCAAACGCGCCGACGCCCCAAACCCTGACCCAACCCCCTAGTAACAGTCGTATAAGTGCATGCTGCCCCCTATAGATAGTCTCCCAGCATCAGTTGTCTTGTCCGCAGGCAACAGTCCCCTAACATTAAGTTTTACGGCCATTACACGAATAGTGTTCTTGTAGGCCTCACCTACACTCCGACGGGGCACAGGGAGAGTAAAAAGACAGCGTTCACTATCGATCTTTTCAACTAGTCTCAGGTACCCCAAAACGAACATTTATACAAAGAAAAACGCTGCGGAAAACTGCACCATATACTGAATCGTTAAGGAACCTTATCCGATTGAATTCCACCAGCTGATTGTCAAAATGCTACGGAAAAAAGAGTGACAAGCTCTGCCATACCAAAAACAGGATGATAGAGAGGCTGTCTAAACAAGTGATGGGAGAGCAAAACGCGACACAAGACGATTCGGAGGCCCCCGAATTTCCTGCCTGTGAATAGCGGGATTCTAGGTAAGATTGCGCATTTGTCCAAGTCAAACGGCGAATTTTCATCTCGCCGGAGTATAACGACGACCTAATCTGTCACCTGCTTGCTAGACGGACTGCTCGGCTGCATGCGTGCATAGTCATTAGGAGCCATATTCCTTGGGGGAATGGGCTCAACCTGAAAAAAAATCGTTCCTGATGGTAGTTTCGTACATAAACCACACAAATGTGACTAAGACCAAGTGCATACTTCGCGCGACGAGCAACGCGACATAATGTTTGTCATCTCTATCAACCGAAAAATCGATATTGTTGATACGCACAGTCGCGGTCGTGGGAAGTATGTACAAGGCCTAAGGCCGGGATCGACACGACGAACTAATGTCACCTGCTTGGGCACCATGAATGCACACGCATGAGGGTTCACATTCATAGGGCGAACTGGATTGGTCTAAGAAAAAATCGTCACTATGGTAGTTACGTACATAAACCAAAAAAATATTGACTACGCCCGGGACATACTATAGTTAGATCCGCGGCCTGTTTCCTCAGGAAAAAAACGTGTAAATTCAAATCGCGGCTTCAATCTCTGAGAATTAAACCGCCGCGGTTTGAATTTAAACCTTTTTTTTTTCTTGAGGACACAGGCAATTGTTTTGATGAGCACAGTGGCAGTCCGCAGAATCATAAGGAATGAGAAGCTCGTCCGAGAACGGTTTCCATCTTCGTTTTTTACCTCACTACCGGAATTTTGAACAAATAAAGTCCATGTCAGAAGGCGGTTGTGCAGTTGCGTATTTTCACTCACCATACTGTAGCACGCAACTGCACCACCGTCTTTTTCCGTTGCTGTGGATTGTGTGTACATCGCAGCGGTAGTGCTCATCAGAACAATCGATTTCCTCTGCTTAGTACCACCGCGATCGATCGATGCTTCTTTTTATCACGCGCCCCCGTAACGGGAGTGTGAACCCGGCCAATGAGTTCAATCCCGTTGAAATCGATCAACGTGATTTCATTCAATTTAATGTTACGTAAGGAGTTTCAGCCAAAAGAACCAGTTTTCTCGCACAGCAACCACAAATATGCTTTCGTCAACAGCGGCATTGCAAAACGTGTACTATATAATCCATACATCCGATTCGTCCTTAAAGCCCAGTCTGGAACGCATCGCAGGTTGTAGCGTTTGGAAAGCAGCAGGCATATTCGAGGAGGGTGGTCCCGCCGGAGGACGTCTCAGCCACGGCAATGTATTTCCATTGTTTCCGCTGATGGTACTGGTCCTTGCATCGATGTCCTCGTTCTGAAACGGAGCCTTCGTATCCGAGTAGATAGACGAACTGGCAGTCACGTTCAGTTCTCCTGATACATCACATACGCGACATGCCATTGAATAAAGTTATTGAACATTGCGAATCATTGCATGACGACTCGGACTTTGAGGCGGTGCTTACCTATCGGTACATGTGGATTGGCCGTAAAATGTTGAGGGCAGGTAGGCTTATGACTCTAGAGTTGTGTCATGCAAACCGCGGTAGTTTTGGTTTCTACCTTCCTTGGCCATGCTCACTTCCGGTGTATAGAACGCCAGTCAAGCTTTCGGACTTCTCGGGACACAAATGCAGCTCCCTTGATCGAGTCTGTGGGTGTGCCTGGGTCTCAAACAGTCGGGGAGTCCGAATCGGCCACGATAGGCTTTCGATTTGGCTTCGAAGCGGTGTGGACGACGATACGGCCGCGTACTTTCCTCGAGCCACGTGGCCTTACCGTCGTCGAAGTGAGAAGCACGTGCCGCAAAACATAGCCATTTCACACGGCCACGACACGCTTTCGATTCGACTACGATGCAGTTCGGACGACGAACGAGCCACGATGCCCATGAACACGTTGATAGATCGCTCCACAAAAGATCAATCGCTTATCAGCCGCACAGCACTTGTATAAGGGGCCCATCCCATAGAGAGCGCAGTCAGCCTTCCGGGGCCGCTCATGGAAAGCGACTACAAGTCACTCGATTTTTAACCGCTGAGAGAGTCTCCCCACGGTCCTCGACGAGGGAAGCTCTCACGCCATCGACCGAGGCGAGGGTGATGTCCTTGTCGCGGAATGCTAGGGGGTGACCTTTCTGCTGCGGGCCGTGCGTTAGGAGGGGGGCGCTCCCATCGCTGGGGTGGGACTCCGCTCTCAGCGTCACGTGCTTCTATTATAGGAAGACGTGCTGCAGCGTGGGAAATAGGGCGCGGCAAAAGTTTTGCCTCTCTGCGCCACGTAGTCCTATCGAACAGGCAATGTGCTCCTCGGATCAGAACGTGCCGCTAGGAAAGTTCCTTTCAACTCGACGAGACTTCCGATTAGAAAGCCTATAGTGGCCGAATCGGACCTTACCAGTATCCGAAGTCGTGATGTCAACATAAACGATTTATTACCACAGTTGAATAATAGCGCAGTTTAGGGAGCTTCCAGAAGCATCAAGAATGCTCCGATGAAGACGAGGAACATCCGGCACTCTGCCCACCAAACCGATTTCTTTTCAGCTTCTTCGCATACTTCGGGGACTTCCTACCCACTCTTGTACAGCCAATCAGTTGACCAAGCAAAATATACAACTATCAGTGGAGGTAAACTCTGGTACCGCCGTAGTGACCTGTTGATTTCGATTATCACATCGCGGAGCGGTGGCTTTTTTGTCGGAACCTCCTTATCACTAGTTATACGTCACCGAGGCTCACCGCTCCGCTGCTGGTGATAATCGAAATCAACAGGTCACTACGGCGGTACCAGAGTTTATGTATGAAAAGGTCCTACCTGTTGAGATCTTGGCGGAGGGGCTTGTCTGGGAAGGTTGGCGAATCCGAATCCAAAGCTCTACAATACGAAGCACGGTTAACGTAATCAATTTTCCAAATGCACAGGTTCCATCGCAGCCAGTAACCAATTCAGAGGGGCCATGCAAAATCCTCCCCTAAGCGCACAATCATCGCAGGTGACCGCTGTGGGCCACCTGAGCGATCAATAGCAAGCACGCGGTGCTACACAACCTCTCGCGCGCAATCGGTGACTTCCACTGATCCAAGGTCAAGCGGGGTTGCGAATTTCCGCAACTGGGGATGGGGAAGGGTCACAAAAATTTTGGCCCGCAAATAAAGGTTAGGGGGTTCGCAAAAATTTCGGTCCAAAAATGAAAATTTGGTGATGATATTCGCGAAATCCTCGATATTTTTGGCCACCAAAGGAAAGGATCGTAGCATTTCTTAGGTTTTAGACGCTGGGTCCGACTACTGTACGATTTTTCGGCGTCTGACAGTTTTAGTAATCAAATATAAACTGCCCAGAAATGGCGCCTCAGGGGGGGGGGCGCAAAATTTTTGGATTCTGGAAAAATACTTTAATGGTAGGGGGGCGCTCCGATTTCGAAAACTACTCAACGCCCCGCTTGACCCTGCACTGATCTTTTCTAAGCAGGCCCCATCTGTCGTGACGAGACTATAAAAGTTGAACAATTAACATCAGTCAGCATTTTCCAAAATGAATTAATCGTGTCCTAATCCATAGTTATTCTTTTCCTTCGCGGGTGCATGCAGAGAAAGCGTCCGCACTGGGTCCATGACCTCCAGTTGAATACTTTAAACCAAACCTGGAAATTTTTTCTGGATACCAGAAAAATCCCCTGGTGCCCTTACTTAACTTTCCGCGGAGCAATCAGAACGCCCATCTTTGGAATCCCTCAAAGCATTTGGGAGAATTCGAAGCTGCCGAGATGTAGTACGTTCATGCCGGGGCAGTGTGGAGGAAAGAAGAACACCTCTGTGCAAACCGACGTCACCCCTTCCACGAAGATGGTTTTTGTCATGGGAGAGGTGCTGGCCGGCCGCGTTTCTCTTTCGGACTCTCCCGCTGAGAGCCGGCGTGGAGAGGGATCCTGGACCCGCTCAGAAGTACCTATGCGCCACGTGCGGCAAGGATGTCACCTGGAGAGATACCAGCGTCCAGTGCTTCGGATGCCAAAGGTGGGTGCATCTCTCCTGTTCGGGTCTCAGCTCTGTGAGGCATCATAACTCTGCTTTTCGCTGTGTTTTATGCTCTTCACCTACCAACTCTGATTCTTCTTCTTCAAAGCGCCCCCTTTCCACTGTACATATCAATCTCAACGGCCTTCGTGCCAAACTTTCTGAGCTCTCTCTCTTCGCACGTAACCATCCAGACGTCATCATGGTTCAAGAAACCAAGCTCTCTCCATCCCCTACCTATCCTCATCCTAATATCCCGGGCTACACCGCCTTCCATGCTCTAAGGTCAGCTCTTGGCGGAGGAGTTTCAACCTTTGTTTTATCTTCTCTCCCCTCCCACCTCATACCAAACACCTCCACGGATGGTACTCTCGAGTACCTTTCAATCCATCTCCCCCTTAAAACTCCCCTTTCTCTGTTCAACATCTATATTCCCCCTACCACCTCATGCCCCTCCTCCTACAATCCCATTCCTCTTCTCAAACAACTCAACGATTATTCCCTCTCATCATCAGTTGTTTTCGCGGGCGACTTTAATGCCCACACCTTCTGCTCGTCAATTGGTTCTGATGCTAGAGGAGAAGTCGAAGAATGGGCTGAGGAGTGCGATCTCGTCATCTTAAACGATGATCAGCACACTCGTCTCACTGCCATCGGCCGATCTTCCAGCTCAGACATATCTCTTGTCTCGTCCAACCTCTCCAACTCTTGCTCATGGTCCACCTCAACCACTTTGCCAAGTGACCATGTTCCCGTCTTTATCCATATCGATCTCTCCAACTCTCTCGCTCCCTATTCTGGTGTTCGTCAACGTTCTTATCTTAATTTAGGCCGAGCAGACTGGAGCCTGTTCAGTGAAGTTGCGTTTCGCTTGTCGGCAAATTACCCGTGGAATGGAGACGTGCACCAGAAAGAGTGCCATTTATCTGACGCGATCCGCAGAGCCATGAAAGCGGCTCTTCCTGTCGGCCGCGTCAAGACTTTCTATCCAAATGTCACAAGGGAGATCCTCGATAAGATCAGGGCAAGAGATGCCAGGAGAGCGGTCAACCATCTGGACCCGTCGTCGCTGAACTTGACGATGAGATCAGAAAGGATTTAGACAGGCACAGGAAAGAAGAGTGGGAAAAGTTAATCGCGCTCGGGAAAAGTTTTTTCATCACCAGTGCTGAGCGTGGTCCGCAGAATAGAGTGTCTGTACGAGAGTTGTGCCGCCTCCCGCTCATGAGCACGGCCGAAGCGTTCACTACGACGCAAGTTGAGAAGGTTATAAAGGATATGCGGAATTCAAAAGCGGTTGGTTTAGACGGTATATGTCCTGCTGTCTTGAAGAAGATACCTAATGAAATCCTTCCGTTTCTCACTGATTTGATGAACACCTCGTTCAGATCATGAACCGCCCCGCAGAATTGGAAGACAGCTAACGTTGCGCCGTTGCCCAAGCCGGGGAAACCTCAGGCTTCAGTCAAGGGATACAGACCCATTAGCTTGCTGACCACTTTTGCAAAGGTCGCCGAAAAACTGATCGTAAAGGACTTGGCGGAGCACAATGAGAAGCAAGTAAAAAAGCATGGATTCAGAAAGCTGCATTCCCCCACGACAACTTTGCTAAAAATTACCAGCTTTGCCATTGATGGGTTCAACGCCAAGAAGCCTCAGAGAACTGTAGCTGTCGCATTGGATCTCAATAAGGCTTTCGACAAAATGAACCTTGAAGTCTTGTCAAGCAACCTACTGGATTCTTCAATACCGCCGTGGCAGAAGCGCTCGATATCGGCGTTCACTAAGGGAAGACGAGCTAAGGTTATGTTCCAGAACCACGTTTTCAGTGGTATTCCTACTGCAGCTGGAGTCCCACAGGACGGCGTTTTATCACCTGCCCTTTTCAGTTCGTACCTCGAAGACATGCCCGCCCCTCCCAAGGTGGTCGCCTATGCCGATGTTATGACAATAATGTGTCGGGATCGGGATATAAATGTGGCCGCCTCCAAGATAAATGAGTACCTGGTCACAATGAAAAGCTCTTCCGATCGAAAAATGCTAAAGATCTCTGCATCCAAATCGTCGGTATCCGTACTCACAAGGGATCCATTAGAGCACAGCGCCCACCCGCATGTCGAGTGGGACGGAGATCGATTACCTGCTGTTCGCTTTCCCAAACTGCTCGGTCTGGTGCTCGATCCATCGCTCAAGTTTCATAAGAACACCGAGCAGAAGCAGGCCGTCGTCAAAGCGAAGCTTAATGTGCTCAGAGCCCTGGGCGATACATCAAGGGGCAGTAGCAAGGAAACTATTATCAAGACATAGAAGGCTCTTTGGTAATAACGTTTTCAAGTCAGGAGAGGAAGCCGCCTACTCTCTCGGTAAAAGTTTCTTTGTCACGAGTACAAGGCGAGGTCCGCAAAATAGAGTGACAGTAAGAGAGCTGTGCCGCCTCCCGCTCATGAGCACGGCCGATGCGTTCACTGTGGCGCAAGTAGAGAAGATTATAAAGGACATGCGGAACTCCAAAGCTGTCGGTCCGGACGGCATTTGTCCTGCTGTACTGAAGAAACTCCCGACTGAGATCCTTCCGCTCATCGTTGATATGATTAACACTTCGTTTAGCTCTTGCACTATTCCGCAAAACTGGAAGACAGCCAACGTCATCCCGTTGCCCAAGCCTGGCAAACCTCAGTCATCAGTAAAGGGATATCGTCCCATTAACTTGATGTCACCTTTCGCCAAGGTGGCCGAAAAGCTCATTGTCAAGGATCTAGCGGAGCACAACGAGAAGCAGTTGTTTCAACATGGGTTCAGGAGGCTACATTCCACAACTACGGCGTTGCTAGAAATTACCAGCTATGCTATCGACGGGTTCAACTTTAACAAGCCATTATGAACTGTAGCTGTTGCGTTGGATCTCACCAAGGCATTTGATACGGTTAACCTTGGAGTCCTGTCAAGCAACATTCTGGAGTCGTCAATACCATCTTGGCAGAAGCGCTGGATATCGGCCTTTATTAAAGGTCGGCGGGCAAGAGTCATGTTTCAGAACCATGTCTCCAACAGTATTCCTATGGCAGCTGGAGTCCCTCAGGGCGGAGTTCTATCGCCAGCCCTCTTCAATCTGTACCTCGAAGATATGCCTGAGCCTCCACAGGACATCAAGGTCGTCGCGTATGCCGATGACATAACAATCATGTGTCGAGATCGGGACTTACAGGTGGCCGCCAATAAGATCAACGAGTACCTGATCACACTGAAGAGCTTTTTCGACCGCAAGATGCTAAGTATCTCTGCAGCCAAGTCGTCAGTGTCCGTTCTCACGACGGACCCATCCGAGCACAGCGCTCATCCGGATGTCGTGTGGGATGGAGACCGTTTGCCTGCTGCTCGCTTTCCAAAGCTGCTCGGTCTTGTGCTCGATCCGTCACTCAAGTTTCATAAGAATACCGAGCAGAAGCAGGCAGTCGTTAAAGCTAAGCTCAACGTTCTCAGGGCCCTGGGCGGCACTTCGTGGGGTAGCAGCAAAGAGACTATACTCACAACGTATAAGGCAATTCTGCAGCCCGCCCTGGAGTACGCCGCACCGGTTTGGCAGCATCTCGTCTCAGAATCCTCCTGGACAAAGATGCAACGAGTACAAAATGCTGCTCTTCTTATCGCCACCGGATGTGCAAGGAGTTCCCCAATCGAGCACCTGCATGCTGAGACCCGTCTATTACCAGTGAAGGAGCACTGTCAGCTCCAGGCCCAGGAGTTCCGCATTAACATTATAAAGCAACCAAATCACCCGTCCTGGAGAGTGCTAAACCCCATGAGAGAGAGAAGTATAAGAAAGCCATTCGCCGATGCTCCAAACAAAGTCAATTTGCAAAGATGGCACGACTCACAGCAAGAACGACTCCGTCTTTTGCGCGAGGAGCACACCAAGTTCGTACGGTGTCATCTTGTGAAGGTGGCCACAAATCCTATACTAGGAGATATACCGCCCCCCGTCTGCACCTCAGAGTCTCAACTCGGAAGAAGGGCGAGATGCACGCTCGCATCATTACGCTGTGGTCACTCTACAATGCTAATGTCTTATGTCAGCAAGATTGACAGCAGCAAATCTGATGTGTGCTCGGACTGCGGTATCGTCGGCCATGATACCGCACATTTATTCAACTGTCCGGAGAGACCTACCACGCTGACACCAATGGACCTATGGACGAATCCACTACTGGTCGCCCAGTTCCTCCGCCTATGACAAAACCCTCTATGTGGCTGCAAAGAAGAAGAAGAAGACATAGAAGGCCATACTTTAGCCCGCTATGGAGCACGCCGCACCGGTGTGGCAGCACTTGGTATCAGAAACCTACTAGACCAAGATGCAGCGTGCACAGACTGCCGCACTTCGTATAGCTACCGGATAAGCACAAAGTTCCCCAGTCGAGCACTTGCATGCGGGGACACGATTACTACCATTAAAGGAGCACTGTCAGCTCCAGGCCCAACAATTTTTCATCAATATCATTAAGCAACCCAACCACCCCTTATGGAGAGTGCTGAACCCCGTCAGGGAGAGAGATCAGAAAACCATTCGCCGAAGCTCCAATCAAATTCAACTTGCAAAGATGACACGACTCACAGCAAGAACGACTCCGTCTGTTGCGCGAGGAGCACACACAGTTCGTACGGTGTCATCTGGAAAAGGCTGCGGTAAATCCCATCCTGGGGGTGGTGCCGCCCCGGGTCTGCACATCCGAGTCTCAACTCGGAAGGAGGGCCAGATGCACCCTGGCATCGCTGTGCTGTGGTCACTCTACTATGCTTATGGCCTACGTCAGCAAGATTGACAGCAGTAAATAGGACGTTTGCCCGGACTGTGGATGCCACGGCCACGATACGGCACATTTGTTTAATTTTCCGATAGACATGGAACTATGAATGAATCCAGTACAGGTCGCCCAGTTCCTCAACCTATGACAGAACCTTCGACGTGGCTGCAAGGAAGGCGAAGAAGAAGAGAATTCGAAAAGGGAATATTCACATTCCGTCACACACCTGCAAGTATGGAAACTTGGCTTTCCAACCAATGAGGCACAAAAAGAACAGTCCCCAGTCAATGAGCGAGGGGAGTCGTCTCTCCAGACAAAAGATCGCCGTGCCTGACCCTGGGTCCGTGGGTTGAAGAGGGGGGGGGGGCAGATATTGGGATTGAGGAGGATTGGGAGGACGCACTTTTGGAAACTTTATATAATTGCTCGACAGCATGTGTTTCAGTCAATTTTGGCGTAAGTATAGATATGGGTTGCTGGAAAAAGGGGGCGATGAATGGAAGCAGCGTCCGAAGCGGGACGTGGAGCTCCTCAAGAGGGGTCTGAGTTGTGGAGTGTGGAGGGGGTCTGAGTTCCGCCGGAAGGCCAAGTGGGCCATTCTGCACGAGGGTATATACTATTTGGAATGAGTTTTCTACGATGAATTTGATTATACTTTCCAATTTACGTGAAATGTTCCTCTTCTTTGAACTTCACAAAAAATACCAAGTCATACTCCAGGTGGGTCCAAGAAATTGCCAGAAATTTGGCCAAATCAATCTCCCGGCAGAGGGGGGGGGGGCTGAGTAAAATTGGCCTCGTCCACACCTCGTGCACTACCCTGATTGGAAGTGAGGGACCGTATCTCCAGAATGTTCGAAAAAAAACTGCCCAGCATCAAGCTTTCCATCTCGAAATTTTCGTGTGAGTGAAGAACGGGTCCACGAGTTGTGGGAGAGGTACAGAATGGAGGCGAAGGGGGCCAACAGGGATCGTGCTGGTGGGAATTCGACAATACAGCTAAAAAAGATTCGGCTCATTCGATTTTTTTCTGTAGCTGATTAATGCCCTCGCCGGCATTAAGAGAATTTTTGAGTATCCACACCAGCAAGGTCATGCTTTCAATGAATAGCGCGGCTTGAGGACAGTGTACTGCACGAGGTGCGGAGAAGGCCAATTTCGCTCAGACCCCTCACCCATAAATTTGTCGGTTTTTTTTTGTAAAATTTGAAAAGAACAATTTATTAAAAAACACAAGACAATAACTGTGGATTCGATAACGGGTGAGAGTTTTCTTGACGAGGTACTTGAAGTTGCCTGCGTTCGCGAATGACCCGCTTGGCCTTCCGGCGGAGCTGAGCCTCCCCCCCCTTCCACACCTCTTGAGCTCAGACCCCCTATGGAGCTCCACACCCCGCGCCGAACTCGACTTGAGGAGCTCAAAAAATGCTGACTGATATCGCCTGGTTTCGTCTGAGCCGCATTTGCAAACCCAAGCGCCCACATCTTCGACGTGAAGGCTGAAAGAGAAACAAAACGTACCGTCGGTCTTCTCCCACTGAATGAGCGCCTATTATCCATGTTCCTTTGCGGATATACCCTCGTATCTGTGTCAATCCTCGCTCCCTTCTTCTTCTTTTTGCCCTGCCTGCTAACGAGGTTGGAGATGGCCTGCGAGGCAGCACTGCCAGCGGATCTGCTAAATTGTAAAGCAGTTAAGTTCAAGTAGTTTTTTCTCCGAAAATCAAGTTCGTCTCTCGTGAGTTCCTACCTTGGGTCTACAGACACTGAAACTGAATCGTGCCCGTCATTCCGAACCGTAGTTACTAAGTTTTGGTTTTCTGTAGTTTTAAAACCGCCTTGGCTGCAGTGAATTACTTATTTTATATTATTGGGACCCAGTTACTTTGCATTATGCGGCCCTGATTATGCTCTTATGGAAGATAACTGCCGCTATTGGGTACGTTCACTGTAATTAGGAGCCTCGTAAGCAGGTGTAATAAAGAGAGGAAGACTTGAGTATACTTCGTCGCCGACGTTAAGAAACCAACACCTGATTGATTCATACCGCGTTTCACAAACCTTGGCCAGTTCTAGAATGATTTAGTAATCTATAGTGAAAGTGTTACTAACGTGAAAGGTTGTTGTGACTCGACGCAACGGGGGGGGGAGGTCGAAAAAAATTCCACTTTCCCCGATCCCACCTATACCCACATACTGGGAATCCTCACTTTATCGTGATTATCCAAGTATTTTCCCATACATTTCTTACCGTAAAATAAATGAATGAATGAATAAATGAACCTTCAGAAAAACAGCTTTACTGAAAAAAAGTAGCAGATACCTTCCGTTGCTATAGTGGGGATGACCCTATCTGCTGGTCGTGGCAGGACCTAGCAGCAGCTAGACTGCTAATTTTGTAAGCAATGTTCAAAACCAAAATTCTGAATGTCGAATCAGCAAAAGCTCTAATTAGCTGCTTTAATTCCTTCTGAGCAAAAATATAGGCATTTCTGGTGAGATGCAGGGTCAAGCGCGGTTGAGTATGTTCTCAACGAGTGGTCATCTACCACTTATCCCCAGCCTAACATTCCGGGCTACACCGCCTATCACATGCCAAGGTCTGCTCTTGGGGGCGGAGTGTCTACTTTTGTGCAATCTGCCTTACCTTCTCATATTATTCCTAATACTCCTAAGGACGGTACTCTTGAGTACGTTCCTGTCCACCTCCCCCTCAAAACCCCTTTATCTCTATTTAACATCTATATTCCCCCTGTAACATTTTGCCCCCCGTCTTATAATCCTATACCTCTCCTCAAGCAGTTGCACGACTGCTCACTCTCTCCCTCAGCTGTCTTTACGGGTGACTTCAATGCTCACACGTTCTGTTCTGCTTTTGACTCCAGAGGGATGACGTCGAGGAATGGGCTGAGGAGTGCGATCTGGTTATCCTCAGTGATGACCAGCCCACTCGTCTCACTGCCAACGGCCGACCTTTCTAGCCCAGATATCTCTCTTGTGTCACCCAATCTTTCTAATGCTTGCACGTGGTCCACATCCACAACTCTCTCCAGTGATCACATTCCCGTCTTTGTCTATATTGATCTCTCTGGCTCTCTTGCCCCTTACTCTGGTTTTCGTCATCATACTTATCTTAATTTAGGCTCAGCAGACTGAACCCTGTTCAGAGATGTTGCACTCCGCCATGCGGTCGACTACCCGTCGAATGGTGATGTCCATCAGAAAGAACGTCATTTAACAAGTGCCATCCGCAAGGCCTTGAAAGCAGCAGTTCCTGAAGGTCGTGTCAAGACCTTTCTTCCAAATATCAGCAGGGAAATACTGCAGAAGATAAGAACTAGAGATGAGAAGAGAGCCGCTGATCATTTAGACCCGGACATAGCTGTGCTGGATAATGAGATCAAGGAGGACCTGGACAAGAACAAGAAGGAGCGCTGGAAGAAGTTCATTGAAAAGCTGAATTTCAAGGCTGACGGATCTACGACGTGGAAAGTGTTGAGGAAAATTTCCGGCAAGTCCGCTCCCTCGATGAGCTTCGCTAATGAGTTTGAGGAGAACGTATTCAAATCAGGGAAAGCAGCTGCTTATGCGCTCGGCAAGACTTTATTCATCACACGTGCCAAGCAAGGCGTTCAAAACAGAGTCACGGTTAGAGAGCTGAGCCGGTTGCCGCTCATGAACGCTTCTGAGGTCTTCACTCCCACCCAAGTAGAGCAGGCTATCAAAGAAATGCGGAATTCGAAGGCTATCGGACCTGACGGTATCTCCCCAGCCATCCTGAAGAAGCTTCCCATGGAACTTCTACCGATGCTTGCAGATATCATCAACACTTCTTTCCGGACCTGCACTCTACCCCAAGCTTGGAAGACAGCCAATGTGATACCGTTGCCAAAGCCAGGCAAGTCCCAAAGCACGGCAAAAGGCTTTCGACCTACTAGCCTTTATCTCCCATCGCCAAATTAGCTGAAAAAGTTGATCGTGAGGGACCTCGCTGATCAAAATGAGCGACAGCAGCATCAGGATGGGTTCAGGAAACTTCACTCTACTACTACTGCTCTATTGGAGATCGTGAGCTTTGCGGTCGATGGGTTCAACATGAGAAAGCCTCTAAGAACGGTGGCCGTCGCCCTCGACCTGACCAACGCGTTTGACTCTGTTAACTTGGCACTGCTGTCCGACAAACTGTTGAAGTCCTAGCTGCCATCCTGGCAGAAGCGATGGATTGCAGCGTTTACCAAAGGCCGCCGGGCTAAGGTTCAGTTCCAGAATCACGTATCCGATAGCATTCCAATAGCAGCCGGTGTTCCGCAAGGCGGAGTGTTGTCTCCTGCCCTATTCAGCCTGTATCTTGAGGATCTTCCCGAGCCACCACAGGATATAAAGATTGTTTTGTGCGCCGACGACATCACCATCATGTGCCAGGACAGTGACCTGCAAGTAGCCGCTAACAAGATCAGCGCCTACCTCGTCGAGTTGAAGCTTTTCCTCGATAATATGATGCTCACAGTTTCTGCTGCAAAGTCGTTTGTATCAGTGTTCACAACAAGCACCAAGGAACACAGTGCCCACCCAGATGTCAGATGGGATGGTAATCGTTTGCCAGCAGTAAGATTCCCTAAGCTGCTGGGTCTTATTCTCGATCCGTCGCTGAAGTTACACAAAAACGCGGAACAGAAACAGACAATCGTCAAGGCAAACCTTAATATTCTGAGAGCTCTCGGAGGAACTTCATGGGGAAGCAGCCGAGAGACTATACTGAGAACCTACAGAGCAATACTTCAGCCGGCTCTAGAATATGCGGCACCAGTGTGGCAGCACCTGGTGTCAGACACCTGGAATAAGCTGGAGGTGTACAGAATGCTGCGCTTAGAATTTCTACCGGTTGTGCAAGGAGCTCCCCAATAGAACATCTTCGCGCGGAGGCCTGCATATTGCCAGTCAAGGAGCATTGCGAACTCCAGGCACAGCAGATGTATAATAATGTTCTGAGACAGCCGAATCATCCGGCAAAGAGAATTATGAAGCTCATTAGAGAGAGGTCGATTAGGACGCCGTTCGCAGATGCTCCTCGTAAAGTTAATGTACAGAGATGGGCCGACTCCAACATGGAAAGGCTTCGTCTTCTGCGCGAGGAGCACACCCAGTTTGTTCGAGGATATCTGGAGAAGGCGGCTGTGAACCCTATTTTAGGAGCAGTGCCGCCTCGGGTTTGCGAGTCCGAATCTCAACTCGGCAGGCGAGCCAGATGTGCTCTCGCCTCGCTGCGCTGTGGTGACTCTATTCTCCTAATGTCTTACGCCAACAAGATCGACGGCAGCCGACCAGACGCATGCCCGGATTACGGTGCTCCCGGACACGACACGGCGCACTTGTTCATGTGCCCGAAGACACCTACCTCCTTAACAACAATGGACCTCTGGACGAATCCTGTGAAGGCCGCCCAGTTCCTCAACCTATGACAAAAACCACTTTGAGGCTGCAGAAGAAGAAGAAGAAGAAGAAGAAGAACGAGTGGTCCGGATTTTGTAATTTTTTTGACCAAAAAAAGAAAACTTCGGGTACGAAATTTAGGAATTCAGGGCCAAAAACAAAAAAATACAGGGAAGGAAATCACGAAAACTTCCTCCAAGTTTTTTGGTTTCTGAAGGGAGGGGCTATCACCATAGAGATCTTACACAACGACCCGCTTTGACCTTGGTGAGATGAGCGCGGTTTGTAGATTTTGGTTGAACAACGATGGCATGAAAGTTCCCTGTAAGGTTACATGGAGTGCTTAACACGAATACGCGGTTTGCTCATCGGTTTCCATGAAATGCAATAACTTGCGAAAGGGTATACGATGGCTCGGTTAGCGTCGCACACTTTAAACGACGGAAGCTTAATGACATTTTGACTACTGTAACCTAAAATAACCCTCAAATACCGATAATCCGGCCCGTATTATAAACCTTAATGACTCCAAGGAGAATTTTCAGGCGAAATATGAACCCATCAGCTTGAATAAAAGCAGCTGCAGAAGCTACATCCCAAATCCTTTATACAAAAAAGGGCAAACAATTTCTGTTACGGGGAGTAACCCCTTTGTGGAGCGAGGAGACGTTATGGAGAATGCAGAAGGTTCCCGTATAACATTGGGCACCAGGGCTTTGCGTTTTAACGTTGAAGTGTTAACGCATTGCTTCAGAAAAACAACGATTTTAAGGGAAAAATTTTGAAATCCCAATAATTTGGTTCTTTCTATGTAAAGGATTTATGGCACTGATTATAAAAAACCTCTGATGGTTTGTTGATTTTTGCTGTGGTCAGGTCATATTTTTGAAGTTTTTAACGGAATACGAAGTTAACGTGTTAACACATTAACGGGTTGGCGTGTTTTTTTTTGGAAAATTAACGATTAACGCATAACGAAAAAATATTTTCCAGCAACGCACACCCCTGTTGGGCACCCAAACCAGAATTTCGCCGTTTCGTGACCTTCCGTCCATAGAAACAAAAGTTATATATTTTACACCCACGCCGTATTTTCGGTCCCTCTGGAGGACGGATTGGTCAATCACTATACCACGGGAATAAGATCGAATTATGGTATAATCTTTAACATTCCCAGGGAAAGTGCGATTTATTTAACCCTGCTGCGCTCTTATACCCGGGGTATAATCGTTGGAGAATCCAGCCTCGGAAGCCACCTCCAGTTAGGGCTACAAACTTTCAACCTTTCCTGGCATACCCTCATTCTCATCTTCAACACTGTTTGTGTCCTATGAATACGCTAACTTGACTGAATAGAAAGACCAGGCCAGCTGATAACACACAAAACTTACACTGCTTTGAACTGCCGCTTAGCTCCTATGATGGAGTCAACGAAGTACCCAGGTGTGGACAGAAGCTCATCAACGGACTGGCAACCAACTTCATGGCACTTTTCCAGCAAATCCGACCCGAATTCTTCCCTGAAAAAAAGAAAGACAATTCAATCTTTTCAGAGCACTTTCCCACTTTTCGGACTTCTTTTCGGAGGTCGGATTTTTGAGCAGAGACTTGTCCAGGGGTTCAATTGAGGTACGAACATGAATATGAGGTTCGTTCTCAAATTTTTTGGAAGATTCAGGTAGGCTACGGTACTTATACCGTAATGCTCTGACAGTGGGCTTAAGCCGCTAGGAAAAGACCGAGGAAACGCACAGGGGTCACGTATAGTTTGTAGTGTGTACCCACAAAAAATACGCATGATTGACGCTCGAATAGTCAGTATTATAAGCTGTACGATTTCGAAAAAAAAATTGAACGAACGGAATTTGAAATTTCTCCGTTCGAAACATTTTCAAGCGAACGAAAAAATGTAAAAAAAATCGTTGGAAAAAATTTCTAACGAACGAAAACCGAAAAATTCTCGGTCGAGAAATTTTCGAACGAACGAAAATGAAAAAAAAATTCGTTCGCAAAAGTTTTGAACTAACAAATTTCGAAATTCCTTTGAAGTTTAGGATTTTTTCGATATTCCTTCGAAACTTTGGATCTTTTTTCAGAACCGGACTCAACGCGATATTTACAACGCGCAGTCAGAGAATGAATAATCCACACAAGTTCGATTTCCACTCAAGTCGCGAGCATGTATCGCTTTTCTCCCTTATTTCAAGCAGATCGAAGTGATGTATCTATTAGGTTGTCCGATAAGTTCTTGCCGTTTTTTAAATTAAAAAATTAGCGATCGAAATGAAATTTTTTGGTACAATGTTTTGTGTTATTCGAAAGAGAATTTTTCGCTCTACAAGAAAGTCTATTTGGTTTTTTTGTTTCGATTAGTTTTTGTTGATTTTTAGAGCATTTAAATGGAGTGTCAAGTCGACAAAAACGAGCATTTTCGACACCATCTACTTTTTACGTTTAACCGAGGTGCCAAAGCCACGGAAGCTGCTAGAAAGATTTGTGCCGTATACGGAGAGGGTGCCATAGCTGAAAGAACTGCTCGATATTGGTTTGCGAAGAATTTAATTTAAAAATTTAAATTTAAATTAAATTTAAAAAATTAATTAAAAAAATTTAAAAAAAAATTAAAAATATATTAAATTAATATTATATTATATTATATTACATTATTACATTACATTATATTACATTATATTATTATATTATATTACAATTATATTACGAAAAATTTAAAAAAACGGCAAGAACTTATCGGACAACCTGATATATGGGACGTATAATGTCAGTCTCCTAATCGATGCTATATTTTACCATGACCGATCGCTCTGCAGCTTGCTCCGCCCGGGAAGTCTTTATATTACCCGGTCCCAAGCACAACTTATTCGGGCAGCGAGTTGTTCCCTCACGCCCACAACAACTCGGCACGAGAAATAGCGAAACAGCGTAACCTAGGTTTCGAGGAGCGTTTTGAAAATTGAACGAATTTTCGAGAATTTTTCGAAAAATCAGATCTCGTGCAAACGAAAATTGAAAATATTTCGTTCGAAAGCAATTCGAACGAACGAAATTTGAAAAAAAAATCACACATGATAGTATAGCCAGTATACCGAAATATCAATAATCATTGAACTACAGAGTTCGTTATCATTTCCTACATAACCCCACGGGTGCTATATCCCTTACTCCATAAATTTTCACTGCGACAAAGTCATAGTGCTCAGAACTTTCCAGCCTAGCTATTTCCGCCTTATAAGTATGTAGTCTGATAGCATCATGCTACATACCATAAAGACGCAAATACCTAGAACTAAAGACGCATGTATCATTCCTCAAAGACGCATGTAACAAACGCTGAACACGCAGGCGCCTTACATTAAAGACGCATGAATCATTCCCCAAAGACGTACGTAACAAACGCTTAACACGCAGGCGCCTTACATCAAAGGCGCATGGATTCTTCCTCAACGATGCATGTAGCAAACGCTGAACACGCAGGCGCCTTACTCTACGTTTGCGTGCCCAATACACTATGGATATCAAAGCCCTCGCCAGGGCGGCGGTTGTGGACTCGGGAGAGACAAATGACAACGACTTGCCCTTATGAGGCGCGCCGTACATCGCGTGAGTTCGCAATCGATGTTCAACATGTGCATGACGATAACTACGGCAACGGCCCAATCTTCGTGGGCAAAAACACTAATTATCTTCATATTTGACTACGACAAGTGCATTAATGGATAGCTTAAGGTTCCTACGTTCTTGTAGTTAACAAATAAAAGAACAAAACAATATGACATTGAGATTATTACTGATTATTATTAAATAACTATGAGATTTAACCTTCCTCAGGAAGATTGTTTCATACCTCGAGCTCGCAGATACCTTACTGCAGAGAAACGTTGTTACTGCAATACTGGCCATTACTTTGGCGTTTTTGGCCCAAAAAAAAAACGCTAGAAAGCATTTTTTCGCTATTTTTTCCATAACTCTGTTCAAAAGGGTCCATTTGGGAATCTAACAAGATATTGGGAATCAGCATCGTGTGCTCTTTTTTTCTGGAATAACACATGGCTCCCTCTTAAACAAGATATGTATGCAAAATTAGACAAGAAACAATCAACCCGAATCGCGATTTCGCAATCAAGGCATTTATGAGCGAATGTGTCCATGCTGTTATAAATGCTTTGTACAAAGTATGTCAAGTAGTGCAAATGCTAAAAGAGAGTACTCTCGATCCTGATTCCAAATATTTCTTCGGATTCTCAAATTGACCATCATGAACAGAGTTAAGGCAAAAGAGCGCCGGAAAACGCAAAAATTATGGCCTCATTGTGCTTTTCTAGACCCGTTTCTGTACGTTTTTAACTCTAATGCGGCAGTGAGCTACCGATTGTTTTAATTTTCGGCGAAATTAGGGATACGATATTCACCGTGGACACGTAACTGTGCGTAACTGAATTTCGTATTTTCGTGAAGCGCGAATCGTAATTTAGCGAAAATGCGGAATTTATAGTGGACCTATACTTTTGCACTGCGCTCTATACCAGAAAGAATCAGGTTGCCTATGTAAGTTCAAACCGAATTTCAGGGCGTAAAATTGCGGATCGCACGAATTTCTATGTAATATGTGGATTTTGAGTTTTAGATTTGACGCCGACAAAGCGTTAAGGTACGCGCGGACGAGTATACTCGTCGTCTACAGCTCCGCGGTTTCCTTATTTTTCACGAACACCGCAAATACTTGAGAAGCCCAGGATGTGTGAAAGTCATGTCTAGGATCAATGTCCCGACTTCAGTAAGCACAAGACAGCAGTCGTACGCTACCGCCTTGTTTTGAAATATAGTTCGTAGAATCACGAACAAAATGAAAATCTGAGAAAGTTTCCTTATCAGCAAAACACATGAACTTATCGGGGAAAGGTGAAATGTAGTGGTTATCGACGAGAAATCAATCAGTTGTGAGAGCCCCACTCGTCGTAAACAATTTCAGTAGCTTTCATGCGTCTAAACGGTTTGTTACTTGCGTCTTTGTGGTCTCTTCCGAAAGACGCACTTACCATACACGCCCCCTCGTATGTTACTTGCGTCTTTCATACGTGCATGTGACAAGAAACGACGTTTTCGACCCTGCAAAGACGCATGTAACAAGGAATCGGGCTAATTAGACGCAACAACCTAGGCTGGAAAGTTCTGAGTGGGTGTCCCCGTCCGGTCTAATCAATAGACGAGGGACCTTTCGTTACTGCCACCCGGCCAAATCCGCGATGCCAAGAAAACTTGGTCGCTCGACCCTGCAGTCGAGTCGCTATGAGATCGTGTTCTCTATATGGCACGGGTTTTCTCTGGCGTTCAACGTGTGTCCAACGCCTACGTTGTCCCGCGGCGGGAGTCCGATATTGCGAGTCTCGTCCTTTTTCTTGCGCGAAGCCTCCCGCTGGCCGTACGGAGGGGCCCCGATGGCAAATATCTGACGCGGAGTCTGACGACCGTTCGCCTGAGAACCCCTAATTCCCCTTGAATGCGCTGTTGGAGCTTCACAATACCATAACGCGCTACACGGCGAATTTGAGGGAAAATCTGGAATCCGTATATATATATATATATATATATATATATATATATATATATATATATATATATATATATATATATATATATATATATATATATATATATATATATATATATATATATATATATATATATATATATATATATATATATATATATATATATATATATATATATATATATATATATATATATATATATATATATATATATATATATATATATATATATATATATATATATATATATTCTTTTAAAACGCGAAAAAAACTGACCTGTATTCATGGCATAATTCCCCGACCGTCATATACTCGTCCCTTGCGAGAGCAAAGGCGTACACTTCCGTGAGTACATACTTCTTTTTCTTATTTTCGAGATCCGCATTCATCCTAAAATCAAATGGTTGTATTGCTGGAAGGAAAGGTGAAGGGAAACGTTGGTAAACAAAATGAAACGGCAGGTGAACGCTGAAAAGTTTTTCAAATGCTCACAGAAAATCGAAAGTGAGCACAGACAGAAAATGGTCACTCAACCGGCTACTTTTGGGCGCATTTCATTGCAAATCATAGTGAACGGTTGAGTCCTCTACAAGTTTTGGAGGCGGAGCTGGGTTTCCACCACCTGGCTAGCTCAATCGAGGTTTGAATTGAAACACAGTGTTCGCGCGCAATTTGAATCTGCATCGATTACATCATTCTTCTTTACCTACCACCCGGTCAACCTCTAGACATGACACGTTGGACTTAGGGATGAGCGAATTTTCTATTTCCGTTTTCCGAATTCTGGAGCGCGTTCCAAGAAGATTTCCACGGGAGGAAAAATGAATCTGATAAGAGTCGACCAATGATAGATTGGGAGACCGCATGAAATGGGCCTATCTGTTAGATTATCATTCGTTATATCTTATCAGACCCATTTTCCTCCCATGGAAATCTTCTTGGAACGCACCCCTGATTTCCGTAGGTTTTGTTGATGGTCCACAATAGTTGACAAGTTGAGACTCGTCAACTTCTGTCAAGACTAGCTAAAGCTAGTATTCACTATAAAGAACCGTATTCCAGTTTTCAGAAGATAAAATCTAATTAGAATCCCGGAATTAGAATCTAGGTAATCGATAGAGCACGTACAAGTAGCGGAAGGGACAGAACCGGTCCACAATACGGGGATCAACTGTCCCGCGGGACAGTGGAGATCCTAATGCTTAAATTGGAAAACTAACAGTAATCGAAACACAGAGAAGAATCGTTTGAGCACCGTCCCCCAACCTATCCGTTAATTAAACGTTTTGTGTGTGATGGCCACAAACTTCAGATTGCACGCATAATACCCCATTTTTTTCAGTATCATAGACATTTCGATATTCAGTGGCCGTATTCATGAAACTGCGCGAGCTTTGCTTTAAAGGCAGCATACACGCTCGTAAACGTAATTGAGATAACTACGAAATTAGAATGGTATGGCACCGGTCACAACTCCAACGCATTTTGAAGCGTCAGAAACGACTCACAATTACGCTACAAGAGTGAGAAGTTGGACCCGCCCTTGTATCTGCCCGCCCCCTGTATTTGCGTCCTCCTCCAAAACAGGGGTGCTAGGCCATTCCCACCGTCGGCGACGTTTGTAGGTGGTGGAATAGGTACAATAAGTAAACCACACACATAGATGACGGCGGAAATGGCACAGCACCCCTGTTTTGGAGGACACGGCAAATACAGGGGCGGGCAGATACAGGGGCGGGACCAAGTTCTCACTCCTGTAGCGTCATTGTGAGTCGTTTTTGAAGCTTCAAAATGCGTGAGCGTTGTGCTCGGTGCCAGACCATTTTGATTCCGTAGTTATCTCAACTACGTTTACGAGCGTGTATGCTGCCTTTAAGGCTTTTGGAACCAGCCGATGTATGCGGCGGGCAGACTCTTCTTCTTCTTCTTTGCAGCCACTGATAGGGTTTTGTCACAAGTTGAGGAACTGGGCGACCAGCACTAGATTCGTCCACAAGTCTATTGTACTAAGCGTTGTTGGCTTTTTCGGACAATCAAATAGGTGCTTAGTGTCGTGGCCTTGGTTTCCAGCGCACGGGCACACGTCAGGCTGGCTATTGTCGATCCTGTGCAGGTAAGACATAAGCAATGGAGAATGTCCGCAGCGTAACGAAGCGAGGATACATCTGGCGCGCCTACCAAGCTCGAACTCAGTATCACATACCCTAGGCGGCACATCACCGAGAATAGGGTTAACAGCCGCTTTGGCAAGATGATCCTTGACGAACTGGGTGTGCTCCGCGCGCAAGAGACGAAGCCGTTCTTGGTTTGAGTCGGTCCATCTCTGTACATTCACTTTGTTCGGAGCATCGGCGAAGGGCACTCTGATCGATCTCTCTTACGGGATTCAATAGTCTTCTCGACGGGTGATTAGGCTGCTTAAGGACATTAATGAACATCTGCTGAGCCTGAAGCTGACAATGCTCTTTCACTGGCGAGATGCAGGCCTCGGCGTGAAGGTGCTCAATCGGAGAGCTTTCTGCACATCCTGTGGTGATTCGAAGTGCAGCATTCTGAATTCACTGCATCTTAGTCCAATAACTGTCCTCCACGATGTGCTGCCAGACAGGTGCAGCATGCTCCAATGTAGGCTGCAGACTAGCACGATATGTCGTCAAGATGTCCCCCTGCTGCATCCACAGGACGTTCCCCCTAGAGCTCTCAACACGTTGAGCTTTGCCTTGATAATTGCCTCCTTCTGTTCAGCATTTTTGTGAATTTCCAGCGATGGGTCCAAAACGAGGCCCAGCAGTTTGGAAAATTTCGCTGTAGGCAAGAGGTCACCACCCCAGCGGACAACAAGTTGGGCGCTGTGTTTATTTGGATCAGATAGGAATACCGAAACAAAAGACTTCGCCTCGGAAACTGTGAGCATCATACTATCGCGAGAAATTTTAAGCTCGACGAGATGGTCGCTGATCTTGTTTGCGGCTACCTGTATGTCACGGTTTCGGCACGTGATGGTGATACCGTCGGCATACGCAACAATTTCTATATCCTCAGGAGTCTCAGGTAGGTCTCCAATATACAGGCTGAAGAGGGCAGGTGACAAACTCCACCCTGCGGGGCACCGGCTGCTATAGAAATTCTATCGGAGACGTGATTCTGGAATAGCACTTTGGCCCCCGTCGACCTTTCGTAAACGCTGCAATCCAACGATTCTGCAACGGTTGCAGCGAGGACTTGACCGGGCAGACTCTTGACCCCCCCCCGCGAAACTCCCGTAGTCTCACGAATGCGGCCACTGGTGACACCAGGGGTGGAACTCACGAAACGATTCTCACAGTTTAGCCATTGTTATCGCCCCCATGGTTATACACATAGAGTACGACTCAGTTGGCGTCAAATCATGGGGACAACCTGGTTACAGTTTCGTGAATTCAACCCTAGGATTATGACTTTGGGCATGGAAGCCTAGCTTTCTCGGATGAATCCGAGCAGAGTAAGACATGACAAGCAGGACAACCCTTACTTCGAACGGCTCAAAATGAGGGAGCTAGCCTATATGCGTTAGTAAAAGCACATGCTCGAAAACAACAAAAGTCAATCGATTTTTAGTGCACATACCTTACTAGGGAACCTCGCAGACCGAGTTACTGTAGTTTAGTGTACGCATAATGCCTTTTAACTGGCGCTCAACATTAATATTTTGAAAACCGAAAAATGGACCTCAAATTCGTGTTCGGCATTCCAAATAACACTCACAGAGGAATTTTGAGCCAAATCTTAGACTTTGACCGAGCTACCGTGTACCCACCGTAACCAACCGTAATCTATCAAAATCGATAAAACGGATTGAAGATTCGTGTTTAGCGCTGCAAACAACTCTCAGTGCAATAATTTGAGCCATATCTATCATAGCACTCCGGAAATCGCCAAAAGTCGCTATTTGCCATCAAATTTTCCCCTGATGGGAAGCTTTGAACAAATCAAGTCGAAAACTTCGGAAAATCGACAAATGAACCCCAGATTCGTGATCAGCGCCCTAAATATTCCACGTGGAGAGATTTTGAGCGGAATCTGGAACATTTTCGGAAACACTTCCAGAGCCCTCTAATTGGTATAAATAAACGCGTTTTTGATAGAAAAATAGAAAAAAGGTGCTTAACAAACAATTAGAGGCTTCTAGCCTTTCGGGCCTTTCAGAGTGGCGTCGCAGAAAAATTCGCTGTCGCGGCAACGTAGTGAGAGATCGGGGGTGCTACGCAGCGCAAACCGTGCCGCGTGACGGGAGCGAACGTCGCGCTTTCAGAGTGGGAGCGACGGCGCGAGCTGGGAGCGACGTTCTGCGACGTTTTGCGAGGCGAATGGTCTCGGCCATTTTTGTCGCTGTCGCTAATTGTCGCTGTAGTTTCTTCATATTAGTTAGTGTTCCCTCGTTACTATTTGCCCATCAACTCTCTGTAGAATCATCTTTTTGCCTATTTCACTAGCTGTTTGCAATCCAGGATGAATTTCGTCATGGCATTTGTTTTGTCACCCAGAATTCCTTTTGTCATGGTATTTAATTGGTTATCCAGGGTTGATTTGTCATCCAGAATTTATTTCGTCATGGATTTAATCGGTCATCCAGGATTTATCTCGTCATGGCGTTTATTAATTTTTTGTTGTGGACACCATTATTGTTATGCAAATCTTTTCAGTTGAAGGTGATTCCACTGGTGGTAGTGTCGCTTGGTATATTATTCGAAATCTATAACTCGTTTTTGTTGATCAATTCCAGAATGTCTGAGATTGCAGAACACGCGAGGGATGGCGCGCCAATATGTTTATGCGCTCTGATCGAACTTAAAGGGCAGCGAAGAAATAAGAGACGCTGAGCAAGAAATATGACGCGGCGGCAATCGATAGGCCACGCCTTTTTCACTCGCTCTGAGAAGCGATGCCGCGAATTTCGCAGCGACGCCACTCTGAAAGGCCCTTTTACAAATCTGTAACTCATGGAGCCTGTGAGGAATGAGGGTCAAAAAGATGAGAAAATATAAAAAGAAACACAAAAATAGGTAAGAAAACTCCTCGACAGGAAAAAAAAACCGCATTGCGCCAATTCTGGTGTACGGTAGCCCCATTGGTACGCAATGGAGGGATTACAGGCTACTGTACGCCAGAATGGCCGCAGGCGGGAAGAGGTTTTTTAGGCCTCGTCGGGGAGTTGAGATTCATTCCGTTTTCCTGTGCCTGTTGCTGAGGGTCGCCGCGGACCCATTTTCCATTCATCTCCACCTCATCTCCTCCTCTTCAGCGCAGCGCTCGTCCACCTTGTAAGCTGCCGCTCCGCGCTAGTCTGTTTTGATTAGGATTTCACTTTAGGGCTGTCATCACTTGATTCATAGTAGGTTTGCATTGTTGCTAACAATTATTGTGTTGTGTTCGTGCGCGATTTTATTGTGTGTAATCGTATAATAAATTGGTTTTACAGTTGTGTCCATTTCCATTTGCACAAGGTTTCCCCCTTTTACCTTGTTCTGGGAGCATCACGCAATAAAAGAACCTAACTTGGGGGCCGAACCGGGGCTATAGGAGTTAAACAAGCATATCAAGCAAGATGCTTATCCCCTACCCACTCCAGACGCGATGCTGCAGAGTCTACAGGGCAAAAAGGTGTTTACCAGTCTCGACTTGTGTTCGGGGTACTGGCAGATCCCTTTGTCTGACGACGCAAAGGCCAAAAGCGCTTTTACGACGTCAGAGGGGTTGTTTGAGTTTACGGTGTTACCATTCGGGCTTAGCACATCCCCGGCGGAATTCCAGCGAATGATGGAGCGCGTTCTCGGCGAGAGGAAAGACCGTGAGGTTTTTGTCTATATTGATGATATACTTATCGCTACCGAAACGGAGGAGAGGCATGTTGTGGTATTGAAGGAGGTACTAAGAGCACTGCAAGATGCCAACTTGAAGTTGAAGGCCCAGAAGTGTGTCTTCATGGAAAATGAGATCGCCTTTTTGGGTCATAGGGTGGATGCCAATGGACTGCATGTTGACCCAGACAAGGTGGAGAAGATGCTGCATTATCCCAGGCCCACAAATCTTGGTGAAATGCGTACGTTTCTTGGATTATGCGGCTACTACCGCAAGTTCATTTGGAATTTCGCCAAGATTGCACGGCCGCTCTTCGATCTCACTAGTAAAAAGTCACCATGGCAGTGGGGTGCCGAGCAGCAGGAGGCGTTTGAGAGGCTTAGGAAAGCACTTTCGAGCACTCCTGTGTTAGCACAACCCGACGCGGAGAAGGCCAGAACTGGCGAGCGGCCGTTCGTGATTTACACGGACGCGTCGCAGTACGGGGTCGGAGCAGTGTTGTGCCAAGACAGGGCGGACGAATTGCTGCACCCGCTGTATTTTGCGTCCAGAAGCTTGACCAAAGCTGAGCGGAACTACCATATTACGGATGCTGAAGCCCTTGCCGTGGTATATGCGTTACGAAAATTTCATTTTTTCGTATATGGAATGGAGGTGGTGGTTCGAACGGACCATTTGCCGCTGACGGCGCTGTTTAAACGAACCAACATCTCCGGTCGAGTTCTGAGATGGGCGCTGGAGATATTGCAGTACAAGGTCACCATTGAATATGTGAAAGGAAAAGCGAACCCCGTAGCGGATGCCCTGTCCCGCGGCGTGCCGTGCGTGGATCGTGAGACGGACCTGCGGGGAAGTGTGCAGGAAAGGGTGGTATGCAAAGTATCGTCCAAGGAACCTTCCCCATGGTTGAAGGAGTTGAAAGGCGACCCAGACTGCCACGAAATCATCAAATGTTTGGAGAACGGGGAGCTGAACACCGAAATCCGGTTACCGCGCAGTGGTAAACGTCTGAGGGTAGCTGATTTCGTACTGGAGGACGGAGAGCTGAAAATACTGCGGGAGGACGGAGAGGCCGTGTGTGTGGTGCCACCGTCGAATAGGCGCGAGTTGTTTGACGAGGCGCACAAAGGCTGTTTAGCAGGACATTTTGGCCCCAGAAAGATTTTACGTATGCTGCGTAAGAGATCATTCTGGGACGGAATGGAAAAGGACGTTGCTAGATGGTCTAAAGAGTGTCAAGATTGTTTCTTGACAAATCCACGACCAAGTTTGGTCCCAGCTTTGAAGCCGTTTACTGCAGCGAAGCCCTTTGAAATTGTGTGTGCAGACATACTGGAAATGGGCCTAAGCTCGTCGGGCATGAAGTACATACTGGTCCTGGTTGACCACTTCTCGAAGTGGTTGGGTGCATATGCGTTGGCGGACAAGAGTGCTGCATCGGTGGCAAACGCGATATTCCAGCGATGGGTCTGCGAGAACGGACGCTGGCCGCGTCAACTGCACTCGGATCAAGGATCCGAGTTCGTCAACCACATAATGGAGGAACTCGCGAAAGTGGCAGGAGTTGCCCTGACCACAACGAAGGGTTATGACTCGCGAGCTAATGGGGCGTGCGAGCGCGCCATCGGTACCCTGCAGAAGATCCTGAAAAAGAAAATTGAATTTCCTGATTTTTGGGACGTATGGCTCCCCAATGCAGTTTATGCATACAATGTCGTGCCACATTCTGCAACGGGAGAAAGCCCTTTTTTTATTCTGCACGGGTTTGACCCTTACATTCCATCCAGTGTGATTCCTGAGGGCGCAGTGTCATGCTACCAGGTAGATATGGATGATTACAAGACGGAGCTTCTGAGAGGGCTAAAGTTGATCCGTGAGCAAGTGAGAGAGCACAACGATGGTTATCGGGAGAGAATGAAAGATTTCTACGATGCTAATAAAGCCGTAAGTGAATCCCGCTTGCCAAAAGTTGGAAGCCGCGTGTTTATGAAACTCCCCACGGAGAAAAGACGCAGCAAACACCCCAAGCTGGCTCAGGTTTGGGACGGCCCTTTCCGAGTGTTAGAAACCAGTGAAACATCCGCGCTTATAACTCGTATAGGTGCAGAAGAGGAACCACTACGCATTCAGATGGACCTTCTAAGGGTATGCCCCGTGGAGCTAAAGGTGAAATCGTCAGGTCGTGAACCTAAAACGCGGCGTAGGAAGCCTCTAGGAGCAAAGTGTGCTGCAATCATAAGATCTGAACAATGTGCTTCTAAGGTTTACCCAGATTGTTTCAGAGCGACTCGCGAGTTTGCGGTGGACGACGACAGTCACTGCCTGCATGGTTTGTTCCGATGTCGTGGACAGCCGTTACCGGATGTACCAGGAATCCCGAAGGTGGATGTGGTGTGCTCGGTCGGACAGGACATCAAGGCAGGAGAGCTGATCCCGGAGTTACCCGAACCAGCGAAGAGCCATCACGTCGAAACGATCATCGAGGCGGCACGTGTACTGGCAGTGTGGCAAGGTGTCGGGACCCGAGCTGAGAAGGTGCAATGGATAAAGAACCCGAATCACAGACGAATAACTCCCAAAAGTGTAGCCTATTCATTCTTCCGCCATAGGTGTATGCATGTGTCGTCTATGTTTCTGGTCATTCCTCGTGGTAGTATTATGCGTCATAAGTTGCTTCCCGGATGGGACTTCGATGTAACTAACATCTTCAAAGCTGCGTGGAGACTCACTTATGACTTATTGTGGACGGAGGCGAAGGTAACCGTTGGCCATGAGCATCGAAAGATTGCGGTAGTTGTGCCGTTCTGTCTTTCTACTCTGAAGAGAGTGCGTGGATTGCGTAACACATGTATTTATTACTATCGTGGATTCCGAGATTTGCATCTGCGTAGGACCCATCTGTATGACGATAACATTGGTAACGTAATATTTGTATTGCCACCTGTTGAGCCAGTACCTGGTACTTGGCTCCCCTTCATGCATGCGTTACATATGTGGTTAGCAATCGGTTGTAGTGTATCCCTGGTGGCAGGCCCGCCGACGTTGGACGATAACGCGTGGCATAGGTTGAATCAAGTCGCCCGTGAGCACGTTAACGCCTATATCGGAGCCCACCCCCAGTACCAACAACAGGTTGTCGACAAGTTGCCGGTTATGGCCGGAGCTTCAGACAGCGTAATTCCAAGTACTCTCGCTGGAGCCTTAGAGACTCCGAACGAGGTGTTGTGTGAAAAGCGGGCACGATTGTTCTATTCTGTATGTGCGCGAGAGCTGGCACGCACTGTGCACATGGAGCCACTTCCATGTGGAGAGCTTCCCGCACAACCTTCCACCAGCCACTCCTCTTTGCGTGGTGGTGGAGGCAAAGTGGAGAAGCGTCGCCAGAGGAAGAGGTTGCAGAAGGCAAAGAAGCGTGCGGCTTAAGCTACTATTGTGCTAGTGGGGTGTTGGTAAGATCGAGTGGAACGATCTTGCGGGGAGAGGAGGCATGTGAGGAATGAGGGTCAAAGATGAGAAAATATAAAAAGAAACACAAAAATAGGTAAGAAAACTCCTCGACAGGAAAAAAAACCGCATTGCGCCAATTCTGGTGTACGGTAGCCCCATTGGTACGCAATGGAGGAATTACAGGCTACTGTACGCCAGAATGGCCGCAGGCGGGAAGAGGTTTTTTAGGCCTCGTCGGGGAGTTGAGATTCATTCCGTTTTCCTGTGCCTGTTGCTGAGGGTCGCCGCGGACCCATTTTCCATTCATCTCCACCTCATCTCCTCCTCTTCAGCGCAGCGCTCGTCCACCTTGAAAGCTGCCGCTCCGCGCTAGTCTGTTTTGATTAGGATTTCACTTTAGGGCTGTCATCACTTGATTCATAGTAGGTTTGCATTGTTGCTAACAATTATTGTGTTGTGTTCGTGCGCGATTTTATTGTGTGTAATCGTATAATAAATTGGTTTTACAGTTGTGTCCATTTCCATTTGCACAGGGTTTCCCCCCTTTTACCTTGTTCTGGGAGCATCACGCAATAAAAGAACCTAACTAGCCCCAGCATATTCTTCTGAAAATTGAAAACCGACATAGAATTCAAGCCCAATACGTCAAATAACCCTTCATTGAGCTTTTTAGCCAAATTCATCCAAGAACTAACGTCGGCATGGATACTGAAGAGACTTCGCATTCGCTGTTGAAGGTTGGCGCCAACTCGGTGCCATATGCTACAACATAGGTGCACCGAGCTTGCGCCAACCTCCAATGGGAAACACAAAGTCTCTTCATGCCGCTGTTACAAACTTCACGTTCAGGTCAGCTGCAGGAAATACGAACTTTGACCGGCTATAACTTCTTTAGCAAACGTCCGCAGCAAAATCCTAGTACAGATTCGAAGAAAGCGTGCCAAAGTTGACTAGAAAACATTCATCAGCTTCCTGATCCGAGAGAACACCATGCGAGGTTCCCTAGTTAGTAGAGCGCGCAAGAATTTACGATTAGTGAAGTCAGTGATCAAACTATAACATGTCAAAACGTGAGGAGTCGTGAACTCTCTCGAGTGCCAGCCATGTGACAAGCGAATGCCAATGGGCGGTAGAGTATATCAAACGAATAAAACTTTTCGAATATTCGAATAAACGAATAATTCGAAAAATTGACTCTTTCGAATATTCGCATTATTCGAAAAATTGACTTTCCCGAATATTCGAATAAACAAATAATTCGAAAAATTGACTTCTCCGAATATTCGAAAAAACGAATTATTCGAAAAATTGACTTATCCGAATACTCGAATACACGAAATATTCGAAAAATTGACTTTTCCGAATAATCGAATTATTCGAATATTCGTTTATTCGGCCGAATATTCGTTGACATACTCTAATGGGCGGTTAGGCGTCCCACCGGGTCGATACGCACCGAATTCGTGGGAAATGTGTGCAAAAAAATCAACCCACTGAGTCCGACTGCGACCGTCTGATGCCCATTCCGGGCTACACCGCCTATCACATGCCAAGGTCTGCTCTTGGGGGCGGAGTGTCTACTTTTGTGCAATCTGCCTTACCTTCTCATATTATTCCTAATACTCCTAAGGACGGTACTCTTGAGTACGTTCCTGTCCACCTCCCCCTCAAAACCCCTTTATCTCTATTTAACATCTATATTCCCCCTGTAACATTTTGCCCCCCGTCTTATAATCCTATACCTCTCCTCAAGCAGTTGCACGACTGCTCACTCTCTCCCTCAGCTGTCTTTACGGGTGACTTCAATGCTCACACGTTCTGTTCTGCTTTTGACTCCAGAGGGGATGACGTCGAGGAATGGGCTGAGGAGTGCGATCTGGTTATCCTCAGTGATGACCAGCCCACTCGTCTCACTGCCAACGGCCGACCTTCTAGCCCAGATATCTCTCTTGTGTCACCCAATCTTTCTAATGCTTGCACGTGGTCCACATCCACAACTCTCTCCAGTGATCACATTCCCGTCTTTGTCTATATTGATCTCTCTGGCTCTCTTGCCCCTTACTCTGGTTTTCGTCATCATACTTATCTTAATTTAGGCCTAGCAGACTGAACCCTGTTCAGAGATGTTGCACTCCGCCATGCGGTCGACTACCCGTCGAATGGTGATGTCCATCAGAAAGAACGTCATTTAACAAGTGCCATCCGCAAGGCCTTGAAAGCAGCAGTTCCTGAAGGTCGTGTCAAGACCTTTCTTCCAAATATCAGCAGGGAAATACTGCAGAAGATAAGAACTAGAGATGAGAAGAGAGCCGCTGATCATTTAGACCCGGACATAGCTGTGCTGGATAATGAGATCAAGGAGGACCTGGACAAGAACAAGAAGGAGCGCTGGAAGAAGTTCATTGAAAAGCTGAATTTCAAGGCTGACGGATCTACGACGTGGAAAGTGTTGAGGAAAATTTCCGGCAAGTCCGCTCCCTCGATGAGCTTCGCTAATGAGTTTGAGGAGAACGTATTCAAATCAGGGAAAGCAGCTGCTTATGCGCTCGGCAAGACTTTATTCATCACACGTGCCAAGCAAGGCGTTCAAAACAGAGTCACGGTTAGAGAGCTGAGCCGGTTGCCGCTCATGAACGCTTCTGAGGTCTTCACTCCCACCCAAGTAGAGCAGGCTATCAAAGAAATGCGGAATTCGAAGGCTATCGGACCTGACGGTATCTCCCCAGCCATCCTGAAGAAGCTTCCCATGGAACTTCTACCGATGCTTGCAGATATCATCAACACTTCTTTCCGGACCTGCACTCTACCCCAAGCTTGGAAGACAGCCAATGTGATACCGTTGCCAAAGCCAGGCAAGTCCCAAAGCACGGCAAAAGGCTTTCGACCTACTAGCCTTTTATCTCCCATCGCCAAATTAGCTGAAAAGTTGATCGTGAGGGACCTCGCTGATCAAAATGAGCGACAGCAGCATCAGGATGGGTTCAGGAAACTTCACTCTACTACTACTGCTCTATTGGAGATCGTGAGCTTTGCGGTCGATGGGTTCAACATGAGAAAGCCTCTAAGAACGGTGGCCGTCGCCCTCGACCTGACCAACGCGTTTGACTCTGTTAACTTGGCACTGCTGTCCGACAAACTGTTGAAGTCCTAGCTGCCATCCTGGCAGAAGCGATGGATTGCAGCGTTTACCAAAGGCCGCCGGGCTAAGGTTCAGTTCCAGAATCACGTATCCGATAGCATTCCAATAGCAGCCGGTGTTCCGCAAGGCGGAGTGTTGTCTCCTGCCCTATTCAGCCTGTATCTTGAGGATCTTCCCGAGCCACCACAGGATATAAAGATTGTTTTGTGCGCCGACGACATCACCATCATGTGCCAGGACAGTGACCTGCAAGTAGCCGCTAACAAGATCAGCGCCTACCTCGTCGAGTTGAAGCTTTTCCTCGATAATATGATGCTCACAGTTTCTGCTGCAAAGTCGTTTGTATCAGTGTTCACAACAAGCACCAAGGAACACAGTGCCCACCCAGATGTCAGATGGGATGGTAATCGTTTGCCAGCAGTAAGATTCCTAAGCTGCTGGGTCTTATTCTCGATCCGTCGCTGAAGTTACACAAAAACGCGGAACAGAAACAGACAATCGTCAAGGCAAACCTTAATATTCTGAGAGCTCTCGGAGGAACTTCATGGGGAAGCAGCCGAGAGACTATACTGAGAACCTACAGAGCAATACTTCAGCCGGCTCTAGAATATGCGGCACCAGTGTGGCAGCACCTGGTGTCAGACAGCTCCTGGAATAAGCTGCAGCGTGTACAGAATGCTGCGCTTAGAATTACGACCGGTTGTGCAAGGAGCTCCCCAATAGAACATTTTCACGCGGAGGCCTGCATATTGCCAGTCAAGGAGTATTGTGAACTCCAGGCACAGCAGATGTATAATAATGTTCTGAGACAGCCGAATCATCCGGCAAAGAGAATTATGAAGCTCATTAGAGAGAGGTCGATTAGGACGCCGTTCGCAGATGCTCCTCGTAAAGTTAATGTACAGAGATGGGCCGACTCCAACATGGAAAGGCTTCGTCTTCTGCGCGAGGAGCACACCCAGTTTGTTCGAGGATATCTGGAGAAGGCGGCTGTGAACCCTATTTTAGGAGCAGTGCCGCCTCGGGTTTGCGAGTCCGAATCTCAACTCGGCAGGCGAGCCAGATGTGCTCTCGCCTCGCTGCGCTGTGGTGACTCTATTCTCCTAATGTCTTACGCCAACAAGATCGACGGCAGCCGACCAGACGCATGCCCGGATTACGGTGCTCCCGGACACGACACGGCGCACTTGTTCATGTGCCCGAAGACACCTACCTCCTTAACAACAATGGACCTCTGGACGAATCCTGTGAAGGCCGCCCAGTTCCTCAACCTATGACAAAAACCACTTTGAGGCTGCAGAAGAAGAAGAAGAAGAAGAAGAAGAACGAGTGGTCCGGATTTTGTAATTTTTTTGACCAAAAAAAGAAAACTTCGGGTACGAAATTTAGGAATTCAGGGCCAAAAACAAAAAAATACAGGGAAGGAAATCACGAAAACTTCCTCCAAGTTTTTTGGTTTCTGAAGGGAGGGGCTATCACCATAGAGATCTTACACAACGACCCGCTTGACCTTGGTGAGATGAGCGCGGTTTGTAGATTTTGGTTGAACAACGATGGCATGAAAGTTCCCTGTAAGGTTACATGGAGTGCTTAACACGAATACGCGGTTTGCTCATCGGTTTCCATGAAATGCAATAACTTGCGAAAGGGTATACGATGGCTCGGTTAGCGTCGCACACTTTAAACGACGGAAGCTTAATGACATTTTGACTACTGTAACCTAAAATAACCCTCAAATACCGATAATCCGGCCCGTATTATAAACCTTAATGACTCCAAGGAGAATTTTCAGGCGAAATATGAACCCATCAGCTTGAATAAAAGCAGCTGCAGAAGCTACATCCCAAATCCTTTATACAAAAAAGGGCAAACAATTTCTGTTACGGGGAGTAACCCCTTTGTGGAGCGAGGAGACGTTATGGAGAATGCAGAAGGTTCCCGTATAACATTGGGCACCAGGGCTTTGCGTTTTAACGTTGAAGTGTTAACGCATTGCTTCAGAAAAACAACGATTTTAAGGGAAAAATTTTGAAATCCCAATAATTTGGTTCTTTCTATGTAAAGGATTTATGGCACTGATTATAAAAAACCTCTGATGGTTTGTTGATTTTTGCTGTGGTCAGGTCATATTTTTGAAGTTTTTAACGGAATACGAAGTTAACGTGTTAACACATTAACGGGTTGGCGTGTTTTTTTTTGGAAAATTAACGATTAACGCATAACGAAAAAATATTTTCCAGCAACGCACACCCCTGTTGGGCACCCAAACCAGAATTTCGCCGTTTCGTGACCTTCCGTCCATAGAAACAAAAGTTATATATTTTACACCCACGCCGTATTTTCGGTCCCTCTGGAGGACGGATTGGTCAATCACTATACCACGGGAATAAGATCGAATCATGGTATAATCTTTAACATTTCCAGGAAAAGTGCGATTTATTTAACCCTGCTGCGCTCTTATACCCGGGGTATAATCGTTGGAGAATCCAGCCTCGGAAGCCACCCCCAGTTAGGGCTACAAACTTTCAACCTTTCCTGGCATACCCTCATTCTCATCTTCAACACTGTTTGTGTCCTATGAATACGCTAACTTGACTGAATAGAAAGACCAGGCCAGCTGATAACACACAAAACTTACACTGCTTTGAACTGCCGCTTAGCTCCTATGATGGAGTCAACGAAGTACCCAGGTGTGGACAGAAGCTCATCAACGGACTGGCAACCAACTTCATGGCACTTTTCCAGCAAATCCGACCCGAATTCTTCCCTGAAAAAAAGAAAGACAATTCAATCTTTTCAGAGCACTTTCCCACTTTTCGGACTTCTTTTCGGAGGTCGGATTTTTGAGCAGAGACTTGTCCAGGGGTTCAATTGAGGTACGAACATGAATATGAGGTTCGTTCTCAAATTTTTTGGAAGATTCAGGTAGGCTACGGTACTTATACCGTAATGCTCTGACAGTGGGCTTAAGCCGCTAGGAAAAGACCGAGGAAACGCACAGGGGTCACGTATAGTTTGTAGTGTGTACCCACAAAAAATACGCATGATTGACGCTCGAATAGTCAGTATTATAAGCTGTACGATTTCGAAAAAAAAATTGAACGAACGGAATTTGAAATTTCTCCGTTCGAAACATTTTCAAGCGAACGAAAAAATGTAAAAAAAATCGTTGGAAAAAATTTCTAACGAACGAAAACCGAAAAATTCTCGGTCGAGAAATTTTCGAACGAACGAAAATGAAAAAAAAATTCGTTCGCAAAAGTTTTGAACTAACAAATTTCGAAATTCCTTTGAAGTTTAGGATTTTTTCGATATTCCTTCGAAACTTTGGATCTTTTTCAGAACCGGACTCAACGCGATATTTACAACGCGCAGTCAGAGAATGAATAATCCACACAAGTTCGATTTCCACTCAAGTCGCGAGCATGTATCGCTTTTCTCCCTTATTTCAAGCAGATCGAAGTGATGTATCTATTAGGTTGTCCGATAAGTTCTTGCCGTTTTTAAATTAAAATTAGCGATCGAAATGAAATTTTGGTACAATGTTTTGTGTTATTCGAAAGAGAATTTTTCGCTCTACAAGAAAGTCTATTTGGTTTTTGTTTCGATTAGTTTTTGTTGATTTTTAGAGCATTTAAATGGAGTGTCAAGTCGACAAAAACGAGCATTTTCGACACCATCTACTTTTTACGTTTAACCGAGGTGCCAAAGCCACGGAAGCTGCTAGAAAGATTTGTGCCGTATACGGAGAGGGTGATATAGCTGAAAGAACTGCTCGATATTGGTTTGCGAAGAATTTAATTTAAAAATTTAAATTTAAATTAAATTTAAAAAATTAATTTAAAAAATTTAAAAAAATTAAAAATATATTAAATTAATATTATATTATATTACATTACATTATTACATTACATTATATTACATTATATTATTATATTATATTACAATTATATTACGAAAAATTTAAAAACGGCAAGAACTTATCGGACAACCTGATATATGGGACGTATAATGTCAGTCTCTAATCGATGCTATATTTTACCATGACCGATCGCTCTGCAGCTTGCTCCGCCCGGGAAGTCTTTATATTACCCGGTCCCAAGCACAACTTATTCGGGCAGCGAGTTGTTCCCTCACGCCCACAACAACTCGGCACGAGAAATAGCGAAACAGCGTAACCTAGGTTTCGAGGAGCGTTTTGAAAATTGAACGAATTTTCGAGAATTTTTCGAAAAATCAGATCTCGTGCAAACGAAAATTGAAAATATTTCGTTCGAAAGCAATTCGAACGAACGAAATTTGAAAAAAAAATCACACATGATAGTATACCCAGTATACCGAAATATCAATAATCATTGAACTACAGAGTTCGTTATCATTTCCTACATAACCCCACGGGTGCTATATCCCTTACTCCATAAATTTTCACTGCGACAAAGTCATAGTGCTCAGAACTTTCCAGCCTAGCTATTTCCGCCTTATAAGTATGTAGTCTGATAGCATCATGCTACATACCATAAAGACGCAAATACCTAGAACTAAAGACGCATGTATCATTCCTCAAAGACGCATGTAACAAACGCTGAACACGCAGGCGCCTTACATTAAAGACGCATGAATCATTCCCCAAAGACGTACGTAACAAACGCTTAACACGCAGGCGCCTTACATCAAAGGCGCATGGATTCTTCCTCAACGATGCATGTAGCAAACGCTGAACACGCAGGCGCCTTACTCTACGTTTGCGTGCCCAATACACTATGGATATCAAAGCCCTCGCCAGGGCGGCGGGTGTGGACTCGGGAGACAAATGACAACGACTTGCCCTTATGAGGCGCGCCGTACATCGCGTGAGTTCGCAATCGATGTTCAACATGTGCATGACGATAACTACGGCAACGGCCCAATCTTCGTGGGCAAAAACACTAATTATCTTCATATTTGACTACGACAAGTGCATTAATGGATAGCTTAAGGTTCCTACGTTCTTGTAGTTAACAAATAAAGAACAAAACAATATGACATTGAGATTATTACTGATTATTATTAAATAACTATGAGATTTAACCTTCCTCAGGAAGATTGTTTCATACCTCGAGCTCGCAGATACCTTACTGCAGAGAAACGTTGTTACTGCAATACTGGCCATTACTTTGGCGTTTTGGCCCAAAAAAAAACGCTAGAAAGCATTTTCGCTATTTTTTCCATAACTCTGTTCAAAAGGGTCCATTTGGGAATCTAACAAGATATTGGGAATCAGCATCGTGTGCTCTTTTTTTCTGGAATAACACATGGCTCCCTCTTAAACAAGATATGTATGCAAAATTAGACAAGAAACAATCAACCCGAATCGCGATTTCGCAATCAAGGCATTTATGAGCGAATGTGTCCATGCTGTTATAAATGCTTTGTACAAAGTATGTCAAGTAGTGCAAATGCTAAAAGAGAGTACTCTCGATCCTGATTCCAAATATTTCTTCGGATTCTCAAATTGACCATCATGAACAGAGTTAAGGCAAAAGGGCGCCGGAAAACGCAAAAATTATGGCCTCATTGTGCTTTTCTAGACCCGTTTCTGTACGTTTTTAACTCTAATGCGGCAGTGAGCTACCGATTGTTTTAATTTTCGGCGAAATTAGGGATACGATATTCACCGTGGACACGTAACTGTGCGTAACTGAATTTCGTATTTTCGTGAAGCGCGAATCGTAATTTAGCGAAAATGCGGAATTTATGAGTGGACCTATACTTTTGCACTGCGCTCTATACCAGAAAGAATCAGGTTGCCTATGTAAGTTCAAACCGAATTTCAGGGCGTAAAATTGCGGATCGCACGAATTTCTATGTAATATGTGGATTTTGAGTTTTAGATTTGACGCCGACAAAGCGTTAAGGTACGCGCGGACGAGTATACTCGTCGTCTACAGCTCCGCGGTTTCCTTATTTTTCACGAACACCGCAAATACTTGAGAAGCCCAGGATGTGTGAAAGTCATGTCTAGGATCAATGTCCCGACTTCAGTAAGCACAAGACAGCAGTCGTACGCTACCGCCTTGTTTTGAAATATAGTTCGTAGAATCACGAACAAAATGAAAATCTGAGAAAGTTTCCTTATCAGCAAAACACATGAACTTATCGGGAAAGGTGAAATGTAGTGGTTATCGACGAGAAATCAATCAGTTGTGAGAGCCCCTCTCGTCGTAACCAATTTCAGTAGCTTTCATGCGTCTAAACGGTTTGTTACTTGCGTCTTTGTGGTCTCTTCCGAAAGACGCACTTACCATACACGCCCCCTCGTATGTTACTTGCGTCTTTCATACGTGCATGTGACAAGAAACGACGTTTTCGACCCTGCAAAGACGCATGTAACAAGGAATCGGGCTAATTAGACGCAACAACCTAGGGCTGGAAAGTTCTGAGTGGGTGTCCCCGTCCGGTCTAATGAATAGATAAGGGACCTTTCGTTACTGCCACCCGGCCAAATCCGCGATGCCAAGAAAACTTGGTCGCTCGACCCTGCAGTCGAGTCGCTATGAGATCGTGTTCTCTATATGGCACGGGTTTTCTCTGGCGTTCAACGTGTGTCCAACGCCTACGTTGTCCCGCGGCGGGAGTCCGATATTGCGAGTCTCGTCCTTTTTCTTGCGCGAAGCCTCCCGCTGGCCGTACGGAGGGGCCCCGATGGCAAATATCTGACGCGGAGTCTGACGACCGTTCGCCTGAGAACCCCTAATTCCCCTTGAATGCGCTGTTGGAGCTTCACAATACCATAACGCGCTACACGGCGAATTTGAGGGAAAAATCTGGAATCCGTTATATATATATATATATATATATATATATATATATATATATATATATATATATATATATATATATATATATATATATATATATATATATATTCTTTTAAAACGCGAAAAAAACTGACCTGTATTCATGGCATAATTCCCCGACCGTCATATACTCGTCCCTTGCGAGAGCAAAGGCGTACACTTCCGTGAGTACATACTTCTTTTTCTTATTGTCAAGATCTGCATTCATCCCAAAATCAAATGGTTGTATTGCTGGAAGGAAAGGTGAAGGGAAACGTTGGTAAACAAAATGAAACGGCAAGTGAACGCTGAAAAGTTTTTCAAATGCTCACAGAAAATCGAAAGTGAGCACAGACAGAAAATGGTCACTCAACCGGCTACTTTTGGGCGCATTTCATTGCAAATCATAGTGAACGGTTGAGTCCTCTACAAGTTTTGGAGGCGGAGCTGGGTTTCCACCACCTGGCTAGCTCAATCGAGGTTTGAATTGAAACACAGTGTTCGCGCGCAATTTGAATCTGCATCGATTACATCATTCTTCTTTACCTACCACCCGGTCAACCTCTAGACATGACACGTTGGACTTAGGGATGAGCGAATTTTCTATTTCCGTTTTCCGAATTCTGGAGCGCGTTCCAAGAAGATTTCCACGGGAGGAAAAATGAATCTGATAAGAGTCGACCAATGATAGATTGGGAGACCGCATGAAATGAGCCTATCTGTTAGATTATCATTCGTTATATCTTATCAGACCCATTTTCCTCCCATGGAAATCTTCTTGGAACGCACCCCTGATTTCCGTAGGTTTTGTTGATGGTCCACAATAGTTGACAAGTTGAGACTCGTCAACTTCTGTCAAGACTAGCTAAAGCTAGTATTCACTATAAAGAACCGTATTCCAGTTTTCAGAAGATAAAATCTAATTAGAATCCCGGAATTAGAATCTAGGTAATCGATAGAGCACGTACAAGTAGCGGAAGGGACAGAACCGGTCCACAATACGGGGATCAACTGTCCCGCGGGACAGTGGAGATCCTAATGCTTAAATTGGAAAACTAACAGTAATCGAAACACAGAGAAGAATAGTTTGAGCACCGTCCCCCAACCTATCCGTTAATTAAACGTTTTGTGTGTGATGGCCACAAACTTCCAGATTGCACGCATAATACCCCATTTTTCAGTATCATAGACATTTCGATATTCAGTGGCCGTATTCATGAAACTGCGCGAGCTTTGCTTTAAAGGCAGCATACACGCTCGTAAAAGTAATTGAGATAACTACGAAATTAGAATGGTATGGCACCGATCACAACTTCAACGCATTTTGAAGCGTCAAAAACGACCCACAATGACGCTACAAAAGTGAGAAGTTGGCCCCGCCCCTGTACCTGCCCGCCCACTTTGTTTGCGTCATCCTCCAGAACAGGGGTGCTGGGCCATTCCCACCGTCGGTGACGTTTGTAGGTGGTGGAATAGGTAGAATAAGTAAACCACACACATCGATGACGGCGGAATTGGCACAGCACCCCTGTTTTGAAGGAGACGGCAAATACAGTAGCGGGCAGATACAGGGGCGGGGCCAAGTTCTCACTCCTGTAGCGTCATTGTGGGTCTTTTTTGAAGCTTCAAAATGCCTGAGCGTTGTGTTCGGTGCCATACCATTCTGATTCCGTAGTTATCTCAATTACATTTACAAGCGTGTATGCTGCTTTTGAAACTTTGGAACCAGCCGATGTATGCGGCGGGCAGACTCTTCTTCTTCTTCTTTGCAGCCACTGAAAGGGTTTCGTCAAAGTTGAGGAACTGGGCGACCAGCACTAGATTCGTCCACAAGTCTATTGTACTAAGCGTTGTTGGCTTTTTCGGACAATCAAATAGGTGCTTAGTGTCGTGGCCTTGGTTTCCAGCGCACGGGCACACGTCAGGCTGGCTATTGTCGATCCTGTGCAGGTAAGACATAAGCAATGGAGAATGTCCGCAGCGTAGCGAAGCGAGGATACATCTGGCGCGCCTACCAAGCTCGAACTCAGTATCACATACCCTAGGCGGCACATCACCGAGAATAGGGTTAACAGCCGCTTTGGCAAGATGATCGCTTGGCGAACTGGGTGTGCTCCGCGCGCAAGAGACGAAGCCGTTCTTGGTTTGAGTCGGTCCATCTCTGTACATTCACTTTGTTCGGAGCATCGGCGAAGGGCACTCTGATCGATCTCTCTTACGGGATTCAATAGTCTTCTCGACGGGTGATTAGGCTGCTTAAGGACATTAATGAACATCTGCTGAGCCTGAAGCTGACAATGCTCTTTCACTGGCGAGATGCAGGCCTCGGCGTGAAGGTGCTCAATCGGAGAGCTTTCTGCACATCCTGTGGTGATTCGAAGTGCAGCATTCTGAATTCACTGCATCTTAGTCCAATAACTGTCCTCCACGATGTGCTGCCAGACAGGTGCAGCATGCTCCAATGTAGGCTGCAGACTGGCACGATATGTCGTCAAGATGTCCCCCTGCTGCATCCACAGGACGTTCCCCTAGAGCTCTCAACACGTTGAGCTTTGCCTTGATAATTGCCTCCTTCTGTTCAGCATTTTTGTGAATTTCCAGCGATGGGTCCAAAACGAGGCCCAGCAGTTTGGAAAATTTCGCTGTAGGCAAGAGGTCACCACCCCAGCGGACAACAAGTTGGGCGCTGTGTTTATTTGGATCAGATAGGAATACCGAAACAAAGACTTCGCCTCGGAAACTGTGAGCATCATACTATCGCGAGAAATTTTAAGCTCGACGAGATGGTCGCTGATCTTGTTTGCGGCTACCTGTATGTCACGGTTTCGGCACGTGATGGTGATACCGTCGGCATACGCAACAATTTCTATATCCTCAGGAGTCTCAGGTAGGTCTCCAATATACAGGCTGAAGAGGGCAGGTGACAAACTCCACCCTGCGGGCACCGGCTGCTATAGAAATTCTATCGGAGACGTGATTCTGGAATAGCACTTTGGCCCCCGTCGACCTTTCGTAAACGCTGCAATCCAACGATTCTGCAACGGTTGCAGCGAGGACTTGACCGGGCAGACTCTTGACCCCCCCCCGCGAAACTCCCGTAGTCTCACGAATGCGGCCACTGGTGACACCAGGGGTGGAACTCACGAAACGATTCTCACAGTTTAGCCATTGTTATCGCCCCCATGGTTATACACATAGAGTACGACTCAGTTGGCGTCAAATCATGGGGACAACCTGGTTACAGTTTCGTGAATTCAACCCTAGGATTATGACTTTGGGCATGGAAGCCTAGCTTTCTCGGATGAATCCGAGCAGAGTAAGACATGACAAGCAGGACAACCCTTACTTCGAACGGCTCAAAATGAGGAGCTAGCCTATATGCGTTAGTAAAAGCACATGCTCGAAAACAACAAAGTCAATCGATTTTTAGTGCACATACCTTACTAGGGAACCTCGCAGACCGAGTTACTGTAGTTTAGTGTACGCATAATGCCTTTTAACTGGCGCTCAACATTAATATTTTGAAAACCGAAAAATGGACCTCAAATTCGTGTTCGGCATTCCAAATAACACTCACAGAGGAATTTTGAGCCAAATCTTAGACTTTGACCGAGCTACCGTGTACCCACCGTAACCAACCGTAATCTATCAAAATCGATAAAACGGATTGAAGATTCGTGTTTAGCGCTGCAAACAACTCTCAGTGCAATAATTTGAGCCATATCTATCATAGCACTCCGGAAATCATCAAAAGTCGCGATTTACCATCAAATTTTCCCCCGATGGGAAGCTTTGAACAAATCAAGTCGAAAATTTCGGGAAATCGACAAGTGATCCCCAGATTCTTGATCAGCGCCTAAATATTCCACGTGGAGAGATTTTGAGCGGAATCTGGAACATTTTCGGAAACACTTCCAGAGCCCTCTAATTGGTATAAATAAACGCGTTTTTGATAGAAAAATAGAAAAAGGTGCTTAACAAACAATTAGAGGCTTCTAGCCTTTCGGGCCTTTCAGAGTGGCGTCGCAGAAAAATTCGCTGTCGCGGCAACGTAGTGAGAGATCGGGGTGCTACGCAGCGCAAACCGTGCCGCGTGACGGGGCGAACGTCGCGCTTTCAGAGTGGGAGCGACGGCGCGAGCTGGGAGCGACATTCTGCGACGTTTTGCGAGGCGAATGGTCTCGGCCATTTTTGTCGCTGTCGCTAATTGTCGCTGTAGTTTCTTCATATTAGTTAGTGTTCCCTCGTTACTATTTGCCCATCAACTCTCTGTAGAATCATCTTTTTGCCTATTTCACTAGCTGTTTGCAATCCAGGATGAATTTCGTCATGGCATTTGTTTTGTCACCCAGAATTCCTTTTGTCATGGTATTTAATTGGTTATCCAGGGTTGATTTGTCATCCAGAATTTATTTCGTCATGGATTTAATCGGTCATCCAGGATTTATCTCGTCATGGCGTTTATTAATTTTTTGTTGTGGACACCATTATTGTTATGCAAATCTTTTCAGTTGAAGGTGATTCTATTGGTGGTAGTGTCGCTTGGTATATTATTCGAAATCTATAACTCGTTTTTGTTGATCAATTCCAGAATGTCTGAGATTGCAGAACACGCGAGGGATGGCGCGCCAATATGTTTATGCGCTCTGATCGAACTTAAAGGGCAGCGAAGAAATAAGAGACGCTGAGCAAGAAATATGACGCGGCGGCAATCGATAGGCCACGCCTTTTTTCACTCGCTTTGAGGAGCGATGCCGCGAATTTCGCAGCGACGCCACTCTGAAAGGCCCTTTTACAAATCTGTAACTCATGGAGCCTGTGAGGAATGAGGGTCAAAAAGATGAGAAAATATAAAAAGAAACACAAAAATAGGTAAGAAAACTCCTCGACAGGAAAAAAAACCGCATTGCGCCAATTCTGGTGTACGGTAGCCCCATTGGTACGCAATGGAGGGATTACAGGCTACTGTACGCCAGAATGGCCGCAGGCGGGAAGAGGTTTTTTAGGCCTCGTCGGGGAGTTGAGATTCATTCCGTTTTCCTGTGCCTGTTGCTGAGGGTCGCCGCGGACCCATTTTCCATTCATCTCCACCTCATCTCCTCCTCTTCAGCGCAGCGCTCGTCCACCTTGAAAGCTGCCGCTCCGCGCTAGTCTGTTTTGATTAGGATTTCACTTTAGGGCTGTCATCACTTGATTCATAGTAGGTTTGCATTGTTGCTAACAATTATTGTGTTGTGTTCGTGCGCGATTTTATTGTGTGTAATCGTATAATAAATTGGTTTTACAGTTGTGTCCATTTCCATTTGCACAGGGTTTCCCCCCTTTTACCTTGTTCTGGGAGCATCACGCAATAAAAGAACCTAACTTGGGGGCCGAACCGGGGCTATAGGGAGTTAAACAAGCATATCAAGCAAGATGCTTATCCCCTACCCACTCCAGACGCGATGCTGCAGAGTCTACAGGGCAAAAAGGTGTTTACCAGTCTCGACTTGTGTTCGGGGTACTGGCAGATCCCTTTGTCTGACGACGCAAAGGCCAAAAGCGCTTTTACGACGTCAGAGGGGTTGTTTGAGTTTACGGTGTTACCATTCGGGCTTAGCACATCCCCGGCGGAATTCCAGCGAATGATGGAGCGCGTTCTCGGCGAGAGGAAAGACCGTGAGGTTTTTGTCTATATTGATGATATACTTATCGCTACCGAAACGGAGGAGAGGCATGTTGTGGTATTGAAGGAGGTACTAAGAGCACTGCAAGATGCCAACTTGAAGTTGAAGGCCCAGAAGTGTGTCTTCATGGAAAATGAGATCGCCTTTTTGGGTCATAGGGTGGATGCCAATGGACTGCATGTTGACCCAGACAAGGTGGAGAAGATGCTGCATTATCCCAGGCCCACAAATCTTGGTGAAATGCGTACGTTTCTTGGATTATGCGGCTACTACCGCAAGTTCATTTGGAATTTCGCCAAGATTGCACGGCCGCTCTTCGATCTCACTAGTAAAAAGTCACCATGGCAGTGGGGTGCCGAGCAGCAGGAGGCGTTTGAGAGGCTTAGGAAAGCACTTTCGAGCACTCCTGTGTTAGCACAACCCGACGCGGAGAAGGCCAGAACTGGCGAGCGGCCGTTCGTGATTTACACGGACGCGTCGCAGTACGGGGTCGGAGCAGTGTTGTGCCAAGACGGGGCGGACGAATTGCTGCACCCGCTGTATTTTGCGTCCAGAAGCTTGACCAAAGCTGAGCGGAACTACCATATTACGGATGCTGAAGCCCTTGCCGTGGTATATGCGTTACGAAAATTTCATTTTTTCGTATATGGAATGGAGGTGGTGGTTCGAACGGACCATTTGCCGCTGACGGCGCTGTTTAAACGAACCAACATCTCCGGTCGAGTTCTGAGATGGGCGCTGGAGATATTGCAGTACAAGGTCACCATTGAATATGTGAAAGGAAAAGCGAACCCCGTAGCGGATGCCCTGTCCCGCGGCGTGCCGTGCGTGGATCGTGAGACGGACCTGCGGGGAAGTGTGCAGGAAAGGGTGGTATGCAAAGTATCGTCCAAGGAACCTTCCCCATGGTTGAAGGAGTTGAAAGGCGACCCAGACTGCCACGAAATCATCAAATGTTTGGAGAACGGGGAGCTGAACACCGAAATCCGGTTACCGCGCAGTGGTAAACGTCTGAGGGTAGCTGATTTCGTACTGGAGGACGGAGAGCTGAAAATACTGCGGGAGGACGGAGAGGCCGTGTGTGTGGTGCCACCGTCGAATAGGCGCGAGTTGTTTGACGAGGCGCACAAAGGCTGTTTAGCAGGACATTTTGGCCCCAGAAAGATTTTACGTATGCTGCGTAAGAGATCATTCTGGGACGGAATGGAAAAGGACGTTGCTAGATGGTCTAAAGAGTGTCAAGATTGTTTCTTGACAAATCCACGACCAAGTTTGGTCCCAGCTTTGAAGCCGTTTACTGCAGCGAAGCCCTTTGAAATTGTGTGTGCAGACATACTGAAATGGGCCTAAGCTCGTCGGGCATGAAGTACATACTGGTCCTGCTTGACCACTTCTCGAAGTGGTTGGGTGCATATGCGTTGGCGGACAAGAGTGCTGCATCGGTGGCAAACGCGATATTCCAGCGATGGGTCTGCGAGAACGGACGCTGGCCGCGTCAACTGCACTCGGATCAAGGATCCGAGTTCGTCAACCACATAATGGAGGAACTCGCGAAAGTGGCAGGAGTTGCCCTGACCTCAACGAAGGGTTATGACTCGCGAGCTAATGGGGCGTGCGAGCGCGCCATCGGTACCCTGCAGAAGATCCTGAAAAAGAAAATTGAATTTCCTGATTTTGGGACGTATGGCTCCCCAATGCAGTTTATGCATACAATGTCGTGCCACATTCTGCAACGGGAGAAAGCCCTTTTTATTCTGCACGGGTTTGACCCTTACATTCCATCCAGTGTGATTCCTGAGGGCGCAGTGTCATGCTACCAGGTAGATATGGATGATTACAAGACGGAGCTTCTGAGAGGGCTAAAGTTGATCCGTGAGCAAGTGAGAGAGCACAACGATGGTTATCGGGAGAGAATGAAAGATTTCTACGATGCTAATAAAGCCGTAAGTGAATCCCGCTTGCCAAAGTTGGAAGCCGCGTGTTTATGAAACTCCCCACGGAGAAAAGACGCAGCAAACACCCCAAGCTGGCTCAGGTTTGGGACGGCCCTTTCCGAGTGTTAGAAACCAGTGAAACATCCGCGCTTATAACTCGTATAGGTGCAGAAGAGGAACCACTACGCATTCAGATGGACCTTCTAAGGGTATGCCCCGTGGAGCTAAAGGTGAAATCGTCAGGTCGTGAACCTAAAACGCGGCGTAGGAAGCCTCTAGGAGCAAAGTGTGCTGCAATCATAAGATCTGAACAATGTGCTTCTAAGGTTTACCCAGATTGTTTCAGAGCGACTCGCGAGTTTGCGGTGGACGACGACAGTCACTGCCTGCATGGTTTGTTCCGATGTCGTGGACAGCCGTTACCGGATGTACCAGGAATCCCGAAGGTGGATGTGGTGTGCTCGGTCGGACAGGACATCAAGGCAGGAGAGCTGATCCCGGAGTTACCCGAACCAGCGAAGAGCCATCACGTCGAAACGATCATCGAGGCGGCACGTGTACTGGCAGTGTGGCAAGGTGTCGGGACCCGAGCTGAGAAGGTGCAATGGATAAAGAACCCGAATCACAGACGAATAACTCCCAAAAGTGTAGCCTATTCATTCTTCCGCCATAGGTGTATGCATGTGTCGTCTATGTTTCTGGTCATTCCTCGTGGTAGTATTATGCGTCATAAGTTGCTTCCCGGATGGGACTTCGATGTAACTAACATCTTCAAAGCTGCGTGGAGACTCACTTATGACTTATTGTGGACGGAGGCGAAGGTAACCGTTGGCCATGAGCATCGAAAGATTGCGGTAGTTGTGCCGTTCTGTCTTTCTACTCTGAAGAGAGTGCGTGGATTGCGTAACACATGTATTTATTACTATCGTGGATTCCGAGATTTGCATCTGCGTAGGACCCATCTGTATGACGATAACATTGGTAACGTAATATTTGTATTGCCACCTGTTGAGCCAGTACCTGGTACTTGGCTCCCCTTCATGCATGCGTTACATATGTGGTTAGCAATCGGTTGTAGTGTATCCCTGGTGGCAGGCCCGCCGACGTTGGACGATAACGCGTGGCATAGGTTGAATCAAGTCGCCCGTGAGCACGTTAACGCCTATATCGGAGCCCACCCCAGTACCAACAACAGGTTGTCGACAAGTTGCCGGTTATGGCCGGAGCTTCAGACAGCGTAATTCCAAGTACTCTCGCTGGAGCCTTAGAGACTCCGAACGAGGTGTTGTGTGAAAAGCGGGCACGATTGTTCTATTCTGTATGTGCGCGAGAGCTGGCACGCACTGTGCACATGGAGCCACTTCCATGTGGAGAGCTTCCCGCACAACCTTCCACCAGCCACTCCTCTTTGCGTGGTGGTGGAGGCAAAGTGGAGAAGCGTCGCCAGAGGAAGAGGTTGCAGAAGGCAAAGAAGCGTGCGGCTTAAGCTACTATTGTGCTAGTGGGGTGTTGGTAAGATCGAGTGGAACGATCTTGCGGGGAGAGGAGGCATGTGAGGAATGAGGGTCAAAAAGATGAGAAAATATAAAAAGAAACACAAAAATAGGTAAGAAAACTCCTCGACAGGAAAAAAAAACCGCATTGCGCCAATTCTGGTGTACGGTAGCCCCATTGGTACGCAATGGAGGGATTACAGGCTACTGTACGCCAGAATGGCCGCAGGCGGGAAGAGGTTTTTTAGGCCTCGTCGGGGAGTTGAGATTCATTCCGTTTTCCTGTGCCTGTTGCTGAGGGTCGCCGCGGACCCATTTTCCATTCATCTCCACCTCATCTCCTCCTCTTCAGCGCAGCGCTCGTCCACCTTGAAAGCTGCCGCTCCGCGCTAGTCTGTTTTGATTAGGATTTCACTTTAGGGCTGTCATCACTTGATTCATAGTAGGTTTGCATTGTTGCTAACAATTATTGTGTTGTGTTCGTGCGCGATTTTATTGTGTGTAATCGTATAATAAATTGGTTTTACAGTTGTGTCCATTTCCATTTGCACAGGGTTTCCCCCCTTTTACCTTGTTCTGGGAGCATCACGCAATAAAAGAACCTAACTAGCCCCAGCATATTCTTCTGAAAATTGAAAACCGACATAGAATTCAAGCCCAATACGTCAAATAACCCTTCATTGAGCTTTTAGCCAAATTCATCCAAGAACTAACGTCGGCATGGATACTGAAGAGACTTCGCATTCGCTGTTGAAGGTTGGCGCCAACTCGGTGCCATATGCTACAACATAGGTGCACCGAGCTTGCGCCAACCTCCAATGGGAAACACAAAGTCTCTTCATGCCGCTGTTACAAACTTCACGTTCAGGTCAGCTGCAGGAAATACGAACTTTGACCGGCTATAACTTCTTTAGCAAACGTCCGCAGCAAAATCCTAGTACAGATTCGAAGAAAGCGTGCCAAAGTTGACTAGAAAACATTCATCAGCTTCCTGATCCGAGAGAACACCATGCGAGGTTCCCTAGTTAGTAGAGCGCGCAAGAATTTACGATTAGTGAAGTCAGTGATCAAACTATAACATGTCAAAACGTGAGGAGTCGTGAACTCTCTCGAGTGCCAGCCATGTGACAAGCGAATGCCAATGGGCGGTAGAGTATATCAAACGAATAAAACTTTTCGAATATTCGAATAAACGAATAATTCGAAAAATTGACTCTTTCGAATATTCGCATTATTCGAAAAATTGACTTTCCCGAATATTCGAATAAACAAATAATTCGAAAAAATGACTTCTCCGAATATTCGAAAAACGAATTATTCGAAAAATTGACTTATCCGAATACTCGAATACACGAAATATTCGAAAAATTGACTTTTCCGAATAATCGAATTATTCGAATATTCGTTTATTCGGCCGAATATTCGTTGACATACTCTAATGGGCGGTTAGGCGTCCCACCGGGTCGATACGCACCGAATTCGTGGGAAATGTGTGCAAAAAAATCAACCCACTGAGTCCGCCTGCGACCGTCTGATGCCCACCGCAATCCCCCCGGTCGATACAGATGGTTCTCATGCGTACAAGGGCGGGGCCAATGCACCGACTGAGTCCCACTGAGTCCCACCGAAATTATCCTCACCCCACCGGTCGATATAGGTGTTTCTCACGTGATTTGGGTGCATTTTTTTCGGCCGACTGCGACCTGCCGAGTCCCGCCGCATCTCGACTCTCGTCGTCTGCGCTCTGCCCCACCTGCTGCTGATACGGAAATCAGATTCAGACATGTTGAAAACAAGAAAAATCAGCCACCAAACACGTTCCGATTCACAGCTGAGGTGACAATCGTCACTATCAAATGCGTATTTCGCAGAGGAGTTGGTTGGCGCTGGGGGCAACCGGACTCAGTGGGACTCAGCAGGTTTTTCCACACCGGACTCATTCGGACTCAGTCGGACTCAGCAGGTTTTTCGACGAAGTCTGACCGGGGCCTAATGCGCCAACCGAGTGCCGATTGGTCGATAACTGCGTTTTCATGCGCTCGGTAAATTCGAGGTGTGGTTGCCATAGACAGCTAAATGCAATTCATCGCCCAGCTTTCAGGCAATCGGCATATTTTCGCCAGCGGTTCGCTATCTGAGATGCCAACGATGAGCCAGCTGTCGGCCTCGTAAATGTCAATTCCCGCTAAATGCCTGTTGTCACCCAGCTGTTAAGCAACTGGCACATACTCGCCAGTCGTCCGCCACTGGCATTACCTAACATGACGAGTTTATGCCAACTGTCGGCCTCGTAATCGCCATTGGCCAGCTGAAAGCCAGTTGTCATCCAGCTTTTGAGCAGCTGGCGAATTTTCGCCAGCTGCTCGTAAATCTCTAAACTCGTAAATCATCCATAAGGAAAGGAGAAACAAAACAAAAAAAAACGAAAATTTCAACAGACATATGGAAAGCAATTACCATAAAATTTCACTTATGCCACATCGACTTACTGCGCGTCGAGCTATGAATCTCAATTGGGGGAAATCAAGGCGCTTTAACTTTAGTTGTGTGAAACCAATATTTCATCTCTGTTACTGAAATCGAATTTTCAGAGACGCAATGCAACACTCTTTGATTAAAGGATTTTGTCCGCGAGTTCTTAAAGTATTAACTTTGATATGTCATCTGATTTTAAGGAATCTAGGGTCATGTCAGATGCTCAAATAACGGCGCACCAGAAATTTTTGGGAAGCGATGAAGCCATTGGATAACGCAGACCTCATTTAAGATGGAACAAATGAGTGAACAGCCGAAAAAATCATATGAGTGAGCGGAGAATTTAAAATCGCTTGTCAGCTTCAGGAAATGGTAGTCACTGGTGAGGTTGGAAATGATTCACGCAGCTTTTTTATGCAGTGATGCATGTAAAACCAGCTTAAGATAAGGCCACAAGATGAGGTCAAATCGTAGGATGATGGGTCCAGTGCAGGACAGAAGCCACTGAAGCCTGAAATCAAATGAAATGAAAAATGAATCCTGGTGACTGGACAAATTTTGTGCTTGCGGTCGCGTCGGCGCGGTTTTCTCATTAGAGCGCGTTTATCTCCGACCTATCAATCCTGCAGTCTCATTCAAGTGGAACTATCTACTTTTAGACCTGGTTTCTTATGTTACTGCGGTACCTTCTTATTTACTGGCATTTCAATTCAAAATCACTCTATTTATTTCAGGTGATTTGCACTGGAAAGTCTACAGATGTTCGTTTCGCTGTATTTATTGGTGCCCAGTTTAGCATTCTCAATGGTTTCTCTGAAATCTGGCGCTGAAGAACCTACATTTTTCTGCTTAATATCCGAAAAAACCAATGAGAATAATTTCTTAGTGTTTTATGTTTACCAGGGGAGCCGGAAATGCTATGTATTCTACTTTCCTCGCCCGTGAATATAATCGAACTATCCGATCTATCTATTTTCGCTTCCTTATCTGGAACGCCATAGCTGCCTTTGGTTTCTAGAAATCATAAAACGGGAAAAATGCCATAACTGATGCCAAACTAGATTTTTTCGAATCCACGTAATAGAATCCATCGAGGAAAACGGAATGTTCATTTTTATTCGATCAATTTATTACGGTCCATGATAATTTTGGTTTCGTTCTCTATGGATGCATACGGACTGTTTACTCGAAGTGTCAGGTTGGTGGAGGACGATCGAACTGGTGAATGCAACACAGCCACGTGAACATACAGTACTCAGACAGCGACAGCACACTTCCCGCGGTACCACTAGCCGACGTCCCGTAACCCTTCCCGCGGAAGGCCAATAGATTGGTCGCGGGCAGCCGGCAGAGCCGTTTCGTTAACTGCCCGTACACGGTGAACAAGCACCGCCTTACGGCTAATCTGATGACTGACAGAAGACAGTCTTAAAACAGTTCGCGGCACATTTAAAAATCACCCCTTAAAGACACTGTTCGCGATAAACTTCATCCTCGAATTTTCCATGACAAACGCTTCTCTTGGCTCTCAGAAGCAGAACAGCTTCGAAAAAAACGGGACGAAAAGCTACCCAGGAGCCGCAAAACGGCTTAGAAAAGTGGGAAAACCCCGCCATTGTGGGCAAGTCCCGCCTCTTCTCGCCCCTCGACGTGAACAAAGGAACACTCGAAATCGTGAGTTGAGCGATGGTTTCCGATCAAAAGCCCCGTTCTTCCCTTCATTCTCAACTTTTCTCTTTACTCAGGTCAGCTCGCTCACATTGGCTGCAAAAGACGGAAGTTCCAAGCCTCGGACAACTCGTCCACCATTTTCCCTCGCTCAATTTTTGAGGTACCATAACTCCACTCCCAGAAGGTCTTGTACGATTTCAGAGACATCATTGGAACCAGAATGGGACCGGTTTCAAGATAGGCAATAAAACAGAGAAGCGATTTTTATCGCGAACAGTGCCTTTAAGTAAAGGTCTGTTAGAACAAAATTTCAAAAACCCGCTTCTGGGGATTTCATCTTGAACTGCTCTTGACAAGTAAGGAGTGAGCTTACACGCGTAAGCTTCCTACACTTACCGCTTCTTGCAGCCTTCCCATTCGCAGATGCCATTACCCGACAGTGGTTCACCTGCCCAAGACCAGCGTCGCACACAGCGCGGGTTTTGGAAAGAGTCTCAACACAGCGTTCTCTGCTCAGCAATCGTTCATTGGCTCCACTCTAGTGGGTGGTGCAATGATGATATCAACGTGGGAATCGATGAGTGAGTGTTCGATGACCCCCTGAGATAGCCGACTGCCCGCCGACAATCCGCGGGAAGACGAGAAAACCTCTCTCTCCGCGGGAAGTGGGGCCACGCCTTCCACGCCCACAAAATTGGAGCCGCGCGAAGTCGACTAGCCCGACTTGGCCGGCGGGAAGTGGGCTGTTTTTATCTGAGATAGTGTATAATGTAATGATCACAGGTTGAAGTCACATTCGGAAGATTATACGAAACGGCTAGCTTATTGGAGGATACTGGATGATCTACATCGTTTTAAAGACAGCTGTCTTATATAAAAACCGTTGCTGCTGTTGAAAAAACAGGGGTGGAAATGGAGGAAGAACTCATTTAACTCCATGATAACGGTGTCACAGCTAGGCTGTGGTTTCCTGAATGAGTGGCAGATAACACTGCTCTATTCGGCTCTAGTGAAACTAAGTCTCGTTCGATTGTTCTCGCACAGTCGAGAAATCAATCCTTGTTGTGGCTTTACATAATACTGTCCTCAAAGAATATCGAACTACCTGCTCTATAATTTTTTGCGTACATCTCGGAATGTCTTGAGCCTCATGTGGTTACCTGCGGTTACAGGGGTAAAGTTTTCATAAACGATGCGAGAGTATAATTCTAAGCATCCACGAAACCAAAATCACCATCGATCGTAAGAAATTGATCGAATAACGTATACGGAATGATGTGAGTTTATTTGACTGTCTGTTTTCGTTGGCTTTTGACCAATGATAACATAGTTAACTTCCCGGCGCACCGTCAATTGAGCTTCGAGCGTTAAGCACATTTCAGAACGATGGAACACGAACCATACCGGATAAAGGAAGATAAAAATTTGTGCGCCGGTTGCTCAATCACAGGAAATACGGTTTATTGTATATTATTCGAAATTTAGCTCAAATGGGGATGTTGTGAAACTTGTACCAAAACTCCATAATTTGTGGCGGGAACATGGTGAAAACTTTCTCTCTTCAAATACGGCCGTGTTTGAGGCCTAGAAAAAACTCGGAAATCGGGTATCCTGGACAAAATATTGGTTTCAGGCCGCCAACGCACTCTAATTTCAGGTACAAAGAGAGGACGGAGTACGGGGTGGTGTCGGCGCCAGCCGGCTGGCAGCAGTGACCACTCGCGACCGAATCGCCCCTTCAGCGAGATCGACTCAGACATTCAAGGGCGTCTCGCCTTGAAGGGCGGGGCCTATTTTGCACGTTTTTTCGTCGGCGCGACATTGATCCCACAAGCGCGCCGAGCGGGGTTGGACGTACATGTAGAGCGACTCTAGTGTCTTTGACGTGTATTTATCGCGTACGGGATGTGCCTCGGCGCGTAAGACGCCCTACACCGCTCACAGGTTACCACAGGCAAAATCGCTTTTTAATGGTCGGCGTCGTGTCGACGCATTCCTTCATTTATTTTCGTCCGCGCGGGGGGGGGGAGGCAATCGGGTGCTATCGCCGCAGAGGGGGGGGGCGTTTGTCCATCGTACTTGTCCACGCAATGACCAAGCCCCTTTCCCCTGCTGCGATGTCGCCCGCATTTATTGATTTGGTATTCTACTGTTACTATGTTCACTTTCGATTTCTGTGAAGAGCCGCTTTTTTTTCAAATTTCATTCATTCGAAATTTCGTCGAACGAGTTTTTTTTTCGAATTTCGTTCGTTCGAAACTTTTGCGAACGAATTTTTTTTCCAAATCTCGTTTGTTCGAAATTTTTTCGAAATTGTACAACTATAGTAATTGCCCCTTATTTCTGTGAAGAGTCGCATTATGAGGGGTATTTACCCCTTATTGATGTATTTGCCCCTCATTTCTGAGAAGAGTCGCATTATGTGGGGTATTTACCTACCAACACCGACTATAACCCCTTGAAAATCAGCAAGTGGTCATCAGAGCAGAAGTGCAAAGAACAGCTTAGAGAACAATAGAGTATTTTTTGAGTCTAGGGACCGAAAAAGGGATGGGAAATTGACTCGGATCTCTTCTGACTAGGGCAGCCCATCTGGTCAAAAACCGCTCAATAGATTTCATGCCGGATACTGAATCTACAGTGGGGTTATCTATGGCAGGTTTAATTCCTGTTCAACTTCAGGTCGACTGTCGCGCTTCAGTGAGCTGTGTCGACACGCGGCGCAGCCGCAGCGCGCAGTAGGCCAGCTTTATGTAATTTATGAATGAATATAAATGTTTAATAATATATGATTGTAGGTTTTGCGTCTAAATCAAACCGTAGTCATCTATTTTTAATGGTGCCTATTCATTTTGTTTTAGTTTATCTCCGTCAAATTATGTTAGTTCGCGGACAAAACATTAGGTTAGAGACTCAAGTGCAAGGATTGCATAAGTAGATATCATAGAAAAGCTAATAATATTCATTTCAACAGCTAGAAGCCTCGGAGGCCTTGTCGTCGCAAGCAGTTGGGGCAGCAAACCGCAAGTTAGAGCTCAGCTACTGTAGCGGGAACACTCACAAGGTACTACCCTGATTTCAAACAGGTGCTTCTAGAAATGGTTTATTGAGGTTGTAGGGGAGATAAAAAGCAACAATTTCAGGTGTAATATTTTCACTCAATGCTTTTGTGTAGATCAAAACCGGCGAAAGTCTTCTAGCCTAAAGCTTGTACAAGGATTTTTTGAGGTGCTAAACTCGAACAATATGATGTCCGTATTTGGTTTTTGAAAGGACTAAGATGGATTACTGTAGGTAATTTACGTTTAACCTATCGTAACCCATCTTAGTCTTTTTGAAAACTAGATACGGACCTAATAAACCCCTGTACAAGCTTTGAGCTCGAACGTTTCATCTTCAAAAGTTTAAAAAAAAACTTTTCCGCCGGTTTTGATCTACACAGGAGCATTAAGTGAAATTTTGAAACCTGAAATTGTTGATTTTTGTCTCCCCTACAACCCACAATATGCCATTTTTAGAAGCACCAGTTTGAAACTAGGGTGGTCCCCAGTTAGTATCGGTGGTTAGATACTTTATTGAGCAACAGCTTTGAGCAGTGGGCAACCCTAAACCCACCATTTATGAACCCTAGTTACGTTCACCTGAGGAGCGTTCGAATACTGGTGACCCTTCAAAGACACTACATTGACCCTATTTCGCAGTACAAAGACCCTACGTACATAGGGTCTTTGTCGCGTCAAATTTACGAGTGGAGTGGGATCAATTTCGCCCGAAAAAGACCCTATCTCGCACTACAGAGGCCCTACGTAGTGTGTTTGGCGCGCCGAAATTACACTACAAATACACATGTACGTGCGCCACACGCGTCTTTGTGCAAGGCGAGACGCGCTTGAATGTCTGAGGATTGCTCACTCGCTCGTTGATTGGCGATCGGCGGAGATCACGCACGCGAGGTCAGGGCCTGTGCGTGAAACTCAATCGTGTATTTTTCAAACAAAAAAAATGAAAGTTTCCTATATTTAAGCAAGCAGCCCTAGGGGTCGAAGTACTTTCTAGGGAAGACCCCATCTCCGAATTTTCAAGAGGTTCGAGCTCCGGGTGGGCGAGATTCTGACATGAAAGCGAAGTTTTCTCCGATTTTTTCAAAGGATTGGAACCCCGGGTGTGCGAGAATCTGATATGAGTGCAGAGTTTTCGTCGATCTTTTTCAAGGGGTTGGAACCCCGGGTGGGCGAGATTCTGACATGAAAGCGAATATTTCTACGCTTTTGCCGACTACTGGAGCACTAATATCAGTACTACATATGTATGTACACTCATATTATTCACAATGATTCATTTGCTTCAATATAGGAAGTCGTCACCCTTTTAGCTTGAAGAAAGAAATGTTTCCCACGCACAGACTTTGATCATGCATGCGTGATCTCCGCACGATCGCCAATTAACGAGCGAGGAAGCCATCGATTTCGCTGCTGGGGCGACTCGGCCGGGATCGGTTCCTGCTGCCAACCGGCTGGCGTCGACGCCACCCCGTACTCCGTCTTCCCCCAGCTCAGCTTTCTCACATACAAACAGAACTACTGTATAGAAACTTTACCCTTCTGGGAGTCCATAATACGAGTCCTACGTGACCAAGGCCGGTGGAGAAACCGCGCCCCAATGCGAAGCCACGACGCGACCGCGTCGTGTCGACCACTGTTCTGTTGGCCTTCACTTTCTTATGGGTACACCTACTACAACCGTACGTGAAGCAAATATCCCATGTGACATCCTTGCCGCACTTGGCGCATGGGTACTTCTGAGCGGGTCCAGGATTCCTCTCCACGCTGGCCCTTTGTAGGGGAATCCTTAGGAGAGTTGAGGCCAGCCAGCATCTCTCCCATAGCAAAACCCTCTTCGTGGAGGAGTTGATGTCGGTTTGCACGGAGTTGATGTTGCTTCCTCCACACGGCCACGGCACGAATGTACAACATCTCGGCAGCGAATTGTAAAAGCTAAGCTCAATGTGCTACGGGCGCTGGGAGGTACATCAAGGGGCAGCCGTAAGGAAACTATTCTGACCACGTATAAGGCTATACTGCAGCCCGCCCTGGAGTATGCGGCACCGGTTTGGCAGCACTTAGTGTCGGACTCATCCTGGACTAAGATGCAGCGTGTACAAAACGCCGCTCTTCGGATCGCCATCGGGTGTGCTACGAGTTCACCAATCGAGCATTTGCACGCCGAGACACGGGTGCTACCAGTAAAGGAGCACTATCAGCTCCAGGCCCAGCAGCTGTATATTAACATCGTCAAACAGCCCAACCACCCATCTTGGAGAGTATTTGAGCCTGTAAGAGAGGGAGGGGCATCAGAAAACCTTTTGCCGATGCTCCAGATAAAGTCAACCTGCAGAGATGGCACGATTCACAAAATGAAAGCCTCATTCTGATGCGCGAGGAGCACACCCAGTTCGTCCGAGGGTATCTGGAAAGAGCGGCTGTTAATGGTTACTGTGCTGCCTCGAGTTTCTGAATCAGAGTCTCAGCTTAGTAGACAAGCCAGATGCACTCTAGCCTCGTTGCGCTGTTGGCACTCAACGTTTCTGAAGTCCTAGATGAGCAGGATCGACAGTAGCACTCCCGACGTTTGCCCGGGCTGTGGTGGTCTTAGCCACAATACCCTACCCTTATTCAATTGTCCAAAAAACCCACAACATTGACTACAATAGACCTTCGGACGAATCCGACGCTAGTCGTCCAGTTTCTGAACTTATAGCAATTTCTCTCTTCGCGGCTGCAAAGAAGAAGAAGAAGTAGAGCAAATATGTCCCCGTCATGGGAACGGCTTCGGGACAATGTTGAGGGCGGATCACCGCCCTCATGGGCTCAAAAACGAGAGCGGAGCAACACCAGAAGAAATGCACCATCGGAAAGCAGGAAATTCTCGAGCAGCCACCACAAACGGCAAATCAACGTGAACGACCACACACATGAGAACGAGGACAAACAATAAGGCGCTATTTCAACTCAAGTGACTGTCATACTCAAAACTCAAGAAAACAAACGATAAACATGGAAACAAACTGCTGGCCCAAACGAATGAGCCCCTAATTGGGCAGGTTATCGGGTGAATCTGGCTGCTTACAACGTAGAATACATCATTATAGCCTTATTTCGATGCTGGCAGTAAAAATGTAATGAAAATGTAAAATAATGAATGCGGCGGCTGGCGCGGGGACGCGCAACGCCGGCGCCAAAATTTGAATTAAAATTGTGGCGCGTACGTGCGGCGTTGCCCATCCTGACCATTGCCACCGCGTTCATACATGTCAGCCCAGGTAAAGGCCGGGTAGAATCAGGTTCTTTTCCATTTCATCCATGGAACAGTAATCTCCACGGTTGCGTCGGAACTCGTCCGGCGAGCGCCGTCTGATCTCGTCCGCGACGCGATGTCCGAACTCGTCCGCCTGGCGTCCAAACTCGTCCGGCATGCAAATCGCCGAAACACATTGACATCAACTCTGGCATTGGGGGCTCCTAGCCCACGACTGTGGGGACTGGGGCGAGAATACCGCGAACTGGCGCACGCGATTTTGCCGTGGTATACTCCGGCTAATTTTGTGGGCCACTAGCGAAAGACTTTTTTCCAACTTTATAGTAGCCCACGAGTATACGGCTGTCATTAGTCGATGATTTGGTGTCGCTCCAAGCCCACGACATGGCCGTTTTCAAGAGTTGCACGTACGCCGACGTTCATTGTGTTGAGACAAATAGAAACGTGTTCAAACAAATCGCCACCTCTTGGTTCGACATCGTTTTAAACATTGTCATTTGTTTCATCCACACCTCATCTCTAACCCCTTTGTTTTCTTCCGGCTTGGAATGTCCTTCTTAATATTTTCTTATTCTCTTCGCTGTGTGTGTATGTGTGTGTGTAGGTGTGTATGCGTGTATGTTTGTATATGTGTATGTGTGTGTGTCTATGTGCGTGTATGTGTGCATGTATGTGTATGTGTGTGTCTATGCGTATGTCTGTGTGCATGTATATGTGTGTGTGTGTGTATTAGAGTATGTCAACGAATATTCGGAAAACGAATATTCGGCCGAATAAGGCCCCCGTCAGACTTCGTCGAAAAACCTGCTGAGTCCGACTGAGTCCGGTTGCCCCCAGCGCCAACCAGTTCCTCTGCGAAACACGCAACTGATAGTGACGATTATCACCTCAGCTGTGAATCGGAACGTGTTTGGTGGCTGATTTTTCTTGTTTTCAACATGTCTTTGTCTTCAACTCGTGAACGATTTTTAAGAATCATCATTGGACAGGTGGGGTGAGGATGATTTCGGTTGGGACGCAGCAGGACTCAGTGGGACTCAGTCGGTGCGTTGGCCCCGCCCTTATACGCATGAGAACCATCAGTATCGACCGGGGGGATTGCGGTGGGCATCAGAAGGTCGCAGTCGGACTCGGTGGGTTGATTTTGTTGCACCCGTCTCCCACGAATTCGGTGCGTATCGACCCGGTGGGACTCAGTAGATCCACCGAATATGACGGGGGCCTAAAGGAATAATCCGGCCGGAATAATAAAGGAATTTGGCCGAACAAAGGAATAAAGAAAAATTCGATTATTCGAAAAAATCAATTTTTTGATTAATTCGTTTATTCGGATATTCGAGAAAGTCATTTTTTTTGAATAATTCGCTTATTCGAAAGGCCCAATATCCGAATATTCGGCCGAATAAACGAAAAATTTCACAAAAATGGGAAGCAGAGTCTCCGGCACAAGTTCATTTTTGCAGTCCAGAAGTGAAATGTCTCCAATCAAGCTGGTAGAAAGTTCGAATATGGGCGGTCTCCTCCGAGGTCATCACACCTTCTGAAGATGCGAAAAACCTTTGCATGCACAAGTGCTGCCAAGCTACAGAAACGAGATAGAACTTGTGATTGTCCTGTTGGGTTGGTATTCGTGATGAGCGGAATTGAAATACGAAACATCGGAAATCGGGTTTCGACATGGAAATCCCTTCCTGGGTTTGAATACCAAAAAAAACATCTAAAAATACGGGTGGATGATTTACCGGTAGACTCTCCTTTCACTCCCAGTCCGGCAGTGGGAGCAGGCAAAGAGCTGGTCCTCAATCAGAATAACAATTGTTGTAGGTATGTGGTTTTTCTTTTCAAAGTTCAGTTATCAAAACTTGTCGATCCTCGATTTTGGATGGTGATATTATTGAATAAGTTTTCTGAATTGAGTTTTTTCATCTGCCATACTGAAGATCTTCGAATAATAACTTCAAGAGTTCATTGTACTTTTTTTTGTAAACGTAAAAAGCGCGCATTGTTGCGCGTGTCCAATGGTTTAACAATTATAAGGCGATATTATCCAGTGAGAGCAGCGGTCTAAGCTCAGACAAACGGCAGGAAAATACTAGGTGTGCAACTGCTTGGGTCTAGTGGCCGTGTCCATGAAACTATAGGCAATAACGATTTTAGTGTGCTAGAGGAGAGTAGGTACCGTAATCTTTACCGTAAAATTAAATACTCAGCCGCTGTGGTTTGCAGACCATACAACTTTGGCGGGAACTGATAATTTCTCTTCTTTATATTGCTCCATGTGTTTTTTTTTGATGATTATGGCTGGACGGACCGCTGCACTCCAATAAAATGGGGTACTACAGTGTTCGAAACTTAATTTGGGAATTGGTGCTATCGCTATAGGGGGGGGGCACATGGCTGTTGCTTTTGGCCGCGCCCATTTTTCCGCGTCGCAACGGCTGCACTGATTTTGGAAGGGGAGGAAAACATGGGTTGGTGTTGTAAATCCGTTTCCGAAAAAAAAAAACGGAAAAATGGGCGTGGCCAAGTGCGATAGCCAGCTGCCCCCTCCCCCTGCTGCGATAACACCCGACCTGTTTGTGAACCTCTTCAAAAAGCCCATAAGGGATGATGAGGTTTCAGAATTATGAGTCCATTCAGTTGTTTTGCCCGCAACCAACACTCCCGATGCATTTATTTTCACGGTAACGATTACGGTACCTATTCTCCGCTAGCACACTGAAAACGTTCTTTTGAACTATAAACGTTCTCGTAAACTATGGGAACCTCCCGGGATGGTTTTGAGAAGCAGCCGATGTATGCGGCGTGCAAACTTTGGACCTTCCCGGAAGGCTCCCATAGTTTCATGAATATGGCCACAGGTAAATTTCATGGTGAACAGCGTTCGAACCTGGTGAACAGCAGTAGAGCCCTGGGTGGTCAGCTGTGCAATCTCAGGTCAATAGTTGGTGTATACCGCTAAGACTATACCTCAATATCGATACAGCAACACGTATATGACACGACAATAGTGCGCCAGTGACGCGAGTATAACACGTCAATACCACTGCAGTAGCGCGATAGTAGCACGTCAACAAAATGGTAATAGCAGGACAAAACCGCGCCGGCACCGAGAAAATGGCAGGACAAAACAGCACCCACACCGCGACGAAACCCCGTCGATACCGCGGGAAGGGCGCGTATATTTCGCGGCAGTGACACGCCAGTACCGCGACTATCACGATTTGGGGCTCGAAGCCCAGTTGTCCGAGCGCTCGGAGCGGTTTTCTTGTGGGCTAGGAGCTCCCCAGTGCCAGAGAAGGGAAGGTGCTCGAGCACAGGATATGAACGCTGACTTATCACTGGTAGATAATGTATCGGAAAATACCAGCTTTTGGGGTAGGCATTAGTAAATAAGGAGGCCTTCAAAATAGAATGTTTTTTTGTAATTGCACCTGGTTTAGTTAATGAATCTCTACCGGTGCATGAAACTGGCAGAATGTTTTTGTTTGCAATAGTGGACTTCAAGTGGAATCTTATCTGGACACATACAGACCTAATTAGTAGATGCGATGTTTTTATAACGGTCAACCAGGGACATTTTGAATTTCGAAAATCGGAACTCGGAACAAACTTAAAATTTCGGAAATCGAAAATCAAAAATCGAAACAAGTTTCAAAATTTCGGAAATCGGAAAGCGGAATTCCGAAGCCGAAAAACTGCGGAATTCGGAGTCGGAAAACGGAACAAAGTATACTTGCTGCTGCCATCGAAAAATATGTCCTTGACCCTCAGGCTGAAAAGCATAGCCAATATCAGATCATCATTTCCCAGATGCTTCTCCATCCTGGACCCCAGACCATTACGAATCAAATCTCTGGTCACATGTGGATCCCATCAGGGATGTGCGTTTTCGCGACTGGAGGCTAAGAGCTTCAAGAACTACCGCGCTTTTTTCAGTGTTACGTCGAACGACTAACGACTAAAGACATGAAAGATTTCCGTAAGTAATCCAGAATTCAAAAAAATTATTGCTCTTCATTATCGCTACCCAGTGGAGGGATCACACCAACTTTGGCCTATATATCACTGGTAGATGTTCGGGATATGCACAGTCGGCACCAGGCTACGGCGGGAGGTGTGATACAACCCAACTTTGGTCCAACCCCCTCCAATTCGAGCGGTTTGCTCACCCCCCCCCCCTTTCCTGGTATAAAATCATGGCGACGAGCGGAGTAGGGGATTCCTCACTTCGTAATTTTTTATAGTGAACGAATTTTTGGACCAAGACTACATTGATGCATAGATCACATCAATTAATCCTAGTAATGCAATAAATAAATGATTTACACGGAACCAGACAAAAACAACTGTCCAGCGACTATGACACCAACTGTTTGTTCAATGGCTGAACATTCATTAGCGCCCTGAGGGCACATAGGTGCGGTTTCAGGCATGAAAACCACATTTCGTAATTGGCTAGTCGGATGTGAAAACGCACCCAGAATTTCATGGACGAAGCTTTAAGCCTAACAGCGCTACGTAGGGTGGGCGGAGCCTGTTTTCATGTCCTGAGGGCACATGGGTGCGATTTCGGAAACGAAAACCACATTTAGTAAATTGCTATCCGGATGTAAAAACGCACCCGGAATTTCTGGGACGAAGCTCAAAGCCATACAGCGCTACATAGTGTGGGCCGAGCCTGTTTTCATGCCCTGAGGGCACATACAGGCCATAAAACGGCCAATGTCTCACCGTCGACTGCGTACCACGCGCTGCGCGACCGCACGCGCGTCGGAAGCAGACGAGTTTTGGCCGCCGCGCGACGAGTTTTGACCGCCGCGCGACGTTTCGGCCACCGCGCGGCGGCAAAACTCGTCGCGCGGCGGCCAAAACTCGTCTGCTTCCGACGCGCGTGCGGTCGCGCAGCGCGTGGTACGCAGTCGACGGTGAGACATTGGCCGTTTTATGGCCTGTAGGTGCGATTTCGGGTATGAAAACCACAGTTAGTAAATTGCTATCCGGATGTGAAAACGCATCCTAATTTTCATGAACGCAGCATCAGGTCGAGAAGAGCTGCGAAAGACACAAGTTGACGAGTCTCAACTTGTTAACTTCTGTCAGTGGATGCAGATTAAGACTATTTCCGCATTTTGTTTCGATTTCTGCACCCATTTTTCGGAAAGAAATCGGAAAGCGGAATTCCGACCACTAAAAACTTGCGGAAATCGGAATTCCGCTCATCCCTGCTGTCAACTCAAGGAAAAAATACCGACTCAATCAAAACCACTTCAAAATCAGTCAAACCCTCCATATTCTATACAATCGGCTTGATAAAAAAATTGAATCCAGTATCGAATGACACATATTTTCAAAAGGAAGAGTGCGGGAACCAAAGCGCTGCCTCGTAATGATCCTTCAGAAAACATAGAAAAACGAAAGATAGGAATCTACTGTAAGAACTACCATAAAAAAGAAACCTCGGAATTGTTGTATAAGCAGCTCATGTACCTAATATCGGAAGATGAAGCGCAATCACTTCATTACCTGGTTGTTCAAAAAGTTTTGTCGTTCGATAAGAGAGAGCGTTGCTACTAGCCCAATTTTTTTGTTTTGTTGGTACACCCTTCATATTAAAGTATGTGAACTTTGATTTCAATCTGTCAATTCATTCTTTGTTTACAAGCTATTTAGTGTCGCCGTGTCAGAGCAATGGAAAAATTGGATATCGTGCAGTGATAAAATTGTTTTTTTTCTGGAAGGTGTAGCATCAAAAGACATTCACAAACGAATGTTAAAATTGGTTAATGATCGTTCACCTACAATTAGAACAGAAGAAAAATGGGTTGCTGAATTTAAACGTGGTCGTACAAGCCTTGAAGACGATCCACGTGAAGGACGTCCAAAAAGCGCATCAACAACAGAAATCATAGCCAAAATACAGGATTTGGTTTTGGAAGATCGTCGATTGACCGAGAGAGATTTAGTAGAGGCTCTACACATCTCATTAGGCAGTGTGAGCAATAGTTCAAGTGAAATTTCGGGTTTTAGAAAGCTGTATGCACAATGGGTGCCGCATTCGCTATCAATGGAACAAAAATACAATTGAATGCGACTTTCTCAGCATCATTTGGAGCCTTTTAAAGAGGATAAAGTGGATTCTGTGCGTCGATTCATCACTATGGATGAGACTTGAATTTTTTTCCTAGATTCTTTGGTTTTTTTTTTCAAGTGTATTAATGTTCAGAGAGATTGTACTGAATAATAAAGTGTATTTTCAACCATAAAATAACGTTTTTCTTATCGACGACAAAACTTATTGAACAATCTGGTACATGCCGTTTCCTCACTTCATAAATGAACCTATATATTTCATTGAGAACGTTGTCGGACTATTTCATTTTAGTTGCATTTTAATGCTGTGTTACCGTCATATTTGAAAGAAAATTTTTGTTCAGACCAACATCAAACACCGTCGTTCAAAGACCGGAATCGACTGACAGAAATTATTTTGAGCGTAAACACAGTGTAGAAGTAGCTACACACATTATAAGTATACAGACAAAAAGTGTATTGAATCGCACAAAGGATATGTTGAAAGATAAAACAATCGAGAGATATTTCCCGTAAGTTTCTTTTCCATCATTTCTCACGTATTCACGGCGGTAACCCTCACAACACGGTCGGTTACTTGGAAAAGCCACCGATTGTAGCCTCAATTTTATCGAGGACCCTGGCGGACGAGGTCGGACGGCTTGCCGCGGACGAGATCGGACAGCGCCGCGCGGACGAGTTCCGACGTAGTCAATTTCCACCGACGTGCATGACGCAATCGTCGAAAGTGTGCGCCTGCGATCTACGCTCCGCGTGTACATTGGCGCCTCGTTGGTAACAAACTCAAAATTCACAGATACGAACTCGTCTGGTCCGTAACTTTCTGGAGGTCCGGAAATCCGGCTTAAACATAACTTCAAACCTGACTCTTTAGTAGGTACTCTTCCTAAGCTCCATAACTCCGTCGGTTTCGGAAGGGGAGGGAAGTCCGGGATTGGTATAAAGTTTGTCGTGCGTGAAAGTCACGGCGCGGACGAGGTTAGACGCAAAGTGGGCTCCGGGATCAGCATGTAGAACGTGATTAGACACAGGCAAGGCGTCGGGCACCGCGTAAAACGGACCTAGCAATAAGAGTATATCAAACGAATAAAAATTTTCGAATATTCGAATAAACGAATAACTCGAAAAATTGACTCTCTCGAATATTCGAATAAACGAATTATTGGAGAAATTGATTTCTCCGAATATTCGAATAAACGAATTATTCGAAAAATCGACTTCTCCGAATATTCGAATAAACGAGTCATTCGAAAAATTGACTTCTCCGAACATTCGAATAAACGAATTATTCGAAAAATTGACTTCGACTATTCGAATAAACGAATTATTCGAATATTTGACTTTTCCGAATAATCGAATTACTCGAATGATTCGAATTTGAATAATTCGAATATCCGGCCGAAATCACGAGTATTCGAATAAAAAGTACGGACCGAGTACGCATAATCGAACCCCCGTTCGCGGCACTACCAACTTTCTTGACTTTTTTTGTGTGGTATTATATAGATCAAAGCTATGGTAGTGTACTTCCACGAAAAAAGACATTTCACATTACATGACAAGAGTATTCAGACCAACACTGTCTATGAGTAGTTGTTAAACGATACCATCAAAGTCTCTGGATTTTTGAAACAATATCTACCAACAGTATCCGAACTTCTATCAGTTTGGGTGCTATCTACTCAGACAAAACATCGCTTGAAGCGGGACCGGAGAGCGACTCGAGCGACGCTGTCTCGCTCCGAGCGAAAATTAGTCATCTACTCGGACGACAGCAACCGCTCTCCGGGCGACAGTAGTCCCGCTCGGAGCGATTTTCGGTCCTAATTGGCACTGCGGTGGCTCATCGGGCGAATGAGCGTAGCTTCACCGATGGCTTCATTTCGTTTATTTACTCGTTTCTGCTTCTCTCGTTCGCTATCTTTCTTCTTGCCTCTTCTCCCAGCCCTCAATTTCTTCCTATACTGTTTCCTCATTTTCTTCCCTTCTTCTCTTAGCTTCTATCAAAACATGCCTTTCTCAAAACTTGTGTGAGCGTGAACAAAACTTACAATTTATGCGATTGATCGAGATGGGCAAAGAAAGCTCCGCATGGCCATCCCGCAGCCTATGGAGCGCTACTCATTTTCCATGACGCTGCGCACGCTTCTCATATGGCGCGACTCATTTTTCATTACGTGGCGCACGCATCCGCGACTCAATTACCATGACGCGGAGCACGCTTCTCATGGTGCCCAACTCATTTTCCATGACGCGGCGCACGCTTCTCATGGTGCGCGACTCATTTTCCATAACGCGGCGCACGCTTCTCATAACGCGCGACTTATTTTCCACGACGCGGAACACGCTTCTCACGGTGAGCGACCCGTTTCCATGACGCGGCGCACGCTTTCCATATAGCGTGACTCAGCTTCCATGATACGGATCATGCTTCTAATAATGCGGGACCCATTTTCCATGACGTGTAGCAGGGTTCTCATGAAGCGAACGGCATTTTCAATGACGCGGCACACGCTCCGAATTGATGGCCACTCGTTTTCCGTGACGCAACGGAGAATTTCTCGTAAAGCGCTCTCTGCCTCTCCACAATGCTACACGCACCACTAACCCCGCCCACATTTTGCTACGCGGAGATTCGATCACAGAGGATAATGACGGAGGATTGCTGAGGCTTTCGAAAGCGTAAATACTACATTTGGCACTGGGATTCCATGCTGGGTCCGTGATTGCAGTGTACCAAGGGACGGTCTGGCTAACACTGCTCGCACTGCTGTCGCCCGGAGAGCGACCGGACAGCGGCCGAGGGGCGAACTGGCACAGGACAGGGACCGCAGTGCCACTAAGCCCCTCGGCCGCTGTCCGGGCGATTACGTCAGAAATGGGAGGAGCCGGTCCCGCTCCGAGCGATGGTTTGTCTGAGTAAGCGGGGGGGGCTATGTTGTATCGCACCTGGCCACGCCCATTTTTCCGTGCTGCAGCCCTGATTTTGGCAGGGGAGGAAACCCCGAGTGATGCTCAAATTTAGTGCGGCACGGTAAAATGGGCGGGGCCAAGTGCATCCAGTCATAGTGCCCCCCCCCGCCTCGCTAAGATACCACCCGGTTTGGGAGGAGACATTTCACCTCTGGGCCGCAAAAATGGACATGTGCCGGAGATTCTGCTTCCTATTTTTTCTGGAATTATTCGTTTATTCGGCCGAACATTCAAATATTGGGCCGTTCGAATATTCGAATAAACGAATTATTCGAAAAATTGACTTTTCCGAATATTCGAATAAACGAATTATTCGAAAAATTGACTTTTCCGAATATTCGAATAAACGAATTATTCGAAAATTTGACTTTTCCGAATATTCGAATAAACGAATTATTCGAAAAATTGACTTTTCCGAATATTCGAATAAACGAATATTCGATTATTCGTTTATTCGGTCGAGTATTCGTTGCCATACTCTACCAGCAATGAGCGTAGCATCAGAAACTCAGATTGAACCCCTCTTAAAAGTGGGCGGGCATTCGAGAGCAATGCATAAAAGTCTTTAGAAACGAGCGGAGGATCCGGAGCACCACGTAAGGATTCTATAGAACTGGTATGGGCAGGGGATTCTAGTCCCCCAGTGACAGTGGGTAGACTATAGATCTGCGCTGTCGGCCGATCGTGAGGGGACTTCTGGATTTGGAGATCGGTTTTGTCGAGTAAGGTTTATCCTACTTTTTTTGTAACCAAGTTTACTAAGCTTCTCGAGGCCGAATTCCGTTCCGCAATTGCGTCTCGGGACGCTTTGCGGCCGTACGCGCTCGACTCGTTTTCTCCGATTCTTTTAGTTTGCAGTTTCTTGAACCCACCTAGAAGCCGCAAAGCGTGTAGAGGGGCGATTGCGGACCGGATTACGGCCCCCAGGAGTACAGAACTCAATTCACCACGGAGTTGGGAGGAGATATGAAAAAATCACTCCACTTTTCACAAGATCGTGAGTGATGCTTCTCAAAAACGCCTTCTTGATCGACGTGCACGCTCCTTCTGACAAGGGAACCACAATAAGTCATAGTGACCATTCGGAATGAAATGTACTTTCCTAGAACAATTTTCGGACGAATAGTCCGAATATGCCCATCGCAGCTGACTAGACCCACTCTGAAAAAAGTTATGAGCGTTTTTCAAGCTCCGCGGCGAGGTAAGGGTTTCCCCCATGGAATTTTTAGGGTGTTTTCAAAATTGTCTCCGGATTTTGCTAAAAACATGTATGTAGGGGTAATCTGGGGTGCTGAACACGAATCTGGGATTTGCTTGCTCAAATTCCAAGGTTTACTGTAGGTTGCGGTAGGTAACATGCCATCTAGGAGGTGAAATTCACCTCAATGTTCTGATAATCGACAAATGAACATCAAATTCGTATTCAGCACCCCAAATAACCCCCCACATAAAACTTTGAGACAAATCTGAGACTCTGACCAAACTACTGTATACCCACCGTAATCTACCGTAAGCTGTCAAAAATCGATAAACTGACATCAGATTCGTGTTCAGCACTCCAAATAACCCCCAGGGAGACAATTTGAGCACGATCTATAGTAGCACTCCGGAAATCGTCATAAGTCGCGATTTGCCATCAAATTCGCCCCCGATGGGAATCTGTGAACGAATACAGTCGAAAACTTCGGAAAATCGATAAATGAACCTCAGATTCGTGATCAGCACCCCAAATAACCCTCCAGAGCGAATTTTAGCCAAATCTGGAAAATTTTTCCAGAACGCTTCGAAAGCCCTTTAATGGGAATAAATAAACACCCAACCGAAAATCCGTGCTAGTCCAAAACGCTGTTACTCTGCGCAAAAAGTGAAAAAGGCTCCTTCACCCAAACTCTGTCGACGGGGGTAGTTTTGGGCGCTGAACACGATTATGAGGTCCGTTTCCTGAATTTCGTAAAAATAATGCGCTTTTTGAAGAGTACACTAGGTACGAAAATCAGAGAAAAAAATTCCTATAACTTTTTTTAGAGTGGGTCTAGGCAGTGCGATGGGCATATTCGGACTTTTCGTCCGAAAGTGGTTCTAGAAAAGTACATCTCATTTGGAATGGTCGCTATGACTTATTGTGGTTCCCTTGTGAGCATAAAATTCAAATTTTTTTCCAAAATTTCCGGCGTCATGTGTTATAGACAATTTTGAAGATTTTTTTTTTGTAAAAAAATACTTTCTTTCTGATCTACAAGTTGTCTCCAAAACTACCAATATTCGGTGCCCTATTGCAGAAAGCGAGAACTTGTTTACCATCCAAGTCGTTCTCTGGGCCAAATTCCTGTCCGCATTTGTGGACTATGGCTATTGCATCATGCGAGACGTGAGATTCGTGCTGGGACCACTTGGTCCCGGCACGATTCACTTTTCTCCCAGCACGATTATCACGTGCTGCATGATGAAACAGCCGTAGTTCGCAATCGCGGACCGGAACTTGGCTCAGAGAACGACAGAACATCATTCCATCGCGTTAGTGTGCGCGCGTATCCTAGGTTTCGGAGCCAAATTTACTCTGTTCCTTTCCGCGCTTCTGCGGAACGAGGGGAGAGACAGCGAGAAAGCGTGGGGAGAAGGAGACACAGCATACGCGCGCAGATGCACGCAATGAACCGAAACAGAGGATACACTTATCCTCTGCTTCGGAGTGAAACTTTTTTCCGTTATTCGCGTGCGTCTACGCGCGTAATCTGTGTCTCTTTTTCCACCACTTTCTCGCTGTCTCCCCCCTCGCTCATTTTTCAAATCCTATTCCGATTTCAGAAATTTGTAATATGGTTTCGATTTGCGCATTCAAAAGTCTTATTCTGCTCCTCCATGGCTCGCAGCCACATCAGTAGCAGTGACCCCCACTACACTTCCTAAAATTACCCCATTAGAGCTACTTCGAACGCTTAAAACATTAGGGCAAACAGTTGAAGGATGAGCTAAATATGATCTGTTCCATTAGGTTCAGCGCTTTGCAAGCGAAGTGAAACGAGAACCCATCCTTAGGTCACTCTACTCATCATGTCTCGAGCATCTGTGGAAGACGGCTTGTTTATCGAATGCGGAGAAACGGAAGAGCCTCGGGCTCAGTTCGGCTGGCTAAATGTAATGCGCCTCGTCGCCGAATGTAATCGTCTCTGCAGACATCAAGGGTCTACAGTGTTGCAGCGACCAGCGAGTGGTCGCAGAGTGTCAATCTTGACGCGGCGACAAAAATGTTCTTGAAAATTATCGTCGCGACTTCGGTTGCGGCTCGGGTGCGGGGTGGCGTAGGCGCCAGCCGGCTGGCAGCAGTGACCGCTCCCGGCCGAGCCGCCCCGACAGCGAGATCGATGGCTCTCTTTCATTGATTGGCGATCGCAGGAGATCACGCACGCGAGATCAGGGCCTGTGAGCGGGAATCAACCGTTTTTTTTTCAAAAAAAAGGTGACAATCCCCTATATTAAAGCAAACAGCCGCGGAGTTTTTTGAGTGGTTGAAGTGCTTTGCTAGGGAGGACAAAACTCCTAATTCTCAAGAGGTTGGAACTCCGGGTGGGCGAGGTTCTGACATGCAAACGACGGTGCTATGTGGGAAGGGGGCCACTATGGCGCGATGGACTCGGCCACGCCCATTTTACCGTGTCGCACTGAATTTGAACACCTACCCGGGGTTTCCCATGCCTGCCAAAATCAGGAGTCGTTGCGGCACGGAAAAATGGGCGTAGCCAAGTGCGATACCGCAGTGCCCCCTTCCCACATAGCACCCAAACGACTGCAACCCCCCGCCCCCCCCCCAAAAAAAAACTCAGGGGCTGTTTTCTTTAAAGGCAGCACACGCGCTCGTAAACATGGTTGAGATACGTACGGAAATGGAATGGTATGGCACAGAACACAAGGCTTACGTATTTTGAAGCGTCAAAAACGATCCACAATGACGCTACATGAGTAAAAAGTTGGCCCCGCCCCTTGTATTTGCGTCCTCCTCCAAAACAGAGATTCTGGGCGATTCAATCCACCAGCGACGTTTGTGGGTGGTACAATAAGTATAATAAGTGAACCACATATAGTCTACAGCAATGGAAGTAGGACCTGGTGAGGTTGCGGACTCGTCCTAACATACGGTAGTTTGTTAGTGGTATCACTCATTTCTTCGAAGCAGCTGTGATAGATCGGTGAGTCTGTGTTTTCACCGATATGACTACATCTGTGGAAGCAATGAAAACAGGTGAAAATGTGAGAGTAGAAATGAAAACTCACCGACCAATTTCAGTTATTTCGAAAAAATGAATGATAACACAATCAGACTACAGTATGCTATTAAGAGTCCGCAACCTCACCAGGTCCCACTTCCATTGCTGTAGACTATACATCGACAACGGTGAGAATGGCCCGGAACCCGTTTTGGAGGAGGACGCAAGTACAGGGGAGGCAGATACAGGGGCTTGGCCAACTTCTTACTCATGTAGCGTCAATGTTTGTCGTTTTTGACTTTTCAAAATGCGTACACGTTGTGTTCTGAGCAGGGGTGTGCGGCAATTGCCGTTTGCCGATTGCCGGCCATTTTTATGGTTTGCCGTTGCCGTTTGCCAAATTTTCGTCTAAAACGGCGAAATTTCGGCAAAAATGCGTTGAAACAACAGGATTTGCCCTCACCGCAGTATCTGTATTTTTCGGCGATTTGGAGCTGCTACAAATGATTATTTTGACTAGTTCCAGCTCATGTATTGTGTATTTGTTCCCATAAAATCGGTAACTGATGAAAATGTAAACTCTCTTATAAACTCTTGACCAGGTATTCAAAGGAGTTCGTTTAAGTTCTAAGTTTTTTTGGAGTCTTCAAATGTTTTTTTTTTAATTATCAATTTCTTAATCCATTGAAAATGCCGAAAAAAACCCTTTTCGGGAGTATTCCGATTACTGCAAGTTCCAAGATTACAAATCCAAGTGGTATCGAAGTTGTAGCGGGAAAGCATTATTTTTGAAACACACAAACCGGTTGAGAACTCGTGTAAATCGGTCCGCTTATGGTCGGTTGGTGGGCTGATGGTAATAATTGGGACAGGAAGTTGATCAATTTCGCAAATATATTGTCCAATTTCTTGGAATTAAACAATGTTCGCAGCGGTCATCAGAGGTAGTGTTCAATAATATTTGGAGATCATTAGCTGAAACGAAGGGTTTCCTCAGTGGCAGAGCTGAGTTTGTTGAGCAATGGTTTACAGATGAAAAAACGAAAAATCTTCAAAGGTAACGATTGAAACTGCCTTCAACTTTTCACCAGAGAACGAGAGGTCCGAGACACATCCCAACAGCAGTGTCGAAAACCGGCTTAAAATGAGCAACCAATAGCAATATATGTATGCCCCAAAACTTGAACTTGGGTTCGGCCCACCCACTTTCTCTGTAGCCACAGGGGAAGTGGGTGGGGTGACAAAACCACATTTAGGTTTGGGACCTATAGAGCGACTTATCGCTCGCTTTAAAGGCAGTGGTCGCGATCAAATATGCTTGTCGTCTTTTTCTCTCTAAACCCTTTTCTGGGTCTCGAGTAGTAGGGCCTATAAGAAAAAATCGCGAAAAAACCACTGTTTTGGGCCAAATTTGAAGCCTGAACTTTCCTGTCTTTTGATGGTGGACGAGCCCACTCCACATCATCGGCATCGATGATCTCTAATCTAAAAAACATCAGCTGGCTTGAAATTGAATTGCAATCAATGAACCTTCAGATTTATGTACACATCCAGTCAGAAACATTGACTGGAGTGCTTTCTTTAATTTCTGAACTGTTTTTATTAGGTAAACCTGCATTTGTTTCTTCCTCTGAATGTCGATGATTTTTGACTGCTCGGCATGAGACCGCGATCTTTTTGGTCGACGCTGTGCACGTGTGCACGAACTGGCTTCTTTAGGCCCTAGAAACCCTAATTCTAGCCCGTTTTTCACCGCGCTACCTTCATAGTTTTTCAGCTGTTTTTGATCTAAGCTGATTTTTGTAGTTTTTTCGATAACGTTTTTCATCGTGACCACTGCCTTTAAGCCGACATTGTTGTTGTAATAAACATTCTGCCGGCTTGTAGACCGAATACACGCAAAGGGAAGCGCCCAAGAGCAGTCATCCGGTGGCTAAACGCACTGCACGCGGCACTCCAGCGGAGACGTGAGCGCAGCGGCTTTCTGTCGCGCGCGTCGCATGTGACAGTCAAACTGTCATCGGATGCCCCTAATTCTGTGTATTCGATCAACGTGCCCTTCGGAGCTCTTGCTTTGTTGTGTAGAGCCGGAGTGTGCGTTCATCGTGAGCACTGCATTCAACAAGACTAGTCTCACTCCACTCCTGTAGCCTCACAAGTGAAACCATTTCAAGTGAGCGACAGAGAATCCTGAGTCTAGTACTTGCTACCCACAGTAAAAATTGTGAGTGACCCCCTCAGAACTTTCTGGGAAAGCTTACTGCGTCTAATTACGCCGAAAGTTAGCTTCGTCCATCTAATTCACCAAAATTTGACGATTTTAAGCTTCCCGCGAGCTCAAACCCGTCGTAAGCATGCATCGCCCATGTATGGTTAATGCGCCGTTTTCTAAGCTCGCACTAAGCTTTACCTGGAGTTGATTAGGTGTCGGAAGCCTAACGGAATACCGAATAGTCGCGCAAAGCAAACAAAGGGGACTATGGACGCGGTAAGCTTGCGATAACGGCGTGAACAAGAATCCTACGTATCGACTTTCGAAGAGTCTAACGTGTCTCTGCTACCACTCACAGGAAAGAGTGCAAGCATCCGGCCATAAAGTTGTTCATCATTCTCCTTCCTTTTCTCCTCCTTTTTCTCCGCCTTCATTGTCTTTAAATCCTCAATTCAAAGGTTGTGTTCACGATAGTTTTAGACTTTAAGATTACAACTCGATCCTAAGGTAGATTTGAAATGACGAAGAATTTGAATCACGGTTTTCTTACTCAGCCCCATTACTTTTAGAGGAATTTTTCGCAGGGACAATAAAAACTTTCAGCCACCGGCCGCAGTAAATTCCGGATTTTCTTTTGTTCCTTTCTTTTCTCTGGACAATAATGTCTGTACTGTGAAAAATCAAATCATTTATGTAATCAATGCTGTTCCGTATGATATGGTTTGTATCCCATCTGTAGGAAACCGCGATGCAGCTATTATTTCGCTATCTTGGGAGTTGTATATCCATTCCTAACATCGTGTTCTCTTCAAGAAAAAAACTGCTCGACTTCTGTGATAGATCTATCATACTGGCCGTCCTTGCTTCCCCCTTACAGGGATTGACGACATAAACATTCATTCAACACATTCTTTCAACTGAAAAGCTCGAGAACTGAAATCGTCGTGAACACTGCCCTTAAAGACAGTGTTACGATAATCTTCAATTTCGAGATTATCTGCTTGATCAATTGTTTGGCACTCGGATGGAGCTGAAATGATGCAAAAACTTAGAAAAACGCGCCAGAAGTACTCGAAAAGCTGTAATCTCATCCCGTCTCTTCACTCTCACTGGAACTGTTTGTTGTGACAATGTACACTCAGAAAGTTGGAGCTCGCCACCCGCTAACTAAAAGTCCGGCGGCGCGCAGCACCTCGCGCGGCTCGCGAGCCGAATGGTAGCGGGTGGCGAGCACTGGCATGCTGGCGCTCGCCACCCGCTTACCACACTACGGCGGCGCGCTCGCAACACTACGTCGGTGCGCTCGCTCTGCGCTGGTCGCCGACGGAAAGATAGCGGGTGGCGAGCTATTGAATGTGGCTTTCGCTTGAAATTCGTGCCATGCTTGAACTTTCGCTTCGGTTATCCGAAGTTTTCGTCTGCAGGGAGGGCTATGATTTAGCACTTGGCCACGCTAATTTTTCCGTGCCGCCGCGCAATTTAAAGGCAGTGTTCACGATAATCATCGATTTTGAGATTAGTCGCTAAATCGATTGTTTGGCCCCCGCGTAGAACTGAAATGACGAAGAAAGCGAGAAAAACGCACCAGAAGTGCACGAAACCCTTAAGTATCAGCCCGCCTATTAAGTATCAATGGAACTGTTAGTTGTGACAATGAAATCTTTTTTTGACCCGTCTTTTGCAATTCTCTGCTCTCTATTGCTCCGTTCTTTCCTTCGGGCCCTAACTAATACTGTTTTGCCCAAAAAATTCTTCCATTTTCGATAAGTCCCATTTTTTACCGGTGACAACCACCGTGAACGTGTTCATCCAACCAGACAACTAGTCCAGGCCATATAATAATGTCACTGAAATAAGACGAATTAGTGCGTTTCTCGCCGTTTCTTCGTGATTTCGGTAACACTTGGTTGCCAACGCATTGTTTTGAGTGGAAAACTTGGATAAGAGAATCATCGTGAACACTGCCTTTAAACACTGACCCAGGATTTTTCTGCCACTCTAAAATCAAAAATTCTTTGCGGCACGAAAAAATGGGCGTGGTCAAGTGCGATATCATAGGGCCTACCTACCAGGGATGTGCGTAATCACGACTAACGACTAACGGGCTTTTTGGGTGTTCGACTAACGACTAACGAAAATAAAAATATTTTCGTAAGCAATCCCAATATTCGTTAGAAAGCCAATGGTCATTCAAATCGCGCTCCAACCGAAGCCTTACACCAGGGTTGATACCCTGTTGGTTGTTTTAGGTGAATGGTACAAAATAGCCATAGCTTTCAGTATTTATTATATCTACTGACACTGCTTCGCAGTTCTGGAACCCCCACATTAAAGCCTCACTCGAACTTTACGCAAGGTTAGGCGGAGCGTTTATGCTTCTTCGCGTCGGTCTCGCTACTTAATGGTAGGCTCACTGAACCGGTTCCGGCACTGACCGGCTCCAGCGGAGATTTTCGCAGAGGACACTATCAGAGGTGATAATATGGAGCAAAGCCTGCAGGCAACAACTGCCCAACGACGGAAACTGCATCTGATGATTGGATTGTAAAGGGTGCCGTCCTTCGACTTTCAGTCATAAATTCGAGATATGGGTTCCAGGAATTCGAGATAGTGGTGCTGGGACCTCTCGAGGGTAAAATTTTAACTTGGGTGCTAATTTCTTACGACCTTTCCCCATTATGGGAGCAAGCTCTAAGCCACGCAAGCGCTCGGCTCGCGACGCTGAACAAAGAACAATTAGTTCAGAGTCGGTTCAATTCTCCGTGTTGTCACCACCATATAGATCGCAAATAACGTCATATAACGCAGGAAAGAAAAGTTAGCGCTGAAAAAAAGCAGAGTTAAAGATTTCCTCGGTTTCCCATAGCTTCTTTTCTTACCGAAAAATGACAGAAATCGATAAACACACACTGGAGAATTAGGCTTTCGTGCATATTTTCAATTATGTATACGTAGGTCTGCAGTTTGAAGTAGGTTCTCTAACAAGGAATGATTTTTGTCTTCAATTGCCATGAATGTTTTGGAAAACATACATCTCTTCATGCTTTTCTTTTTTTCTATTCATAAGGGCTTTTTTTGCCTCAACTGTGCTTGTTTTCAAAGCCTAGATTTTTTGTGACTAACGACTAACGACTAACGAGGGTTTTGGCCGGTTGAACGACTAACGAATTACAAAACTTTTATTACGCACGTCCCTGCTACCTACCCCTCCTCTGCTGCGATGGCACCGGTTATTTTTCTTAGTAACACTACATATTTTTAAAAATCTCAGAGAGTCCAGGATTTTCCAGAAAGATTTATTACCGTCAGCTTCGAATTAATAAAGAAATCTTAGATTTTCAGGTGCTTCTTCTGATTAAATTATAACAAATAGGGCCATACTTCTCATTGACGAGATCACATTTTTCTAGATCTAAACGGAAACCATGGTGCTCATATCGATCAAATATTCAAATTATCGTCAGTGATGAAACGAATTTTTTTACTGAAAATATCTTTGTGGCGAGCTGCAGAGGAGGAAAACGGAACGAAAGCATAGCCAAGAGGCTTTTTTTCTTGTATATGGAGTTCACTTCGGATATTCACTAATTCCTTATTTCGAATATTCTAAGCATTCCGGGAGTTCAATTATTAAACCGTTCCAAATTTGGAGATTCCAGTTATTAAACTGTTTTAATAATCAGTTAGCTTCTTCGGAAACATATAATTTTGAACCTTTCGTCACCTTCCTTTCGTCACAGTGGGGCCTGGCCCTTCATCCACAGCCTCCATTTCACCACAGCGTGGGCTTTCCCCGAACCCCACTCGCTTTTCTCGTTTTTTAGTTCACGATAATCTATTTATAGTGATATGGTCATAAAATGGAAGAGCGGTGAGATTTTATCCACAAGCCGCTCTTCTCCGGGGGTCAGTGGCACACTATGAGGTGGGTAGGCAGGTTCACCGGCTATGAATATATACTCGCCTGTAACTCTCACGGCGGCTGCGGGGTGTAGCTCGTCCAGTGCGTGGGCTGCTCGTGGATTTCAGGTACGGGTTGAAACTTCTGGGACAGCGAAACTTTTATGCGTCTAACGAAGACTACACTGCCCCAAGATAGGCTATGAAGTGAGCTCAATGGACCAGTTGTCCGTTAGAATACCGACTCGTCTGAACACAACTTAGCTGATGTTTATTTGTGCACTTATCCTCTGGTTCCGAGCCGAATTTACTCTGTTTACTCGTGCGCTTGTGCGGAGCGATGGCAGAGACAGTGAAAAGTGTGGGGAGACGGAGGCGCGCGCAGATGCACGCGATGAACGGAAATAAATTTCACTCGGAAACAGAGGACAGACCGATTTATGTGTACGCGAGTGAAAAAACTATTAACTAAAGCCCTTGCAGCCGCTGTGACGCCTACCATCGAGTTGAAAATGAATATATACTCTGTTTATCTTGAATTGCACAAAACACGGTCCGCCATTAGTCCTCTAATTGGCCGCTAGTACCGTAGTGTAATGTCCACGACGCGTTCTCGGCAGACCCTGGTGTGCACCCGGTGTGCAGAGCAATCGATTCGTCAATGCCGTTACTCGGCCACCCACCCTGCCACCCGGGTCTGCCGAGAACGCGTCGTGGACGTACACTACGGTACTAGCGGGCTAATTAGAGGACTATTGGCGGACCGTGTTTTGTGCAATTCAAAATACACAGAGTATATCGAGTTTGAGCTCCGCAGTACTGCAAAAACAAATAAAACAAGAAACAGAAACAGAAAAATAGTGAGAATGGTGAGATGTAGGCGAAAATTCGGGAAATGTTGCGAAACACTTTAAAGGACGATAGCACTTCAGCGAGCGATTCGCTAGCAAACAGCTCGCGACCCGCTATACCACCTCTCCTCGCGCTCGCGACCCGCTATACCCATAGCGGATGGCGAGCTCTTTGAAATGAGAGGTGAGCGGGTGGCAAGCTCCGACTTCCTGAGCAGTTGACCGCAATGTTAAAAGGACATGGTGCGGTTGCGGATTTGCTCTAAAACTACGGTAGAATCTGGCACTTTGCCAGGTTTCGTCATCAATCGGCGCCAACCGTCGTCTCTCTGCTCACGAGAATATCAGCTGTGGCGCCGATCGATGACGAAATCTGGCAAAGTGCCAGATTTTACCGTAGTTTTAGTTCAAGTCCGCAACCGCACCATGTCCTTTTAACATTGCGGTCAACTGTAATCTTTTGCGGACCCGTACTTCGGAATTCTTTTCTCTCGTTTGCTCCGTTCTTTCTTTCGGACCCAAACTATTACTGTTTTGCGTAAAATATTCTTCCATCTTCGAGCAACCTCGTTTTGATTCTTCCATCTTCGAGCAACCTTGTTTTGATTCGGAAACTCGGGAACGAAAATCATAGTGAACGCGGCCTTTATGTTATTCTAGGAAGGGAAATTTCCGAAAATACCTGAAGCAGGTCGACGAGTCATATCAGCCTGAGAACCTAAATCGTCGCTGCACGAAGCTCTTTTTTTTTACCTTCGTTGTCGCAGTCGTCGAGCCGAAGTGGTACCCCCAACTAGGGACTGCCTTAGACTTCCCTTGGAGATTTGGAAAACCATATAGTCGTTGCTGCAGTTCTACGACAGTACATAAATGATCCGTGCTTGAAATTCCCTAAATGGGTGCGGGGATTCCAAAAAATGGCATTTTTATTGCTTCAAAAAAAGGCAGGGCAATTAAGGTAAGGTAAAAGGAAAAGGTAAAGGAAAGGAAAAAGGAACACATCAGGGAATTTTTCGGGTGTTGAGAAATGTTTTTTTGGATTCGGCTCAAAACTTATCTCACACAAACATCTGGGGGTTATTTAGGGCGCTGAACCCGAATAAGGGGTGTATTCCTCGCCAAACTTAGGGTTGCAGTCGGAAAAACTTGAGAAAGCATTCACTAATTTAAAGTGATAACAAGGTCAAATCGAAGTCTAAAAGAGAAGCAGCTCGACTTACCTGAGTATGTCTACATACCGAACATTTATTATCCACTTTCAAGAATGCCGCTCTACTTCGACTGGCTTTTGAGGTAGAGGATTTCTCCGGTAGGCAGACGACATGCTGTGCCCCAGTTTCACAAGCTGTTTCTCTCGTAGAATCCCATTTTACGGTGCTATCTCTGTGAATTATCACATGATTTCTCAAACTTCACTTCTCATTCTGTCTTCTTAGGGGTGCGAAAATACAGGCTCGCGAGATGGAAATGCTCAAATATTGTCATCCTAAATAGTGCTTGGTTTTTCAAGTTCTGTGGACTGCATGGAAGGGGGTGTGCGCACATATTTATGTTGTTAGTTTGACCGTGTTTGTTAGCGTGTATGCTGCCTCTGAAGTACTGCTCAATTAGGGTGAGCGCAGCCTTGAAGTAGAGTCAATGCAGCTTTAAAGTAAGCTCAGTGCGGCTTTAATGTATCCTTTGCGCAGGATTGAAGTAGGATGAATGCAGCCTTGAGGTAAGGGTAATGCAGAGTCCAAGTAAGCTCAGTGAATGTTTTGCAGTAGCGTCTGCGAAGCCTTGACGTAGGATGGGCGCAGCACCGAAGTAAGCTTATTGTACGCTCGAGGAAAGGATGCTGCGCCTTTAATGAAACTAGGTAGAAGCAATCAACCTGGATACTCTAATGCCGTAGAAAGCTTTTCCAGAGTTCTGAGCCGGTCATAGGCTAGGTGTGGGCTGCCTTTCGCCATAAATGTAAAACAATAATCGCGTATTCATTCATCTAATCGCACCTGAATGTCGCACCGGTATCGGCCGCATTCTTTGGTTCGGCGCACACCCCCACCGCACCAAGCTCACTTACGCTTTGCTGCACGTCCCTGAATCTACTAGGCTCGGTCGCACTGGCCGCAAGTCCCTATCGGAGTAAATCCTTCGCAAGTCTATCACATTTTGGTCAGCTCAAAAAGCCGCCCATCCTTTGGATTTCTCGCATTGATTTGCACGGAAACTTTATTTAGTGATAGGAATTAACAGATTTTTTTCTGGCGATGGATAGACTTCCAGCCTTGTTGATCTTGATAGTGACTCCTATAAAGATCACATGCATAACGGCGTTACTGGCATTCTCTGATCACCTGAGACTTTCAAGTAGCTTTTGATATGCGGGAATTCGTCTCCCTGTAAAGGCTAGTGAAACGCAAGGCGCATAGCAGCTGGCACGTATTGCGTGGATTATCACCCGACTAAGCAAATGTCGGTGTATGATAGGACAAAACCAATTTTGCCGTTTTGCCGGTCATTTTTGGGGTTTGCCGTTGCCGTTTGCCGAAATTTTAAATTCCTTTGCCGCACACCCCTGGTTCTGAGCCATACCATTCTATTTCCGTAGTTATCCTCTGGTTCCAAGCCTGATTTACTCTGTTCTCTCGCGCGCTTATGCGGAGCGAGGGTAGAGACAGCGAGAAATTGTGGGGAGAAGGAGACGCAGCGTACGCATGCAGACGCACGCAACGAACGGAAATAAATCACACCCGGGAACAGAGGATGTGTATCTCAATCACATTTACGAGCGTGTAACTATGGTGCCTTTAAAGGCAGTGTTCCCGATAAATTTCACTTCCGATATCTCCACGGTTTACGGAAGGTCTGGTGCCCTATACAGCAAGGCATGCCCAAACAGAACACGAAAGACGCGTTTTTGAGCCTAAATAGTCCCTCTCTTGTTTACGTTGATTTTTGAGCGTGGAGGAATTGACCGCTATGAAGGATGACACCGAATTGTGCAATGAAGCGATCAGCTCACTTATCAGCACTTCCTTGACTTGATCATTCCTGTAATCTGAGTCTTCATTTGTTCATTCCGATGGGGCGGATCTGGGGCACCAGGCGTGTCGAGGGCACCAAAACGCTTGTTTGCAGCCATTATTTTGCCACTCCTGGCTCGTTTTCTACCGTTCTCTCGACACTGGGAGCCTAGGATCCTTCCTGCCCATCATTTCACTGTGGAAAGTCAACGAGGATGATCATCGTGAAAGCTGCCTTTAATATGAGAAGTCGTCACCCCTTTTTGTTCAAAGAAACGTTTGTTCTCGACGAACAGACTCTGATCCTGCGTGCGCGATCTCCGCCGATCGCCAATCAACACGCGAGCGAGCCATCTAGGCGACTCGGCCGAGAGCGGTCACTGCTGCCAGACGGCTGGCGCCGACGCCACCCCGTAATCCGTCGTCCCCAGCTCCGCTGCTCGCTGGCAGTCACGCTGGGCCCGTCGCGCGTCGAAACACTGCGCTACCCCCTCATTGCCTTCTACGCCGCGTTGGTCGCCCCCTGAATGTAATCGATATTGCATCACCAATCGTTGTTCGTTGCTGCGAACAACACGGCGACCCCTCATCCGAACTGATCACGAGGTTGCCCCTGTCTGCGCATTCGATCAACCCGCACGGAATTCGAAAAATGCGGAGGACGTTTCGGATCGACCCAATGTACTTATCCCCTGTTTTGGAGGCAAATTTAGTTTGTTCCTCTGCGTGCTTACGCGGAGCGAGAGAGGGGACAGCGATAAAGTGTGAGGAAAAGAGACGCAGCATACGCGCGCACACGCACACTATTGACGGAAATAAGTTTCCCCCCGAAATAGAGGATACAATCTTCCGCAGTCTCCTAACCGCGTAAATATGCACATCATTCATGGGGGCGAAATCGTGATAATCCTGTGTTTTTTCTCATCCAAACGTCTAACTCTGTGGGTTTCTAAGAGGTTGTAACGGAAATACGCTAGTCACGCTGACATCCGTTTTAAGGCCATTTGAAAGGCGACACGTATAGTCTTCATCAGAACGGAATTTCTATGACTCATCGCCTCCTTCGCTCCTCCGCTGCCTTGCTGTCCCTAGCTTTCGCTCGAAACACACGTGAATGAACCTAGGGAATTTCGTTTTGACACAGACTGTAAGAAGCAATTTTTCTTCCTCTAATAGGAAGCCTGGCCCACATCTGAGACCTTTATTGACCATAGAAAACTTATTTTGAATCTTTTACATACGTCTGAAACATCACAAATATCAGCAAATCGACACATAACAAAATATCAGCAAACTGAAAATGTCCTAGAGAAAGGTTGAAAGACCTGATTTTTCCAAACAAAATAGAGATTATGAAAATTCACTCTAATTTTTGTGTTAACACCAGACCAAGAAAACAGGAAAACAGAGGAACGACATGAAAATGAATAAACTTCAATAACACAATACTTAGACTCTTAGAAAAAACTCTTACTCCTAGAAAGGACGTAACAGTTGAGAGTTAAGAGAAACTAACATCCGAATCATGTTTCAAATTTCATCACAGTTGAAATAAGGATCGATAATCGTGAGCCGTTAAATTGGGCTATAATAGGGTGCTAAACGTATTAGGCAATTACCACTGTCAAATAACGTGAGATTGATCTATCTTGCCAAGTTTTTGTTGTATTGGTGAGGCGGAAGCAATCTTCAAGTGATGTGTTGCTTCCCAAAAGCGCTATTTGTGAAGAATTTCACTTCGAAGGATTTGGATCAAGGCCAAAACATAGAACAGGTATGCGCTTTACTCTAACATGCCAGTTGCAGGAACATTCCATGATAGGTTAGCTGTTTCAAGATATAGAAAATTCGCTCAGGAATGAAACCAACTCCCCTAAAAAGCCAGGAGAGCAGTTTTTGTTTGTTAGGGATCAGGAGCCCCTATCCCTCATTGCGGATTTTAACAGACGCCTTCAATTACCAGAAAGCCGTTTTTCTATCCCTATCACATTTCCTATCATCTAAGCCGCCAAGGCAGCAGTCGAGACTAGAGATATCAATTTTTCAGAAAAATGTCTACTGTTCAATGTCGCCGGAAGAGGACGCCGACTCGAAATCTGAACAGAATAAAGTTGGAAGCCTATAACACTATGGCAATCGGATCCAACCATACCGTCGATCAGCGGGGCTTCCATGGCATCCTTCCACGCTTGTATCCTAAGTCTGTCACAGACCAAAGCATCCCTAATATTTAAACCGACGTCCTAAACATAAAAAAATCTTCTCATAAATTTAGGCTCGCAATAGTTTCAAAATCCAAATCGTCACCTCGTTCGCGCTTATGCAGATCTGCCCAAAAAATATCGTGGAAATTAATTCCTTCCACGACTCGAAGCCAAACTTTTCAGGATACACCTCTTCTCCAGTTTCCTTGAGAATCAGATCGGCGACGCGACTCATCTGGAAAGATGATGCCACGAATTTAACTGCTATTTCTAAGATGTATACATGTGACAGAGCCTAAGCTTTTCCACTCACATTGATTTTCTCTGGGTGCGCTGGCACTAAAACATGTAAGATTCCTTCGAACAGATCTTGTGCCGAAAATATACCGCTTGAAGAAGGTTGCTGCTCCGTTTCAAAAGCGTTCTCAACTGAGTGGCCAACAAAGCTGAATCGAAGCCCTCCTCCCCTGACGCAGCTAACTTCCACCTTAAACCGTCGTATTTTATAAAGTGGCATAGCCGATCTTCAACAATACAATTTTGCCTCATATGTCTACCGCTTTCAACCTAAGGGGCCCATTTATCAAACCACGTCAAGCTTTGACCAGATGCTGTCGTTCTCGGGGCCAAGTTCCGGTCCGCATTTGCGGATAACGGCTATTGCATCATGCGACACGTGATAATCGTGCTGGGATCACTTGGTCCCGGCACGATTCAACTTTCCCCAACACGATTATCACGTGTCGCATGACTCGACAGCCGTAGTCCGCAATAACCGGTATCCGGCTCCGAGAACGATAGTATGCAATCTGTAGAAATATGAATGTCCGTCCGCCCACGCTGTCGGTGTGCGTGCTTAGCGGCCTTCGCGTCCGGCGTTTCTAGACAAGCGATCAATAGGTGGTAAACAGCCGACTATTTTTTTCTGTTTTCATGCAGTAGTCCATTCATGCGGTGCTCAGACAAAACATTTGCATGAGAAATTGTTATGATTATTATTTCTGTAATTTTAGTCGCTATCAAACGCAACAGCCGGACTCCAGGACAGTGCTAGGCATGACACCGGTCCGTCAGGACTGTGCCCCCTCCCACAAATTCATATAGACTGAGCACGCACATATTTCGCAAAGGCTCATCTTACGCCCCGGTCTTAGTTGGTTGATCGGACGTAGCCAGCCCGGTCGATACACATAGAAAGCATTGAAAATGAGTTGCAAAAAAACCCCGCTGTGACCCGCTATGACCTGCTGTAACCCGCCCACTCGATAAGTATGGTAGAGTGAGGTTGAGGAAAACACCCGGCGTGTCCAACATGAGCTCACCGGAAATGATGACTATGGTTGCATGGCCAAAAGAACTGCTTCTGATCAGGGGAATAGTAAAGGAGAGCCTGCCCGCCCAGCCGGCGTTTTTCTCAACCCCGTCTTCCACGTGTTGCATACTGCGCTTATCTGGGCCGAACTCCGGTCCGCAATTGCGTCTCGACACGCTTTGCGGCCGCACGCGCTCGAGTCAGTCGAGTTTCCAGCGCCAAAGCCGACTCAATATGGCTTTTTTATACAGTTTTCTCCAATTTTGTTTACTAAATAGTTTCTAAAACCCACCTAGAGCCAACAGGTCGGCGGCTGCTGCGCTGGAAACTCTTCCGACTCGAATGCGCGCGGCCGCAAAGCGTGTCGAGACGCAATTGCGGACCGGAATTCGGCGCAGAGCAGCACAGTAGACATCGACCGGATCGGCCACACCGAATGTTTTTCTCAATCTCACCCGCCCACGTTTTTCATACGTATCGACCGGGCGGGTCACAGGAGGCCACGGCGCGTCACAATGGGTTACAGTAGCATTTTGCACCAACAATGACCGGCACCTTAACGAGATAAGCCGTAGGTTCATTTATAGCCTTCACCCCTCCCCAAATTTTAGCCGGTCGAAGTAAATCTTAGCGAACTTATCATGTCGAAATCTCCCAATCTGTTATTTCACTCCATGACCGACCGCTCCATGTCCTGCAACACCCGGACTCATGAGCGGGAAAGGCTTTGCCCATAAACCCGCTTTCAGACGATCATAGTCTAATGAGGGCATAATTTCAAAATACCTAGCTTGGCGGAGAATATCAGCCTGACCCAAGTGTTTGGGTGAACATTCCGGGGCGGCATTCACGTACCCGAGTGTTACGAAGTGGTTGGGGCAGGGTTTTTGGGGCGTCGGCGCGTTTGATGATGGCAGTGCAAGGGCTGAAAAGAGGTTTGGACAGCACTGAAAAATAGTTTTCTTGCCAAACCTACCTAGAAGGGTAGGGCAGACGAGACCCCGCTGAGACACCATTGATTGATGATCTCCAGCCCTTGCACTGCGATCATCAAATGCGCCGACGCCCCAAACCCTGCCCTAACCCCTTCGTAACACTCGCGTACGGCAGTGTAGTAAGTATTGTTAACCAGTGATGTTTTGAAAGGAGTATAAGTGTCTCAAGAATGCCAACCTGATCCTTCAGATGACCTTCGACCACCTCCTCTATGCAGTAGACGGAGAAATACTTATGAAACTCTTCAGCGTCTAGCTCAACTCCATGAATGTCCCTATATGCAGTTTCCAACTGCTCCAACGTCGCCCGTTCATCGCATTCTCGAAGAGCTTCAAGAAATCTCTCGGCTCCCACTGCCTAGAAAAAAGAACTCTAATCATTGTTACACGACAGCAAGTAATGCAGGAGAAGGACGCCTCACAGGACAGAGACCTATTTCCGAGCAATCTTCCTTGCTTTGTGAGAGTGACGAGGGCATCTGAAACAGCAAAATTCATGACGGTTATAGGATACATGGATACGAAATTCTCATGTTCCTTGGCCTGCGCGTGCGGAGCGGAGAGCTGAGAGGAGATGGAAGGTGCAGCATCGCGAGAACACGCCCGCGCAATGAGTGATATAAGTTTCGTGGTTAAACAAATAATATGAAGCAGACTATCTCGAACGATGGCTAGAATCTGTTTACTATAAATTGCGCCGATATTTTTTTCAAAAAAAATCCAATGCTACAACCGCATGTGATCAGACACACGTAGTTGTGTTCCGCCAGACCGCTGTTCTTTGTGCTTGGCTCGGAGCAAACGCCAAGTGTTTCGGATGAAACAGGCGCTAAAGAATCCGCAGAGGAGCGATGTTTCAGGATAAACGGCCGACTTTTCGTGGTAACTAAATCGGCCTTTATACGGCAGCGGTTTGGCGGAACACAACTGCGAATATCTGAGTGAAGGAAAACTCAGAAAGTCGAGCATTTGGACTCCCTGAAAACTGCAGTTCCGTTTTTTTCACGTTTCTTCGTGATCAACCTGGCGCAATTGCTGAAGCCAATGTTTAAAAAGCAAAGTTTGTAATGGAATCGTGACCCTTACCGAAGAGTTCGCGAAATTTGGCATGGTGAAACCAGGAGGTGGACCACTTGCAGGGCGTTTTAGCGACACCGGAATACTCCAGGAACTCCCGCTGCTGGAGCCGCTGGCTTCAGAGAAGTCCGCGATCTGAAACAATCTCTTCCCACAGGATATCAGACTATGCAATAAAAAGAAAAATATCGAGACATTTGGTGGGAGACCCAGTGAAATCCATCTACCAGAGAAAAGGAGGGATAGTGGAGGTTCACGGGGAAATAGTACGTGTTCATTGGCTTGATTCAGTACCAGCCGACTTGTTACGATAGCCGTACATACACAACCATTTGCTCTCTTCAAGACCACTGGTCGGCCATTGCCGCGACTAGACGGCTCGCATTGGATTGTGGCGTTACGAGCCACCCTTGTTCCAGTCAAGCGTTACAAAGTACATCGGCGAAGCACTTGACACACTCTGTCCTGATGCAGTCAACCAGTGAGGAGTTCAAAAGAGCAAAAATTTACCTCTGGTTATCTGCGGAAACAAAATCTCGGCACAACACAGTATGAGCTCTACCGTAATCCAGAAAACTGTATTCTTCAGTGACTACTACCCTGGGACGCTTTGTACAAACTGCATTCGAGGCATAGAGTGAAATCATAGCCGTATGTACAGTTAGGTCCGTGGCTTGCCTCCACAAAAAACATTTAAATCTCACCCGCGGCTGGCGCGAGCGGTTTAAATCTCACCGGCAGCTGGCGGTATGGTAAGTTGATCAGCTGCACTATTCTTTCGACCTGAATCGATTAGCGGGCCAGCGCACGCGACCGCCCGCGCCAGCCGCGGGTGATATTTAAATGTTTTCTCTTGGAGGGACAAGCCACGGACCTAACTTATGTATTGAAAACAATTCGCTTGCATAGAGCGAAAAGCAAAATCGATTAGCCAGGCGATTCCGTGTTCTCCGAAATGTTATCCATAGCGTGAAACGAATTAACTGTCAGGTAAAGAGGATGTCTGAATGACAAACGAGCATCACAAGCAGGGATGTGCGGAAAAAATATTTTTGGAAACAGAAAACAGAAAATCTAGTTTGACAGAAAACAGAAAACAGAAAAAAATCTCCATAAATGGGCAGAAAACAGAAAATTTCCAAAAATCAATAAAGGATGTTCAGCGTACACTAAATGAAATTTTTCAAAACATTCAACTTTTTTTAAACATTTTTTGAGTGATCTATGCTTTTTTAATTGAATTTTCAAAACCTTACAGTTGGCCAGAGCAAAAAGTATAGACGTTTAAGAAATGCAGATTATAAGTGAGATGACAAATGTTCATCGAATCTTCCTTTTCAAAGGCGAAAAATGCTCGATTACTCTACTAGAAGCTCAATACATATCTATGTCGGTGCAAGGAGTACGCAGTGCAGTCGGAGCGAGCTTTCCGTTCCCTAGTATACATATTTTGACACTGATTGTGGGATAACTGCTGGTTTGAACACTGTACTTCTCCACAGAGCTTAAAGTCACGCCCGTACCGCGCACGTGTGCCGTTAGAGTATACTCAGACAATAGGTGCGGACTGACCGCTGGCAATCAAGGCCTCTGCGGGCGGTACGACAGCAAGTTGCGGGCGGATCGCTGCCTCTCATTGTCTCCGCGGGCGGATCGCTGCGTTTTGGCGGGCGGATAGCGGCACCTGGGAAAGTTGATCACGCTAGCGGGTGGATCGCCGGCGAGCTCTATAGCAGTGATCCGCTCGCAACCTGCCAGCGATCCGCTCGCAAGGGCTTTGATAGCCAGCGATCCGCCCGCTAAGCTATGAGATGCAGCGATCCGCCCGCAACCAGCCAGCGATCCGCCCGCCAGTGCTTTGATAGCCAGCGATCCGCCCGCCACCGCTTTGATAGCCAGCGATCCGCCCGCTCAAATTTTACAATTCAGCTTGCCAATCATTGACGAGTTCCTTTCTGGTATCAGTCTCATGCTCAGAAAAAACTAACCGAAGGGTATAAAAGGCACTCCTTCGCAATGAGTGCTCACTCGGCATTTCGAGGCCGATCCTTGGAGGTGACTTCAAGTCACCTTTGAAGGCGCTTCACTGCGCCAAAAATCTCTAACTTTCAACTGAATTTTGTGCCATCTGCGCTGCAGTGAGTTAAAGCACGTATTCGGAGTTTAGCGTGCATGGCACAGTTGGCGCCAACATTACCCCGCTCCACCAAAGCGGGTACGCTGGGGAGCGGATATGAATTGTGGGGTTAAGTAGTATTATGGCTTATACTTGTTAGTATAGAGCCACATTGCAGTTTTCCTTTCACTTGACTGCTTTGCGTTACCTTTGAGGGATTCGTCAACGATAAACCTCTGGGTGAGAGTGTCCACAATAAGATAAAGATAAGGAGTCGGCTTCCTGAATCCCTACTAGGATGCGCAGCTCATTCGACGTCGTATTCGTAGAGGCTTGACTTTGAGAGAAATTGCCGCTGCGGCTCCGCCATAGTGCCGCTTTGGCGCGTGGAGGCACCGGAGCCGCGGCGGCACTACCGCAGAGCCGTAGCGGGGACCCGACAGTATCGCTTCGGCTCCGCGATAACGCCGCAGCGGCTCCGGGAGAATGTCTGATACGAAATTATTTAAGAATTATGAGAAAACTAGGGGGGCCTCATTGTAAGAACAAAATTCGCACCTGCGGTCGTTTCATCCTTTGCCTGATAAGGACAGAGCTTATCGCCGCTTTTGCGCACAAGGAAATACGGAATGTACCTCAAAATCAGGTATATTCAACCGGCGACAGTTTCGTTTTACCACACAGGACAGTACATCGTACTCCACGCGAGTTCCCTGCTGCATCCTCGTGGTTCTAACGAGGAGCCGCTGCGGTACTATCGCGGCGATGTCGAGGCTCAAGACACGGAAGCAGAATCGCCTGATCACGGAGCCGCTGCGGCACTATCGCGGAACTATCGCAGCACAGCCGAGGATCACGGTACTTTCCCGGCACTGACGCTGCAAATTTTCTCAGAGGGACAGGTTTCACGCTTTTTTAGTGGCTTGCAGGGGCAGCCGACTTCCCAGTGAGTGCCTTCATCTCACTACATCAATCTGTGACCAATCGAAGAACCCCGGAGGGTTGGTTGGTTTGGTTCACCTCGGCGAGGTTACAGCGAACAGCACCGTTTCCTCCCACCACGCCACTCGTGCCCTTACGGATAACCACTACAGCGAGATAAAAGTGTATAGCGTCGTGGTACAACTGCAGAGAGCCTGAGTGAAGTACACCCTCACTCTATCGGCTTAGCTTCGATGAATGCGGCCACTCTTTTCTAGGAAAGTCCTACTGCAAATCGAGGTACACGTTTTTCTGTTTTCTGTCCAATTTTTGCCTATTTTTACAGAAAACAGAAAAAATGGCCAAAAATGGGCAGAAAACAGAAAACAGAAAATTCCGCACATCCCTGATCACAAGTACTCTTAGTAAGTAGAATTCAGGGCTGAGCGGGCCGTTGCACCAATTTCCGACTGAGCTACGACCCCCCCCCCTCCTGTTTGTTGACCTAAACCTTGCGAAATTTTTACGATTCCGACTCGACAAATAGACATCAAATTTGTATTCAGGACACCGAATAACCCCTACATACAATTTTTGTCTGAAACCTGATACTTTGTCCGAACAACCGTGCACTCACCGTAACGTAAATTTCATTACAGCCTCTGCAGACACAGCTCATCTCGAGCAGCATTCCTGCTATAACGGGCGACTATTACTTCCTCATTTAGGCCTACCAAGTGGTTTGAAGAAAATTGCTCTTTCTGCAGAAATTTTGAGAACCCCCCCAATTTTCATTTTTCCTCAAAAAAATTTCGGAATTTCACGACTCCCCGCTGCGCCGAGTCGCAACCCTGCTCGATCCTGGTAGAATGTAAAATAAAAGCCATGAAAAATAGAACGGGTACGGGAACGAAACTACGATTACGGTACGACAAATACTGCGTCGTGACGCGCGCGTAAGGCGGCGTCCAGATTTCATTCGCGGCGCGACGCGACGTTATGATTAGCCTACGTATCGATCAGGCGACGTCGCGTCGCGTCGTCGCTAGGTGTTCATAGTGAAAAGGCGCGATACATCGATTTTGACGCACAAATTATAATCGCTCCGCGACCATCGCGTCGCGTTGCAATGCAACGCGACGGTCGCGGAGTGATTGCCACCATTTTTTCTTCCATCATCGGGGACTCAAGGGGCGTTTTCAATTTCTCAGGCCTTTTCAAAGACTAGGTTGATTGAAATTGTCATGGGTTATTGTATTGATCTCAGATGATACTGCAAACAATTTTGTCGGCATATTTAAGGACAGTGTGATGAGGATGATGGTTTCAAAGAGTTGACGAGCTATAAAGTTTTTTTTACGGTTTACAAGCGACACAAGCATAATTCGGTCTCATTTCACTGAAACATCCCTATTCTGTACTACCAACTCCAAAACAATTCTAAACATCATTGGCTCCCGATGTCTTTTTGATTGTTTCGTCATTAAAGAAGCAAGTTGTCGCAACGAAAACAAAAATGTGCCATAATAATACAGATAAAAGATGAAAAAGGTACATCACACTAAAATAAACAGAATAAGACCGAATATTGATTAGTTTTGCCTGGGTACGGGAAATTGCGGAAATTACGCAATTGCACGAAGTCGCCTAGAGTTTGCGCGCCGTTCACACCTTGAATTCCGCGCGACGCGATTTTCGCATCGCGCTGACATGTGTCATCGCGTCGCGCCGCAAAAACTCTGAACGCCGTCTAACCATACAGACGCAGAGGAGAAGTTCTGCTTTCGGCTCCTCTTCGGCTGACTCAATTGTGACGCAGTATATACTGAGGGCATAAATTAAGGAAACGCACCGCTTTGTCTGCTGCAGCATTGACTGTATTGGAACCATATTTTCTATTGGCCGAATTTTCTTTGACTCCCTTTGATTTTTTCCGTTTTGTGAACCTTTGCTGTTGAACGCAGGAAGAATCCCTAAAACTCTAAGCAAATGAGGTTTATAAAGTCAAATTCAAATTTATTACATGTGATGCACATGTAAAACGTAGCAAAACAAAATAGCAATGACAAGAGAGTAAAAAAACATGGTAGACGCACAATTAAAAAGGGAGCGATGGAATTTCAAAGCCATATTCAACAAGGAAAACCTAAAAGCCACGGAAAACGAATGAATAACCCTAGTGCAGGTAACAAGAGAGCTGTTTTCTGAAAATGGCAAGGCTGTCCAAAATTTGTGTAACCCTGCTCATCCTTGCGTACTCCGAACCAGCTCGACAAGTGAAAAAGCCGCGCCTTAGCGAAGCTCGAGGCTGATGAAAAACAATTTTGAACACCTCACCTCTGGATAATGCTAACTCGAAAAAAATTCTACTTTTGAGACCAATTTTTCGATTAAGAATGTTATATACCATAATTAGATCATTTTTCCTACGCCTAAGGTCTAACGTTTCCGGATTAAGCATTCTGTTTCTTATTAGCCAACGTGGGATACTCGCGTACATGAATCCCAACGAACAAATGAACAACTTTCTGGTAAAACTAATCTGTATCTTTTCCAGTTTGTTGAACATGGTCTTCTTATTCGGGAAGTAAATGCAAGTTCCGTATTCCAGAATTGAACGAACGTACATTTTATACGCTTTAATAAGGAGAATTGGATTTTTAGTCTTGAGGGATTCGAACAAAAGGAAAAGTCGGTGTTCTGCTTTAGCTTGTATACTTCTTAAATGCTGATCGAACGTGAGTTTGGAATCGATTACAAAACCTAGGTCTTTGACTGAATCAGCCGAACTAAGTGTGGTGCCATTTAGACTATACCTTGCCGCAGTATTCGAAGCACCCAAATGCAGAACCTTTGTTTTCTCAGCGGAAAGTGGGAGCATGTTGTTGTGAGACCAGTTAGCAACAGTATCAATAGCAAGTTGGATGCGTGAAGCGTTTGAGGTCCCTACCGTATCATAAACTTTCAAATCATCGGCAAACATTTTACATTTCACACCTAGCTCTTCAATGGCCCCAGGGAGGTCAAACGAGTATAACGTCGGCATGGATCGTGAAGAGACTTCGCGTGCACTGTCGAAGGCTGGCGCAAATTCGATAGCATATGCTATAAAATAGGTGCACCGAGTTTGCGCCAACCTACAACAGTGAGCGCGAAGTCTCTTCACGGTCCATGCCGATATTACATTAAAAAGGATGGGGGATAGACAGCTCCCTTGGCGAACACCGCTCGGAGCCTTTTTGACCGAAGACAGTGTCCCCTTCACATTCACTTGGAACGTGCGGTCACTTAAGAAATTTTCAATCCATTTTATGATAGTGGGGTGAACACCAACGAGCACCAATTTATTGAGGAGGTTGTGATGAACGACCTTATCAAAAGCTTTTTCAAAATCAAAGTATACCACATCAACGCCTTTCTTCTCGTCCAAAACTAGGGTCCAGTCATTCAGAGATTCTAGCAAAAGGGTTGTAGTAGATTTGCCTTTTCTAAAACCATGCTGTTGTTCAGACAAAATGTTTCTAGAGTCGAGGTAAGTTACCAGCGATTTCTTAATTATTTTCTCGAATAATCTGCAGAAAATTGATGTTATGCTGATTGGCCTTTAGCTATTAGGATCATCGTACGGGGTTTCTTCTTAAGTGGAATCACATAGGCGTGTCGCCACTTCCGAGGCACAATAGAGCGAGAAAAAATCTGATTGAAAAGAAACTCCAACGGTCTAGCAATATTGCTAGCAACTTTTTTAATGAATGGGAACGGCAACTCATCTGGAGATTTAGATGTACTGCTCGGCCAATTCGAGAGGACTTCAAATATTTGATGGCTATCGAACACTACCGAATCCTGCATCGCAGGGCGGTAATCGCTATTGATTGAAAAATTGTTGGTTATTTCGGTACCTACGAAGACCTTTTCAAAGTTCTGAGCCAACAGTTCAGCCCTATTCAAGTCCGAAACTGCGACACAACCATCCGATTTTCTAAGAACACAAACACCTTCCCTACGATTGATTCGAAAATTGAGAAATTTGAAGAAGGCCGACCTATCGTTAGACTCTATGATTTTCCTCTCTACTGAGATGTTATACTTGAGGAGCATCTTGTCGAATCGGTCTGAAACTTTCTTATAGTCTTGGAGATCTATTTCATCATTCGTAATTACGGCTTTTTTGTACGCCATTATTTTTGCTTCGTGAGCTGCAAGTAAATAGGGCGGTAAATTTGCTCGAGAAATATTCACTTTACGTGTGGGAACAAACAGATGGATAGTGTGCCTCAAAATAAAGATAAACATTTCATACATTTGGTCTACATCACATGATACTAGAAAGGATCCAATCCAATCAATATTATCAAGATAATCACTTATCATCTTGTAATCGGCTTTTTTAAAATCATGCGTTGTGATAAAACGAGGAGGTTCTTGTTCTGCAATAAGACTAAATGTGACGGTGGGTGGCATGGTCGGATTTACCTATGGGGGGTTTGTAAGTTTTTGCCACACTTCAGTCTCATACTAGTGTCAAACTGAAAAGCAGCACTTGCGACAATTATTTTTATAGAGAATTCTCACAATTTTTGTGTGTAACGGACGGTACTCTCCCGTTGGAACCGTATTTTTCGTTTTTACCTACAATACCGCTCGTAGGATTTGGTCAGAAGGCGCGCGAGGTCGGGTTTTAGCGTCTTTTTCGTCTTTTTCCTATAACTCGCTTCAAAGTCAACTTTGAGCGAAACTAGAGCGATATTCGTGATCCTGGCGTTGAGGACTATCCAATGGTATAGCTATTGTTGGGGTTTCATTTTGAACTAGCGAAATTTGGATACTGTATACTACAGTTCCATGGACAGGGGGGCTCGGCGTCCACTGTCTGCGTTCCTCCATGCCACTGCTTTCTGCACTCACCGCGTCAAACGCACTCTTTCTTCATGCAGTTTCCAGAGACAGCAGCCCTCAGATCTTCGCTGGTTCCTCACCCCCGTCTCATTCATTCCCCCCGGCCATCGTCCCATCCAGCCAGCTGTCAACAACATGGAAAGGTCGCCTGTACATGCGCAATGGGTTCTCAGTGAACATTTTTCAAACACAAAGACATTTTCGGAATCAGCATCGATCACTCTTTCTTTTTGATCTATACATGGCTTACTCCCAAGAAAGGCATATAGGGTTGTCACAATCAATCGAGTGGGTGAGCAGTGGGAAAATGTGAAACGCTGTAATGTGTGACTGTGTCTACTCTAGTTTATTCAACTTATCTTTATTTGAGTTTTTTTTTCATTTTACAAAATTCATTTCTTTAAGCTTCTTCGTTTTTTTGAAGTTTAATTTTATTTCGCCTGTGATTATCATTTTTTAGCCATTCATTTAGTTACAATTCATTTCAAATTTTGAAAATGTTAAATTCATTTCATTCTACGAGAAGTCTGTACTCAATTCAAATTTCAACTTAATTTGATTAAAATTTTCTACTCTTATTGGAAATTCAAACCTGATTCGAATTTTGAGAATTTAGGCTTTGCCGAGAAGCCTCAGTATTCCTTCTTGGAATCGAATCTTTTGACGCACACATAAAACGAATTTGAACAAAGTATTAGAAAATCTTTAATTTAATTCAGTTTTAATTCTGTTTTCAAAGATCCGACTTTTTTAATTATAAAAATCCTATTCGTTTCGAGTTTTCTAATTTATTTCAATTTATTAGGATTTCTATTCTATTTCAATTTCCATAATTTTTCAAATTATTTCATTTATTTCATAACGAGAAATTTTAATTTAAAGGCAGTGTCCACGATAAATTTCGTCTTCAGCTTCCCGCCGGAAATGGAAAGGTAGGGGTCTCATTGGAGCACTGGGGTCGAAAGAACGAACGAAAACGAGCCAGAAAGAGCTTCATACGGCTAGGAAGTCCGCTCGCTCTAGCCCTTTCGCTCGTGGTCGAGTTTTCCGAGGAACAGTTTGGTCCGTTTCTGCATTAGCATTGGAGCGCGAGCGCGCCTGAGTTTTAGCTTTGGGCGCATTTGCGCAAGCTGTCTATTTCAGGCCCATGCCCGCGCAACTCATCCATCGTTGAAATGTGGCTTTGAACAAGAGCTGATTTTAGATGTTTCGCAGCGTTTTCATGATTCTTTCTTCACTGATGAGACAGTCAGACTCTAAACCTTCATTTTCTGGTTAAAATTCGAAAAAGATTTTTATCGTGGACACTGCCTTTAATTCAAATTTCGAAAAGACTTAATTTTATTAAAAATTTTGAAATTACATTAAAAAAATTTTTTCGGAGTTTTCCCAATTCTTGACAAAATTCGAACTTCCAGTAACGTATAAATTATGATTTTCCCAATGATTTGAATTTGAATCATGATTTGAAAATCAGAAATTGATCGAAAATTGAGAATGGAGAATGAAATGAATTTAACATTTTCAAAATTTGAAATGAATTGTAACTAAATGAATGGTTAATAAATAATACCCACAGACGAAATGAAATTAAACTTCAAAAAAACGAAGAAGCTTAAAGAAATGAATTTTGTAAAATGAAAAAAAACTCAAATAAAGATAAGTTGAATAAACTAGAGTAGACACAGTCACACATTACAGCGTTTCACATTTTCCCACTGCTCACCCACTCGATTGATTGCGTCAACCCTATATGCCTCTTTTTTGGGAGTAAGCCATGTATAGATCAGAAAGAAAGAGTGATCGATGCTGATTCCGAAAATGTCTTTGTGTTTGAAAAATGTTCACTGAGAACCCATTGCGCATGTACAGTATACTTGTTCCAGATGGAATTTATTTCGAATATCCGACTTTTCGACTATAGTCGGATATTACACATTTTCGAATATTCGACTTTTCGACTGTAGTCGGATATCACACCTTTTCGAATATTCGACTTTTCGACTGTAGTCGGATATCGCCCTTTTTCGAATATTCGACTTTTCGACTGTAGTCGGATATCGCACTTTTTCGAATATTCGACTTTTCGACTGTAGTCAGATATCGCACTTTTTCGAATATTCGACTTTCCGAATAAAAAGTCGACTTTTTTATCCGACTGAAACAGTCGGATACTCATCCGATTATTCGATTCGGAACAAGTATAATGTACAGGCGACCTTTCCATGCTGCTGACAGCTGGCTGGATGGGACGATGGCTGGGGGGAATGAAAGAGACGGGGGTGAGGAACCAGCGAAGATCTGAGGGCTGCTGTCTCTGGAAACTGCATGAAGAAAGAGTGCGTTTGACGCGGAGAGTGCAGAAAGCAGTGGCATGGAGGAACGCAGACAGTGGACGCCGAGCCCCCCTGTCCATGGAACTGTAGTATACAGTATCCAAATTTCGCTAGTTCAAAATGAAACCCCAACAATAGCTATACCATTGGATAGTCCTCAACGCCAGGATCACGAATGTCGCTCTAGTTTCGCTCAAAGTTGACTTTGAAGCGAGTTATAGGAAAAAGACGAAAAAGACGCTAAAACCCGACCTAGCGCGCCTTCTGACCAAATCCTACGAGCGGTATTGTAGCTTTTTATTCTGAAGGGCCTGCGTTGCTTTGTCATGACGCTTAACAGCGAGCGCAACGACGATGGGGGGCTTGATTCCGCCAAAAGTCCATTTTTCGGCGAAGCACGAAATACACGAAATAGGGTAGCATATTTGAGTCGAGTTGGTCGATTTACTCTTTGTATACACTTTCACCTTCTAAGATGGAGGCTGAGGAGCGTCACACTGTCTGGGCCCACACCCAACTGCAGACGTGGTCCCGCTGGAAGCTGAATGCAGGGTAAACCGACTACGCTGAACTCAAATATCCTACTCACGTGGCTCCTAGATTCCGAATTTGCGACTTCCGGCGAGACCACCCCTGAGAAAGGTGTGATCCCGGAAACTACAGTGGTGGTCAGCCTCCATATTAGACGGTGAAAACGAATATAGAGAGTAAATCGACCCCGCTCGACTCAAATATCATACTCTCGTGACCATTACTCTTCAAAAATGTGGACTTCTGGCGCTACCACACCTGCAGCCATGTGTGTGCCCGTACAATGTAGTGCACTTTAGCGTCCATCTTATACAGTGAATGTTTGCATACAAAGTAAATCGACCCCGCTCGACTCGGATATCCTTCTCTCGTGACTCGTACTTTGCAAAAACATTAAGCATTTAGTACACAAACTGATTTGGAGACTTTACTTTAGGGACTATCATTTTGGAGGCACCTTTACTATGACTTCGCCCTAAACTTCCTAATTGAACTCTGTCACTCGTATTTCAGTTCAAAAAGCTTTTCAGTCAAATTGCAATTTGCATTCGAACGTCCAACTAGTCTTCCTCCAAAGGTCAGACCCCCCCCCCCTTTTACCCCTCCGGAGCTCAGACTCCCCTTGTGGGGGCCCACACCTGCGCTTAACCCTGTCGACGATACGTAATGTCATTATCGCAATGGAATTTTGTCCCGCAGTTGCATACAGCCGTTGCTGTTACACACAGTGCCACCAAAATCATGCAGAGCCCATGGGCGATCGTGCCGGGATAAAGAGGACTCAGAACCAATATCCATAGGTGCGTACTGCGAGAGCGGTTGTCTCCAAATGCGGACCGGAATTTCGCCCCGATAAGAACAATTTGCTGCCTTTAAGTTCTTTACATCGTCGACTTAAATAATAAAGCGTAGCACAGATTAAAGAGAATAGGCGGTTGTCATCAATTCGGTCCCGCGAGGCCGCGGGGACGTCACAACCTGATGCTTCACCCAACCCAAGCTCCATAATACCCTAAGGTCTACTTCTCCTTGCAAAATCGAGACAATAACTGGCTTCAGGGTATCATATTCTGCGCGGAGTCGATCTCCTAAGTGGGCCTAAATGACAGATTTCGAAACGCCTGAAAATGAGTCGAGTACGAGTTCTCATGGAATCAATTAATTTTTGTCGAGAAATCATTAACCTTTTTTCCGCAATTATGAGAATCCAGAACGTCAATAAAGGAGCGGGGGATGCTACATACGTTGTCTCGTCTTTCGACAAACTTGTGCAAAAAATAGAACAAAAAGCTTGGATCTGAACTCAATTCAAAATATGGCTTATGAGCTGAAACTCGGACCGCAGTAAAAAAAAAGATTGTTTAATTGTTGTTTACTGCAGTGCTTCTATTCATTTCTGTGAAACTTTCGAATATTTGAATTTCTGAGAAAGGATTTCTCTTTCAACAACCCCAACCCGAATTTTTAATATTTGAGCCATGACTTCCACGTTCCCTAAAATTGAGATTTTTTTTTGCGACCGCCTTATTCTCTCGTAGTACTTCCCACTTGACTTTGCACATTCGGCATCATATGCATGTCAGCCCTCACAGAACCGAATTGTTTAACCACTGAGCTGTTCTCAAAAATTTGATTCGGGATCAAAATGCGTTGCGGAAACTCCGGATCGCCGTGGGTGGTTTAACAATATTAATGCAACAATAAAACACTCTCGTCGTCAACCATTGAGTAATTGCAACATAATGGTACTGTAGGCGATAAACATGTGATATAGCTTTGAAAATCAAACACGCTCACATGGCTCTGAATTGTTTTTTTGCCCCTCTAACTGACGACACAAAAAGTTCACAGCTTGTTAGCAGCTGTTCCACAGAGGCGTACCCACAAATGAGGCAGTCGTCCACGAGGTATGTTCCCATTCTTTCCCTGGAAAACACGAGACAATTTAAACACATTTTCGGCATTTCCACTTCACAGCTCAAAAGGTGAAGTCTCTAGAGCATTGTCGCATTCGCAAAAACGAATTGCTTTGGCCCTTTATAGTAACTTCGCGAAATTGCAGAACCAGCTTCTGGTTCCGAGAGTGATGAACGTTTTCGTAACTTAGCGAAAAGGCAAGATCACTACTCATCAGGGTACACTAAAATCGGATTCGGCTCGAAACTTGTATTCAAGAGTTACTAGAGGCAGTGATCGCAATTGTGTTGCGAACTTTCTCTCAGGGAAACCTTCTCAACCGTTTATTTTGGCTGGAACTAGCGACCAGGGCTTTTATCGTTGGAGATAGGGGGATGGTGATGGCCGTCTTCGGATGCCGCGAGCTGCCGAGATGTCGTACGTTCGTGCCGTGGCAGTGTGGAGGAAAGAAGACCACCTCCGTGCAAACCGACGTCAACCCCTCCGCGTGGAGGGTTTTTGTCATGGGAGAGATGCTGGCTGGCTGCAGCTCTCCTAAGGATTCTACTACAAATGGCCGGCGTCGAGAGGAATCCAGGACCCGCTCAGAAGTACTCATGCGCCACGTGCGGCAAGGATGTTACCAGGAGACATACCAGCGTCCAGTGCTTCGGATGCCAAAGGTGGGTGCATCTCTCCTGTTCGGGTCTCAGTTCTGTGAGGCATCCCGACCCTTCCTTCTGTTGTGTTCTGTGCTCTGCCCACAGTAACTCTGATTCCTCATTTACCAACCGCCCCCTCTCTATTGTGCATATTAACCTCAATGGCCTTCGTGCCAAGTTGTCTGAACTCTCTCTTTTTGCTCGTACTCATCATCCTGATGTCATAATGGTTCAGGAAACCAAACTTTCTCCTTCTACTACCGCACGTCACCCTAACATTCCTGGCTACACTGCTTATCATGCTCCAAGGACAGCTCTCGGCGGAGGAGTTTCCACTTTCGTATTATCAAATCTACCCTCTCATATCATACCAAACACACCAAAGGACGGTACTCTCGAGTACCTACCTATCCATCTCCCTCTTAAAACCTCTATATCTCTTTTTAATATCTATATCCCTCCTACCACGTCCTGTCCCCAATCTTATGACCCTATTCCTTCACTCAAGCAGTTGTACGGCTGCTCCCTTTCACCCTCTGTTGTCTTCGCAGGCGATTTCAATGCTCATACATTCTGCTCGTCGCTTGACACTGACGCTAGAGGAGAAGACGTCGAAGAATGGGCGGAGGAGTGCGATCTGGTCATTCTCAACGATGATCAGCCCACTCGTCTCCTGGCCAACGGCCGATCCTCTAGTCCAGACATCTCTCTTGTATCATCTAATCTCTCCAGCGCCTGCACTTGGTCTACCGCTACAACTCTGTCCAGTGATCATATCCCCGTTTTTGTCCATGTCGATCTCTCTGATTCTCTTGCTCCTTATTCAGGTATCCGTCAAAGGTCTTATCTTAATCTTTGCCTTGCAGACTGGCGCTTGTTCAGGGATGTGGCACTTCGCCATGTGGATGACTACCCATGGAACGGAAACGTGCACCAGAAAGAGCGTCACTTGACGGACGCGATTCGCAAGGCAATGAAAGCCGCCATTCAGGAGGGCCGAGTTAAGATCTTCTTTCCCAATGTCACCAGGGAAATCTTGGAGAAGATAAGGACAAGGGATGCAAAGAGAGTGGCAGATCACCTGGATCCGACCATTGCTGAGCTGGATAGCGAGATTAAGCGAGATCTGGACAAGCACAAGAAGGAGTGTTGGGAGAAATTCACGGAGAAGATGAATTTCAAGAGTGATGGAGCGTCAACTTGGAAAGTTCTTAAGAAGATCTTGGGCAAGAGCACCTCCACCAACTACTCTACGATCGAGTTCGAGAATGGAGTCTTCAAATCGGAAAAGGAGGCTGCAACTGCTCTCGGAAAGAATTTTTTCATAACTCAGGCTAAGAGAGGGAAACAAAATCGAGTGACTGTAAGAGAGCTCTGTAAGTTGCCACTCATGAATGAAGCAGAAGCAGTGATACCCGCGCAGATTGAGAAGGTGGTAAAAGAGATGCGCAACTCGAAGGCTGTAGGGCCGGATGGCATAAGTCCAGCGATCTTGAAGAAACTGCCGACTGAGATTATGCCAATCCTGGCTGACGTCATCAACACATCCTTTCGCACGTGCATCGTACCCCAAGACTGGAAAATGGTAAGCGTCGTTCCGTTGCCTAAGGCAGGTAAATCACCATCTACGGCTAAGGGTTACAGGCCAATAAGTCTGTTATCACCAATCGCAAAGGTCGCTGAGAAACTGGTCTTCAAGGAGCTTACCGAGCATAATAACAATCAGCAGCACCAGCATGGATTCCGCAAATTACACTCTACCACCACGGCGCTGCTGGAGATTGTGAGCTATGTTTTGGATGGCTTCAACGCCACCAAGCCTCAACGCACTGTTGGAGTAGCCCTGGACCTCACGAAGGCGTTTGACACTGTCAACTTGGGCATACTGTCTGAGAAGCTATTGAGGTCCACCATCTCGCCTTGGCAGAAGCGATGGATTACAGCACTCATCAAAGGGCGCCGAGCAAAAGTGCTGTTTCAGGGACATGTCTCTAATAGCATCCCGATCGCTGCCGTTGTCCCTCAAGGAGGAGTCATATCGCCTGCTCTGTTCAGTCTTTACCTGGAAGATTTGTCCGTCCCCCCAAGTGACATCGTTGCGTATGCGGATGACATCACCATCTTGTGCCGAGACAGAGACATTAATGTAGCTGCACGCAAGATCAGTAGCTACCTCATCGTTGTGAAGAACTTTCTCGATGATATGATGCTCACTGTCTCTGCCGCTAAATCATCTGTATCAGTTTTCTCCACTGACCCTAAGGAACACTGCGCTCACCCCGTTGTGAATTGGGAAGACGCTCTTCTGCCTGCTGCACGTTTTCCTAAGCTGCTCGGCCTAGTATTGGATCCTTCGTTGGGGTTCCACAAGAATACTGAGCAGAAACAGGCTACAGTGAAAGCAAAGCTCAACGTCCTACGAGCTCTGGGAGGAACGTCGTGGGGAAGTAGCAAGGAGACAATTTTGACCACCTACAAGGCAATATTGCAGCCGGCGTTGGAGTACGCTGCACCGGTATGGCAGCACATGATATCGGATCCATCGTGGACAAAGATGCAGCGAGTCCAAAATGCTGCTCTTCGGATCGCCACAGGGTGTGCTAAAAGCACCCCAGTGGAACATCTTCATGCTGAAGCCCAAATTCTGCCAGTTAAGGAGCACTGCCAACTCCAAGCGCAGCAACTGGTTATTAACATTGTCAAGCAGCCTGACCACCCATTAAGAAGGATCATGAATCCCGTGAGAGAGAGAGACATATCAGACGGCCTTTTGCGGATGCTCCCGAGAAAGTTAATATACAAAGATGGACGGACTCCCAACTGGATCGTCTGCGTCTTTTACGTGCGGAGCACACCAAGTTCGTCAGGGATCACTTGAGTAGGATGACCGTCAATCCCATATTGGGGGTCGTACCACCCATAGTCAGCGACACCGAGATGGAACTCGGTAGGCGGGCTAGAAGTACCCTTGCCTCGTTACGCTGCGGTCATTCCCCTATGCTGATGTCATTCTTGCATAAGATCGATCGCAGTAAGCCGGACGAGTGCCCGGACTGTGGTAGCCGTGGCCACACAACTGAACACCTATTCGAATGCCCAAAGAGGCCTACCACTCTTACAATGGATTTGTGGACGAATCCGGTTTCAGTCGCCCGTTTCTTGAACCTTTGACAAAAACCTTCCTGCGGCTGCAAAGAAGACCAGGGCTGTGCGTTATAACGCTAACGTGTTAACGCATTAAAGGGTTGACGCGGTTTTTTTCTCAAAAATTAACGATTAACGCTTAACGAAAAAAAGTTGAAATCACGTTAGTTTATAATTCGTTAACTGTCGTAGAATTATGGCAGCAGGGTACTGCACAAGGTGTGGGTCGGCCAGTTTTGCTCAGACCCCCCCTCCAATGCCAATTTCGCTCAGAACCCCCCCCCCCCCAGGAGCATGAGTAAGTCAAGTTTTGACAGTGTTCTATCCCCTCCCCCTTCTCCCCACCTAGAGCTGATGTGTTCAAACAGTGTGTTCGAGTACTGCACGAGGTAGGGTACAGAAAGTAATTTCCTGAAGCTGCGTTTTTTTTCATGTGCCTCATTTAAAATTTAAGTTACTGCAGTTTTAAAACCCTACTAGATGCGTGAACTTAAATACTTTTTGTCTTCTTCCTCTATCAGTGTAGCGGTTTTCAGCGTTCAATTTAGACGCTGAAACCCAGCATGGAGTAAATCGGCCACGCTGTACTCAAATATACTACTCGCGCGACTCTCAGTTTTTTTTTCTGACGGGACCACACCTGAGAGACGTGTTAGCTCTCATATTTTAGCGATGCTCGGCCTCAATCCTGAACGAGGAATTTTTTTGTACTGTGCTTATCTGGGTCAAATTCCGGTCCGCAGTTGCGTCTCTACACGCTTTGCGGCCGCGCGCTTTTGAGTCGGAAGCATTTCCAGGCCTCAGCCGCCGATCTGTTCACTTGAGGTGGGTTTCAGAAACTGGAAACTAAACAAAATTGAAGAAGACTCATAAAAAAAGCCATGTCGAGTCGGCTTTGTCGCTGGAAACCCGACTGACTCGAGCGCGTGCGGCCGCAAAGCGTGTCGAGACGCAATTGCGGACCGGAATTTGACCCAGATAAGCACAGTACAGGGTAAATCGACCACGCTCATTTCAAATATCAACTCTACGGACTCATAGAATTCTTTCGCAAAAATCATTCAGCATTTAATAGGCAAATTGCTTTAGGCACTTCACATTGGTGATTCATATGTATTGTCTATCATTTTGAGAACACGCTCACGATGACTTCCCCCTAAGCTTCCTGATTGAACACAGACACTCACAACTCAATACAAACAGCATTTCAGTTAATTCGCAATGCATAGTTGATATCCGTGTGAAAATTGCTCCGGGCGGCTTTCACTCACATACACAATTGTCCATTGGTACTTCCTTCGAAGGTCAGATATCTCCGGAGCCCTTCATCCCCTCCGGAGCTCAGAACCCCCCGTGGGGCCCTATCCCGCGCCGAACTCTGTACGGCACTGATTGATATGGGAGATCTGGTAATTTATTGATTCTTGACGTGGTGATGTTTTTCCGTTTAATGGTTTAACGAAATGCAAAATTACCGTGTTAACGCATTAACGAGTTAACGCGGTTTTTCCCAAAAATTAACGATTAACGCTTAACGAAAAAAATAATTTTCATTAACGCACACCCCTGCTACCGACCACTAATTAGCCGTTTTTTAAAGGTGGACGAGCCCACCAGACATTGTCTGTTAACATCGATATTACTCAGACAACTGGGGAGTCCGACTTGTCCATGATAGGCTTTCTAATTACATACCTCTATGAACTGAACGGCTCTTGAGCAGCAGCACGTGCTGCTCCGAAGTGCACGTGGCTAATTCAGAGGGACTACGAGGCGCAGAAAGGCATACTATCGTTCTCCAAGCCGAATTCCGGTGCGCAACTGCGGACTGCGGCCGTTGCATCATGCGGCACGTGGTAATCGTGCTGGGAGGAAGGTGAATCGTGCCGGGACCAAGTGGTCCCAGCACGAGTATCACGTGTGGCATGATGAAATGGTCGTAGTCCGCAAATGCGGACAGGAATTTAGCCCAGAGAACGACAACGACTTCCACCGCACCCCCATTCCTCGAACAGCATGGCGCAGCCATTGAAAACTTCTGCCGCACCCCCGTCTCCCGAAAAAACCTAAACAGGCAGCAGCGATTGTTTATCCATTCCATCACATTGTTTTGCCAGTGAAGGTCTTCTGCGAGTTTTTTCATGTTTCGACTTACCAATTTTCTGCGTGATCAGTACAGTGAACTATATGGATAAACGGTCGCTGTTGTCTGCATGTGCTCCTGGGTGGGTTGTCAATAGCACGCGCGCGTAGCGGCCTCAAACTTCTCCGACAAAGGGGGCGGCGAATTTTCGCCAGTTGTTCAACAGCTGGATCACAACTAGCACATAGCCGCCGGCCAATGGTAATTACTAGGCCGTACACTTGGCATACACTCGTGACGGCAGGCAATGCCAGCGGAGGACGGCTGGCGAATATTTGTCAATTTTCTAACTGCAGGTCGATAACTATAATTTACCCGGCAATAGTCAATTACGAGGCGGACAGCTGACTAATCCTTGGCATCTCAATTAGTGCGAGCGAAGGAACGCTGGCGAAAATGTGCCAGTTGCCTGATAGATGCGTGATAACTTGCATTCAGCTGGCAATGGCAATCACACCTCGAATTTACCGAGCGCATGAAATCGGCACTCGGTTGGCGCCTAAACGCCCCGGCACCCCAGATTCGTTTTCAGCACCCTAGAATACCCCTCAATACAAATTTTGAGCAAAATTCGGATTTTTTTCAGACCACCTCAAAAAATTTGTGATGGGTACCTAGACCTTTTCGCGAAACTTTAAGAACGCTCATAACTTTCGGGAACCAGCTGCTCGGAGCGGGGTTCTGCGAAATTTTACTATAGATGCACAAGAGATCCTGACAGTACCATTCGTATCCACAAATCCGACAACGCTTCGTATACTTACCTTGTTAGCAGAATATGACTTTTGTTCAAGTCTGATCAAGATGTGAGTGCCGTGATCCTTTTGCAGAAAGAGCTCGTTTCAAGATGGTCTGTGCTGTACTGCATTGCTCTTTTACTGAGGGTAAGGGCATTTTGTGAATTGAAAATTCCTTTTTTCTCTGTGAAAGTGCAGTGCAGTAGAGCACGGACCGTGTTACACATTTAGACCTTTTTCTGGGAGTAAATTCTCCACCTATTTTTCTTCATTGGTTCATCACGTGAGCCCTCGCTGCGCTCGTGGTAGATCAACGACGAGAAATGTCCAAGTAAGAGATCTGAGTGTATGCCGAAAAACTCAGGCAGGATGCTGGACGCGAAAGTGAAGCCCGCTTTCAGTTTCCTGAAAGTTCACGGTAGTATGCACCGTAGTACATCGATGTCTCTTCTCTAAGCTCTTCGAGGCGGTATACTCTGTATCAAACGAGATGGCAAGCGAAGAGTCAAAGAAGCAGCGTTTCCTCTGAATCTCTGACGTTTTTGGATTACGGTAAGACAAAGCGTACACATATCACTTACGCGACAGAGCCTCTGTCTTACCGTAAGCCAAAAAGAGAATGATCTATTACTCATTTCCTAAAAAAAAACCTTCACGCCACTTATCTGAATAAAGAGTGAGTATTAAGGGCATTTTCAGCGGAAACAACCCAAAAAAATGAGGAAGCATGCGGAAAAAAGGAATGAGACCGTGAAAAACTCCATGAATTTTGTTTTTGGATTACGTAAGACAGAGGCTCCGTGGTATACGTACGCTACGTGTTACCGTAATCCCAAAAACGTCAGAGATGCAGCGGGATCCCTGCTTTTTTGTAGTCTTCGCTTGCCATCTCGTTTGAAACGGAGTATACCACACAGGGTTGGGCAGGCTTGCGACCAATCGCGATGGGGATCGTAAAAATTTCGAAATTTTTTCGAAAAAATGAAAATTTTTGGGGGTGGGGTTCTCAAAATTTTTGAAAAATTGGGTTTATCTCTAAACCACTCGGAAAGTAGAGACGCCGTGTATTGCATCGGTACCAATTCTCCATTTCAGGAAGGGGGTTCGTAAAAATTTTGGTCACCAGGGGGGTCGTAAGATTTCAGTCACCGGTCGCAACAGCCTGCTCAAGCCTGACACCACATCGAAGGGCTTGATTCTACTTCGATGTAGGTGAATGCTACCGTAATTTTTCAGGAAACTGAAAACAGGCTTCACTTTCGCGTCCAGCAACCTGCCTGAGTTTATTGGCACACACTCAGATCTCTTACTTGGAGATTTTTTGTCGCTGATCTACCACGAGCGCAGTGAAGGCTCACGTAATGAGTCAATGACGAAAAATAGGTGGAGAATTTACTCCAAGCAAAAGGTTTAAATGTGTAACACGGTCGGTGCTCTTCTGCACTGCACTTAAAAAAAGGGAGTTATTCAATTCACAAAACTGTAAAATGCCCTTTCCCACAGTAAAAGTGCAATGCAGTAGAGCACAGACCATTTTGAAACGAGCTCTTTCTGAGAGAGAGTCTCGGCATGGATTTCTGGATCAGACTTGAACAAAAGTGATTGTCTGCTATAAAAGAGAGAACGCGTAGAACTCTCACAGAGCAGCTGTCTGTAGCTATTTCAGATTAAATTTTCTCCAACCTCAAGGTTTCGATTAGGGTCTCGCAGGGTTCTGACCGGTCACAACGGCAGTGGGGGTGGGGCGGGGTGGGGAGGGGGTAGTGAAAAATTCCGCCCAGCTTTGAAATTAGTGTAGTGAACTTGAGGGGGAAGGGGTCGTCAAAGTGAGTACTTGATTGGGAGACAGACCACCTAGCTTGAAGAACCCGATTTGTTGCTTTCAACATTTATTTCGAGAATAGGGGTCGCTGGTGGGGGCGGGGGGTGCAGGGGGGTGGGGGGCTGGGAGGGTTACTCTCACCCCTTGAAGGCAGCGTTCACGATGATCATCATCGATGACTTTCCGAACGGAATGATCGGTAAAGAGGACCCAAGGCTCCCAATCTCTAAGGAACGCTAGAAAACGAGCCAGCAGTGACAAAATAACGGCTGCAAACAAGCGTTTTGGTGTACCAGAACCGCCCGTGCTCCAGATCCGCCACCTCGATATGAACAAATGAAGACTCAGATTACAGGAATGATCACGTGAAGGAAGTGCTGATAAGTGAGCTGATCGCTTGATTGCATTGAATGCTATCATCCTTCATAGAGGTCAATTCCTCCACGCTCAAAAATCAAAGTGAACAAGGGAGGACCTATCATGCGACTTTTGCGTCTTTTTCAAGCGTGCTTCGCTATATAAAGCACCAGACCCTCTGTGAACCGTGGATATATTGGAAGTGAAATTTATCGTGAACACTGCCTTTAAGGCCCCAGTCATTGTTCACCAATCGGTTGTAGCCTCACTGACCCATACGTATTGCAACCATGGTAGATGGGGCGAGAATCCCCTGTGCCGGTTGCAGCCGGCAGCAGCTGGCGACGACCGGCCCGGTCGATTTCTTTGAAATAGTTGAAGAAGACACGATGGAAAAAAAACGATGAGGCCAGCTGCACTCGGTCCTGGTGCAAGACGACAACACCAGAATTCCAACATTAACAACTTTAGGATATAGTAGGCTGTTCCATCACTGATCGGGACACTGGGCTACAGCCGGTCACAGACGTCTCCACGAACGATTTATGAACCACGTATAGTTAGGTCCGTGGCCTGTGTCCTCAAGAAAAAACGTTTCAATTCTCAGAGATTGAGATTTAAACCGCCACGCCAGCCGCGATTTCGATTTACACGTTTTTTCGTGAATAACAGGCCGCGGATATAACTATACTTCGTATCATATCAAAAAGCTCGACTATTTCCGGTAGGCTGCAGTCGGCTGTATTGGGTGATTTTATTATATCCCTTTTTACAAGCCTCTATTATACATCAGCCGGGACGGCAGTAGCCGGGACGGCATTAGCCGGCGACAGTTGACCACGGCCGACCAGAGCCGGCTTTCCACCAACAAGGACGGGGGCTTCAGTGGAACGGGAGAATATTTCGCTTCTACGGTCAAGTTCACAGTGACTCCCCACCCATCCAAACAGAGTTGAGCAGGCCGAGTTTCAGCAAAGCTACGACCCCTCCTCCTGCAGGGTCAAGCGGAGCGTTGCGTAATTTTTCGAAATCGGAGCCACCCCCCACCTTCAATTTTTTTCCAATCATCAAAAAAATAACTGCGAACCAACCCCCCCCCCGAGACACGATTTATGCATTAAATCGGAGCATACGGGTTTTTGGATATCTAGGTGTTTCAGAAAACCAAAATAATCGATATAGGTATTTGTCTACTAAAACTGTCGGACGCCGAAAGTTCATTTAGTAGTCGGACTCAAGCGTCTAGAAGCAGAACAATACTTCGATTCTTTTCTTTGATGATCGAAAATATCGTGAGTTTTCGGGATATTTTCACCAAATTTTCATTTTTAGTTCGAAAATTTCGCGATCCCCCTCCGATTTCGCAATCTCGCCTGACGCTGCCCTCTGTGGCCTAGAATTTAAGCATTTAGAAAAATTTGAAATTTTTTACGACCCCTCCGCGGGACGAAAACATGATTTAGCTTTTTTCGAGTGGAAGATTTAGCACATTTCCCTCACCAAGTGATTTAGAGAAAAATCCCATTTTTTCTCCAAAAATTTTACGACCGTCGTTGTTCCGGGTCATAGCGGTGCTCAGCCTTGCATCCAAACGACTTTGGAAACGCTTGGAGGACTAAAATGTAACCTAAAATAGCTAGACACAATCGACGCAGGACTGTTCGTCAGTTAGCTGTATTTCCTCAAAGACTGAAATGCTGGCTGCGAAATGACAGCAAAAATGCGCCTTGCAGGAAAAGTCCTATAGAGGAACAGACAGCGGGAAAATAACGCAAGTGAAGATTGTCTATACAATCAACATATTCTGCGAAAGAGTTGAGAACTTACTGGTAATCCTTGCAAAGATCTGCTAGAGTGATATAATCCTCCCTAGCCAGAGCTATTCTATGAACTGCAGTTTGGAGCAGTCGCTTTTTTTCTTCCGCCGACAGTTGGCTCATAGCTAAAAGAATTGATTTCTATTCCAGGAGAGCAAACAATGTGTAGTGGTTTTATAGGGAGTATTTTGGCTCCCGAATACTGCTGCGAGTATTATGGCTCGCTCGAAGGTTTATTTGGTGCTCGCTGTGGAGCGCAGTGGTAGGATGCTATATACTGTGCTTATCTGGGCCAAATTTCGGTCCGCAATTGCGTCTCAAGACGCTTTGCGGCCGCACGCGCTGGAGTCAGTCGAGTTTCCAGGGCCAAAGCCGACTGGATATGGCTTTTTTATACAGTTTTCTCCAATTTTGTTTACTTTCCAGTTTCTAAAACCCACATAGAGTCAACAGATCGGCGGCTGCGGCGCTGGAAATTCTTGCGACTCGAAAGCGCGCGGCTGCAAAGCGTGTCGAGAAGCAACTATGGACCGGATTTTGGCCCAGAGAAGCACAGTACATAGGACGGGCGTGGCCTCTTACTATATAGGAGAGGGCACGCTCAGAATCTATTGAGATGGACACCAAGTGTTCACAAGTATCACTGGCTGTGACATGATAGTCTAATATTGCTACAAACCAATGATCAGATATAGATGGTCTGGTTGAATAACAGAACATAATGAACCAAAAATAGTATACAATAGAAAACAACATGTAGAAAACGTCGAAAAACTTCTTTGTTTTAAGATTCGGGAACGTGAGCGAGTTGAGGATTAAAGCGCATTTGCCTTAAAACAGCTGTTTATTGCGTCCTGCAGTCCTAAGCCGTTTCATTCAGTCGGCATGGATCCTAGTGATCAGGGGTGTGCGGAAATTTTTTAAAAAATTCAGAAAACAGAGAATCGAGTTTGTCAGAAAACAGAAAGGCCAAAACGGCCAGAAAACAGAAAATTTTCAGAAAAAAAGTACTCATTGCATTTTAACTTTTTTCAAGAGGAAAGAGAGTGTAATTCTGAACATTTTCCTCTACCTGTAATACAATATCTACGAGACTGGACAAATAGCTAATAAGACATTGATAGTAGCGATGGCACGTCAGTGACAGGTAGATCATCTTTGAAGGCACTCACTCAGTTTTTTTTTTCGAGTCTTAGCCGAGAAATAGCCCACCAGGCTCCACAGCGGTTCTTGATGTGCTAATTCTCAAAAATTTCTGGATCGTTTCTCGATTATTAGACGGCTAAGATCATGTTGTTCACGAAATAGCCTAGAAGTAGCCGAGCAATAACCGAGAAATAACCAAGACGTGGCAGGCACACCAACACGCGACGCGGCCTTTCCCAGCTCGCCGAGCAGCCGCCTTGGCCTCTTGCCGCTCGGCGGGGCCTCCTGATGCTAGGCGGGGTCCAAGTACTGAAGACTTGGGTAGTTGAACCGACCGCGGTGTTGACATCCAAATCAAGCCTCAGGAATGCGTCGTGTACAGTTCAACTCCGCATCGCTGTTCAGTCCGCAAAGTGCACGCCGATTGCGGAAGCGTGCTATGGCGCGGTTGCGAGTATACTCAGACAGGGATGTAAAGTTACCCGTGCGGTTTTGCCTTTAGGGCCCAGGTGATCCCACATCCCTGTCTGAGGCTACTCGCAACCGCGCCGCAGCACGCCTTCGCAATCAGCGTGCACTTTGCGGACTGAAAGGCAATGCGGAGTTGAACTGCACATGCTGCCGAGATGTCGTACGTTCGTGCCGTGGCAGTGTGGAGGGAAGAAGATCGCCTCCGTGCAAACCGACGTCAACCCCTCCGAGAAGAGGGTTTTTGTCATGGGAGAGGTGCTGGTCGGCCGCAGCTCTCCTGAGGATTTTATTACAAAGGGCCGGCGTCGAGAGGAATCCAGGTCCAGCACAGAAGTATCTATGTGCCACCTGCGGCGAGGATGTTACCTGGCTAAAACTAGTGACCAGTGCTTCGGATGCCAAAGGTGGGTGCACTTCTCCTGTTCGGGCCTCAGTTCTGGGAGACATCATGACTCATCCTTTCGTTGTGTTCTATGCTCTGCCCCCAGCAGGGTTGAGCAGGGTTGTGACCCGGCACTACAGGGGGTCGTAAAAATTTTGGAAAATTTAGGGAAAAATGAAGTTTTTGGGTTTTTGATATTTTTGCAAATACACGGCCCTTTCGCGTCCACACCTTAGCCGCAACCGAGCTTGATCTTAAAAATTGATATCACAAAACTAACTTCTTTTTTTTTCAAATTCGCCACTTTCAAAAAAGCTAAATCATTATTCCGTTCCAGGTCGTGAAATTCTGGATTTTTCATTCAAAATTCTGGTCAACAGGGGGTCGTAGCTTCGCCCAAAATCGGCACAACGGCCTGCTCAACCCTGGCCCCCAGCAACTCTGATTCCTCAATTACCAACCGCCCCCTCTCCATTGTTCACATTAATCTCAACGGCCTTCGCAACAAGTTATCTGAACTCTCTCTATTCGCACGTTCTCATCACCCGGATGTTATCATGGTTCAAGAAACCAAGCTCTGTCCATCTACCACTTATCCCCAACCTAACATTCCGGGCTACACCGCCTATCACATGCCAAGGACAGCTCCTGGGGAGGAGTGTCTACTTTCGTGCAGTCTGCCTTACCTTCTCATATTATCCCTAATACTCCTAAGGACGGTACTCTCGAGTACATTCCTGTCCACCTCCCCCTTCAAAACCCCTTTATCTCTATTTAACATATATATTCCTCCTATATCATCTTGTCCCCCCTCTTATGATCCTATTCCCCTCCTTAAGCAGTTGTACGACTGCTCACTCTCCCCTTCAGCTGTCTTTGCGGGTGACTTCAATGCTCACACGTTCTGTTCCGCTCTTGATTCTGACGACAGAGGGTATGACGTCGAGGAATGGGCTGAGGAGTGCGATCTGGTTATCCTCAATGATGACCAGCCCACTCGTCTCCCTGCCAACGGCCGACCTTCTAGCCCAGATATCTCTTTTGTCATCCAATCTCTATAATGCTTGCACGTGGTCCACATCCACAACTCTTTCCAGTGATCACATTCCCGTCTTTGTCTATATTGATCTCTCTGACTCTCTTGCCCCTTACTCTGGTTTTCGTCATAGTACTTATCTTAATTTAGGCCTAGCAGACTGGACCCTGTTCAGAGATGTTGCACTCCGCCATGCGGTCGACTACCCATGGAATGGTGATGTTCATCAGAAAGAGCGCCAACTAACAAGTGCCATCCGCAAGGCCATGAAAGCAGCAATTCCTGAGGGTCGTGTCAAGACCTTTTTCCCAAATGTCAGCAGGGAAATACTGCAGAAGATAAGAACCAGAGATAAGAAGAGTGCCGCAGACCATCTAGACCCGGAGATTGCTGTGCTGGATAATGAGATCAAGCAGGATCTGGATAAGAACAAGAGGGAATGCTGGGAGAAGTTCACTGAAAAGCTGAATTTCAAGGCGGACGGAACTACGACGTGGAAAGTGTTGAGGAAAATTTCCGGCAAGTCCGCTCCCTCGATGAGCTCCGCTATTGAGTTCGAGGAGAACGTTTTCAAATCAGGGAAAGCGGCTGCTTACGCACTCGGCAAGAATTTTTTCATCACACGTACCAAGCTAGGCGTGCAAAACAGAGTCACGGTTAGAGAGCTGAGCCGATTGCCGCTCATGAACGCATCTGAGGCCTTTGCTCTCACACAAGTAGAGAAGGCTATCAAAGAAATGCGGAATTCGAAGGCTATCGGACCTGACGGTATCTCCCCAGCCATCCTCAAAAAGCTTCCCACGGAACTTCTACCGATGCTTGCAGATATCATTAACACTTCTCTCCGGACCTGCACTCTACCCCAAGCTTGGAAGACAGCCAAAGTGATACCGTTGCCAAAGCCAGGCAAGTCCCAAAGCACGGCAAAAGGCTTTCGACCAATAAGCCTGTTATCGCCCGTCGCTAAATTAGCTGAAAAGTTGATCGTGACGGACCTGGCTGATCAAAATGAGCGACAGCAGCATCAGAATGGGTTCAGGAAACTACTCTACTACTACTGCTCTATTGGAGATCGTGAGCTTTGCAGTTTCGACTCTGTTAACTTGGGACTCCTGTCCGAGAAACTGCTCAAGTCGTCGCTACCATCATGGCAGAAGCGATGGATTGCAGCGTTCACGAAAGGCCGCCGGGCCAAGATTCTGTTTCAGAATCACGTATCCGATAGCATTCCAATAGCAGCCGGTATTCCGCAAGGCGGAGTGTTGTCCCGTGCCCTATTCAGCCTGTATCTTGAGGACATTCCCGAGCCTCCCAATGATGTAAAGATTGTTATGTATGCCGACGACATCACCATCATGAGCCAGGACCGTGACCTGCAGATAGCCGAAGTATGCCGCAGCCTATGAACTTCGTCTTCGTCCGGACAAATGCAAGCAGATGTGGGTCTCTCAGAGGCCTTCAACTGGAGTTTGTGTGGACGGACAACGTATCGAACTGGTGGACGATTTCTGTTATTTGGGCTGTTTGCTGAAGAACGATGGTAGTTATGCAGCGGATATTCGACAACGATGTGCGAAAGCTACGTCTGCATTCAATTCTCTAACCAAGTGTTTGTGGTCTACCACCATCGCGAAGGAAGTCAAGTTGCGCGTCTACCTATCCGCTATTCGCCCTATCATGATGTACGGATCGGAGACGTGGGCAGCACCGAAGACGCAGATGGAAAGGCTGGATTGCACGGAGAGGAAGCTTTTTAAGCGTTTGCTTGGATATTTCTGGCCGCGTGTATGCCATAACGAAGACCTCTACAAGGAAATCGACGCAGTACATCAACGCTTGACACGAGGCAGGTGCCAGCATCTCCTAACGCCATCTCAAGCGGCAATGGAAAGTCGACTTCGACTGCTCGGGCATATACTAAGAAGAACGCCGGATCGTCTCGTACAACACGCTTTAAGAATGCTTCCAAATCCTGTCTGGAAACGGCCACCTGGGCGTAGGCGAAAGTTCTGGACGGATGTGGTCAAAGAGGATTTGAAGTCACTCGGCATCGAAAGACAGTTCAGGCGCGATATTTCGTTTCGCAAGAAATGGAATAGTGACAGCTGGATGGAATGTGTTCAAATTGTGGCTGAAGACCGTGAAAAATGGACACGGCTGACTACTAGGACGGCACACCTCGGTGAAGATGCGGAATGACCGCGTCAGGCGAAAGCCAACCGATTAAGTAAGTAAGTAAGTCAAGGGTGCTGAAAATGAATTTAGGATCCTGTTTGAAAAAAATTTTTGTCTACTGTAGGGTAAGGTAGATAAATGTCATTTTTGGGGCTAAGCCTACCTCAGCATTTCGAAAATCAACAAATGGTAATTAAATTCGTATTCAGCATCTCGAATAAATCCCACATCGAAACACCGTAATCTACCGTGAGCTGTCGAAAATTGATAAACGAATTTCAGAGTCGCGCTTAGCACTCCAAATGACCCCTAGAGGAACATTCTGGGCCATTTCTGTCGCATCGGTCCGGAAATCGTCAAAAGTCGCATTTTGCCCTTAAATTTTCTCCCGATTGTAGGCTTTGAAGGAATTTAGCCTAAAACTTAGGAAAAAATGACAGATAAATCTCAAATTCGTGATAAGCAAACCATATAACCCCAATGAGGGATTTTAAGTCAAATCGAAAAAAGGTTTCAAACTTCTATCTTGGAACCTGCGACTCGGGGTGGGATACTGCGCAGCGGTTTTACTATGGACGCCCAAGAGATACCTGCAATTCAAGTCGTTTTTGCAGATGCGTTCACCGCCATAAACACTTCCCTTGTTAGTGCACTAATGTCATATGTAGCCTACCTCGTGCCCCGTGTTCGCCCCAACGAACAATGAGGAACGCGAAGTATTTGTGCGATTCGTTCCCACTGTACATATATGTGCGATGAAATAACGCAATGCTTTGTAGCGAAAAAATCGTGATATCTTCTTTCCAGAACGTGACTGACCAAAACTAGTACTGGACACTGATCAGGAACAGCGTACTATATGGCACAACTACACAAATACGCAACTGTATACAACTTTATACTCAGATCATTCATTACATTTAAATTGAGTATAATCGAAAAAATTGGGATTCACTTGCATAAAAAAAAGAAAAGAAAACATTCAAGCATCTTCAAAGTACAAACAATGACAACAAATAGATACATTCACATATGCCTCAGTACACAAGGTAAGAACGCGTAATTTGACAATAAAAAATCAGAGATCAGGAACTATATGACTTTCCACCCCAGTAAAACCGGAATGGACTCCAAAACGCGATCTATCATAGACTGCCCACCTTTCTGAAACCCTAGGATCACGACCACGGCCAATATGAAGGATTGAGACGAATACGAATTTTCAGAAAGGGCAAGCCCCCCCCCCCATGATGTCAGTTATAGGAAAACTTCCGAACAGAGAAGCTGTTCTGGACTAAGGACTGAAAATTCGCCCAGGACTGAAACCGAATCCCTAAAAGATCCAATGATGCGGGTTTTTTAGCTTGAAAGCAGAAATGCAAGAGGATATTTCCCAATTTGGGGCCAATTTCACGCAGGTCCACGGTGTACGCGTGCGCGCGCAAGCTGCTTTTCCTTCACCCGAACACTCTTTCGCTGCCTCTGATCCCGCTCCACAACCGCACGCGAACCCACAAAGAAAATTTTACCATCGAAAAAGAGGGTAGTGCATTTATAATAGCCCCCTGTAATTGCCGATTTCACCACACTTGTAATCATTTCACACGAACAATAAGCTATTTCTCTATAGAGACCTATCCCCAAGCTTTCAAAGCAGCAATTGAGACATAGTATTTTGGAGACAAAGACTTGCTCAGTTCAGACAGACCAGAGCCTATGGAACAAAGAAAACGCCTACATAATGCGAAATGATAAGCTACACGTGCTGGCCTTTCTTATTCATTTGTGGCCGGGCAAAGTGAGGTCTTTTGGGCTTAGCATGCCGCAATCCTTCTATCACTGTTATATTTTGCCATGACTGACTGCTCCGCTGCTCGCTTTGCACGGTCTCTATGAGCGAAAAAGGCCTTACACGCCTAAAATTAGTGATGCAAATAAGCTAGTAGGATGAATGTTTGATCTATGATCGGATCTCCTAGTAGATGTATGGCAGCGTTCATACGTTGCGAGGGCGTGCGATCACGCAAACTCGATGGTCGTCATCAACACACGATTTGCCAGCCGCTGATGCACGCTCACACCCGCTCTCGCTTGCTGCCGCTCGCCCACGCTTACTCTGGAAAAGAATCAGCAAGTCTCATGCGTGTTACTCTGTCCCTAAAGGATTGAGCCTCGAACCTTCTTCAAAACAAATGCCCTCGCATCTCATAGCTCGAATACGGCTGTCACGAACCGTGGTACATGAGCAGCCAAAAATCCGACCTGATCGAATGACCATTCAGAGGCCGTATTCACGAAACTACGGGAGCCTCCCGGGAAGGTTTTTAGAACCAGCCGATGTATGCGGCAGGCGAACATTGGACCCTCCCGGGAGGCTCCCGTAGTTTCATGAATACGGACGGCTGCAGGTCAACCGTCGTCGATCGAATTTCTAGGCAGAAGGTGTTTCCTTGTCTCTCTCTCTCTCTGTGCACCGGGCACTTAACAGCGCTAGAAAGCGCTGAGGAGCGCGTAACAGCGAGAGCGCGCGTTCCCCACGTATGGACGTAGCCTTCATGCTACAACAGGATACAAGAATGTCACAAAACGTAGAAAAGAATACACTAAATACTCCGTAAAAAGGTTATTGAGTGGCCACCAAAAAAATCTAGAGATTTCTTCGTAACCAAACCCTATCAGAGCTCCAGCTACCTCATTCAAGTCATCTTAAACCGAGAAAGATGCGTACAGATCACCGTAGACAGGCCCGTAGATCTGAGAAAAAAATCGACTTAGTTGTGTACGAGGACACTAAACTCAACCAAATAATAAATAATACGATCACAAAAAGTCGCAAACCCGATCATCAGGGTTGGACAACGAGTGTGGCTTATACTAGTCCTAAATCAAATTTGTTTCGGATATCCGACTTTTCGGCTGTAGTCGGATACCACACTTTTTCGAATATTCGACTTTTCGACTATAGTCGGATATCGCACGTTTTCGAATATTCGACTTTTCGGCTGTAGTCGGATACCACACTTTTTCGAATATTAGACTTTTCGACTATAGTCGGATATCGCACTTTTTCGAATATTCGACTTTTGGACTATAGTCGGATATCGCACTTTTTCGATTATTTGACTTTTCGACTATAGTCGGATATCGCACGTTTCGAATATTCGACTTTTCGACTGTAGTCGGATATCGCACGTTTCGAATATTCGACTTTTCGACTGTAGTCGGATATCGCACTTTTTCGATTATTTGACTTTTCGACTGTAGTCGGATATCGCACTTTTTCGAATATTCGACTTTTCGACTATAGTCGGATACCACACTTTTTCGAATATTCGACTTTTCGACTATAGTCGGATATCGCACGTTTTCGAATATTCGACTTTTCGGCTGTAGTCGGATACCACACTTTTTCGAATATTAGACTTTTCGACTATAGTCGGATATCGCACTTTTTCGAATATTCGACTTTTCGACTATAGTCGGATATCGCACTTTTTCGATTATTTGACTTTTCGACTGTAGTCGGATATCGCACTTTTTCGAATATTCGACTTTTCGACTATAGTCGGATATCGCACTTTTTCGATTATTTGACTTTTCGACTATAGTCGGATATCGCACTTTTTCGAATATTCGACTTTTCGACTATAGTCGGATATCGCACTTTTTCGATTATTTGACTTTTCGACTGTAGTCGGATATCGCACTTTTTCGATTATTTGACTTTTCGACTGTAGTCGGATATCGCACGTTTTCGAATATTCGACTTTTCGACTGTAGTCGGATATCGCACGTTTTCGAATACTCGACTTCTATAAAAAGTCGACTTTTTTTATCCGACTGGAGCAGTCGGATACTCATTCGATTATTCGATTCGGAACAAGTATAGTGTGGCTCCCTAGCAACGCGAAAGCTACGATTCGATGCCTTGTTCTCGTCAGCAAATACCAAACAATTTTATTTAGAACATTCAGAAACTCAACACTCGGCCGACCTGCCGCAGAGCCACCGCTCGTACTGCCTGTATCTAATTTATCGCCCTTGGAGTCGGCTATGTGTATGGTGATTACCAAGACTTTTCATTAAAAGTCGCCTAATTGGTGCACGGGAAGTCCAGAGGCAAATAGACACAAACTTCCCGTTATGAGCCCGTCAAGCAAAGATCAAGAGTCCATTATTAGCTCATCGAGTGAAGAACAAGAGTCATCTTTAGGAGGCATCTTTTTGTTCTCTACCCCCCCCCCCCTCCCAATACGATAAATGTGAAAAGAAACCAACACTGTATACTGTGCACGTCTTGCAGTAGGTGTAGTTAGGCCTGTGGCTCACTTAATCAAGAAAATCATTTGAATGTCACCCGCGGTTAACGAGGGCGGTCGCGTGCGCCGGCCCGCTAATAGATTTAGGCAGAGGGAACAGCGAAGAGCTGGTGCGGCATGCATGTACGCGGCAGGTTAGGTTGGGGTTGGGCAGGGTTTGGAGCGTCGGCGCGTTTGATAATCGCAGCGCGAGGTTATCTCCAGCACTTCACTCCCTGATCAGCTTACCACACCGCCAGCCGCCGTTAAGAGATTTAAACCTCCCGCGCCAGTACGGATGGGATTCAAATGTTTTCTCGAGAGACAAGCCACGTACCTAACTTCGGCATGGATCGTGAAGAGACTTCGCGCTAACTGTTGAAGGTTGGCGCAAACGCGGTGCACCTATGCTATAGCATATAGCGCCAATTTTGCGCCAACCTTCAACAGTGAACGCGAAGTCTCTTCACGATCTATGCCGACGTTGACTGCAATTTGGAGCGCTTGGCTGCATTCCATGGTCAGTGCAGAAGATCTCTCAGGATTACAGGTTAGACGAAAAACGCTTCGGTAAACAGAAGCCCGAGGTCATAATCTATCAGGCTGAAGCGAAAGCTTCCTGCCACTGGACTTCGACCATTTTTAACCTTTCAGCGTTGGTTCTCCGGTCGAGTACAATATACCGATTGAAAGCACTAACGCTTTCCAATCTAACGCTGCCTTCCATTTGGGCCAAAGCATGCTCATTCGAGAAAAATATGCTATAATTCAGTGGTATTCTCAACTACTGAGCATATTTGGGTGCTTCTATTTACAATTGAGGTGAAACACCAAACCTGCCAGAGTTGACGAGATATCTAAGCTTCATTAGAACTAGATGACAGTATAAGCGGAAAATTTTCGACGGAGCGTAAATATTTATTTTCAGCGGTTTTTTGGGATTTTTCAACTTTGGTCTTTTCTGGCTTGTCCAAGAGGTTTCGGCCTCGAAGCTTCAAATTTAAGTATAATGACCAAGTCCCTACTCAATAATATTTTTTCATCAATTTCGATCGCTTTTTTCGAAAATCGATAAAAATAACGAAAATCGAATCTTCGAAAGGGTTTGACCTAGCTTTAAAGCTTCGAGACCGGAACTTCTAGTATAGGCCAGAAAAGACCGGGGTTGCAAAATCACGAGATCCGCCAAAACTCAATAATTACGCCCTGTCGAAAGTTTCCGAAAACGCTATCATCTAGTTCTAAGGTGGTTCAAATATCGTGTTAACACTGGCAGGTTTGGTGGTTTATTTAAAATCAAATAGAAGCACCCAAAAATGCTCCATACTGAAAATTACTGCTGAATTATAGCACATTTAAATTTCTCAAATGAACAGGCTCTGGCCCAAGTGGGAGGCAGCGTTATGTATATAAAGAAGAATTTGTGCCTTTGATAGGTCCATCACTTCTAGCCGAAGAACCAGCGCTGAAATTTTCAAAAATCTTCTAGCTCAGCTTCTAGCAGATAGAAATTTTTCAAACGCAGTGAATCTGCCCAGCTAATTTTCAGCCAACCATAAAACAAGAGATGTTAGGTCGGGACAGCATGGGGAAAAGCTGCTATGCAGAGAACAAGGGGACGTGGTGCTGCGATCTGATGAGGGTAAGTTCTTACACGTATTCCTCATCCGACAAAAAAACCTCCATTTGTCATTGGGGAAGTTTGTGGCTCGCTCTCAAGAACTTTACCTGGAAGAAACTCAATTTCACATAACTTGGGGGGAGGAGTTCGGAAATCCCGCGCCCACGCCAAAACCTCGCCCACTTCGGAGTTGTAGAAAAGGTCCACAACGGTTGTTTAAAATCTCAGCGGACGGGGGCTGCCCCGATACTGAAAATTTTGGATGGAAATCCCGAGAATTTCGGCCCAAAATTTGAGAAGATCGTAAACATTTATGGAAACTTTGGCCACCAAGAGGGGAACTTATCTCCGATGAGGTACTACACAACTACCCCTTTGATGCTGGTCCCAACCGCTAGATAACATTGGAGAGCGTTCCGCATTCACGTTAGCATTAAAGGCAGTGTTCACGACAAATTTCACTTCCGATATCTCCACGGTTCACGTAAGGTCTGGTGCCCTATATAGCAAGGCATGCTTAAAAAGTACACGAAAGACGTTTTTTTGAGCAAAAATAGGCCCTCTCTTGTTTACGTGGATTTTTGAGCGTGGAGGAATTGACCGCTATGAAGGATGATTTCTAATTGTGCTGGGAGCCTAGAATCCTTCTCGCCTATCATTTCACTGTGGAAAGTCAACGAGGATGATCATCGTGAACGCTGCCTTTAATAGAATCTCAATGGCGAGATTCTGAACTTAATGCAAAACGTTTCCTCCACCTCCACCTTTAGCAATACTAGCGAGCTCCTCATCCGCACACGCATGGCAAGAGAACTCCTTTTAGTAATTGTGGAGGATCTGAACAACACTTCTGGACGCGAAATCAATATATGCCCTCCACAGCTGCTTAAAATTACTTTGGAAAGCCTAATAGTATCAGGCAGACCGTTGTCCAGGACCTCAATGAAGCCACACCCCCATCTTAAAGAATGTACAAAACCTTCACAACCTCTCAGGCTTCGAAAAAAAAATCAGCCCGGCACGGGCCCAGAAGGGGGGCGGGAATGAAAAAAATTGACAGTTCTGGACGAGGGACAAAATAGGGATGCGAGCGCGGGTAGGAGAGGAGATATCACCGGCGATGGTTTTACGGTTTCTGCAGCGGATATACATAGGTTGGTTGACTTTTGAAGCGCGGTTGTTTTTCGAAGGCTCGCCGCAGTGCAATTTGGAAAACAACTCATGAAAAATTTACGTCGCGAAGGGGGGGCGATATTACCGTAGTTTGCAAAGGGTAGGCCCTATGATGAGAATAATACCGTTGGGAATTCAGGGTTGTTTTTTTTGTAGGAAATGTTTTGTCCCGTTTCGGCCAAAGGCGCGGTTACGGACAGAGAAAACGGTTTTTAGGTGAATTCCCCGTAACTTTGAGGTTATGGAAGGGGTGTCAGGTATCGTTTCATAGAGAATTTCGCGGAATTTTCAAATATTTCTTGAGAGTTATGAAAATCTGAACTTTTATGAGGGGTCCTACGTTGTCCCTTCTACGAAGTGAAATACATGATAAAGGCAGTGTTCACGATAGGAATCGTTTTTCTGCTTTTCCGCCTATCTTGAAGACGGTCCCATGCTGATTCCAATGATGTTTTTGGAACCCTACAAGACCTTCTAGGAACGGAGTTATGGTCCTCCAAAAATTGAGCTAGGGAAGCATGGTGGACGTGTTGTCCGAGGCTTGTAACTTCCGCCTTTTGCAGCCGATGTATGCGAGCTGACCAGAGTAAGGAGAGAAGTTGGGAATGAAGGGAAGAACGGGGCTATTGATCGGAAACCATCGCTCATCTCACAATCTCTAGCATTCATTTGCTCACGTCGGTGGGCGTGGAAAGTGCATCTGGGGTGTGACGAGCTGACGGGTGTCCAACTTTGGGGCCGTAGGGGACCGTTCCGAACTCATTTTCTCAGTTTTTTCAACGTTAGGGTTGTGCTAGGTCTCACAGCTGCCGATCTTCACCAAAAAATCAGTCATGGCTTTTATCGTAGACACTACATTTAAAGCGTTAATATGCTCTATCAATCCATGTAATTCGTCCTAAAGTACATACGTGCTATGAGCTGAATCTTGGCAACACTCTAATATAATGCTATTACATCGGTATGTATAGGAGCATTCTTCACTCCTACTGTGATAGAGTCGTCTCCTTTAATCTTTTTCTCCCTGTTGCAAAATGTATGCCTTACTGCTTTTGGTGAAAATTTTTGTTATTTACCTTTGTCAGAAGCTTTTTCTTCATTGTAAAGATCTCCTATTTTGAAACCTTTCTTACGGTTCCCTCCCCCCCCAAAAAACTTTGAAATTTTAAAAATTTTACGTTACCCCTCCGCTGTCCGGAAGGTCAAAACCCGCCTCACCCTGTTCAAAGCTTCAGGTGTATGTAGATCAGTCAATTTTCAGGGAGGCTAAAAAGGTTATTCAGAATGCCGAACAAGAATCGGAGGTGCTTTTGTCGCTATTTTGAGATTATATTTTTTTATCTTACGTTTTTTTTTATGTGGAGCAGCGTCTTCACCTTCAGGGTCGGTATAGAATGCTTGAAGATGAGTCATACTGTCCAGGGGTAGCATGCATGAACGCGGAGGCGAGGGTTAGGGAGCGCAACGCCGCACCCGCGCGTCACGATTGCAAGTCAAATTGCGGCGCTAACGTGCGACCTTGCACGTCTCTACCCCAACCGCTGCATTCATGCATGCCACTCCAGATACCGATCAACTTCACAAACTACAAAGCACTCGTCGGAGATTCCTTTCATTGTCGAAAATGGATTCGATAAACGAGTCCTGATGTTTTCCTCCCTGTTAAATTCTTTATATATATATATATATATATATATATATATATATATATATATATATATATATATATATATATATATATATATATATATATATATATATATATATACATATATATATATATATATTTTTTGATTTCTCAATGTTTAAGCCGCTTCAACGTTGTTTTAACATATGCGTATGGGCGCGTTATAATGCTAAAGTTGAAGTTATGTATTAAAGATTACGTCGGGTAAAATGAGATTTAGCTAGAGTAGCCTACCTTAGAGATGTGCAATCGGGAACCGATAAACGGGTCTCTTATTAGTGTTAAACACTCGAAATAAACCCCGCATAAAATTATCTAGTCATTATTCCATGCACTTCTGTGCCGCAACCAGGTTTTTAACGGTGAAATTGATTTTATTTGCCAGTCGTTTTGGTAAGCTCGCCGTTATCAGAGGTCTGAAAATTACGTCGAGACAATTTACCTGCAAATTACACGGTCAAGCGCTTCCTCCATTCCTGCGAGTAGCGACTATCCACAGGAACTTCAGATAGTCGACAGCTCAGATAACGAGACCAACCCTTTTCGTAAATTGTCTTCGTAATTGTCTTTCGTAATTCGCAGGTAAATTGTCTCGGCGTAATTTTCAAGCCTCTGATAACGGCGAGCTTGCCGAAACGTCTGGCCAATAAAATCGATTTCACCGTTAAAAACCTGGTTGCGGCACAGAAGTGAATGGAATAATACTAGTAATGCCCAGGTTTAAAGATAACCGGACTTGGAGATTAACTAGTCAAATCTATTCACAATCTATTCAACAGCCTATTCAAGAGAAATCGTAAAAGTCACGATTGCCCCTCAAATATTTTCCCCGGCGGGGAGCTCAGAACGCAGAGGACCCTGGAAATCGACAAATGAACCTCAGATTTCTGTTCAGCACCCTCAGACAACCCATATGAGGAAAATTCCGGGACAAATCTAAAACGCTCTTCTCACACGCTCTCAGGAGCCCCTGATTCATACAGGAGAAACGCTCATCAACCTCGGGGAATAGGGGCAAATGCATTTACCTCTGTTCAGAGCAATTTTAGGCAGCTGCGGAAGGCAACTTCGCATTTTAAGTCAAGGAAATGATTTTAAGCTTGTACATATCATCGGGAAGGCCACTATTACTGGATGAATTCGGTTGCCAAAATGTATTCGTTCCATTACTAATCAGCTCCTCATCCGCACTCGTTCGTGAAACAGCCGTTTACCGAGGTTTTTGTGGCTGAACGACAGACGACGACACATAGCGGCAGATGATTTCACGCGCTATTTCCTGACAGATTGGTGACCAATCCAAGAGCCTATTTAGCGCAGCATGCTTGCTTATAATTACTGTGCTTCTCTGGGACAAATTCTGGTCCGCAATTGCGTCTCGACACGCTTTGCGACCGCGCACATTTGAGTCGGAAGAGCTTTCTGGGCCGCAGCCGCCGATCTGTTGACTCTCGGGTTTTAGAAACTGGAAAGTAAACAAAATTGGCGAAAACTGTATAAAAAGCCATATCGAGTCGGCTCTGGCGCTGGAAACTCGACTGACTCCAGCGCGTGCGGCCGCAAAGCGTGTCGAGACGCGATTGCGGACCGGAATTTGGCCCAGATAAGCACAGTATATTGATTTGAAAACATCAATCGAAGATCTGGAGTTGGCAGCAGGGTATGAGCAGGGTTGCGACTCGGCGCAACGAGGGTCGTAAAAATTTCAGAATTTTTCTGGAAAAGAAAGCAAAATTTTGGGGGGAGGCAGCTCGTAAAATTTTTGGAGAAATAAGGAGATTTTCTCCAATCCACTTGGTAGGCTAAAATGTGGTAGTAACAAATGCTTTCTGCTAGTAATACACGAATCTGAGGTCTGTTTATCCATTTTTGACAGCTTGCAGTAGACTACGGTGGGTATAAGGTAGTTTGGGCAAAGTATCCGATTTCCGTCAAAACGTCTATTACGGGGTTATTGGGTGAGCTGAATGTAAATTTGATGTCTATTTGTCGAGAGGTCGAGAAAAAATTGCAAAATTTGACAGAAATTAGGTGAACAGGGGGATCGTAGTTCCGCCGAAGATTGGGGCAATGGCCTGTTCAACCCTGGGTGGTAGTATTGAAAACTGACAAAAACCTCACGCGATCCAGTTGAAAATCGGTTGTTTTTGTGTTAAATTGGAAGTGGACAGGTTTATCCGCAATATATGATGGTCTCCTTTTCAAGTTTCGTCAAGAAAATCAACGAGGCGCAACCACAGCGTCTCGCCTTGCGGCGTTCGCGACACTGCCTTCTAGGGAGAATTCGATCGCGCTCGACGATCTACCTCGCAACCCCGTCCATTCACTAGACTAAAATCTACGAGACTCTAAACTCTTGGTTGTGATAGCAGAGCCAGCAGCAGGGTGGTTTAGATAGCGACTGATAGACTCGTACGGCCTGTACTAGAACGCTTACGTCGTTAATAGCATTAAAAACAAGTCGAAACAGCAGTATTTAAAGGCAGTGTTTACGATGAATATCGCACTCGAGTTTGAACCAAAAATGGGATCGTTCGGTTGTGGGGTAACTAACAGTGATGAAACAGCGAAGAAAAACGCTTAGAATAAGCTAAAATAACAGCTTCCAACCTTCAGCGCGTGGACAAGAATAATGAGTCCAGCTGATTTCCGCCAACGCGCGCCAATCGAGAAATCTGCGCAAATCGACCAGGCTGGAAGCGGCAGAGTTGCTTGGCAATTTGCCATGGAAACGTGTGCGGCGTCATAAGCTCGTCAGAACGGGGGGCAGACCGGGATACAGTTGACCGCAATGTTAAAAGGACATGGTGCGGTTGCGGACTCGCACTAAAACTACGGTAGAATCTGGCACTTTGCTAGATTTCGTCATCGATCGGCGCCAACCGTCGTCTCTCTGCTCACGAGAATTTCAGCTGTGGCGCCGATCGATGACAAAATCTGGAAAAAAAGTGCTAGATTTTACCGTAGTTTTAGTGCGAGTCCGCAACCGCACCATGTCCTTTTAACATTGCTGTCAATTGTACAGTTGCTCTCGGAGCCAAATTCCGGTTTGCATTTGCGAACTGGGATTTGACTCAGAGAACGACAGTAGGTGGAGGGTGATTTCGGAAACCACGCTTTCTGCCTATAGTACATATATGCATGTTGGCGCTGGTAATACCGCCAACTCAGACATTCGTGGAGAACTTCCCTCGAAACAACTGGGGAACTTCCCCCGAATCGGGGGGAGGCGAAGGGGACCTCTCGACAGCTGAGTAATAGGGGAATTTCCTACAGCAGGAGTTCTCTTGTTCTCTTGACTGCAGGTCTTCCCGCGACCTCCCGACTGCAGGTCTTCACTTTGTTCAATCATTGATCAATATCACCTCGCTCAAAACTAGCTGTTTTTAACAGTCTCCTGTTCCTGAAGAGCTGGAATAGGTCAAAAAATATTCACTTTCGGAGAAAGGTTATAGACTACTTAGGGTCAATGGAAAGAGCCATGAAGGAAATACAGAATAGTAAAACCCACATTATCCTGGGTGGAATCTTCGTCGTCACAATCGGAATCTTAACAAAGGAATGTTTGATTTCCACCGATTTGTCTACATTTGGTGTTGCAACTTACCATCAACTAGTGGAGCATCGAGAGCCTCCTTAAGGAGTTCTAGGTTCTTGATCTCCCCGCTCTGCTCAGCGACCCCAACATCCTGAAATCCAGCTTTTTTTACAATGCTTTTTTACAATGCGAAAATATAATGCTTGAAGAAGGTTGCTGCTCCGTCTCAAAAGCGTCCTCAACAGAGTGGCCAACAAAGCTGAATCGACCTCCCCTGACGCAGCTAACTTCCACCTTAAACCGTCGTATTTTATAAAGTGGCATAGCCAATCTTCAACAATACATTTTTGCCTCATATGTCTACCGCTTTCAACCTGAGGGGCCCATTTTTCAAACCATGTCACGCTTTGACCAGTTACTGTCGTTCTCGGGGCGACATTCCGGTCCGCATTTGCGGACAACGGCTATTGCATCATGCGACACGTGATAAACGTGCTGGGATCACTTGGTCCCGGCACGATTCAACTTTCTCACAGCACGATTATCACGTGTCGCATGATTCGACAGCCGTAGTCAGCAATAACCGGTATCCAGCTCCGAGAACGATAGTAAGCAATCTGTAGGAATATGAATGTCCGTCCGCCCACGCTGTCGGTGTGCGTGCTTAGCGGCCTTCGCGTCCGGCGTTTCTAGACAAGCGATCAACAGGTGGTAGACGGCCGACTATTTTTTCTGTTTTCATGCAGTAGTCCATTCATGCGGTGTTCAGACAAAACATTTGCATGAGAAATTGTTATGATTATTATTTCTGTAATTTTAGTCGCTATCTCACGCAACAGCCGGACTCCAGGACAGGGCTAGGCATGACACCGGTCCGTCAGGACTGTGCCCCCTCCCACAAATTCATACAGACTGAGCACGCACATGTTCCGCCCAGGCTCATCTTACGCCCCGGTCTTAGTTGGTTGATCGGACGTAGCCAGCCCGGTCGATACACATAGAAAGCATTGAAAATGAGTTGCAAAAAACTCACAATGTGACCCGCTATGACCTGCTGTAACCCGCCCACCCGATAAGTATGGTCGAGTGAGGTTGAGGAAAACACCCGGTGTGTCCAACATGAACTCACCGGAAATGGTGACTATGTTTGCATGGCCAAAAGAAGTGCTTCTGATCAGGGAAATAGTAAAAGAGAGCCTGCCCGCTCACCCGGCGTTTTTCTCAACCCCGTCTTCCACGTGTTGCATTGACATTGACCGGATCTGCCGCACCGGATGTTTTTCTCAATCTCACCCGCCCACGTTTTTCATACGTATCGACCTGGCGGGTCACAGCAGGCCACGGGGCGTCGCAGTTGGTTACAGTAGCATTTTGCACCAACTATGACCGGCATCTTAGCGAGATAAGCCTTAAATTCATTTAGAGCCTTCACCCCCTCCCCAAATTTTAGCCGGTCGAAGTAAATCTTAGCGAACTTATCATGTCGAAATCTCCAAGTCTTTGTCGTTTCACTCCATGACCGACCGCTCCACGGCTTGCTCCACCCGGACTCACGAGCGGGGAAGGCTTTGCCCATAATCCCGCTTTCAGACGATCATACCCAGTTTAATGGGGGCATAATTTTATAATACCAAGTTTGGCGGAGAATATCAGCCTGGCCCGTGTTTAGGTAAAAAATCCGGGGCGGCATGCACGTACCCGAGTGTGACGAAGTGGTTGAGGCACAGTTTTGAAGCGTCGGCGCGCTTGATGATGGCAGTGCAAGGGCTGAAAAGAGGTTTGGACAGCACTGAAAAATAGTTCTCTCGCCAACACTACCTAGAAGGGTAGGGCAGACGAGACCCCGCTGAGACACCATTCCTTGATGATCTCCAGCCCTGGCAATGCGATCATCAAATGCGCCGACGCCCCAAACCCTGCCCTAACCCCTTCGTAACACTCGCGTGCGGCGGTGTAGTAAGTATTGTTAACCAGTGATGTTTTGAAAGGAGTATAAGTGTTTCAAGAATGCCAACCTGATACTTCAGATGACCTTCGACCACCTCCTCTATGCAGTAGACGGACAAATACTTATGAAACTCTTCAGCGTCTAGCTCAGCTCCATGAATGTCCCTATATGCAGTTTCCAACTGCTCCAACGTCGCCCGTTCATCGCATTCTCGAAGAGCTTCAAGAAATCTCTCGGCTCCCACTGCCTAGAAAAAAGGCTCTAATCATTGTTACACGACAGTATGTAATGCAGGGGAAGGACGCCTCACAGGACAGAGACCAATTTCCGAGCAATCTTCTTTGCTTTGTGAGAGTGACGAGGGCATCTGAAACAGCAAAATTCATGACGGTTATAGGATACATGGATACGAAATTCTCATGTTCCTTGGCCTGCGCGTGCGGAGCGGAGAGCTGAGAGGAGATGGAAGGTGCAGCATCGCGAGAACACGCCCGCGCAATGAGTGATATAAGTTTCGTGGTTAAACAAATAATATGAAGCAGACTATCTCGCACGATGGCTAGAATCTGTTTACTATAATTTGCGCCGATATTGTTTTCAAAAACAAAAATCCCATGGTACAACCGCATGTGATCAGACACACGTAGTTGTGTTCCGCCAGACCGCTGTTCTTTGCGCTTGTCTCGGAGCAAACGCCAAGTGTTTCGGATGAAACAGGCGCTAAAGAATCCGCATTTTTCGGGATAAACGGCCGACTTTTCGAAGTAAACTAATTCGGCCTTTATACGGCAGCGGTTTGGCTGAACACAACTGCGAATATTTGAGTGGAGGAAAACTCAGAAAGTCGAGCATTTGGACTCCCTGAAAACTGCAGTTCCGTTTTTTCCACGTTTCTTCGTGATCAACCTGGCGCAATTGCTAAAGCCAATGTTTAAAAAGCAAAGTTTGTAATGGAATCGTGACTCTTACCGAAGAGTTCGCGAAATTTGGCATGGTGAAACCAGGAGGTGGGCCACGTGCAGGGCGTTTTAGCGACACCGGAATACTCCAGGAACTCCCGCTGCTGGAGCCGCTGGCTTCAGAGAAGTCCGCGATCTGAAACAATCTCTTCCCACAGGATATTAGACCATGCAACAAAGAGAAAAATATCGAGAAATTTGGTGAGAGACCAAGTAAAATCCATCCACCAGAGAAAAGGAGAGGGATAGTGGAGGTTCACGGGGAAATAGTACGTGTTCAATGGCTTGATTCAGTACCAGCCGTCTTGTTACGATAGTCGTACATACACAATCATCTGCTCTCTTCAAGACCACTGGTCGGCCATTGCCGCGACTAGACGGCTCGCATTGGATTGTGGCGTTACGAGCCACCCTTGTTCCAGTCAAGCGTTACAAAGTACATCGGCGAAGCACTTGACACACTCTGTCCTGATGTAGTGAACCAATGTGGAGTTCAAAAGAGCAAAAATTTATCTCTGGGCGTCTGCGGACACGAAATCACGGCACAACACAGTATTAGCTTTACCGTAATCCAGAAAACTGTAATCTTCAGCGACTACTACCCTGGGACGCTTTGTACAAACTGCAATCGAGGCATAGAGTAAAATCACAGCCGTCTTTACAGTTAGGTCCGTGGCTTGCCTCCACAAAAAACATTTAAATCTCACCCGCGGCTGGCGCGAGCGGTTTAAATCTCATCGGCAGCTGGCGGTATGGTAAGTTGATCAGCTGCACTATTCTTTCGACCTGAACCGATTAGCGGGCCAGCGCACGCGACCGCCCGCGCCAGCCGCGGGTGAGATTTAGATGTTTTCTCTGGAAGGGACAAGCCACGGACCTATATGTATTGAAAACCAATTCGCTTGCATAGAGCGAAAAGCGAAATCGATTAGTCAGGCGATTCCTTGTCGTCCGAAATGTTATCCATGACGTGAAACGACGTAACTGCCAGGTAAACAGGATTTCTGAATCATAACGAGCATCACAAGTACTCTAAATAAGTAAAATGCAGGTCTGAGCGGGCCGCTGCGCCAAATTCGGGCTGAGCTACGACCCCCCTCCTGTTTGTTGACCTGAATCTTGCGAAATTTTTACGACCCCGGCTCGACAAATAGACATCAAATCTGTATTCAGGACACTGAACAACCCCTACATAGAATTTTTGTCTGAAACCTGATACTTTGTCCAAACAACCGTGTACTCACCGTAAGGGGTCGTTTATACTTCCTCCGCCGGGCGGCGCGGCGAAATGCAATCCTTTAGTATCGATCGTGCTGCGCCGCGTGATCAATATTACAGGAATGCACTGTGCCGCGCCGCTCGGCGGCAGGAGTATAAACGACCCCTAACGTAAATTTCATTACAGCCTCTGCAGACACAGCTGATCTCGAGCAGCACTCCTACTATCACAGGCGACTATTACTTCCTCATTTAGGCCTACCAAATGGTTTGAAGAAAATTGCTCTTTCTGAAAAAAAATTTCTTTTTTTAAGAAAAATGAAACCCCCAAGTTTCATTTTTCTTAAAAAAAAATTCAGGATTTTTACGACCCCCCCGCTGCGCCGAGTCGCAACCCTGCTCAAATCTGGTAGAATGTAAAATAAAAGTCATGAAAAATAAAAAAAACGGGTACGTGAACGAAACTACGATTACGGTACGGCAAATACTGCGTCGTGACGCATGCGTAACCGTACAGAGGCAGAGGGAAAATTCTGCTTTCGGCTCCTTTTCGGCTGACTCGATTGTGACGCAGTATATACTGGGGGCTTAAATGAAGGAAACGCACCGCTTTGTCTGCTGCAGCATTGACTGTATTGGAACCATATTTTCTATTGGCTGAATTTTCTTTGACTCCCTTTGATTTTTTCCGTTTTGTGAACCTTTGCTGTTGAACGATAGTGGAATCCCTAAAACTCTTAGCGAATGAGGTTTTATAAGTTTTTGCCACACTCCAGTCTCATACTAGTGTCAAACTGAAAAACAGCACTTGCGACAATTATTTTCATCGAGAATTCTCACAATTTTTTGTGTAACGGACGGTGCCCTCCTGTGGGAACCGTATTTCTCGTTTTTACCTAGCTTTTTATTCTGAAGGGCCCGCGTTGCTTTTTCATGACGCTAAACAGCGAGCGCAACGACGATGGGGGGCTTGATTCCGCCAAAAGTCCATTTTTCGGCGAAGCACGAAATACACGAAATAAGGTAGCATATTTGAGTCGAGTTGGTCGATTTACTCTTTGTATACACTTTCACCTTCTAAGATGGAGGCTAAAGAGCGCTAAACTGTCTGGGCCCACACCCAACTGCAGACGTGGTCCAGCTGGAAGTCAACATTTTTGCAAAGTGCGGATCACGAGTGTAGAATATTTGAGTGTGGCTGCAGAAGAAGAAGAATTTTTAGGTCAAGTGGCGGCGATTTACTCTATGTATACACTTTCACTGTCTAAGATGGAGGCTGAACACCGCTACAGTATGCGAACTCACACGTTCTCATTTGTGGTCCCACCTGAAGTCGACAATTTGAAAACTAGGAGTCTTAAGCCTAATTTTGACTGCATCGCTGCTGCTTTTCATCTCCGCGATTTCACACCCGCTGCTGCAGCGATGAAGCAGCGGCAGCGATTCTGTTCATAGTGCATAGCCTCACGGATGATCGAAGAAATTCAATCAATCAGTGAAATCAATGGCTGGTAGTTATCAATAACACGTTTAGACCCGCAAACACTGACCTTGTCATGTGAAAGGGTCAACGTTCACTAGACGAAACGTGTCATTCGCTGGCAATCGCGCCATCGCTGTCATTTTGGCCGCGATGGAGCGACGGTCAGCGACCATTGAGAATCGTTCTTCAAGCAGCGATGCAGTAAAACATAGGATTTCGTCGCCGCGACCCAGCGATGTAGGACGTTTGCGACGAAGCGATCACAACTGGAGCGGCATTCCATTACGCGCGATGAAAAAGGAACAGTTGTCCATCGCATGGCCGCAGCGACCACCTGCAGTCAAAACTAGGCTTTAAGGGTAGGATATTCCAGCCCGACGTAGTTCATTTAGCCTGTATACAAAGTTTCACGGCCTCAGAGTAACGCGTAAGACCTCCACACTTAGAGCGGGACCATATTTACCCGCTGCAGGCGTGATCACGCCGGAAGTCCGCATTTTTCAAGAGTACGAGTCTGCAAATCCCCTTATAAAAGTAGGCTTTTTGAAGGCTATAGGTTATGTAGTAAATGAGATAACTGGAAAAATCCTGGCTTTAAGAAACTAAACTGTATTGTCCACCGTTTGAAACCTTCCGCACTCCTGAAGAGTGCTTTTAAAGAGAATTTACTGGGTGTGGGTTCTTCTCTAAAATGCAGTGTGGGCCCACAGCTGTTCCGCAGAACCCACACCAGGAAAATTTTCTTCAGAGGCGTTCTCCAGGAGTGCGGGTGGTCTGCAACGGTAAGGTACAGAGCGTAGTTTCTTAAACCTAGAACTTTTCAAGGTCTCTCATTTAGCACTTGAGTTACTGAACTTTTAAACCCTGGTTTAGGTTCGTGGACTTGGGCGTTTTTCCCCCTCTTCCGCTCTTTATGTAGCGGTCTTCGGTGTTACTCTGAGACGGTGAAAGTCTGAGAACAGAGTAAACCGACTACGCTGGACTCGAATACCCTACTCACGTAGCTCCTAGATTTCGAATTTTCGACTTCCGGCGAGACCACCCCTGAGAAAGTTGTGGTCCCGGGAACCACAGTGGTGGTCAGCCTCCATATTATACGGAGAAACGGAGGGTAAATCGACCCCGCTCGACTCAAATATCATACTCTCGTGACCATTACTCTTTGAAAATGTGGACTTCCGGCGCTACCACACCTGCAGCCATGTGTGTGCCCGCACAATGTAGCGCACTTTAGCGTCCATCTAATACAGTGAATGTTTGTATACAAAGTGAATCGACCCCGCTCGACTCGGATATCCTTCTCTCGTGACTCGTACTTCGCAAAAACATTAAGCATTTAGTACACGAACTGATTTGAACACTTTACTTTAGGGACTATCATTTTGGAAGCATCCTTATTATGACTTCGCCCTAAACTTCCTAATTGAACTCCGTCACTCGTATTTCAGTTCAAACAGCTTTTCAGTCGAATCGCAATTTATATTCGAACGTCCAACTAGTGTTCCTCCAAAGGTCAGAACCCCCCCCCCCCCTCCTTTCATCCCCTCCGGAACTGAGACTACCCTTGTGGGGGCCCACACCCGCGCTGAACCCTGTCGACGATACGTCATGTCATTATCGGAATGGAGTTTTGTACCGCAGTTACGTACAACCGTTGCTGTTACTAGCAGTGCCACCAAAATCATGCAGAGCCCATGGGCGATCGTGCCGGGATCACGAGGACTAGGAACCAATATCCATAGGTGCGTGCTGCGACAGCGGTTGTCTGCAACTACGGACCGGAATTCCGTAAGAACAGTTTGCTGCCTTTGACTCGACATCGTCGACTTCAAGAAGAAGGTGTAGCAGTGATTCAAGAGGATTGGGTGGTTGTCAGGGAACTCGGGCCCCCAGGCCACAAGGACGTTACAGCCCGATGCTTCACCCAACTCAAGCTCCATAACAACCTTAGGTTTACTCCTTCCAAAATCGAGACAATAACTGGCTCTAGATATCATATTCTGCGCGGAGTCGATCTCCTCAGTGGGTCTATGGGTCTAAATGACAGATTTCAAAACGCCTGAAAATGAGTCAAGTACGAGTTCTCATAGAATCAATTAATCATAGACGAGAAATCCTTAAAAATTTCCGCAACTATGAGAATCCAGAACGTCAAGAAGGGGGCGGGGGTTCCTAAACTGTCTCGCCTTTCTAAAAATTTGTGCAAAAATAAAACAAGAAGCTTGGATCTGGACTTAATTCACAATATATCTCATGAGCTAAAACCCAGACCGCAGTAAAAAAAAGAGATCGTTTAATCGTTATTTACTGCAGTGCTCCTATTAATTTCTGTGAAACTTCCGGATTTTCGAATTTCTGAGAAAGGATTTCTCTTTCAAAAACCCCAACCCGACTTTTTAATATTTGAGCCATGACTTCCACGTTCCCCCAAAATTGATTTCTTTTTGCGACCGCCTTATTCTCGCATAGTAGTTACCACTTGACTTTGCACACTCGGCATCATATGCATGTCAGCCCTCACAGAAGCGAATGGTTTAACCACTGAGCTGTTCTCAAAAATTTGATTCGGGATCAAAATCTGATGCCGAAACTCCGGATCGCCGTGGGTGATACAACAATATTAAAGCAACAATAAAACACTCTCGTCGTCAATCATTGAGTAATTGCAACATAATGGTACTGTAGGCGATAAACATGTGATATAGCTTTGAAAATCAAACACGCTCACATGGCTCTGAATTGTTTTTTTGCCCCTCTCACTGACGACACAAAAAGTTCACAGCTTGTTAGCAGCTGTTCCACAGAGGCGTACCCACAAATGAGGCAGTCGTCCACGAGGTATGTTCCCATTCTTTCCCTGTAAAACACGAGACAATTTAAACAGATTTTCGGCATTTCCACTTCACAGCGTAAAAGGTGAAGTCTGTAGAGCATTGTCGCATTCGCAAAAACGAATTGCTTGGGCCCTTTAAAGTGACATCGCAAAATTGCTGAACCAGCTTCTGGTTCCAAAGAGTGATAAACGTTTTCGTAACTTAGCGAAAAGGCAAGATTACTACTCATCAGGGTACACCTAAAATCGGATTCGGCTCAAAACTTGCATTCGAGTTACTAGAGGCAGTGGTCGCGATTAAGTAAGTTGTCAACTTTGCCTCACAAACCTTCTCAACCATTTATTTTGGGTGAAACTACCGACCTCTAATTAGCCGTTTTTTAAAGGTGGACGAGCCCACCAGACATTGTCTGTCAACATCGATATTACTCAGACAACTAGGGAGTCCGACTTGGCCATGATAGGCTTTCTAGGATACCTATTTGAACTGAAAGGCTCTTGAGCAGCAGCACGTGCTGCTCCGAAGTGCACGTGATCTATTCAAATGGACTACGTGCCGCAGAGAGGCATACTATCGTTCTGCGAGCCAAATTCCGGTCCGCTATTGCGAACTACGGCGGTTGCATGATGCGGCACGTGGTAATCGTGCTGAGAGAAAGGTGAATCATGCCGGGACCAAGTGGTCCCAGCACGATTATCACGTGTGGCATGATGAAATGGTCGTAGTCGCAAATGCGGACTGGAATATAGCCCAGAGAACGACAGTAACTTCCGCAGCACCCCCATTCCTCACGAAGCAGCCCGTGCTCCTATAATTGGAGCACGTGGCGCAGCCATGCAAAACCTCTGCCGCACCTCCGTTCCACGAGAAAACCTGAACAGGCAGCAGCGATTGCTTATCCATTCCACCACATTGTTTTGCCAGTGAAGGTCTTCTGCGAGTTTTCTCATCTTTCGACGTACCAATTTTCTGCGTGATCAGTACAGTGAACTATATGGATAAACGGTCGCTGTTGTCTGCACGTGCTCCTGGGTGTCAACAGCACGCACGCGTAGTGGCCTCCATAAACTTCTCAGACAATGGGGGCGGCGTACACTCCTGACGGCAGGTAATGCCAGCGGCGGACGGCTGGCGAATATGTGTCAGTTGTCCAACTGCTGGTAATTTAGCCGGCAATTGTCAATTACGGACAGCTGACTAATCCTTGGCATCTCAATTAGTGCGAGCGACGGAACGCTGGCGAAAATATGCCAGTTGCCTGAAAGCTGCGTGATAACTTGCATTCAGCTGGCAATGGCAATCACACCTCGAATTTACCGAGCGCATGAAATCGGCACTCGGTTGGCGCCTAAACGCCCCGGCACCCCAGATTCGTTTTCAGCACCCTAGATTACCCCTCAATACAAATTTTGAGCAAAATCCGGATTTTTTCAGACCACCCCAAAAAATTTGTGATGGGTACCTATACCTTTTCGCGAAACTTTAAAAACGCTCATAACTTTTGGGAACCAGCTGCTCGGAGCGGGGTACTGCGAAATTTTACTATAGATGCACAAGAGGGCCTGACAGTACCATTCGTATCCACAAATCCGACAACGCTTCGTATACTTACCTTGTTAGCAGAATATGACTTTTGTTCAAGTCTGATCAAGATGTGAGTGCCGTGATCCTTTTGCAGAAAGAGCTCGTTTCAAGATGGTCTGTGCTGTACTGCATTGCTCTTTTACTGAGGGTAAGGGCATTTTGTGAATTGAAAATTTCTTTTTTCTCTGTGAAAGTGCAGTGCAGTAGAGCACGGACCGTGTTACACATTTAGACCTTTTTCTGGGAGTAAATTCTCCACCTCTTTTTCTTCATTGGTTCATCACGTGAGCCCTCGCTGTGCTCGTGGTGAATCAACGACGAGAAATGTCCAAGTAAGAGATCTGAGTGTATGCCGAAAAACTCAGGCAGGATGCTGGACGCGAAAGTGAAGCCCGCTTTCAGTTTCCTGAAAGTTCACGGTAGTATGCACCGTAGTACATCGATGTAGACTCAAGCTCTTCGAGGCGGTATACTCTGCATCAAACGAGATGGCAAGCGAAGAGTCAAAGAAGCAGCGTTTCCTCTGAATCTCTGACGTTTTTGGATTACGGTAAGACAAAGCGTACACATATCACTTACGCGACAGAGCCTCTGTCTTACCGTAAGCCAAAAAGAGAATGATCTGTTACTCATTTCCTAAAAAAAACCTTCACGCCACTTATCTAAATAAAGAGTGAGTATTAAGGGCATTTTCAGCGGAAACAACCCAAAAAAATGAGGAAGCATGCGGAAAAAAGGAATGAGACCGTGAAAAACTCCATGAATTCTGTTTTTGGACTACGTAAGACAGAGGCTCCGTGATATACGTACGCTACGTGTAACCGTAATCCCAAAAACGTCAGAGATGCAGCGGGAGCCCTGCTTTTTTGTAGTCTTCGCTTGCCATCTCGTTTGAAACGGAGTATACCACACTAGGTTGGGCAGGCTTGCGACCGGTCGCGATGGGGATCGTAAAAATTTCGAAATTTTTTCGAAAAAAATGAAAATTTTTGGGGGTGGGGCTCTTAAAATTTTTGGAAAATTGGGTTTATCTCTAAACCACTCGGAAAGTAGAGACGCCGTGTATTGCATCGGTACCAATTCACCATTTCAGGGAGGGGGTTCGTAAAAATTTTGGTCATAAAATTTTTTTCTTCCTAGGGGGGTTCGTAAAAATTTAGGTCACCAGGGGGTCGTAAGATTTCAGTCACCGGTCGCAACAGCCTGCTCAAGCCTGACACCACATCGAAGGGCTTGATTCTACTTCGATGTAGGTGAATGCTACCGTAATTTTTCAGGAAACTGTAAACAGGCTTCACTTTCGCGTCCAGCAACCTGCCTGAGTTTATTGGCACACACTCAGATATCTTACTTGGAGATTTTTTGTCGCTGATCTACCACGAGCGCAGTGAAGGCTCACGTAATGAGTCAATGACGAAAAATAGGTGGAGAATTTACTCCAAGCAATAGGTTTAAATGTGTAACACGGTCGGTGCTCTACTACACTGCACTTAAAAAAAGGGAGTTATTCAATTCACAAAACTGTAAAATGCCCTTTCCCACAGTAAAAGTGCAATGCAGTAGAGCACAGACCATTTTGAAACGAGCTCTTTCTGAAAGAGGATCTCGGCATGGATTTCTGGATCAGACTTGAACAAAAGTGATTGTCTGCTATAAAAGAGAGAACGCGTAGAACTCTCACAGAGCAGCTGTCTGTAGCTATTTCAGATTAAATTTTCTCCAACCTCAAGGTTTGGATTGGGGTCTCGCAGGGTTCTGACCGGTCACAAGGGCAGTGGGGGGGGGGGGGAGGGGGTATAGAAAAATTCCGACCAGCTTTGAAATTAGTGTAGTGAACTTGAGCGGAAAGTGGTCGTCAAAGTGATGTACTTGATTGGGAGACAGACCACCTAGCTTGGAGAACCCGATTTGTCGCTTTCAACATTTATTTCGGGAATAGGGGTCGCTGGGGGGTGCAGGAAGGCAGCGTTCACGATGATCATCATTGGTGACTTACCGAACGGAATGATCGGTAAGGAGGACCCAAGGCTCCCAATCTCTAAGGAACGCTAGAAAACGAGCCAGCAGTGACAAAATAACGGCTGCAAACAAGCGTTTTGGTGTACCAGAACCGCCCGTGCTCCAGATCCGCCCCCTCGATATGAACAAATGAAGATTCAGATTACAGGAATGATCACGTGAAGGAAGTGCTGATAAGTGAGCTGATCGCTTGATTGCATTGAATGCTATCATCCTTCATAGAGGTCAATTCCTCCATGCTCAAAAATCAATATAAACAAGGGAGGACCTATCTTGGCTCAAAAAACGCGACTTTCGCGTCTTTTTCAAGCGTGCTTCGCTATATAGGGCACCAGACCCTCTGTGAACCGTGGATATATTGGAAGTGGAATTTATCGTGAACACTGCCTTTGAGGCCCCAGTCATTGTTCACCAATCGGTTGTAGCCTCACCGACCCATACGTATTGAAACCATGGTACAGGCCATAAAACGGCCAATGTCTCACCGTCCACTGCGTACCACGAGCTGCGCGACCGCACGCGTGTCGGAAGTAGACGGGTTTTGGCCGCCGCGCGACGAGCTTTGGCCGCCGCGCAACGTTTCGGCCGCCGCGCGGCGGCCGAAACTCGTCTGCTTCCGACGCACGTGCGGTCGCGCAGCGCGTGGTACGCAGTCGACGGTGAGACATTGGCCGTTTTATGGCCTGTAGATGGGGCGAGAATCCCCTGTGCCGGTTGCAGCCGGCAGCAGCTGGCGACGACCGGCCCGGTCGATTTCTTTGAAATAGTTGAAGAAGACACGATGAAAAAAGAAACGATGAGGCCAGCTGCACTCGGTCCTGGTGCAAGACGACAACACCAGAATTCCAACATTAACGACTTTAGGATATAGTCTGTTCCATCACTGATAGGGACACTATGGGCTACAGCCGGTCACAGACGTCTCCACGAACGATTTATGAACCACGTATAGTTAGGCCCGTGGCCTGTGTCCTCAAGAAAAAACGTTTCAATTCTCAGAGATTGAGATTTAAACCGCCACGCCAGCCGCGATTTCGATTTACACGTTTTTTTCGTGAATAACAGGCCGCGGATATAACTATACTTCGTATCATATCAAAAAGGTCGACTATTTCCGGTAGGCTGCAGCCGGCTGTATTGGGTGATTTTATCATACCCCTTTTTACAAGTCTCTATTATACATCAGCCGGGACGGCAGTAGCCGGCGACAGTTGACCACGGCCGACCAGAGCCGGCTTTCCACCAACAAGGACCGGGGCTTCAGTGGAACGGGAGAATATTTCGCTTCTACGGCCAAGTTCACAGTGACTCCCCACCCATCCAAACAGAGTTGAGCAGGCCGAGTTTCAGCAAAGCTACGACCCCTCCTCCTGCAGGGTCAAGCGGAGCGTTGCGTAATTTTTCGAAATCGGAGCCACCCCCCACCTTCAATTTTTTTCCAATCATCAAAAAAATAACTGCGAACCAACCCCCCCCCGAGACACGATTTATGCATTAAATCGGAGCATACGGGTTTTTGGATATCTAGGTGTTTCAGAAAACCAAAATAATCGATATAGGTATTTGTCTACTAAAACTGTCGGACGCCGAAAGTTCATTCAGTAGTCGGACTCAAGCGTCTAGAACCAGAACAATACGTCGATTCTTTCCTTTGATGATCGAAAATATTGAGAGCTTTCGGGATATTTTCACCAAATTTTCATTTTTAGTTCGAAAATTTCGCGACCCCCCTCCGATTTCGCAATCTCGCCTGACGCTGCCCTCTGTGGCCTAGAATTTAAGAATTTAGAAAATTTTGAAATTTTCTACGACCCCTCCGCGGGACGAAAACATGATTTAGTTTTTTTCGAGTGGAAGATTTAGCACATTTCCCTCACCAAGTGGTTTAGAGAAAAAATCCCATTTTTTCTCCAAAAATTTTACAACCGTCGTTGTTCCGGGTCATAGCGGTGCTCAGCCTTGCATCCAAACGACTTTGGAAACGCTTGGAGGACTAAAATGTAACCTAAAATAGCTAGACACAATCCACGCAGGACTGTTCGTCAGTTAGCTGTTTTTCCTCAAAGACTGAAATGCTGGCTGCGAAATGACAGCAAAAATGCGCGTTGCAGGAAAAGTCCTATAGAGGAACAGACAGCGGGAAAATAACGCAAGTGAAGATTGTCTATACAATCAACATATTCTGCGAAAGAGTTGAGAACTTACTGGTAATCCTTGCAAAGATCTGCTAGAGTGATATAATCCTCCCTAGCCAGAGCTATTCTATGAACTTCAGTTTGGAGCAGTCGCTTTTTTCTTCCGCTGACAGTTGGCTCATAGCTAAAAGAATTGATTTCTATTCCAGAAGAGCAAACAATGTGTAGTGGTTTTATAGGGAGTATTTTGGCTCCCGAATACTGCTGCGAGTATTATGGCTCGCTCGAAGCTTTATTTGGTGCTCGCTGTGGAGCGCAGTGGTAGGATGCTATATACTGTGCTTATCTGGGCCAAATTTCGGTCCGCAATTGCGTCTCAAGACGCTTTGCGGCCGCACGCGCTGGAGTCAGTGGAGTTTCCAGGGCCAAAGCTGACTCGATATGGCTTTTTTATACAGTTTTCTCCAATTTTGTTTACTTTCATGTTTCTAAAACCCACCTAGAGTCAACAGATCGGCGGCTGCGGCGCTGGAAGCTCTTGCGACTCGAAAGCGAGGGGCCGCAAAGCGTGTCGAGACACAACTGCGGACCGGAATTTGGCCCAGAGAAGCACAGTACATAGGACGGGCGTGGCCTCTTACTATATAGGAGAGGGCACGCTCGGAAGCTATTGAGATGGGCACCAAGTGTTTACAGGTATCACTCGCTGAGAGATGATAGTCTAATATCGATACAAACCAGTGATCAGATATAATAGATGGTCTGGTTGAATACCAGAACACAATCAACCAAAAATAGTATACAATAGAAAACAACATGGGAAAAAACGTCGAAAAACTTCTTTGTTTTAAGATTCGGGAACGCGAGCGAGTTGAGCATTAGAGCGCATTTGCCTTAAAACGGCTGCTTATTGCGTCCTGCAGTCCTAAGCCGTTTCATTCAGTTGGCATGGATCCTAGTGATACCTTACGTTCTCTATTGAAGCTCATCGCAAACTCGGTGCCATATGCTGTAACATATGTGAACCGAGTTTGCGCTCAGATCTCTACTGGAGCACTTTCTGAGCTCAAAACTAACATCAGGGAATTAATTAGCGTCCTGTTATGCCCGGTAAATATGTATTCCTAGTCTTTCTCCGATTGTTCAAGCTCGTCCGCGTGAGCAGCAACTGATATGTAGTATGTTGGTTATAGCCAGCTCGGCCTATATGTGTCATTCATTACCACTTGACGCCGGTTATGTATTCCACCCGGTATAGTCAGCTGGAGTCGGCTGTACCGAAAACGTGAAGCCATTAGACGGATACCAGGAAAATATGTACAAGGTGCGCTTTAAATATGGTGACGAGGTTTCAAATCTCATCCCGTCGAAATATGTGCGTGACTAATCGGCTTCTGTGTTCTCTCCTTTCCTATGAACCTCTCTCTCAAAACAACAAAATTTCGTGGAGTGAAATCGTTTTCGAAATCAATGGTGGGCAAACGCCTGAGGGGTTCTCAATTTGTAAGAAATAAATAGGCTCCTTGTCATCTTCGATGATCTTTCATATTTTACGTGCGCAAACCTAGAGAACTGCTCTAAGGGGGTTATTTTGAAGCAGAAGGTGTCTGCTTGAAAACGTATCATAGCTGACTCTTTAGACCCTCTGCAAAAGAAAGGTAAGGGCAAGTTGTTGAATTCCATACATTCGCCTAGTCAATTTCAGCGCACCCACATTTTCGTTATTTTTTGCAATCTCTGAAGGCATTCAGGCGGCTAACCTAGTGGTCAAGTGCGGAAGATTATTGTTAATTGAATTTAGTACTTCTAATTAATTTTCAAGAAAGTCATATCTTAATAATCGATCGATGTTATTGATTTTTGAGAAAATTTGGTAGGATGTGTACAGGTCGATAGAAAACCTTCAGAAACGCTTATGATCCAAATTTGGCGCCTCTACGTCGTCAGGAAAGTGAAAAAAGGGGCACGAATTCAGTTGTCTTGAACAGTTACCTGGGCTAAAAATGGATTTTGGCAATTCGCTCTCGCATTTATTCAATAGTTGGTTCAAGGACTTCAGCTATCGTTTGTTTTCAAGCTCACACCCTCTGCTTGGAAATAACCCCATTTGAGCAGTTCTTCACGGTCACATGGATGGGGGGCAAGCAACATTATACGGAGCCGACTCAATGATGAGTGTGAAAAATCGGGGACTCTACAGGCTTTCGCTCACCACTCGCTTCAAAAACCGCTTTCCGCTCCGTTTGGAAAGAGAGGTTTGATGAAAAGAACAGACTGTACAGGGTTATTAGCGACGCACATATGGCGACGGAATGAGATCTTAAACCTTGTCACCATATTTAAAGCGCACCCTGCATTATCCCAAACAGGATTATAGAGCTTCACTACATTGGAGCTAGTACATGCAACGATTTTTCGAGGCTGTGTGGCGACTGGACTCTGGGGCGTAGTCCATACTTCCCGCGAAGGGCGACCCGACATAATGTCATATAAATTCTTCGAAAATCAATGTGGCTGATACAGGGCCCAGCAGGCTGTTGCGTCAAACCCCACCAAAGCTAATGGCCAAAGTTTTCTAAAATTTTCACGATTCCTCTTATCGGAGAAGGGCTTATGGCGGTAAACGCATCCACGAAAACGATTTGTATTCTGAGTATCTCTTGGGCCTCCATAGTATAACTGCGCAGTTTCCCACCCCGAGTTGCAGGTTCCAAGAAGTTACGAGCCTGAAACGATCTTTTTTGTGCCTTTTGTGCCTTCTAAAACACATATTAGTCTTCGGAAAATATGGAAACGGACACCATAATTGTGCTCAGCGCCCAAAACTACCGCCCTGAGCAAAGTTTGGGTGAAGGCACATTCTCCAAACTTTGCACAGACTGACAGCATTTTGGACTTTACGGATTTTCGATTGGGCGTTTATTTACACCAAATAGTGGGCTCTGGAGGCGTTTTAGAAAAATGTTCCGGATTTGACCTTAAACATCCTCATGGATGTTATTTGGAGCGCTGATCGCAAATTTGGGGTTTATCTGTTAATTTTCCAATGTTTTCGGATTCCAAAATCTCAGATTTGACTCACAATTAGTATACGGCGGTTTTTTCGGGGTGGTCAATACGAACTTAACGAACTTTTGTCGATTTTCAAAATACTAAGGTAGGCTTGGTACCTACCGTAACCTACAGTAAACCTACCAATTTCGACAAACGGACTCCAGATTCGTGCTCACCACCCTATGCAAATCACCCCTTCATACAAGTCTTGAGCAAAATCGAGAAAATTTTTTTAAACTCCTAAAAAAAGCCTGATGGGTACCCCTGCCTTTTTGCGAAGCTTGGTACGCGTATAACATCTCGGAACCTGCAGCTCGGGGCGGGATACTGCACATTTTTACTATTGAGCCCAGTGATATTGGCAAAACTAGCCGTTTTCGCAGATGCGTTCAAGACTAAAAACACTTCCCTTGTTAGGTGAAAAGGTTTCTGAGATGGGAACAATAGAAAAAAAACTTTTCCCAATCAGAAACATTGTTCGAAACGCTACAGATTAATGCAGGTAGTTGCTATTGCAGCAGGGGGGGGCACTTGGTCATCGCACTTGGCCACGCTCATTTTTCCGTTCCGCAACGACTCTTCCGGTTGTTTTTTTTTGTGTGTGTGTGTGAGGAAGTCGTGATGTTTCCCAACCGGAGAAGAGGCGGGGGAAACGGGCAAGGAGTGAGGTGCGTGATTGGACGCTGACCGTGTTTCGTCCAGTCACGAACGTCGTCACTCCCCCGTTACCCCCGCCTCTCCTGTGGTTGGAAAACATCATGACCACCAACCGATTTTCTGAAAGGGAGAAAAATCCAGGGTTAGTGTTCTAAATGCGCGGTGGCACGTAAAAATGGGCGTGGCCAAGTGCCCCCTCTTGCTGCGATAGCGCCAGCATGTTACGGTAGCTAAGCGACATTAAGGAACGGAGCTGTCAGATAATAAGTAATGTTGAATATTGTGGAAAATAATCCATAACTTTAATATTTACATTTATTAAAAAATTGCTTTAGTTTTCATTTAATGATCTATGAATAAGTATTATTTACACAAGAGCAAAATATAATAATTGTCACAATTGCTACCAAAATTTTTTGATACTAATAGTTTCGTCCCCGCCTTTAGGCGAATATTATCAAGCAGTTTCTCCGTGACTTTTCTGTCAAAGGGAAACTGCTTATGAATTACTATTATTATTATGTGCTACAATGATTAATGCGTACTAAATTAACTAATTCGTAAGAGGCTCAAAAATGTGTTGTACTAACCTAGTTATTGAGTATTAACAGAAATTTGTTTATTCATAATATTAGCAATAAATAATAATTATATTCAATTTATCCAAACAATTATTGAATTGATTAATATTAATATCCGATTTCTAACGAAGTGAATGAAATAAACGTCTTAGAATGACTACTTTATCATTATGTCTATATTTCAAGTATCCTATAAATATCACAGTAGAAAAACTGACACTTTGATAACAGTTGTTCCGAAGGTAACAAAATATTCTTGGATCTATGCGGAACAAAAAAGAGAGATTCCGACTGGAAACAGGAATTGCATCAATGTGTGCAAAACCATTGATTTTCAGTCGTGTATGAGTCCTATAACCACCATGAAATGCGTGAATGGAGCGCACAATCGGAATTTCCTTAGAAAATCTTCAAAATAAGGCTTTCACAAATTTAACAATATTTTCATGTTCTTCTCTAACTAAGGACTGCTTTAACCATCCCGTGGAGATTTGAAAAACCATGTTGTCGTTGCTGTACGTCTGTGACAGTACATTAATGATCCGTGCTTGAAACTCCCTAGATGGCTGCGGGTATTCCAAAAAAAAAGACATTTTCACTGTTTCACAAAAAGACAAGGGTACCCATGCGGCTATTCAGGGCGCTGAACCCGAATCTGGGGTCTATTCCTCGCCAGACTTAGGGTTACTGTAGGTTACGGTAGTCATAATACCTTTAGCTGGCGTTACTTACCTTTAAATTTCGAAAATCGAAAAATGGACAACAAATTAGTGTTCAGCGTCCCAAGTAACACCCACAGACAAATTTTATGTCAAATCTGGGACTTTCATCGAGCTACCGTATACCCACCGTAACCTACCGTACTATATTGAATATCGATGAATGGGTCGCAGATTCGTTTTAGGCAGCCCGAATAACCCCTATGTACACGTTTTGAAGCAATTTCATCGTAGCATTGTCGAAACCGTCAGAAGTCGCGTTTGGCCAGCAAAATTTCCCTCATTTTGAAGCTTCGGACCAAATCAAAAGCAATTTACAAAATGTTGGCAAATGTCCGAGACAATTTTTTAAGCATCATGAAAATTGCCATTCGTGTACCACTTTTCTCTTCGCAAACCTAAGAAAATGGCCACTTCCGGAAATCTGTAAATCTCTGTGGCATTTAGTCAATTTGGAAAAGGGGCTATGAATGCTGTGTCCCATACCTACAACTATCAACACATGGACTTATAAACCCACCGGAAATGTAAGGTAAGCCCTAGTAAGGTGAAACTTGTAACCAAGTTTTTTGCTGTTATATATAAATTTAACCACATTGGCTATTATAAAATTTACGAGGTATTGAATTTTAGCTTGATTATTCCTAAGCAATCTAAAAAGTTATAAACTTTAGAACAAAGGTTAGAAAATCTAGGAGTTGTCGTGTAAAATAGTGGATGCCTTCGCTACACTAGAAAGTGTGGAATTGCACTGCGAAAATTTCTCAAATTCAAATATGAAATTGTCTGCTCTATTATACAAATGGATGTACTCAGGTCCTCGTGGGCACCGAGCGCAGGTCAAACAGCTGACGAGCGTTGCAATGCTTGCGCACGGAAGCTTAAACAGGGTTGGTAAACCCCGAAAAGTTCGTCCATTCTCCCGAAAACTGCGGCGCTCCAACTGCGCACAGTGGCGCTCGCCCTGCGATCGCCGGGTCGGATGTCCCCAGCCTGAATTCTGATTTTAATTTCCATATGAAGATAACTGGTGTGTAAATTATTATAATGTGTTTTCACCCGTTTTAACATATTTCTCAACGTGTCCACCAGAAGCTGAGCGCGATCGTTAAGTCCCACTTCTGTCGGACACACAGCGCGAAGATGTCGAGCAATCGCAACTTGCCCGTGATCAATTCTACTTGGATTTTCGCCAGGGTCAAGCGGGGTTGCGAAATTCCGCAACGAGGGGTGAAGGGGGGTCGCAAAAATTTTGACCCGAGAAGATTGCGGAAGATCGCAAAAGTTTGAGACCAAAAACGAAATCTCGGTGAAGATATCCTAACAGTTCTCGATATTTTCGGTCACGGAAGGAAAGGATTGTGGCATCGCTCGGGTTTCGGACGCTTGAGTCCGACCACTGAACAAATTCTATCAAAAAGGGGTCTTCCAAGCGAAAGAGGTTTGGTTGGCGTCGAAAACGTTCCAACAAAAAGGGAACAATAGGCAAGTAGGATGATAAGAATCTACAAAAAGTAAACAATATTTTCTGGGACTGATTTTCTTGGCCGATACTTCTTAACGGCGAAAACCAACCGTTGCGGTGTTCTACACGGAAGCACTTTGTGGTTCCGAAAATGGTCCTGACTACGCGAGAACCGTTAAAATGTATGTGCATGTAAACCTAATACTTACCATCAGAATAGAAGATGATGTCGTAAAGACCTAGACAGACGGTTAGGTCTAGCTGTAAGGAAACACGAAACTATAGAATAGAATTACAGCATTGAGCAAGAGTATTCCCGTAAAATCTCGTGAAACGAATAGAAGGCTTTTTTCCGAAAGACACTAAACTCTTCCTCGTAAAAAACCACAACGGTTTGTTATCGCTGTTAAGAAGTATCGGCCAAGAAAGTCAGTCCCAGAAAATATTGTTCACTTTTTGTAGACTCTTATCATCCTACTTGCCTATTGTTCCCTTTTTGTTGGAACGTTCCGACGCCAAACAAACCTCTTTCGCTTGGAAGACCCCTTTTTGATAGAATTGTTCACTTTTTCTTGATATTACGAAGTAATATCTCTTTAAAATCTTCAATATTTTTTCAATAAGATGGATTGATATGATAATCAGTAAGTAATCGACTTGTTCCGCACGCTACAAGTGACGCGCGACTCACTTTACGACGTCCTGATGACGTCAAAAGATGCTCTCTGTACCTCACATGACATCCTGATGACATCATTAGATGCCCTGTCTACTTTACACGACATCCTGATGACGTCATCAGAGACCCTGTGTACTTTACACGACATCCTGATGAAGTCATCAGATGCCGTGTGTACTTTACACGACATCCTTATGACGTCATCAGATGCCCTGTGTACTAGGCACGACGTCCTGCTGACGTCATCAGATGCCCTATGTACTTTGCACGACGTCCTGATGGCGTCATCAGATGCCGTATGCACTTGGCACGACCTGGGAACGACGTCCTGATGACGTCAGGAGATGTCCTATGTACTTGGCAGGACGTCCTGATGAAGTCGGCAGATGCCCTGTGTACTTGGCACGACGTCCTGATGACGTCATCAGATGCCTTCTGTACTTGGCACGACGTCCTGATGACGTCATCAGATGCCCTATGCACTTGGCAAACCTGGGCACGACGTCCTGATAACGTTGTCGGAAGCCCCATGCAACCCCATGCACTTTGATGATATCATCAGAAAGTAACAAACTTGTTAGTCACTTCCCTCTTCCTTCCCTACGAAAAAGTACAGCCTACAACGTGTTTTAGCGATTTGATCTACCAACTGATAATATCACTTGACATGATAAGCAGTAAGAAGTGAAGTAGTTAATGTGAAACAGTAAGTAACAAACTTGTTAGTCACTTCCCCTCTCCCTTCCCTACGAAAAAGTACAGCCTACGACGTGTTTTAGCGATTTGATCTACCAACTGATAATTTCACTTGATATGATAAACAGTAAAAAGTAAAGTAGTTAATGTGAAACAGTAAGTAACAAACTTATTAGTCACTTACCCTGTTCCTTCCCATCGAAAAGTACAGCCTGCGACGTGTTTTAGCGATTTGATCTACCAACTGATAATATCACTTGATATGATAAGCAGTAAGAGTAAGAAGTAAAGTAGTTAATGTGAAACAGTAGGTAACAAACATGTTAGTCACTTCCCCTGTCCCTTCCCATCGAAAAGTACAGCCTGCGACGCGTTTTAGCGATTTGATCTACCAACTGATAATATCACTTGATATGATAAGTAGTAAGCACTCATTGTCTACCTACTCACCAGCCTGCTTATCTGCCCACATACCAACTTACCCGCCTGCCCAACTGATCGCCTGCGACCATTGCCAGTGGCCACTACTAAGGGTACGCAACGCACGAGGAGGAGCGAAGCACGAAGCGCGAAGCAGGAAGCGGCAACGAGTTACACGCACAACAAGAATTTTTGCTAAGGTATCGCCGATCTAACTCTGATAGTTTTGAACCGTCACCTATATCCCGATGGAAATCTCTGGGGAATTTGTTTAACAGGTTTTATTAACTACTTTACAGAATTCTAAGTGATCACAAGTCCCGGGCAAAACCAAACCTCTCCAGCCGCTTCGCGGCTGGAGCGATTTTCGGCGTCTGACAGTTTTGGTAATCGATTATATTGATTGCTTTGGTTTTGCGAACGACCAGGTTATTCAAATGCGAAAAAAAAGTTTTTTTTTCGAGAAAAAATAAACAGCCCAGAAATCGCTCCTCGGAGGGATCGCAAAACTTTTGGATTCTGGGAGAAAACTTTTGATGGTGGGAGCGGGGGGTCGCTCGGATTCCGAAAAATTACGCAACGCCCCGCTTGACCCTAATTTTCGCTCGCGTAGAAACAGTTTCTGTGCGCGATAAGTCCGACGCATTGCCTGAGACTCTATTTCGGAGCCAAAATTAATATGTTCCTTTGCGTGCGCGTACGGAGCGCTGAAAGGGGGAGCGAGAGCATGAGAAAAACGAGACGCAGCGTACGCGCGCGTAGGCAGGTCACCGACGCAATTAAATTTCACTTCAAAATAGAGGGTATGTATTGAGAATGACTGTACTATTTTGTTTGAAATTAATCCTGGTGGCGTAGTTGATTTCCATCATAGCTCAAAGGCTGTCTTCACGATAAATCTCGTTTTCTAGTATTCGGTATGAAACCCTATGCTGGCAGATGAAGGGGTAGGGTCGTAAAAAGCAGTGAAAACGAGCCAGCAAGCGATAAAAACGGCCGCGAAGTGAAGATTTCGTAAGCCCAGTACGCCTGCTTAGCCCTCTCCGCCCCCTGATCTGACGAGCTTGTGGCGCCGCGGGCGTTTCCGATGGCAAATATCCAAGTAACTCTGCCTCGTCCTGCCTGATCGATTCGCGCATTTTTCGTCATTAGCGCTTGCTTGTTGAAACTAGCAGGGCGAGGACCCTGTACGTACGTTAGAAACCGCTATTTAGCTTGTTCTAAGAGTTTTTCTCTGCTGTTTCCTTGCTATTATTTAGTCACGACCGAAAAACCCATTCTTTGAGTTGGACTCGGATGACATATCCATCGTGAACACTGCCTTTAAATCAAATCTGCTGGGAAAGGGCTAAAATTACTCCCTTGCGGTACTCTCTGTTTTTGTTTTGAATATGATTCCCGAAAAAAAAAACTCCTCCAAGCGAATAATCCACAATGTGAATTAGATTTATAAGTTCAGTAAATAACCTGAATTAAGCGTACTGTAATTTATCGTAGTCTTCGAAATATCGATAATACACTGGTGATAACCACTTCGAGTACCTCCCCCGGCCAAAGATTTAGTACAGCCTGAAATTTTGAGATATTATGGTATATGTATCCTCTGTTTTCGAGTGAAATTAATGTTCGTTCATCGCGTGCGTCTACTTCTCCCCACGCTCTGCCGTCGCTTCGCACAAGCACGCGAAGGAACTGAGTAAGTTGTGCTCGGAAGCAGAGGATACCGCAATCTTGCAGAAATTTAGAAACGAACCTCATATTTGTGCTAAGCGCCACAAATAGCCATAAAAATACTTCTAAAACAAATTGATTCAGGAAATAATGAGAAATCGAGAGAAAAAAAGGGGAGAGAAAGAAATAGAACTTTTCTTGAACCGAAGAACAGAGATAACCCTCCCCCTCCCCAAGGACCGGGTAATAGAAATATTTCGAAGCGGTTTTTCAAAAATAAAAATTCATTACCTCCGAAGAGGAAAGTTTTCATAGAACGCGGCGCGGCTCATCGCGGCCCGCATTAGAGCGCGTTTTCTACGGCTTACTAAGGGGTTATCTCACTCACTCACTCACTCACTCACTCACTCATCCCGTTAGCTGGCGTCTGGCGGAGCGGGATGCCCTCTCAACCAATACACTGCTGTAGGTGCCATAGGAGCTCGTGCGGCCTGAACGATACGCTTCCATTCAGTACGGTTTGCAGCAATAAGTTTAGCGTTAGGAACACTGCACCGTTGGGTTTTTAGATCTTCTTCTATATGCTTGAGCCACGTCTTCTTCGGGGCCGTTCTCTGGATCTTCCACGACGGCGGGCGCTTCCGCCACAGCATACTGTACGGGAGCCGGCCAGCATCCATTCGACATACATGTCCAAACCACCGTAATCTTCTTGTCTTCAGTTGCTCTTCAACCAGCGGTTGATCCATACAGCTTCTTCTTATGTTATCGTTGCAAATACGGTCACGAATCGTGATCCCAAGAATATGTCGCAGGCACCGCAATTGGAAGACTTCCAGCTTGACAAGGTCTGGCTTCAGTAGAGTCCATGTTTCCGAACCATACAGTAGAATCGGAATTATTAGCGCTCGAAACAATCGCATTTTAGTCTCCAGTGAAACATTGTTTTTCTTCGACAGACACCAACCAAGCGATGCAAACGCACTGGATGCCTGCCCGATCCTGCTGCATACCTCTGCTGTGGCCGCAACTTTCCGTTCTTGCACGACTGATCCAAGGTATTTGAACTCCTTGACCTGCTGAAGTTCCGCCCCTTCGAAGTGCACAGTTGCAGGCGAGCCATCCGATGTCATCACTTTTGTCTTCTCCTGATTTATTCTTAGGCCGTAAGAGCTTGCAACAAGCGCCACTCTATTTATCAGGTACGTTGCATCCTCATCGGTATCCGCAAACACTGCACTGGCATCCGCAAACATCAGATCCGAGACGTATCCATTAGTGCTATACTGAATACCTCTTCTGTTCTCAAAGACCTCCCTCATAATAGCGTCGACGACAGTATTGAAGAGCAACGGCGATATAACATCACCTTGGCGAACTCCAGCTTTAACCTTAAACTCTTCCGACAGCTTATCTCCAACGCGAACCGAGCTGGAAGAACCTTCATACGTTTTCTGGAGCAGGTTAACTATCTTTGCTGGTACATGTTCGCTATCAAGTGCTCTCCACAGCGCAGGCCAATGAACACAGTCGAATGCAGACTTGAAATCAATGAAAGTGATGACAATTCGCTTTCCAGTGCGGTTCCTCTCTTCCATAAGTTGTCGAAGAGTCAAAACTTGATCACTGCAGCTTCTCCCTGTCCGAAACCCTGCTTGTTCCTCACGACCGGTCTGTTCTCGATGACGTTGAAGCCTGTTCTGGATAATCTTCATGAAGACTTTGCCTACGATTGACAGCAGACTGATCCCTCGGTAATTTTTGCAGTCCCTGGCGTCGCCCTTCTTGTGGATGGGTACAATTATTGCACGTTTCCAAGTAGCGGGTATGTTCTCTGACTGCCAGATGAGAGTTATTAGACGATGAAGCTGAAGTAGCAACACGTTTCCACCCGCTTTGATGGCCTCAGCAGCAACATTGTCAACGCCTGATGCCCTGCCGTTCTTCAGCGATTTGATAGCAGTCTTCAGTTCCTCCACAGTGGGCTCTGAGCCGAGATCAGAATCTTCTGGCGCATCGATTGATGGTGGCTCGGGAAGCGGTCCCTGTGGCGCTTCATGACTGTAGAGTTCACCGAAGAACTGTTGCCAGCGACGAAGACGCTCTTCCACAGAGCGCACAAACGATCCATCTGCATTCCTAATGCTATCGCTAACGCGTTTCGTCTTCTTTCCAAGCCGCTTGAGTGTCTGATAGAGGGTGCGATAGTCATGCCTGTTAGCGGACTCCTCCAAATCAGCAGCCACCTTATTCCAGTACGACTCCCTTTCCGCTTTCAGCCTGCAACGAAGTTCTCTGCTGAGTTGCCGGTATCGATCAAAATTAGTCAGTTTTGCTCGCTTCCTCTCTTCGATGAGTAGCAAGGATTCGTCTGTTATCCACGGCTGGATCCGCCTGCGAGTAACAGGGCAAAGTGGTTTTGCACATTCCAAGATGGCGTCTGCTACTTGCCGCTCCTGCTCGTCCACCGATGCATTGTCCGACAATGATGCGAAGCGGTTTGACAGTGCCACTTGGAACAACTCCTTCGTCTCGGGTACCATGAGGTGTGTCCAGTCGAGTTTATGTTTAGGAGGTTCCATTCGCGTAGTCCGTTGTAGGCGGAGCTGCACAACTGCACGAAGAAGGTAGTGATCTGTACCACAATCTGGACCTCTCATAGCACGGACGTCTTTCAGCGATGACCTAAAACGTGAACTCATCAGAACATAGTCCAACGTGGCTACGTCTCGTCCAGAGGGATTTCTCCATGTCAGTTGGTGCTTCCTGCAGTGCTGGAAGTGACTGTTCCCGACAATGAGTCCATTAAACGCTGCAAATGAGAGCAGACGCAGACCATTTTCATTCATCTCGCCAACGCCGAATCTGCCCAATACTTCTCCCCAGCCAATTCTGTCATTTCCGACGCGTGCATTGAAGTCACCTGCGACAAGGATTAGGCCAGTCTTTGGGATCGCATTCAGTACGTCTTACAGTTGAGCGTAGAACGCGTCCTTATCGGAATCAGAGCTAGGCTCCGTCAGAGCGTAGATAGCCACGACATGCGTCTTAATAGTTCCTTTTAACGTCAGAACGGCAATCCTGCTCGAAATCGGCTCGAACGAGATGACGCTTCCAGACGCTTGCCAGTTCAACATAAATCCAACACCTTCGTGATGTCCTTCGCCACCGGAGTAGAACAATACCATCTTTTCTTCAGAATCGGGCACCTGGACAATCATTGTTCCACAACCGCTGATCCTCAATTCAGACAGTGCTGCTACCGATATCTTCGACCTCGACAGTTCCCTTGCGATGACTTCTTTTTGTCCAACGTAATGTCCTGATCGTACATTCCAAACGGCAAACCGCACCTCCTTCTTTGGCGTCACCAATCTTCCACCATTCTGGCCAGTCGCATACTTGTCACCAACACCCTGGGTCCCCAGTGCTGGCGCATCGGCTGCCCCGGATGCGGTAGCAGTATCGCGATATCCTATGAGACTCTCCATGGTTACCACCTTAGGTTTTCCAGCCCGTCGGTAGCATGGGGGGCCAACCCTCCTCCTTTCTCATCCGGGCTTGGGACCGGCAATGGCGGAGTTAAGGGGTTATCTAAGAACCTAAAAAAGTGGAAGTACTCTTTCTCCATAAGCAATAGTGACACCCACCTTGTAAAGTACACCAACCACGTATTTGCGTAATATAAATTTTGTAATTCGTTGGTCTTTAGTCGTCCAACCGACCAAAACCCTCGTTAGTCGCTACAAATCTAGCCTTCGCAGACAAGCACAGTTGAGGCAGAAAAAAGCTCTTAAGAATCAAAAAAGGAAGGCATGAAGAGATGTATGTTTTCCGAAACATTCATGGCCATCAAAGACACAATGCGTTTCTTTTTAGAGAACCTAGTTCAAACTGCAAGCCTACATATACATAATTAAAATTATATCCTTAATCACGCAGACATCGCTGCACGAAACGTAATGAGAGTGTATATTTATCGATTTTTGTGTTTTTTCGGTAAGAAAGAAACAAAATGGGAAACCGAGACAATCTAGGACTCCGCTTTTTTTTCAATGCAAAATTTGCCATTCTGCGCGATATGATGCTAATTGAGATCTACCCGATGATGACGAGACGGAGAATCGCACCGACTTCTCAGTAATTGTTCCTTGCTCAGCGTCGTGAGCCGAGCGCTTACGTGGTTTAGAGCTTGTTCCAATAATGGGGAAAGGTTGGAAGAAATTATCAAAAAAAAATTACTCCTGATAGGTCTCAGCATCACTTCATAGAAACCCCATATTTCGAATTTATGACTGGAAATCGAAGGACGGCATCCTTTACAATCCAATCATCGCATACAATTCCTGTAGTTGTGGCCTGCAGGCACCGCTCCATATTATCATCTCTGATAGTGCCCTCTGCACAAATCTCTGCTGGAGCCGGTCAAGACCAGAACTACATAGTTCAGTGCGCCTACCATAAAGTAGCGCGACCGACATGGAGTTGCATAAATGCTGCGCCTAACCTTGCGCAACATTCGGTTGGGGTTTTAATATGGGGCTTCTAGAACTGCGAAGCAGTGTCAGTAGAAATATCAAATACTGGAGGCTATGATTATTTTGTACCATTCAACTAGAGCAATCTTGGTGTAATCCTTGGGTTGGAACGCGATTTGAATGACTATTGACTTTCTAGTGAATTTTGAAAATGCTTACGAAAATATTTTTGTTTTCGTTAGTCGTAACACCCAAAAAACCCGTTAGTCGTAATTACGCACATCCCTTATACCAATGTGATAAATTTAGACTTCGAAACTCTCAATCAGTTTTAGGAAACAAATCCCGTGGTGCCGATTTCCAGAGGTGCCAGATTCGCAGTAATGTTAACCGCAACAGAGCTTGGTATTGCAGGAATTATGATTGGCGGGCCGAAAGAGTTTTCCGGGCATGAATGTATCATCAGGGAGTCAATTTTGTTACTGGCGTCCAACCCCATCCAAACTCGCCCCTGAGACATCTCTCATAGTCCAACGCGCCTCCGTCGTTAGGGAACGTTTATGCTTCCGCTGCCGAGCGGCTTAGCGAAGTGCGGTTCTATGATGTCGATCACGGCGCGCCGCACGATCAATATATTAGAATCGCACTTCGCCGATCGCGTCGCTCGGCTTCGGAGGCATAAACGACCCCCTGTGGCGGTGCTGAATTTGCAGCGTGCACATTCTGCGCTGCGAGTGCGGTAATTTTTTTTGTACTTCACCGCTTGTGCCGCGATTGCGGTGAGGGCAGTAAAAAATGCTAGCTTGGGTTCGTCCCAATAGCCTTATTTTTTGAAGCTAAGCCCTTTGTCATAGTTGGCCAATCGACTGTGCATCTAACTCATGCGAGCTAACAACTCAACCGTTGTGGCCGCACTGAGCACGCTTGAGTCCTCCGTCGCAGTGCATTACCGATCGGCATACATCCGACGGGATGTATGCACAGCGCGGGATCAGTTTGGCTGGCACACGTGACACTAGCGGCGGAAAACCGCTGCATGCGCGTCGACGTTGGGGCGCGTATACCGTAAGGCCCCTTACAAGAAAACTAGTTGGCGCTCGGTTAACGCGCTCCAACGACGACGTGTGCGTAGCGGTTCTCTGCCGCGCGCGTCACGTGTGCCAGCCGAACTGCTCCTGCGTTGTGGATTCGATCAAAATCTCAACAGCCGACCACTAGGGATAGCGCAGGATGGCGTAGGATTACTTGGGCCGGCGGAGGACGGCGATGGATTACAAGGGACGGTTTAGTCAGGCCTTCGGCCGACTATGACGGGCCCTAAGGACATTGTTCCAGTTTTTTTCTGTCTAATGACAGGGATACCGGAGTCAGTTGTGGTCTCGGACGAGTTTTTTTTCGCGGGCGCCTAGAAGGTTAGCTCGGAGCAACTCTCCCAGACTCCAAAGAGGGTACTCAGAAGAATGGAAACAGTCCTATTTTTTCGTACCGTCTCGTGCTAAATACATCAAACGTCTGAGTTTCAACGAACAAGCGGATGACGAGTGGTGTACAGTTGGCACGGATTGCACTGATACTCTGCATTTCCCAATTGAAGGTTGGCGTGAATTCGGCGCACATATGTTGTAAAATATGGCACCGAGTTTGCGCCAACTTTCAACAGAGAACGCATGTGTCAGCGCAGTATGTGTCAGCGCGATCCATGTCGACTGTGAATATCGGAGCGAAATTGACATCCGCAGCTGCAGACAGCTGGACGTAGTTGGAGAATCATCGTGTTTAGGCCACAATTCGTGCCGAGACCTCGTGGTTCCAGCACGATCCCGCTTGTAATGCAAGTCGCAACAGCGGTTGTCTACAATTGCGGATGTGAATTTCATCCGAACGTGGACAATATGCTCTTCTCCATTCGATTCATTGAGTCGAGAGTGCAGTGAGACCAAAGTCTTTCCCTGAGCCCGTTTTCATGTTCCAAGGCCAGAAGAGCTTGACCTCCCTCACTGTGTTCGTTGTCCTTAGGTACTAGGCGTTCTGGTCAAAGTGGTACTTCTTGAAGGCACATACATACACCCTAGTAACGGTTTTCTCGATTTATCACCCATCTTTGAGACAGTCGTTATACAGTGGTCTCAGGAAAACCTGAAAGGATAGAGAGGTTGAGAAAGAAGGTCAGAACGAGGCTCTTGATTGAAATCAGTCCTGCATCAAGCCCCTGTTGAGCTATAGGGGCCGTAAAGGGGTGAGCCAAAGTGGCTCCCTGCAGTGGGCGTGCCAGAGTGGCTTCTTACCCTATCGCTTATGCGGTGGAACTGAGAATTCGTACAGGTTCGTACAGGAAGAGTATACTTGAAAGTTTTGAAAAAAATCTCAGATTTCTTTACTTATTGTTGAATTGGAATGTGCCTCTAGTGTAGACCACACACGGTACAGAAGAACTATGAATAAGTTAGCGGTTTCTGTGCGTTCTCAACGCGTCGACTTGAGTGAAAGGGTGGAAATTCTGACGCGGAAACCCGAATCGGCATTTGCAGGAGCTAGACCTTATCCAGAGAAACTTGCCTGTCATCAAAATCTAAACAAATTTTGTGCAAAGGTGAAAACGCACCACAATGTTAACAACAAGAACAAGTCGGTATTTCCTGTTATTGAGAACCCCCCTCTTACTGAATCCCTCCCTCTAATTAAACCCCCTCTCAATGGAGGTCGAAAAATAGAGCACCCCCTCTCTGCATTAGAGCCTCCCCTTTCGGCCGAAAAGACATTCGAGACCTATTCCTACTGGACGTGGACTGCTAGGCGCTGCTCGAGATCTCGACACCCAAAACCTTGTTGTTTTTTTTGAAAAGAATAATCTTGAGGAGAACCTGAACAATGACTTCATTAATGATGATCACTTAGTGTTCGCCGAGTGATTCACTATTGTCCCACCTTGGTTTGCCTAACAAACTTTGTTGGCCTATATTGACTCTTGAATTGTCGGTTGAAAATTAGAGCCTCTCCCTCTATTTGAACCCTTCCCTCTAAGAGAACTCCCCTTTTGGAAGAGGTTGAAAAATAGTACACCCAGGTGTTCAATTACAGGAAATACGGTAAGTCAGTATTTCCTGTGCTTATGCTGGAGTAGGCCATACTCAGCTACTGGGCGTGCTCAGCACCTCGGTGAGGGTTATGCACCGCGTTGCCCAACTTCTGTCGTTCTCGGAGCCGGATTTCGGTCCGCATTTGCGGACAATCGCTGTCGCATCACGCAATAGGATGATAATTGTAACTTGGAAAATTTTCTTGTAGTATATTTAGTATCTTTTGAGCCTTGGTTAGTAAAGATGCGCAGTATCCCGCCCCGAGCTGCAGGTTACAAGAAGTTATATGAGTTTTTCAAGCTTCGCAGAAGAACATTTTTCGGTGTTTCGAAAATTTTCGCGGGTTTTGTCCAAAGCTTGTATATAGGGTTGAATAAGGGTGCTGAGGGGGTGTGTATACAAGTCTGGTTGGTACCTGCTCGTTGGCGCCCCTGCTTCTGCTGAACCCAGCAGACGTTTGAGTGTACACAGGGAACGTTCGAGCGATATAGCGTGCACAACTATATCGCGAAAGTATCCCGCACATTGCATAAAGGTGTCGCCGTCCGGCACACCAAGGCCTCTGGTCCATAACACCGTAGGATCCGTACCTAGGGAGTTCATGGAGTCTTTGGTCACAAGCCACAGTTTCGCCACCCTGAACTGTCGATCGCTGTAGAGTGATATCCAAAAAACTGCGCTATCCACACTTCTGAGCTATTTCCATGCACCGTTTGCTGCTTTGCAGGAAAACCGCCTCAAGGATAGACCCGTCATCAGCGTCGGAGAGTACACCATCTACTGCGGTAACGCTGAAAATAGGAGAGTGGGAGGCTGTGCAATAGCTGTAAGGAAGAATTTCAATGGTATGGTCAAGGAGGTTGGCTCAATGTCGTGCCGGAATGCACTCGTACGACCGCGGGATCACAGAGGATTCAATCTGTGGATAGTGAGTGCTCATGCGCCCACTGAAACCGCCGAAGACAATTCGAAGGATGCGTTTTATGAGGAACTCAATACGTTGCTGGCCAGGATACCTTGTCAACATGCTGTTGTCGTGGGGATTGACGCATATGCGGAGATGGGACTTGATCAGGAATCCGAAGTACTCGGTAAATGGTTCTACCCAGTGGAGCAAACATCGGACAATGGCTACCGCCTTGTCGACTTTTGTTAACGCAGTAGTCTTATTATTGCATCGACATTCAAGAGGAATCATCGCCGCCATCAGCTTACGTGGCAGGGACCAACCCAACTATCTCCAGAAGAGCAGCGGAAGCGGAAGATGACAACTTTGAAACTACAGCTTAACTATATCCTGACGAGGAATATTCCAGTATCGGACATTCGAAGATCTAAAGCTGTGTGGGATGTCGCATTCAATTCGGATCACCGTCCTGTTCTATTGAACTTCACTGCGAGGATTCATAAGAGGAAGCGAGGGGCTAGGCCTCTCCAGAGGATTGACATGACAAGTCTCAGAGATGAAGAGTGCAGAAGGAATTTTCGACAACGCGTTTCTATTCACATCGGAGTACGGACTAAGAAGAAACTTTGCGACGCGGATTCTTTTGTCGAGTGCATCCAGGACGCTTCGAAAGAGGCACTCCCGGTTGTACAGCCTAAGAAGAAGTTCGCCTACGTCTCAGGAGAAGCTACATCTACCTACAACAGAGTATGTGCTCTCCGAACTGCAGGAAACTTCGTGGAGGAGAAGCGTCTGAGGAGGAAGTTGCGTCGGCAGCTTCAAAGTGACCGCGAACGAGAGTGGACGTGTAGAGCTAAAAAGTTCGAGAAGGCTTGGGAGGAGAAGAATCCGAGGAAAGCCTACACGTCGCTGCGACAGTATAGCGGGAAGATGAAGAGATGTTCTCCTGTCTTGAACACTACCAATGGAGTTGCAGTTGGTGATGCGACGCCGCCAATATGGAAGGATTACTTCAGTTCACTACTGAATCGTCCAGCGCCATCAGTACCTGGGCTCCCGCATGTTCAGAGAGTACATTACGATGTCAGTGAGGAACCGCCGACTGAGTCTGAAGTTTTGGATTGTGTCCGGAAAATAAAGAATGGAAAGGCTGGTGGAGATGACAACATCACTGCTGAAATGCTGAAAGCTCTTCCTCCGTCTGGGATTCGTGAAATGACCAACACCATCCGTGCTATATGGATGAGCGAAAGGATACCCGATTCGTGGAGACATGCGATCATCGTACCTCTTCACAAGAAGCTATCCGTCACGGATTCTAAGAACTACAGAGGAATCTCTCTACTTCGTGTCATGTACAAGGTTTTAGAACGTATCATTCTCGAGCGACTTATCAAACATCGTGAAAGAACGACCAGAGATGAGCAAGCCGGTTTTCGACCTGGAAGATCGACCACCGACCAAGTGTTCGTCGTGAGAAGAGTAATTGAATCGTGGATGCGATATTCGAAGCCATTACAGATTGCTTTTTCAACTTTGAAGCCGCGTTCGACTCTCCTCATCGTGATCGATTGCTCAATGCTCTGCGAGCAGATGGAGTCCCGGAAAAGTATGTTCGGTTAATCGAGGACATGAACAAAGGAACAACAGCAGCAGTTCGTACACCTGTCGGATTTACGTCAGCTTTCGAGGTGAAAACAGGAGTAAGGCAAGGAGCCGTTGCAGGACCTTTTCTTTTCAACTTCGCCGTTGATTACATCATGCGTAGAGTTGCAGAACAGTTTCCTGCGGATGTGATCCTAACACCATCAGGACGCTCCCTTGTCGACCTGGAGTACGCCGACGACATCGTGTTATTCGCTGAAAACAACGCAAAACTGCAAAGGATTGTGAACCTCGTGTCGAAGTATGCCGCAGCCTATGAACTTCGTCTTCGTCCGGACAAATGCAAGCAGATGTGGGTCTCTCAGAGGCCTTCTACGGGAGTTTGTGTGGACGGACAACGCATCGAACTGGTGGACGATTTCTGTTATTTGGGCTGTTTGCTGAAGAACGATGGTAGTTATGCAGCGGATATTCGACAACGATGTGCGAAAGCTACGTCTGCATTTAGTTCTCTAACCAAGTGTTTGTGGTCTACCACCATCGCGAAGGAAGTCAAGTTGCGCGTCTACCTATCCGCTATTCGCCCTATCATGATGTACGGATCGGAGACGTGGGCAGCACCGAAGACGCAGATGGAAAGGTTGGATTGCACGGAGAGGAAGCTTTTTAGGCGTTCGCTTGGATACTTCTGGCCGCGTGTATACCATAACGAAGACCTTCACAAGGAAATCGACGCAGTACATCAACGCTTGACACGAGGGAGGTGCCAGCATCTCCTAACGCCATCTCAAGCAGCAAAGGAAAGTCGACTTCGACTGCTAGGGCATATACTAAGAAGAACGCCGGATCGTCTCGTACAACACGCTTTAAGAATGCTTCCAAATCCTGTCTGGAAACGGCCACCTGGGCGTAGGCGAAAGTTCTGGACGGATGTGGTTAAAGAGGATTTGAAGTCACTCGGCATCGAAAGACAGTTCAGGCGCGATGTTTCGTTCCGCAGGAAATGGAATAGTGGCAGCTGGATGGAATGTGTTCAAATTGTGGGTGAAGACCGTGAAAAGTGGACACGGCTAACTACTAGGACGGCACACCTCGGTGAAGATGCGGAATGACCGCGTCAGGCGAAAGCCAACCGATTAAGTAAGTAAGTAAGTCAAGGGTGCTGAAAATGAATTTAGGGTCCTGTTTGAAAAAAATTTTGGTCTACTGTAGGGTAAGGTAGATAAACGTCATTTTTGGGGCTAAGCCTACCCATTTAGAAAATCAACAAATGGTAATTAAATTCGTATTCAGCATCTCGAATAAATCCCACATCGAAACACCGTAATCTACCGTGAGCTGTCCGAAATTGATTAACGAATTTCAGAGTCGCGCTTAGCACTTCAAATGACCCCTAGAGGAACATTCTGGGCCATTTCTGTCGCATCGGTCCGGAAATCGTCAAAAATCGCATTTCGCCCTCAAATTTTCTCCCGATTGTAGGCTTTGAAGGAATTTAGCCTAAAACTTTAAAAAAGATGACAGGTAAACCTCAAATTCGTGATAAGAAAACCATATAACACCAATGAGGGATTTTAAGTCAAATCGAAAAAAGGTTTCAAACTTCTATCTTGGAACCTGCGGCTCGGGGTGGGATACTGCGCAGCGGTTTTACTATGGACGCCCAAGAGATACCTACAATTCAAGTCGTTTTTGCAGATGCGTTCACCGCCATAAACACTTCCCTTGTTAGTGCACTAATGTCATATGTAGCATACCTCGTGCCTCGTGTTCGCCCCAACGAACAATGAGGAACGCGAAGTATTTGTGCGATTCGTTCCGACTGTACATATATGTAGTACAATGGAATAATGCAATGCTTTGTAGCGAAAAAAATCGTGATATTTTCTTTCCAGAACGTGACTGACCAAAACTAGTACTGGACACTGATCACGAACAGCGTACTATATAGCACAACTACACAAATACGCAATTGTATACAACTTTATACTCAGATCATTCATTACATTTAAATTGAGTATAATCGAAAAAATTGGGATTCACTTGCATAAAAAAAAGAAAAGAAAACATTCAAGCATCTTCAAAGTACAAACAATGACAACAAATAGATACATTCACATATGCCTCAGTACACAAGGTAAGAACGCGTAAATTGACAAAAAAAATCAGAGATCAGGAACTATATGACTTTCCACCACAGTAAAACCGGAATGGACTCCAAAACGCGATCTATCAGAGAAGCTGTTTTGGACTAAGGACTGAAAATTCGCCCATGACTGAAACCGAATCCCTAAAAGATCCAATGATGCGGGTTTTTTAGCTTGAAAGCAGAAATGCAAGAGGATATTTCCCAGATTGGGGCTAATTTCACGCAGGTCCACGGTGTGCGCGTGCGCGCGTGAGCTGCTTTTCCTTCACCCGAACACTCTTTCGCTGCCTCTGATCCCGCTCCACAACCGCACGCGAACCCACAAAGAAAAGTTTACATTCGAAAAAGACGGTAGTGCATTTATAATAGCCCCTTGTGATTGCCGATTTTACCACACTTATAATCATTTCACACGAACAATAAGCTATTTCTCCATAGAGACCTATCCCCAAGCTCTCAAAGCAGCAATTGAGACATAATACTTTGGAGACAAAGACTTGCTCAGTTCAGACAAACCAGAGCCTATGGAACAAAGAAAACGCCTACATAATGCGAAATGATAAGCTATACGTGCTGGCCTTTCTCAATCATTTGTGGCCGGGCAAAGTGAGGTCTTTTGGGCTTAGCATGCCGCAATCCTTCTATCACTGTTATATTTTGCGATGACTGACTGCTCCGCTGCTCGCTTTGGACGGTCTCTATGAGCGAAAAAGGCCTTACATGCCTAAAAATATTGATGCAAATAAGCTAGTAGGATGAATGTTTGATCTATGATCGGATCTCCTAGTAGATGTATGGCAGCGTTCATACGTTGCGAGGGCGTGAGATCACGCAAACTCGATGGTCGTCATCAACACACGATTTGCCAGCCGCTGATGCACGGTCACACCCGCTCTCGCTTGCTGCCGCTCGCCCACGCTTACTCTGGAAAAGAATCAGCAAGTCTCATGCGTGTTACTCTGTCCCTAAAGGATTTAGCCTCGAGCCTTCTTTAAAACAAATGCCCTCGTATCTCATAGCTCGAATACGGCTGTCACAAACCGTGGTACATGATCAGCCAAGGATCCGACCTAATAGAATGACCATTCAGAGGCCGTATTCACGAAACTACGGGAGCCTCCCGAGAAGGTTTTTAGAACCAGCCGATGTACATATGCGGCGCGCAAATTTTGGACCCTCCCGGGAGGCTCCCGTAGTTCCATGAATGAATACGGACGGCTACAGGTCAACCGTCGTCGATCGAATTTCTAGGCAGAAGGTGTTTCCTTGTCTCTCTCTCTGTGCACCGGGCACTTATCAGAGCTAGAAAGCGCTGAGGAGCGCGTAACAGCGAGAGCGCGCGTTCCCCACGTATGGACGTAGCCTTCATGCTACAACAGGATACAAGAATGACACAAAACGTAGAAAAGAATACACTAAATACTCCGTAAAAAGGTTATTGAGTGGCCAACAAAAAATCTAGAGATTTCTTAGAAACCAAACCCTATCAGAGCTCCAGCTACCTGATTCAAGACATCTTAAACCGAGAAAGATGCGTACAGATCACCGTAGACAGGCCCGTAGATCTGAGAAAAAAAATCGACTCAGTTGTGTACGAGGACACTAAACTCAACCAAATAATAAATAATACGATCACAAAAAGTCGCAAACCCGATCATCAGGGTTGGACAACGAGCGTGGCTTATACTAATTCTAAATCAAATTTGTTTCGGATATCCGACTTTTCGGCTGTAGTCGGATACCACACTTTTTCGAATATTCGACTTTTCGACTATAGTCGGATATCGCACGTTTTCGAAGATTCGACTTTTCGACCGCAGTCGGATATCGCACTTTTTCGATTATTTGACATTTCGACTGTAGTCGGATATCGCACGTTTTCGAAGATTCGACTTTTCGACCGCAGTCGGATATCGCACTTTTTCGATTATTTGACTTCTTAAAAAAGTCGAATTTTTTATCCGAATGAAGCAGTCGGATACTCATCCGATTATTCGATTCGGAACAAGTATAGTGTGGCTCCCTAGCAACGCGAAAGCTACGATTCGATGCCTTGTTCTCGTCAGCAAATACCAAACAATTTTATTTAGAACATTCAAAAACTCAACACTCGGCCGACCTGCCGCAGAGCCACCGCTCGCACTGCCTGTATCTAATTTATCGCCTTGGACATGGCTATGTGTATGGTGATTACCAAGACTTTTCATTAAAAGTCGCCTAATTGGTGCAGGGGAAGTCCAGAGGCAAATAGACACAAACTTCCCGTTATGAGCCCGTCAAGCAAAGATCAAGAGTCCATTATTAGCTCATCGAGTGAAGAACAAGAGCTCTCTTTAGGAGGCATCTTTTTGTTCTCTACCCCCCCCCCTCCCAATACGATAAATGTGAAAAGAAACCAACACTGTATACGGTGCACGTCTTGCAGTAGGTATAGTTAGGCCTGTGGCTCACTTAATCAAGAAAATCATTTGAATGTGCGGTTAACGAGGGGGGTCGCGTGCGCCGGCCCGCTAATAGATTTAGGCAGAGGGAACAGCGAAGAGCTGGTGCGGCATGCATGTACGCGGCAGGTTAGGTTGGGGTTGGGCAGGGTTTGGAGCGTCGGCGCGTTTGATAATCGCAGCGCGAGGTTGGGGCAGCACCGAAAATTGTTCCCTCGCCAACCCCACCTAAGAGGGTTGGGCAGGCGAAACCCCGTTGAGACACCAACTATTGATTATCTCCAGCACTTCACTCCCTGATCAGCTTACCATACCGCCAGCCGCCGGTGAGATTTAAAGCTCCTGCGCCAGTACGGATGGGATTCAAATGTTTTCTCGAGAGACAAGCCACGTACCTAACTTCGGCATGGATCGTGAAGAGACTTCGCGCTAACTGTTGAAGGTTGGCGCAAACGCGGTGCACCTATGCTATAGCATATAGCGCCAATTTTACGCCAAACTTCAACAGTGAACGCGAAGTCTCTTCACGATCTATGCCGACGTTGACTGTAATTTGGAGCGCTGGGCTGCATTCCATGGTCAGTGTAGAAGATCTCACAGGATTACAGGTTAGACGAAAAACGCTTCGGTAAACAGAAGCCCGAGGTCATAATCGCCGGCCCGAGGCTGAAGCGAAAGCTTCCTGCCACTGGACTTTGACGATTTTTAACCTTTCAGCGTTGGTTCTCCGGTCGGGTACAATATACCGATTGAAAGCACTAACGCTTTCCAATCTAACGCTGCCTTCCATTTGGGCCAAAGCATGCTCATTCGAGAAAAATATGCTATAATTCAGTGGTATTCTTAACTACTGAGCATCTTTGAGTGCTTCTATTTACAACTGAGGTGAAACACCAAACCCGCCAGAGTTGACGGGATATCTAAGCTTCATTAGAACTAGATGACAGTATAAGCGGAAAATTTCCGACGGAGCGTAAATATTGATTTTCAGCGGTTTTTTGGGATTTTTCAACTTTGGTCTTTTCTGGCTTGTCCAAGAGGTTTCGGCCTCGAAGCTTCAAATTTAAGTATAATGACCTAGTCCCTACTCAATAATATTTTTTCATCAATTTCGATCGCTTTTTTCGAAAATCGATAAAAATAACGAAAATCGAATTTTCAAAAGGGTTTGACCTAGCCTTAAAGCTTCGAGACCGGAACTTCTAGTACAGGCCAGAAAAGACCGGGGTTGCAAAATCACGAGATCCGCCAAAACTCAATAATTACGCCCCGTCGAAAGTTTCCGAAAACGCTATCATCTAGTTCTAAGGTGGTTCAAATATCGTGTCAACACTGGCAGGTTTGGTGGTTTATTTCAAATCAAATAGAAGCACCCAAAAATGCTTCATACTGAAAATTACTGCTGAATTATAGCACATGTAAATTTCTCAAATGTGCAGGCTTTGGCCCAAGTGGGAGGCAGCGTTATGTATATAAAGAAGAATTTGTGCCTTTGATAGGTCCATCACTTATACCCGAAGAACCAGCGCTGAAATTTTCAAAAATCTTCTAGCTCAGCTTCTAGCAGATAGAAATTTTTCAATCGCAGTGAATCTGCCCAGCTAATTTTCAGCCAACCATACAACAAGAGATGTTATGTCGGGACAGCATGGGGAAAAGCTGCTATGCAGAGAACAAGGGGACGTGGTGCTGCGATCTGATGAGGGTAAGTTCTTACACGTATTCCTCATCTGATAAAAAAACCTCAATTTGTCATTGGGGAAAATTGTGGCTCGCTCTCAAGAACTTTACCTGGAAGAAACTCAATTTCACATAACTTGGGGGGGGGAGTTCAGAAATCCCGCACCCACGCCAAAACCTCGCCCACTTCGGAGTTGTAGAAAAGGTCCACAACGGTTGTTTAAAATCTCAGCGGACGGGGGCTGCCCCGGTAATGAAAATTTTGGATGGAAATCCCGAGAACTTCGGCCCAAAATTTAAAAAGATCGTAAAAATTTATGGAAACTTTGGCCACCAAGAGGGGAACATATTTCCGACGAGGTCCTACACAACTACCCCTTTGATGCTGGTCCCAACCGCTAGATAACATTGGAGAGCGTTCCGCATTCACGTTAGCATTAAAGGCAGTGTTCACGACAATATTCACTTCCGATATCTCCACGGTTCACGTAAGGTCTGGTGCCCTATATAGCAAGGCATGCTTAAAAAGTACACGAAAGACGTTTTTTTGAGCAAAAATAGGCCCTCTCTTGTTTACGTGGATTTTTGAGCGTGGAGGAATTGACCGCTATGAAGGATGATTTCTAATTGTGCTGGGGGCCTAGAATCCTTCTCGCCTGAAGGATGATTTCTAATTGTGCTGGGGGCCTAGAATCCTTCTCGCCTATCATTTCACTGTGGAAAGTCAACGAGGATGATCATCGTGAACGCTGCCTTTAATAGAATCTCTATGACGAGATTTTGAAGTTAATGCAAAACGTTTCCTCCACCTCCACCTTTAGCAATACTAGCGAGCTCCTCATCCGCACACGCATGGCAAGAGAACTCCTTTTAGTAATTGTGGAGGATCTGAACAACATTTCTGGATGCGAAATCAATATATGCCCTCCACAGCTGCTTAAAAATACTTTGGAAAGCCTGATAGTATCAGGCAGACCGTTGTCCAGGACCTCAATGAAGCCACAGCCCCATCTTAAAGAATGTACAAAACCTTCACAACCTCTCAGGCTTCGAAAAAAAATCAGCCCGGCACGGGCCCAGAAGGGGGGCGGGAATGAAAAAAATTGACAGTTCTGGACGAGGGACAAAATAGGGATGCGAGCGCGGGTAGGAGAGGAGAAATCACCGGCGATGGTTTTACGGTTTCTGCAGCGGATATACATAGGTTGGTTGATCTTTGAAGCGCGGTTGTTTTTCGAAGGCTGCAATTCGGGACACAGCTCATGAACAAATTACGTCGCGAAGTTTTAGGGCGATATTACCGTAGTTTGCAGAGGGTAGGCCTAAGATGAGAATAATACCGTTGGAAATTCAGGGATTTTTTTGAAGGGAATCTTTTGTCTCGCCTCGGCCAAAGGCGCGGTTACGGACAGAGAAAACGGTTTTTAGGTGAATTCCCCGTAACTTTGAGGTTATGGAAGGGGTGTCAGGTATCGTTTCATAGAGAATTTCACGGAAATTTCAAATATTTCTAAAGAGTTATGAAAATCTGAACTTTTATGAGGGGTCCTACGTTGTCCCTTCTACGAAGTGAAATACATGATAAAGGCAGTGTTCACGATAGGAATCGTTTTTCTGCTTTTCCGCCTATCTTGAAGACGGTCCCATGCTGATTCCAATGATGTTTTTGGAACCCTACAAGACCTTCTAGCAACGGAGTTATGGTCCTCCAAAAATTGAGCTAGGGAAGCATGGTGGACGTGTTGTCCGAGGCTTGTAACTTCCGCCTTTTGCAGCCGATGTATGCGAGCTGACCAGAGTAAGGAGAGAAGTTGGGAATGAAGGGAAGAAAGGGGCTATTGATCGGAAACCATCGCTCATCTCACAATCTCTAGCATTCATTTGCTCACGTCGGTGGGCGTGGAAAGTGCATCTGGGGTGTGACGAGCTGACGGGTGTCCAAATTTGGGGCCGTAGGGGACCGTTCCGAACTCATTTTCTCAGTTTTTTCAACGTTAGGGTTGCGCTAGGCCCCACAGCTGCCGATCTCCACCAAAAAATCAGACATGGTTTTTATCGTAGACACTACATTTAAAGCGTTAATATGCTCTATCAATCCATGTAATTCGTCCTAAAGTACATACGTGCTATGAGCTGAATCTTGGCAACACTCTAATATAATGCTATTACATCGTTATGTATAGGAGCATTCTTCACTCCTACTGTGATGGAGTCGTCTCCTTTAATCTTTTTCTCCCTGTTGCAAAATGTATGCCTTACTCTTTTTGGTGGAAATTTTTGTTATTTACCTTTGTCAGAAGCTTTTTCTTCATTGTAAAGATCTCCTATTTTGAAACCTTTCTTACGGTTCCCTCCCCCAAAAAAAACTTTGAAATTTTAAAAATTTTACGTTACTGCTTCGCTGTCCGGAAGGTCAAAACCCGCCTCAGCCTGTTCAAAGCTTCAGGTGTATGTAGATCAGTCAATTTTCAGGGAGGCCAAAAAGGTTATTCAGAATGCCGAACAAGATTCGGAGGTGCTTTTGTCGCTATTTTGAGATTATATTTTTTTATCTTACGTTTTTTTATGTGGAGCAGCGTCTTCACCTTCAGGGTCGGTATAGAATGCTTGAAGATGAGTCATACTGTCCACGGGGAGCATGCATGAACGCGGCGGCGAGGGTTAGGGAGCGCAACGCCGCACGCGCGCGTCCCGATTGCAAGTCAAATTGCGGCGCTAACGTGCGACCTTGCACGTCTCTACCCCAACCGCCGCATTCATGCATGCCACTCCAGATACCGATCAACTTCACAAACTACAAAGCACTCGTCGGAGATTCCTTACAATGTCGAAAATGGATTCGATAAACGATAAACGATATATATATATATATATATATATTTTTTTTTTGATTTCTCAATGTTTAAACCGCTTCAACGTTGTTTTAACATATGCGTATGGGCGCGTTATAATGTTAAAGTTGAAGTTATGTATTAAAGATTACGTCGGGTAAAATGAGATTTAACTAGAGTAGCCTACCTTAGAGATGTGCAATCGGGAACCGATAAACGGGTCTCTTATTAGTGTTAAACACTCGAAATAAACCCCGCATAAAATTATCTAGTCATTATTCCATGCACTTCTGTGCCGCAACCAGGTTTTTAACGGTGAAATCGATTTTATTGGCCAGACGTTTCGGCAAGCTCGCCGTTATCAGAGGCCTGAAAATTACGTCGAGACAATTTACCTGCAAATTACACGGTCAAGCGCTTCCTCCATTCCTGCGAGTAGCGACTATCCACAGGAACTTCAGATACGCGACAGCTCAGATAACGAGACCAACCCTTTTCGTAAATTGTCTTCGTAATTGTCTTTCGTAAACCGCAGGTAAATTGTCTCGACGTAATTTTCAAGCCTCTGATAACGGCGAGCTTGCCGAAACGTCTGGCCAATAAAATCGATTTCATCGTTAAAAACCTGGTTGCGGCACAGAAGTGAATGGAATAATACTAGTAATGCCCAGGTTTGAAGATAACCGGACTTGGAGATTATCTAGTCAAATCTATTCACAATCTATTCAACAGCCTATTCAAGAGAAATCGTAAAAGTCACGATTGCCCCTCAAATATTTTCCCCGGCGGGGAGCTCAGAACGCAGAGGATCCTGGAAATCGACAAATGAACCTCAGATTTCTGTTCAGCACCCTCAGACAACCCATATAAGGAAAATTCCGGGACAAATCTAAAACGCTCTTCTCACACGCTCTCAGGAGCCCCTGATTCATACAGGAGAAACGCTCATCAACCTCGGGGAATAGGGGCAAATGCATTTACCTCTGTTCAGAGCAATTTTAGGCAGCTGCGGAAGGCAACTTCGCGTTTTAAGTCAAGGAAATGATTTTAAGCTTGTACATATCATCGGGAAGGCCACTATCACTGGATGAATTCGGTTGCCAAAATGTATTCGTTCCATTACTAATCAGCTCCTCATCCGCACTCGTTCGTAAAACAGCCGTTTACCGAGGTTTTTGTGGCTGAACGACAGACGACGACACATAGCGGCAGATGATTTCACGCGCTATTTCCTGACAGATTGGTGACTAATTCGAAAGCCTATTTAGCGCAGCATGCTTGCTTATAATTACTTATATCGATTTGAAAACATCAATCGAAGATCTGGAGTTGGCAGCAAGGTATGAGCAGGGTTGCGACTCGGCGCAACGAGGGTCGTAAAAATTTCAGAATTTTTCTGGAAAAGAAAGGAAAATTTTGGGGGGAGGCAGCTCGTAAAATTTTTGGAGAAATAAAGAAATTTTCTCCAAACCACTTGGTAGGCTAAAATGTGGTAGTAATAAATGTTCTCTGCTAGTATTAAAGTTTGCGCAATCATTTTAGTCCGAACAATGGACGGGGCTGTGACGGTAGATCACCCCACGCGAATCGAAACCATATTCTCCACTGAGGCCGCCAACCCTGCACGGCCACCCGCGTGGTCCATGCGTCAGACTAAAATGAAAACGGAAACCATACATGAATCTGAGTTCTGTTTATCCATTTTTGACAGCTTGCAGTAGACTACGGTGGGTATAAGGTAATTCGGGAAAAGTAACCGACTTCCGTCAAAACGTATACTACTAGGTTATTGGGTAAGCTGAATGAAGATTTGATGTTCGTTTGTCGAGATGTCGAGAAAAAATTGCAAAATTTGGAAGAAATTTGGTGAACAGGGGGATCGCAGTTCCGCCGAAGATTGGGGCAACGGCCTGTTCAACCCTGGGTGGTAGTTTCGACAACTGACAAAAACCTCACGCGATCCAGTAAAAAATCGGTTGTTTTTGTGTTAAATTGGAAGTGGACAGGTTTGTTCGCAATATATGATGGTCTCCTTTTCAAGTTTCGTCAAGCAAATCAACGAGGCGCAACCACAGCGTCTCGGCTTGAGGCATTTCAGGAAGAATTCGATCGCGCTCGACGACCTACCTCGCAACACCGTCCATTCACTAGACTAAAATGTACGAGACTCTAAACTCTTAGTTGTGATAGCAAAGCCAGCAGCAGAATGGTCTAGATAGCAACTGATAGACTCGTACGGCCTGTACTAGAACGCTTACGTCGTTAATAGCATTAAAAACAAGTCGAAACAGCAGTATTTAAAGGCAGTGTTTACGATGAATATCGCACTCGAGTTTGAACCAAAAATGGGATTGTTCGGTTGTGAGGTAACTAACAGTGATGAAACAGCGGAGAAAAACGCTTAGAATAAGCTAAAATAACAGCTTCCAACGTTCAGCGCGTGGACAAGAATAATGGGTCCAGCTGATTTCCGCAAACGCGCGCCAATCGAGAAATCTGCGCAAATCGACCAGGCTGGACGCGGCAGAGTTGCTTGGCGATTTGCCATGGAAATGTGTGCGGCGTCACAAGCTCGTCAGAACGGGGGCAGACCGGGATACAGTTGACCGCAATGTTAAAAGGACATGGTGCGGTTGCGGACTCGCACTAAAACTACGGTAGAATCTGGCACTTTGCTAGATTTTGTCATCGATCGGCGCCAACCTTCGTCTCTCTGCTCACGAAAATATCAGCTGTGGCGCCGATCGATGACGAAACCTGGAAAAAAAGTGCCAGATTCTACCGTAGTTTTAGTGCGAATCCGCAACCGCACCATGTCCTTTTAACATTGCGGTCAACTGTAGGTAGGCGCACCGTGATAGCTTTCAAAGCTATTTTATTTGATTCATGGCCCGTTTTCGTTGCTCTCTTCGACGCTATCCTCTCCAGCATCTACCAACTTATTGTTTCATACTGAAACCTCGAGAATGAGATTTATCGTGAACTCTGCCTTCAAGCAAAAATTTGAGTTTGAGGAATGAGTTCGTATCGAATGGCAGGACTGGAAAATGGACGGGACGGCACTTGTGCCCTGCTCCGGAAACTATTACCATGCCCGCAATAGTGCTGATCGCGATGAGATCTGTGCTACAGTTGCTCTCGGAGCCAAATTCCGGTTCGCATTTGCGGACTGGAATTTGACTCAGAGAACGACAGTAGATAAAGGGTAATTTCGGAAACCACGCTTTCTGCCTATAGTACATATATGCATGTTGGCGCTGGTAACACCGCCAACTCAGACATTCGTGGAGAACTTCCCTCGAAACAACTGGGGAACTTCCCCCGAATCGGGGGGAGGCGAAGGGGACCTCTCGACAGCTGAGTAATAGGGGAACTTCCTACGGCAGGAGTTCTCTTGTTCTCTCGACTGCAGGTCTTCTCGAGACCTCCCGACTGCAGGTCTTTACTTTGTTCAATCATTGATCAATATCACCTCGCTCAAAACTAGCTGTTTTTAACAGTCTCCTGTTCCTGAAGAGCTGGAATAGGTCAAAAAATATTCACCTCTGGAGAAAGGTCATAGAGAAGCCTATTGTCTCCTCTGAAATCCCGACAGAGATGCCTTGCGTAGTCCTCGAGTGGGAGATTTGCTCCCTCAACTTGTGATATGCGAGACCACCTCGCGACTAGCCCATTCGCGTTCATCATGTTCGGGGGGAGGCCAAGGGAAGAACCGTGAGGCGAACTTCCCTTATTCTCCCCTCGCAATCGACTGTTTCCAACTTCATTCGTTGTGCATAATTCGAGGGGAGAGGAGCGAGACGTCCCCTTCCGGGGGAACGTCTCGCTCCTCTCCCCTCGACCGAGTGATAACGACCAAATCAGGTCTATAGTCCTCGGGAACTTCCCCACAAATATCTGAGAAAGTATACCATAGACAGAAAACATGGTTGCAGAAGTCCTCTAGTCGCAGTAGCCACCGAAAAGATTACCCACCTGTCACGTCATCTGGACGAGCGTTTTCTTTTCGGCAATCATCTGCCTGAAAATTGCAGTCAATTCAATGCACGGGCCCTAGGCGTCATAGGGTCAATGGAAAGAGCCATGAAGAAAATACAGAATAGTAAAACCCACATTATCCTGGGTGGACTCTTCGTTTCCGCAGTCGGAATCTTAACAAAGGAATGTTTGATTTCCACCGATTTGTCAACATTTGGTGTTGCAACTTACCATCATCAAGGGGCGCATCCAAAGCCTCCTTGAGGAGTTGTAGGTTCTCGATCACCGTTTTCTTCTCGATGACCCCAACATCCTAAAATCCAGCAATTTTTCTCATGACCGGCGACTGTCGCTCAGCAGGAATGTTCAAGGCGCAAAGGCGACGTGTAGCCCCTCTAACTTATCTAGTAAGGGATAACAATGTTTTCGTCTATACCAATTCCACCTTGGAAGTTTTGCTTTTTCCTTTTCTAAACAGTGCAAATCTCATTTCTGTATGTAGGGATTCATGATTCATGCTCAAACAAACTGAAAACTGAAAGCGAGCTGGATTTGCACCGAAAAGCATCAATTTCCTTACTCACAGAACCATTCTAGCAAAAACTCCAACCAGAAATCAACGCAAACACGCTATTTGGCTCATACATAGCCAACCGCATGACTCCCCTCGGTGGGGCGTGCGCTGCAGAAATTAGCTTCTTCGTCGTAAAATAGAATGCTCAAGCACACTTCCCAGGTGGATCAGGGAAGTACATCATGTCCAAGCAGATATCGGATTGTTCCCTATGACGGGAGCAGCTGCCACCCAGGGTCAAATGTTGTTGTGCAGTTTCAGAATTTTGGCCCAAAAAACGAAATTTCTCGTCGCGATCGTGAGGATTTCAGCACCAAGAGAAGTAAACCTTCTCCGCTCACCATGAGTCACTGCTGGCCAATGCGCCGATATTCGGCGGGGCCGTTGCCGCTAGCTATGATCTGGTCGATGTCGAGCTGTTGGGCAGTTATCGTTTTCGCGCTTTAGATAAAAGAGAAATATACGACGCACTTTTCATGCATGCTTCAAATGACAAAAGTGCAGCCGGTTGAATGACCCAGCTTTGCGGTACTTTGGCCCCGCCCAGCATCTAGAAGCCCTGCCTATCCAGTGGCGGTCTCTGTTTGAGCTGGGCGACCCAGCCGTGACGCGTGTCGGTGTGCCGGCCGCGATGCGTGTAGGTGTGCCTGCGCGACGCGTATCGGTGTGAAATAGTTCCTAAGCTAGAGGAAACAGTCCTGCAGGATGTGAACTGCTGCCACTCAGGCAAACTGGGACGTCGACAATAGTTCGATAAGTTGTCATCTCATAAACGGCTCCTTGTTGACAACTCAAATCGCGCGCATTGTCTGCCTGAGGCCTGCACGTCGCCCAGCGACGTCCGCCTATTGTCGGGCTATTGACATGTCGATGTGTCTTGTTTAGCGGCCTATTTAGCAGCAGTTCACATCTTGCACGACTGCTTCATCTATAAGGAGCTACTTTACATCGATACGCGCCGCGGTCCGCCACGCTTCACGGTCGGCACACCGCGTCGCGGCTGGGTGTAGATACCTAGCCCCCCCCGCCCCCGGGGGCGGCCACCGGACGGAGAGGGCCTCCAGATGCTGGGCGGGGAAAGGGTAACCCCAAACTTGTGTAATTGAACCGGCGGGTTTATCCTAGTCATGGGGGGACAACCAAGATTAGAAATGAAGAAAAACTCTGATAAAAAATGTCTGATAGAGTTATCAATCATTGTTTTTATCAAAGCTCTATAGAACAACTTCGTTTGGTAGCCTTATCCTTTACTCTGTTCCCTCGCGCCCTTGTGCGGAGCGAGGGTAGAGACAGCGAGAAAGTGTGTGGAGAAAGAGACGCAGCGTGCGCGCGCAGACGCACGCGATGAACGAAAATAAATTTCACTCGGAAACAAAGGTTACATGCAGGGGTTCGTCCTAGCTAGCTGGAATTCCGTCGAAATTCAAGTGGCAACATTATGGAAGGAACTAACTGAGACTTTCTGGACAGAATACTGGTGGAGTTTACCGGTAATGGGAACAAATAGCACCATCCTGGACCAATATTATAAAAATACAAGTGAAAGTGGTGCGGCGGTCGTCGCAAGGCATGTTCACGTTTCTCAAGTGTTGCTATAATTATGCGTCATGCGAAGTACAAACTTTTCCTATAACTAAGGGCAAAATGGGGAAGTTGGAGTCATACGAATTGATCCAACGTTTTCGTTGTAGCAGAAAACAGAAACTTTCCCCCTGTTTACAACCCCTGTCCAACATATGATACGCCTATTTCGACGGTGTTGTTATACTTATGCGTCGCAATGGTGTGCCATGTACATATACATACAGTGCTGAAGAAATTTTGGTAATAAAACGTGATTACTACCTCAGTTCTCGCAGTCTCCTTCGGCAACGGCAAGACGAATCCAGGGGCCGTATTCATCATTAAAAAAAAACTGTATGTGCTATATGTAAAATCTTACTTTACATTTACCTTACCCGGAGCCGATAACTTACTCACTGCGAAATGGTATTCATCACACACTTACTTACCCGGGTAAGATCCCGCGCAAAATGTGTTTATTGTGCACTTACCGAAACACTGAATAGGCGTCGTTAATTTGAAATTCTTTCGCCGATTCATACTTTTTTTATTCAAAGGGGCTAAAGAGAAGTGCATTGGTTTGATGATTAATGAAAACTTTGAAGTACATCATAGGGGGCCCCTCCTATATAGAAAATAGCATCATTTAACATTACTGACTATTCAATTTCTTCTAGCGAGATTCTTCCAGAGGCACTCGTCAATTTTTTTTTCTAATCGCTGTCCTACTCTAGTGGAGGATTACTCTATGATGGAATTTTTCCTCTAGGAGTATTAGGTTGTAGATAAAGCTACCCACTACTCATTTTTGTCTTTTTTCGGTCCAGTTTTTCAACCAAATTTGATACACCGTTCAAAAGCGCCAATTTGTTCCTATCTAAGATTTTTGTGAGCTCTCAGCTACTCTTGGTGGGTCACGAGTTTCAGGGAAAAATTTGGTAAATTCTTTTGCAAATGCTCACCGATCGGCCAACGATAAATATGCCCTTTCGTGCGTAATACAATTCGACGAAAAAAAGCCAAAGGATTCTTCTGTATTGCGTCGTGCTTATTTAATTGTAGAGAAAAAACTCAAACCCATTATTTATTCGGCACAATAAATTTTGGCATTAGAAAGGCGGCTCTCTCTCTGTCGTATACTGCTGGAAGTTTTCTTCTAAAAATCACTTCATTGCGAATTGTCAAGTATTTTTTTTTCAAAATTCGAAGAAAAAGCAGAAAGTGGTGGCAGAAAGTTGACTATCTATGGTGGATGAGAATATTACCTGTACAAATGTACTGTGAGATTTGAGGTCCAAACTCATTGCACAGAAAAAAGTTCGAAATGCGAAAATGTCGAGTACTTAAGCCATAAATTGAATTCGAGCGTTAGGATCACAGATTATCATTTTCTAGAAGGAGCGTCAAAAGTATTAGTTAAGGAACGTCAGCGTTCTCGGCAGCTACACTATGTATTAACATATGACCTGAGAAATTCAATCGGGCCAGGGATAATGTTTTCTCAAACTATTACTTTCGATTCAGCACAATATAACCTAACTCAGTAAGAGTTCGGTGAACAATGGCACGAGGAGTATAAAGCCGAAAAGAAAATCTTTAGTTGCATTTTCTGATGCATTCAAAATTTGGTAAAGAAATCTAGTGGACAGAAGCAAGGAAAGCCTACCGCTTTTTCACGACACAACAAAAACCAACACGCATGAAAAAACATTTATAACTTTCTGTTTGTGGAAAGAAACATTGAATTAATCATAAAAAAGGCAAAATAACCTATAATGGAACGAGCAGTTTTAATTATCGATGAAAATAATGCGCTCCATTGCTGTTTCCGCGGTATGTGCAGCTGTAGCCGGCTGGGAGTAAAATTTACCCGGCTCCATACGTCGGGTAAATTTTACCTGGGGCCGTATTCATCAATGATTTACCCGCGAGGTAAGTGTAAAGTCCTTCGAATTTGACGCTTACCCGGTATTCACACGCTTACTTAGTCGGAATTTTCGAGTAAAAATGCAGGTAAAATTTACCCGACGTAAGGAGCCGGGTAAATTTTACTCCCAGCCGGCTGCAGCTGCTCTCATCGCGGAAACAGCATTGGAGCACAATATTTTCATCGGTAATGCAAACTTCTCTTTTCCTTATAGGTTATTCTGCCTTTTGTATGACTCAATCAATGAGTTTCTTTCCATTAACAGAAAGTTATTAATTTTTTACATGCGTGTTCTCATAAGATTTTGTTGCCAGTCGGTAGACTGACAGCGATAGACTTTCTTTCCTTCCGTCCACTTGATTGCTCTACCAAATGTTGAATGCATCAGAAAATGCGACTAAAGATTCTCTTTTTCGGCTTCATACTTCTCGTGCAATTTTTCACCGAACTCTTGGTGAGTTAGGTTATATTGTGCTCATGCAAAAGTAATAGTTTTGAGTGAGAAAACAATTTTCTTGGCCCGATTAAATTTCGCAGGTCATGTTAATAGAATATGTAGCTGTCGAAAGCGCAGTCGTTCCCTTATCTAATATTTTTGGCGCTCCTTCTAGAGCATAATAACCTGTGAACCCCACGCACGAATTAAATTTATGGCTAAAGTACTCGATATTTTCGCATTTAAAGTTTACTTCTGTGCAATGAGTTTGGACCTCAAACCTCGCAGTACCCGTAATATTCACATCCACCAAACGTAGCTTGCAATAGTCAACTTTTTGCAACCAATTTCTGATTTTTCTTCGAATTTTGAAAAAAAAATACTTGACAATCCGCAGTGAAATGCATTTCGGAAGAAAATCTGCAGTAGCATACGACAGAGGGGGAGCTGCATTTTTAATGCTATAATTCGTGACCCACCAAGAGTAGCTCAGAGCTCAAAAAATCTTAGATAGGAACAGAATAATTCTTTTGAACGGTATATCAAATTTGGTTGAAAAGCTGGACCGAAAAAAACAAAACATAGTAGTGGGTAGCTTTATCTACAACCTAATACTCTTAGAGGAAAGATTCCATATATAGAAGAACAGCAAATAGAAAAAACCGACGAGTGCCTCTGGGAAAAATCTCGCTAGAAGAAATGGAATAGTCAGTAATGTTAAATGATGCTATTTTCTATATATGAGGAGCCCCTATAATGTACTTTGAAGTTTTCATTAACCACGAAAAACATGCACTTTTCTCTAGCCTCCTTGAATCAAAGAAAGAGTGAATCGGCGAAAGAATTTCAAATTGACGACGCCTATTCAGTGTTTCGGTGAGTGCACACTGTCCACATTTTGCGCGGGATCTTACCCGGGTAAGTAAGTGTATGGTGAATGCCGTTTCGCGGTGAATAAGTAATCGGCGCCGGGTAGGGTAAATGTAAAGTAAGATTTACCCGGCATTTCAATGATGAATACGGACCCTGGATTTTTACTCGAAAATCGCGAGTAAGTAAGCGTGTGAATACCGGGTAAGTGCCAAATTTGAAGGACTTTACACTTACCTAGCGGGTAAATCATTGACCGTCGCGCACAAAACGTAGGTGGGCCGTTCGCTGGGCGCCTCAACGGTTGCTGAATACTCTTTTGTGAATACTCAATGCAAAATGGGGAAGTTGGAGTCATACGAATTGATCCATCTTTTTCGTTGTAGCAGAAAACAGAAACTTTCCCCAATAATTACAACCCCTGTCCAACATATGATACGCCTATTTCGACGGTGTTGTTATACTTATGCGTCGCAGTAGAGTGCCATGTACATATAGCACATACAGTGCTGAAGAAATTTTGGTAATAAAAAGTGATTACTACCTCAGTTCTCGCAGTCTCCTTCGGCAACGGCAAGACGAATCCAGGAGGTGGGCCGTTCGCTGGGCGCCTCAACGGTTGCTGAATACTCTTGTGTGAATCCGCTACTACTACAGTCTCTTCTAGAACTACTTCGATTCTGAGAAATTCCGTCTTGTACGAGGTAGCAAATTATGTCGTGGCCGTTCGGTGACAAAGAGGCGGGAAAACGAGTAGCGGAGACATTGGCAAGCGTAACAGATTCGCAGAAAGTCTGCTCAATAGGGTGGCGCTCTCGCCCACGCTCATTCTTCCTACCCCTCCCCCTTATATCACCCAATGTCCACCACCCTAGCGCAAAGTTTCTTGTCGTTGGGTGCAACCTTGTTCAAAATAAAATAGCATTCTCAAAACGCCACTGAATTGTGAAGTGGTTTCAATGAAAACAAGAGATCGTGAGATGAGCGATGGTTTCTGATCAAAAGCCCCGTTCTTCCCTACATTCTCAGCTTTTCTTTTTACTCAGGTCAGCTCGCATACATCAGCTGCAAAAGACGGAAGTTACAAGCCTCGGACAACTCGCCCACCATGTTTCCCTAGCTCAATTTTTGAAGGACTATAACTCCGTTCCCAGAAGGTCTTGTACGATTCCAGAGACCTCATTGGAATCAGCAAGGGGCCGCTTTCAATATTGGCGGAAAACAGAAACGATTATGAGGTTGTACTGCGCCACTAAGACCGCAGGCTCCTATGGCTAGTCTCTCAATCACATCTGACAATGTGGCTTCCTATTTTTTTTAAATGTTCGCTGAGGTTTTAACTGAACCCCTTACTTAAGTTTTCAACATCGGGTCAAGTTCCTAGTATTTGGAAAACTGCTGCAGTCACTGCAATCCCCAAGGTGTCTTTGGGCACAAATCTGTCTAACTTCCGTCCCATTAGTATTCTATTTACAGCTTGTAAAATAATGGACAAGATTGTCATACGGAAAATTTTTATCTTGGCTAGAGAAATTGAATAATCCCTGAGGAACATGATGGTTTTCTTCCCGGAGTGTCAACTACTACAAACCTCGTTCATTCATTTCACCACTAGGCAAAAGCTAAAAGCAAAGGGAAATCCGCATGTGTGGTTTACTTTGATTTGAGCAAAGCCTTTGACACCGTTGAACATCATTTTTTTTACACAAAACTAGAAAGCTTAGGTATAAGAGGATTTTTCTCGCCATGGTTCGTTTCGTACATTACAGGCAGATGTTTCTTCATTTGTTTTGGTAATGCGTCTTCTTGAACGCGTGAATGCAAATCTGGTATACCTCGGGGTGGAGATTTATCCCCTCTATTATTTCTTATATATGAGGCTGGGGGTGTGTATACAAGTCTGTTGGTACCTGCTCGTTGGTGCCCCTGCTTCTACTGAACCCAGCAGACGTTTGAGTGTACACAGGGAACGTTCGAGCGATATAGCGTGCACAACTATATCGCGAAAGTATCCCGCACATTGCATAAAGGTGTTGCCGTCCGGCACACTAAGGCCTCTGGTCCATAACACCTTAGGATCCGTACCTAGGAAGTTCATGGAGTCTTTGGCCACCAGCCACAATTTCGCCACCCTGAATTGCCGGTCATTGTCGATTGATATCGAACAATCTGCGTTGTCCAATCTTCTGAGCTACTTCCATGCACCGTTTGCTGCTTTGCAGGAAACTCGCCTCAAGGATAGACCAGTCGTCAACGTCGGAGAGTACGTCATCTACTGTGGTGACGCTGATGATAGGAGAGTGGGAGGCAGTGCGATAGCTGTAAGGAAGGACTACAATGGTATGATCGAGGAATTCGGCTCAACGTCGTGTAGGAATGCATTTGTGCGACTGCGAGATCAAAGAGGATTCAATCTGTGGATAGTGAGTGCTCATGCGCCCACCGAAACCGCCGAAGACAATTCCAAGGATGCCTTCTACGAGGAACTCAATACGTTGCTAGCCAGGATACCTTGTCAACATGCTGTTGTGGTGGGAGTCGACGCAAACGCGAAGATGGGACTCGATCAGGAATCCGAAGTACTCGGTAAATGGTTCTTCCCAGTGGAGCAAACATCGGAAAATGGCTACCGCCTTGTCGACTTGTGTGAACGCAGTGGTCTGATTATTGCATCGACATTCAAGAGGAATCATCGCCGCCATCAGCTTACGTGGCAGGGACCAACCCAGCTATCTCTGGAAGAGCAGCGGAAGCGGAAGATGACAACTTTGAAACTACAGCTCGACTATGTTCTGACGAGGAATATTCCAGTATCGGACATTCGAAAATCTAGAGCTGTGTGGGATGTCGCATTCGATTCAGATCACCGTCCAGTTCTGTTGAACTTCACTGCGAGGATTCATAAGAGGAAGCGAGGAGCTAAGCCTCTCCAGAGGATTGATACGACAAGTCTCAGGGATGAAGAATGCAGAAGGAAATTCCGACAACGCGTTTCTGTTCATATTGGAGTACGGACTAAGAAGAAATTTTGCGACGCGGACTCTTTCGTCAAGTGCATCCAGGACGCTTCGAAAGAGGAACTCCCGAATGTACAGCCCAGGAAGAAGCCCGCCTACGTCTCCGAGGGAACAACATCTACTTACAACAGAGTATGTGCTCTCCGAACTGCAGGAAAGTTCGTGGAGGAGAAGCGTCTCAGGAGGAAGTTGCGTCGGCAGCTTCAAAATGACCGCGAACGAGAATGGACGTGTAGAGCTAAGGAGTTTGAGAAGGCTTGGGAGAAGAAGAATCCGAGGAAAGCCTACACGTTGTTACGACAGTATAGCGGCAAGATGAAGAGATGTTCTGCTGTCCTCAACACTAGCAATGGAGTTGCAGTTGGTGATGCGACGCTGCCATTATGGAACGATTACTTCAGTTCACTACTGAATCGTCCAGCGCCTTCAGTACCAGAGCTGCCGCATGTTCAGAGAGCACATTACGATGTCAGTGAGGAACCGCCGACTGAGGCTGAAGTTTCGAATTGTGTCCGGAAAATGAAGAATGGACAGGCAGGTGGAGATGACAACATCACTGCTGAAATGCTGAAAGCTCTTCCTCCGTCTGGGATTCGTGAAATGACCAACACCATCCGTGCCATATGGATGAGCGAAAGGATACCCGATTCGTGGAGACATGCGATCATCGTACCTCTTCATAAGAAGCTATCCGTCACGGATCCTAAGAACTACAGAGGAATCTCTCTACTTCGTGTCATGTACAAGGTTTTAGAACGTATCATTCTCGAGCGACTCATCAAACATCGTGAGGAAACGACCAGAGAGGAGCAAGCCGGTTTTCGACCTGAAAGATCGACCATCGACCAAGTGTTCGTTGTGAGAAGAGTAATCGAATCGTGGCAGCGGTATTCGAAGCCATTACAGCTTGCTTTTTTGGACTTTGAAGCCGCATTCGACTCTCCTCATCGTGATCGATTGCTCAACGCTCTGCGAGCCGATGGAGTCTCGGAAAAGTATGTTCGACTAATCGAGGACATGAACAAAGGAACAACAGCAGCAGTTCGTACGCCTGTCGGATTTACGTCAGCTTTCGAGGGGAGAACAGGAGAAAGGCAACGGGCTGTAGCAGGACCTTTCCTATTCAACTTTGCCGTTGATGACATCATGCGTAGAGTTGCAGAACAGTTTCCTGCGGACGTGATCCTAACACCATCAGGACGCTCCCTTGTCGACCTGGAGTACGCCGATGACATTGTGTTATTCGCTGAAAACAACGCAAAACTGCAAAGGATTGTGAACCTCGTTCCGAAGTATGCCGCAGCCTATGGACTTCGTCTTCGTCCGGACAAATGCAAGCAGATGTGGGTCTCTCAGAGGCCTTCTACGGGAGTTTGTGTGGACGGACAACGTATCGAACTGGTGGACGATTTCTGTTATTTGGGCTGCTTGCTGAAGAACGATGGTAGTTATGCAGCGGATATTCAACAACGATGTGCGAAAGCTACGTCTGCATTCAATTCTCTAACCAAGTGTTTGTGGTCTACCCCATCGCGAAGGAAGTCAAGTTGCGCGTCTACTTATCCGCTATTCGCCCTATCATGATGTACGGATCGGAGACGTGGGCAGCACCGAAGACGCAGATGGAAAGGTTGGATTGCACGGAGAGGAAGCTGTTTAGACGTTTGCTCGGATATTTCTGGCCGCGGATGTGCCACAACGAAGATCTCTACAACGAGATTGACGCCTTACATCTACGTTTGACACAAGGGAGGTGCCAACATCTCTCAATGCCATCTCAAGCGGCAACGGAAGGTCGTCTTCGTCTGTTGGGGCATATTTCAAGAAGACCGCCAGATCGTCTTGTTCAACACGCTCTAAGGATGCTTCCAAGTCCTGTCTGGAAACGGCCGCCTGAACGTGGGCGAAAGTTTTGGACGGATGTGGTGAAGGAGGATTTGAAATCACTCGGCATTGAAAGACAATTCAGGCGCGATGTTTTACTTCGCAGGAAGTGGAATAGTGATCAATGGATGGATTGTGTTCAAATTGTGGCTGAGGACCGTGACAAATGGACACGGCTGACTACTAGGACAGCACACCTCGGTGAAGATGCGGAATGACCGCGTCAGGCGAAAGCCAACCGATTAAGTTAAGTAAGTCAATATGTGAGGCTGTCCATGTAAGAATCCAAATACATCGGAGCGACAATTTTTTTGCCGTTTTTCTAATCTATTGCGCTAGAGCACCCCGAAATTTCTAGAATTTTCAGAGAACTTTTTGAAGAAATCTTATAAAACTCCAAAGTTAGGCACTTTTTTAACATTCTTTCGCCCAGATCCTCAATGGAAACGAATTACTGCCATAAAAAATTTTCTGTATAGGTTATCAACTATGAGGAATCGATTGGCGTTATCAGAAGTTTCAAAATGAGGCCCAGTAAAAAAGTATATTTTTTTTATTTTCTCCCATGTGAGTCCAGATCCTGCAGATAGACCATGCTCATAAGATGCGCAGTAGCTGTTTTGGTACATCACAAATTCAAATTCAAAAATTGAAAGACGCAAACAACCTCATTTTCGTGATCGAATGACGTTCACAGGCGGAAAAACCTCGAGCAAGAGGCCGCTCATGCATTCCGTCGCGCACAGGCTGTTGAAAAAAGGCTGTTTTAGCACTTTCTCATCATGAAATTGTATTTTTAGTGCACGAAAACCTTCTTTTTAACTACACCTATTAGGAACAAGGTTAGGGAGTTCACTGCACGCTGAAGTAGCGTAAGGTGTCGCTTGGTAACTCGTGGGATAAACATGGCATACAGTTCGCGAGAACCGGAATAGAAACGCTCTATCGTGGACATTCGACTCTATGTAGCTTTCAAATGAATCAGTAAGTTGGATATCATACTCTTAGAGCACCTACAATGAATCAATACATCGGTTAATCATTTCTGAGAATTCCCGAATGAGTGAATTTTCCGGATACAGCCTTTCTCACTTCAACTAATGACTCCTTTCTGGAATTCCGCATTTTTTAAATTCTCGAATCAGTAGTTAATTTCGTAACACTGTTCTCTATTCGATTCGGATGAGTAATCGGAACATTTATTCGAATATTTTATTCGAGTTTTCGATTTGTTTTTCAGAATGATTCTTGAATAATTATGGACATTGGCTGAAATTGGCCAAATATTCGAAGAACATAGTGTTCCACTTTTTCGAACAACCGAAATTATCGTTAACAGAACTGAGCTTTCGATTGAATAGAATATTCGAAAAACCGAATAATTTAAATTCCTGAACGAGTCGAAGTTTTGAAAAAAAATTTAAGAATTTTCACTAACGTGAACGAGTGCGACTCCGCGAACGGCGAGGTAGAAAACCAGAAGGATTAGACTAGTCTAAAATTTTGAAGCGATCATCAGCGCTCATTGATTGTGAATGCACCCTCTACAATATCCCCCTTATAACTTCAAACAAGTCTATAGACAGCCAGATAGGAACGCTCACACACCTGGCTTAGGGATGTGAACAGCTGAAGCCTTAGGCGTTATTCGTACTCCTCAACGCCAGCGCGGCACGTGCGCGACGGTAGAGTATGAATAGTTTCTACAAGCTTCACGCTCTTGCGGAGAGTATGAATACCCAAGTGGCGACGCCATGGCGGAGCGGAAAAAAGGGGCTTTAACTTTTCCAAACAAGCAAGTTCTGCACATGTGTTCCCCATCACGATAGCGGAGGACAGTAATGGAATTAATTCTCATGGCGCAGAATGAAATCGATGATTGATTAAACAACGATAATGAAGAAAAAGTCGTTGCGGCCGTCGCAGGGTGTCGCATGCGCGCCGCGCGGGCGTAGCGTCAGGCCATTCATACTCTAACACCACGCCCGTGCCGCGCTGGAGTTGAGGAGTATGAATACCGCCTTAGTTGAGGTGTCGCCACGTCCTCCCTGATTCTGCGATAAGTCGTCAACAGCAGAGCCTTTCGGCTAGAAGCGTAGGGAGTCAGCTCCGTTCTGCTTGTAGGCAACATACCCTCCGTTAGGTTAGAATAATATTCGATTAATTCGTGAAATCAGATTATTCGCTTTCTTCCAACATTTCGATTCGTCTAAAAACTTTAATTATTCGCGTTTTCAAATATTCGATTCAATCGAAAACTCAAGTTATTCTGTTAACGAATATTTGGGTTATTCGGAAAACTGGATTATTATATTTTCCGAATATTGGGGCGATTTCGGTAATGTTCATAAATTTTCAGGAATCAATCTGAAAAACAAACCGGAAATTCGAATATTCGTTTCAACATTCAAAAAAATTTTCCGAATACTCATCCGATTCGAATAGAGAACAGTGTTACGAATTTGATTATTTATTCGAAAATATTAAAAACGCGGTATTTCAGAAAGGATTTATTAGTTAAAGTGAGAAAGGCTGTATTCGGAAAATTCACTCACTCGGGAATTTTCAGAAATGATTATCCGATGCATTCATTCACTGTAGGTGCTCTAATAGTAAAAGTACGATATTCGAATTACTGGCTCATTTGAAAGCTACATCGAGTAGAATGTCTACGAAAGAGCGTTTCTACTCCGGTTCTCACGAACTGTGTGCCATGTTTATCCCACAAGTTACCAAACGACACCTTACGCTACTATTTCAGCGTGCAATGAACTCCCTAACCTTGTTCTTAGTAGATGTAATTAAAAAAGAGGTTTTCGCGCAACAAAAGTACAATTTTATGATGAGAAAATGCTAAAACAACCTTTTTTTTCAAATTCTGTAATAATCGATTCCCCGTAGTCAGTTACTACTGTAATCATTTTGCGCGCGATGGAATGCATGAGCGACCCTCGCTCGAAGATTTTCATCCTGTGAACGTCACTCGATCCCGAAAATGAGGTTGTTTGGGTGTTTCGATTTTTGATGTACCGAAACGTCTATGGCGCATCTTTTGAGCAAATTTTATAACATAAAAAAATGTTTTCTGAAAATTCGACAAGCGAACACTGAATTTTTCGGGGTGCTCTAGCGAAATGAATTTAAAAACCGGCAAAAAACATTTTGTGTTACGATCTATCTCGATTCTTACGTTGACAGTCTCATATACACTGTAACTTCCTGTAATAGTGAGAACACATAGAATAGTAAAAGTAACTGCTTATGCAGACGGCATAAAGGTGTTTGGGGGTTCCGATGATAAACTAGTAGTTAAGAATGCCCTGCGTTGCGCTATAAATGAAATGAAGAACTGGGCTGACAAATGGAACATCAATGTCAACCTCAGAAAGAGTCAGTTACTCATCATAGGAGATGATTCATGAGTATTAAACGAGAACGGTGACTCTTTTCTCGAAGAGGTCTTTTCCCACCCGGGACTTGGGGTTGTTTGTTGAAAACAGTCTAAAATCCACTCTTTAAGCCGATGCTATTGTTGTGCGAGCTAAAAAAGCCCCATATGTTTTATTCCGAAACATTCACACTAACGATTTGGTGTTACCATTGCTGTGTGTTACCACTGCTAGAATATTGTGTGGAATCCCCATCTCAAAAAAGAGATCTTGAAAATCGAAAGCGTACAATTTTTTTTACAAAACTCTTGTATTACGGTGTACATATTTCTTGATCAGAGCTATCCCCAAGGCCTGCCATCTTACCAAACTAGGATGCAACGAAATCTAAAAATGACCTCGTGGCATCACGATTCACTCTCATGGCAGTCTACGGAGATGTTACGTTCCTCATAGAGAAAATATTAAACTAAACGCACCCAATCTCGTAGCCTTCTAAAGGCATACTGCCGGCTGGCAGTATCCACCTGCTCCTTTCTTGATTTTGATCTTCTCCATACGACGGAAAAATTTGCGGAGCTCGTCGTCGGTGATGCACTGAAGGTTGAGGCAGATGAGATCGAAAAAGTCCTGTGACATTCTATTTCTACTAGAAACACATTTGAAGCCAGCGCCCATCACAAAAGCTCCCTGGAAGGTTTTGGGAATGGAAAGATACTCTATGCGGTTCTCGTGACAGCTGTGAAAGAAAAACCATGTGAATCATTGGGTCAAGGTAACTTTCAATCTTGAAAGCTTTTCAGATCGCAGCCTTTTCCAAAACTACATCTGCTCATCCAATCATTAATTTTGTTTTCAAATCGGTGAGCATTCCTGCCACAGAAAAGAGGGCTGCCCACACGGACAGAGGGGTCGCCGACACTGATCAATGTAAAGTTTTCCAGAATGGGACTACCCGCCCACTCGGTCGGCGTGCGTGTCGCGCGGCGGTTACGAAAGATTTTTTTCCGAGGATTTCTACAGCTGCGAGTTGACTGTGATGATATCCAACACTTTTGTAATATTGCTGCTTGACTTACTTGACTTAATCGGTTGGCTTTCGCCTGACGCGGTCATTCCGCATCTTCACCGAGGTGTGCCGTCCTAGTAGTCAGCCGTGTCCATTTTTCACGGTCTTCAGCCACAATTTGAACACATTCCATCCAGCTGTCACTATTCCATTTCCTGCGAAACGAAACATCGCGCCTGAACTGTCTTTCGATGCCGAGTGACTTTAAATCCTCTTTAACCACATCCGTCCAGAACTTTCGCCTACGCCCAGGTGGCCGTTTCCAGACAGGATTTGGAAGCATTTTTAAAGCGTGTTGTACGAGACGATCCGGCGTTCTTCTTAGTATATGCCCGAGCAGTCGAAGTCGACTTTCCATTGCTGCTTGAGATGGCGTTAGGAGATGCTGGCACCTCCCTCGTGTCAAGCGTTGATGTACTGCGTCGATTTCCTTGTAAAGGTCTTCGTTATGGCATACACGCGGCCAGAAATATCCAAGCAAACGCCTAAAGCTTCCTCTCCGTGCAATCCAACCTTTCCATCTGCGTTTTCGGTGCTGCCCACGTCTCCGATCCGTACATCATGATAGGGCGAATAGCGGATAGGTAGACGCGCAACTTGACTTCCTTCGCGATGGTGGTAGACCACAAACACTTGGTTAGAGAATTGAATGCAGACGTAGCTTTCGCACATCGTTGTCGAATATCCGCTGCATAACTACCATCGTTCTTCAGCAAACAGCCCAAATAACAGAAATCGTCCACCAGTTCGATACGTTGTCCGTCCACACAAACTCCAGTTGAAGGCCTCTGAGAGACCCACATCTGCTTGCATTTGTCGGGACGAAGACGAAGTCCATAGGCTGCGGCATACTTCGAAACGAGGTTCACAATCCTTTGCAGTTTTGCGTTGTTTTCAGCGAATAACACAATGTCGTCGGCGTACTCCAGGTCGACAAGGGAGCGTCCTGATGGTGTTAGGATCACATCCGCAGGAAACTGTTCTGCAACTCTACGCATGATGTCATCAACGGCGAAGTTGAAAAGAAAAGGTCCTGCAACGGCTCCTTGCCTTACTCCTGTTTTCACCTCGAAAGCTGACGTAAATCCGACAGGTGTACGAACTGCTGCTGTTGTTCCTTTGTTCATGTCCTCGATTAACCGAACATACTTTTCCGGGACTCCATCTGCTCGCAGAGCATTGAGCAATCGGACACGATGAGGAGAGTCGAACGCGGCTTCAAAGGCCGAAAAAGCAAGCTGTAATGGCTTCGAAAACCGCTGCCACGATTCAATTACTCTTCTCACGACGAACACTTGGTCGATGGTCGATCTTCCAGGTCGAAAACCGGCTTGCTCATCTCTGGTCGTTCCTTCACGATGTTTGATAAGTCGCTCGAGAATGATACGTTCTAAAACCTTGTACATGACACGAAGTAGAGAGATTCCTCTGTAGTTCTTAGGATCCGTGACGGATAGCTTCTTGTGAAGAGGTACGATGATCGCATGTCTCCACGAATCGGGTATCCTTTCGCTCATCCATATGGCACGGATGGTGTTGGTCATTTCACGAATCCCAGACGGAGGAAGAGCTTTCAGCATTTCAGCAGTGATGTTGTCATCTCCACCTGCCTTTCCATTCTTCATTTTCCGGACACAATCCAAAACTTCAGACTCAGTCGGCGGTTCCTCACTGACATCGTAATGTGCTCTCTGAACATGCGGGAGCTCAGGTACTGATGGCGCTGGACGATTCAGTAGTGAACTGAAGTAATCCTTCCATATTGGCAGCGTCGCATCACCAACTGCAACTCCATTGGTAGTGTTCAAGACAGGAGAACATCTCTTCATCTTCCCGCTATACTGTCGCAGCAACGTGTAGGCTTTCCTCGGATTCTTCTCCTCCCAAGCCTTCTCGAACTCCTTAGCTCTACACGTCCACTCTCGTTCGCGGTCGCACTTTTAAGCTGCCGACGCAACTTCCTCCTCAGACGCTTCTCCTCCACGAAGTTTCCTGCAGTTCGGAGAGCACATACTCTGTTGTAGGTAGATGTTGTTTCTTCTGAGACGTAGGCGAACTTCTTCTTAGGCTGTACAACCGGGAGTGCCTCTTTCAGAAGCGTCCTGGATGCATTTGACAAAAAGAATCCGCGTCGCAAAGTTTCTTCTTAGTCCGTACTCCGATGTGAATAGAAACGCGTTGTCGGAAATTCCTTCTGCACTCTTCATCTCTGAGACTTGTCATGTCAATCCCCTGGAGAGGCTGAGCCCCTCGCTTCCTCTTATGAATCCTCGCAGTGAAGTTCAACAGAACAGGACGGTGATCCGAATCGAATGCGACATCCCACACAGCTCTAGATCTTCGAATGTCCGATACTGGAATATTCCTCGTCAGGACATAGTCAAGCTGTAGTTTCAAAGTTGTCATCTTCCGCTTCCGCTGCTCTTCTGGAGATAGCCGGGTTGGTCCCTGCCACGTAAGCTGATGGCGGCGATGATTCCTCTTGAATGTCGATGCAATAATCAGACCACTGCGTTCACAAAAGTCGACAAGGCGGTAGCCATTGTCCGATGTTTGCTCCACTGGGTAGAACCATTTACCGAGTACTTCGGATTCCTGATCAAGTCCCATCTTCGCATTTGCGTCAATCCCCACGACAACAGCATGTTGACAAGGTATCCTGGCCAGCAACGTATTGAGTTCCTCATAAAACGCATCCTTCGAATTGTCTTCGGCGGTTTCAGTGGGCGCATGAGCACTCACTATCCACAGATTGAATCCTCTGTGATCCCGCAGTCGTACGAATGCATTCCGACACGACGTTGAGCCGAACTCCTTGACCATACCATTGAAATCCTTCCTTACAGCTATTGCACAGCCTCCCACTCTCCTATCGTCAGCGTTGCCGCAGTAGATGGTGTACTCTCCGACGCTGATGACGGGTCTATCCTTGAGGCGGGTTTCCTGCAAAGCAGCAAACGGTGCATGGAAATAGCTCAGAAGTCTGGATAGCGCAGTTTTTTGGATATCACTCGACAGCGATCGACAGTTCAGGGTGGCGAAATTGTGGCTTGTGGCCAAAGACTCCATGACTCCCTAGGTACGGATCCTAAGGTGTTATGGACCAGAGGCCTTAGTGTGCCGGACGGCGACACCTTTATGCAATGTGCGGGATACTTTCGCGATATAGTTGTGCACGCTATATCGCTCGAACGTTCCCTGTGTACACTCAAACGTCTGCTGGGTTCAGTAGAAGCAGGGGCACCAACGAGCAGGTACCAACAGACTTGTATACACACCCCCTATTGCTGCTAATAAATTTAAAGGTCTCGAAAATGCCTATCGTCGATCACTGGTCGAGAGAGCGCCGCGTCGAACACATGTGGCACGCACGCAAGCGAGGAGGTAGTGATGGGATCATTACCTCCTCGCTTGCGTGCGTGCCACTTGTGTTCGACGCGGCGATCTCTCGATCAGTGATGGATCATATGTAAGGCCGCTCGACACGCACGCCGACCGTGTGACCTGACACTCATCTCTGACTCGGACAGACTGTATGCATGCGCCGCACCTATCAATCGAGTGTAAGGTTGAGCAGGGTTGCGACCTGGCGCAAGGAAGGGTCGCAGAAATTTTGGGAATTGTCGAAAAAAAAAAACTGAAAATTTGGGGGTCTGGCTCGCAAAATTCTTGGAGAAAAATGGGAATTTCTCGACACCAATTGGAAGTGTAAAATGAGGTAGCAATAAGGAAATTGTCTTTTATAACCACAAATTGAAATTTCCCCAAATTTGTCACTCAAAGGGAGCTGAAGCAATTTTTTATCTCGTGAGGGGGTATCGTAAATTCTTGAAAATTTACTTTCAAATCTCGTTCAACAAGGGGGGGGGGTTGTAGCTCCGACTAAAATTGGCGCAACGGCCTGCCCAACCCTGATCGAGTGGAATGCCCGAGAGCGCAAACGCACGAATTGGCTTCGGGAAGCCCACTTAATTACGACAGTTTACTAGCTTCTGAGGGTTTCTTCCGCCAAATTTTCTTCAATTATCAGTGGTAACAAGGACTGGATCGATGTTTACGAAGCAAACACTCTGAGGGCGTTTTTTTTTCTCGCCCTAAACCCTGCTTTCAACAGTAAAACATAAGACAAACAAAAGTCCAGTCAACATTTCAGGTCAAGGAAATTTTATGAATGGAATCGCTAGCGAACATTTCAAATAGTGAAATAATTAGCTCTCGATCGGTTTTAAAGAACTCCGGTTGATTTGCTAAAGTTCAAAATCGTGTTACGTTGGGGGGGGGAGGGAGGCGCTGGTACCTATGTGCATATGGAGTATACTTAGTATCCGAATCACTCCTTTTCGGCAATCCGAGCGGATATCCGAGATTCGGATAATCCGATATCCGAAAATTTGAAAAAAACGCATTATCTGAATCGAACCAATATCCGTGAAATTTAAAATCGGCATTATCTGAATCGAACCATTATCCGAAGGGTCGAGAATTCGGATAAAATCGGATAAAATTCAGATAAATATCGGATAAAATTCGGGTGAAATTTCGGATAAAATCGGATAATGTTTGGATAAAATCAAATAAAATTGCACTAGGCCACGCCCATTTTTCCGTACCGCCTTCTATTCAGTACTCTGGCAAACTGGGGCGTCGACAACAGGTTGATCCACCCACCATGAGTCACCGCTGGCCAACGAGCCGATACTCGGCGGGGCCGTGGCCGCGAGTTATGCTCTAGTCGATGTCGAGCTGTTGCACAGCTAGCGCTCTAGATACAAGGGAAGTATACGACGCATTTTTCAGGCATGCTGCGAATGATGAGAGCGCAGCCGGTTCAATTACCCAAGTTTGCGGTACATAGGCCCCGCCCAGCATCTGGAGGTCCTGCCTATGTAGTGGTGACCCCAGTGGAGGGTGGGCGATTGGTGTGTCGACCGCGACGCGTGTCAGTGTGCCGACCCGCTACGCGTGACGGTATGCCGACTGCGACGCGTGTCGGCGTGCCGACCGCGACGCGTGTCGGTGTAAAGTAATTCCTAAGCTAGATGAAACAGTCTCGTAAGACGTTAACCGCTCCTAAATAGGCCGCTAAACGCGATTTATTGAGTTGTCAACAGCCCAACAACAGGCGGACGTCGCTGGGCAACGGGCAGGTCTCAGGCTGACAATACGCGCGATTTGACTTGTCAACAGGGAGCGGTTTACGAGATGACAACTTATCAACCTGTTGTCGACGCCCCAGTTTGCCTGAGTACATGAACCCAGGATTTTCCTCCTCCTTCTGAAATCGAAAGAGTCGTTGCGGCGCCGAAAAATGGGCGTGGTCAAGTGAGATGACCAAGTGGCTAGTTATTCTGCGTAGAAGTTTTTTTAGTTGCTTTGCATACTTTTACTTGCTGGTTTTCCTGAAAAGCCTGCGTATGGATAATAAAGTGCCTTTTATTAATATGCATATATGAAGATTGAAGTTTGTATGTGAACATGCTGCAAATGCAATGAAGTACTACTGTTTTCTCAATTATGGATGTTTTAAAAGGATTGCCTCGAGTACCTGGTTTATTTTCACCGTCTGGCCTCAACTTTGCTCTGAAAATATTTGAAGTTATCCGAAATTATCCGAACCGATATCCGTATCCGAATCATTGGAAAAATTGAATTATCTGAATCGATCCATTATCCGAAAAAAATATCTTCGGATAACAAGTATAGTACGGAGCCTATCTCGCTCAGAGAGCCCGAGGCAGTGTGTCTCAAATCGAAGTCGCTGACTGTCTCTGCATCCAAGTCAAGTATCACACTATGTACAACGGCTACTATCGAACATCGGCTTCATCCCAAGGTCGTCTGGGATGGCCACGAGCTGCCACTTTCTAAGCATCCTTGACTACTAGGAAAATTCCTGGATCCCTCTCTACGATTTTACGAGAATACGCGTATACGTGCTGCTCCAGCCAACTCGCGCAACAACATTCGTCGCGCTCTGGCTGGGACTTCCTGGGGCAGCACGAAGGAAGTGCTACGCACGACGTATAGAGCTATGGTACAGCCGGTCTTGATATATGGCGCCCCTATTTCGGACAAAACATCTCTCTGAAACCTCTTGGTGCAGATTGCAGAGGGCACAGAGTACAGCCCTCAGGCCTATAACTTCAAGTCACAAATCGACGCCAAGTCCGCATATTCATCAGGAAACCGGCCCACTCCCAGTGAAGCAGCACTGCGTACTCCAGTCTCAGCAGTTTCTCATAAGTATTGTCAAGAGCCCGATCCATCCAAATGACCTCTTCTGTCGTCCGGCCCCCAACCAAGAAACATACGCACGCCGCTCAATCCTACTGTGTCTGCTGTCGATCAACAACGCTGGGCTACATCCGGGCTCTCGCGCAGAAGACTCCAGATGGTCGAGCATTCGCGCTTTGTGGCAGAGTACTTGTCTTCTGCTCAGCCCAACTCCATATATGGCGATGTGCCCCCGCCCCACAAGTCGACGACAGCGAAGATGATCTACCGAGGCGCGTTCGAACCCTCCTCGCTGGTCTGCGATGCGGTTACTCTACATACCTCAAGGCCTACGCTCGTCGGATTGACCAGTCAGTCAGATTCCATGCATCTGTTTTTATTTCCGGCCAAATCTACAACCCTGTCTGCTCGAGATCTACTATGGTACAAGCCGAAAAAGCTTGCTGGCCTCCTACGCCTCTGATGCGATGCTCTATCATGGCTGACAAGAAGAAGAAGATGAGTCCAAACGGAGTAAGCAGCGGAGCGGTAGGTCATGGCCAGATATATGTGGTAATGAAATTTTGTCACGATAAGTTCGAGAAACTATATAGTGATCGGAGTGTCTCATTTACTTATCAATAAGTAACGGTCAGTTGTGGATCAATGTGCATGAATCCCATACAAGCACGCTCGATACCGATTGAGCGAGAGCGATTGTGCTGCAAAGAGTTTCATGTTCATTGATCTACAATCGACCACTTCTCATTGATAAGTAAATGAGACATTCTTTGTGGACTCCACTATATACCCTCCAGTCCTATCTTGACAGAGCACCTTCGTACATTTATCATAGAACCGGAGCGGTTCTCCATGCTTACTTTTTCATTTCCACCGCGCCATTTTCCATAGGACGGCTGCTCTGTTTCTATGATATGAAAGTGCTCCGGCGAGATCGAAATAGAAGGTACAGCCGGTACGTATCGCACTGGTACTTTGCGTTCTTCATTGTGTGCTGGCGCAAACTCGGTGCACATGCGTTGTAACATATCCTCTGTTTCAGAGTGAAGTTTATTTCCGTTTGTCGCGTGCGTCTGCCCGCAGATGCTGCGCCTCCTTCTCCCCCACACTTTCTCGCGCTCTGATCCGCACAAGCGCGCGGACGAGCACATTATATTTGGCTCTGAAATAAAGGATATGCGCACCGAGTTTGCGCCGACGCACAAACAGGAACCCAAGGTATCAGTGCAATCCGTGCCGACTGTCTTCTCTGTTTACGAGTCGAACTTTTTGTTCTTTCGCATGCTTGTGAGGAGCGAGGGTAGAGACAGCGAGAAGTGTGGAGGAAAAGGAGACGCAGCATACGAGCGCACACGCACGCGATCAATAGCACAGTAAGTTGTACTCTGAAATAGATGGTATGTATTTAATACATTTTGCCACTGCGACATATAAAATTAGAATACAAAAATGATGTCACCATCCCAGTTGGGGTGGGGGGGGGAATCCAGTGTTCAAATCAGAAATGAAGTGAGGGACCGGCTGGTGACGCTATCAATCGAAGTATTTCTGGATGGAATTAAAGTTTTTTTTTCATTTCTACGATTGAATCTTGAGTGCAGTAGTGTATGGTACCGCAGCGATTCTGTGTCAGAACCGTACCGACTCCGGGAGGATGCATCAGCGAACCCGCGTCGACTATTCCTTTACATTTGCAGATTTTTTTCGAACAATTCGGAATTTTGGAGTTTCTGAGAGAAACTTGTAAAATCCGATCCCTCGTCTGTCACTTCTTCAAAATAGTCGGTCTATGATTGACCAAATCGTATTTTTAGTTTTTCACTTCATTTCCTAGCTTTTTTATTACTCCAGGCTATTTTACGTCGAATCATTTTTTAGGATTTTGAAACTTTTTTTGACTCGTCAATGGTAATGCCAAATCTATACTTATTCCAGGAAGCTAGATTTTCAAAAATTATCTGGTGTTACCTCTTCCAGAAGCATATAACATGACAAAAACCCTTGTTCTGAGTAAATGAGAGCATGTCTGAAACCCTGATTCGCAAGATCACGTGGGCCCTTGTCTCGAATCCGGCTAAGCCATGATTCCACTCTAGGTGAACAATTTTCCAGAGACCTTCGTCCCAAAGATTTTTATAGCTTTTTTCCTGAGATTCGAATTTGCTCAAGGTCTGATTGAATAAAGGGCTTATTCAACTAGTGTGACTGGTCAAGGGAGCCACTAAACGAAAGCCGAACATGTGTAATAGCTGACCTTCTTTCCCCGAAACTTTGTACAAATCGTCATTAACGAGATGGAGTTACGGTCCGCAGTTACGTACAACCGCTGCTGTTACACGCAGTGCAATCAAAATCATGCAGATCCCATGGGCGATCGTGTCGGGGTAACGAGGACTCAGAACCAATATCCATAGGTGCGTGCTGCGACAGCGGTTGTCTGCAACTGCGGACCGGAATTCCGTTCATATAAGAACAGTTTGCTGCCTTTGAGTACTCAACATCGTCGACATTAAGTAGAAGGTGTAGCACAGATTCAATAGGATAAGGTGGTTGTCAGGAAACTCAGGCCCGCCAGGCAACGGTGACGTTACAACAGGTGCTTCACCCAACCCAAGCTCCATGATTACCTTCGATTTCCTCCTTCCAAAATTAAGACCATAACGCGCTTCAGGATGTCTTATTCCGCACGGAGTCGATCTCCTAAGTGGGCTAATTTGGCAAATTTAGAAACGCCTGAAAATGAGTCGAGTACAAGTTCTAATAGAATCAATTGATTTTTGACGAGAAATAGTTAACTTCTTTTTTTCCGCGAAAAAAAGAGAGAATCCAGAGAGTCAAGGAGGGGGCGAGGAACCTACGTTGTCTTGTCTCTCTTCATATTGGAGCAAAAAGAAATCAAAAAGCTTGGATCTGGATTCAACTCAAAATAGATCTCATGAGCTAAAACCCGGACCGCAGTAAAAAATTGAGCTCGTTTCATCGTAATTTACTACAGTGCTCCTATTCATTTCTGTAAAACTTTCGAATTTCTGACTTTCTGAGCAACCCGACTTTTTAATATTCGAGCCATGACTTCCACGCTCCCTTCGAATCAAAATTTTCTTAGCGATCGCCTTTTTGTCGCGTAGTACTTACCACTTGACTTTGCACATTCGGCAACATATATGTGCTTATCTGGGCCAAACTCCGGGCCGCAATTGCGTCTCGACACGCTTTGCGGCCGCACGCGCCAGAGTCAGTAGCGTTTCCAGCGCCAAAGCCGACTCTATATGGCTTTTTTATACAGTTTTGTTCAATTTTGTTTAGTTTCCAGTTACTAAAACCCACCTAGAGTCAACAGATCGGCGGCTGCGGCGCTGGAAACTCTTCCGACTCGAAAGCGCGCGGCTGCAAAGCGTGTCGAGACGCAATTGCGGACCGGAATTTGACCAAGATAAGCACAGTATATGCCAGCCCTCACAGAAAAAAATGGTTCAACCACTGGGCTATTCTCAAAAATTTGATTCGGGATCAAAATGTGTTGCCGAAACTCCGGATCGTCGTGGGTGATACAACAATATTAAAGCAACAATAAAACACTCTCGTCGTCAACCATTGAGTAATTGCAACATAACGGTATTGTAGGCGACAAACATGTGACATAGCTTAGAAAACCAAACATGCTCACATGGCTTTATAAAAGGTTTTCGCGTCTCTGATCGTTGTCTCAAAAAGCCAAGATTCCGTTAGGAGTTGTTCCACAGAGCCGTATCCACATCTCTTGCACTCGTCCAGCAGGTACGTTCCCATTCTTTTACTGAAAAAACGAGACATTTTAAACACATTTTCGGCACTTCCACTTCTCGGCTCAAAAGCTGAAGTCTCTAAAGCGTTAGTCGCATTCGCGATAAGAAATGCATTGTTCGTATCTCTTGGCCCTCTATAGTAAAAACGCGCAATCGCCCGATCAGGTTTTGGTTCCAAGGAGTCATGAACTCCTTCATAGCTTGGCGAAAAGGCAAGGTTATGTACTACTCATAAATAGCCTTGGGGTATACTAAAAATCGGATTTGGCTCGAAACTTGTGTTCAAGGGTTGCTAAAGGCAGTGATCGCGATGACGTGTGTTGTCAACATTCCCTCATTTCAGGAAAACCCTCACGGGATTCAGAGTATTAGGACCTACATATAAGAAACAGCAACGAAAACATTTATTTGGGAGAAATTACCGACCTCTGATTCGCCGTTTTTCAAAGGTGGACTAGCCCATCAGACATTGTCGACATCGATATTACTCCAAGGGTACCCATTGTTCAGACAATTGGGGAGTCCGACTCGGCCACGATAGGCTTTCTAATCAAATACCTCGTTGAAATGAAAGGCTCTTGAGCAGCAGCACGTGCTGCTCAAGAAAGCACGAGGTCTATTCAAAGAGACTGCGTGGCGCAGAGAGGCAAAACTCTTGCCGCACCGGGCGGGCGCTGTTCTGGTTAGGTTGTCAATAGCACGCCGCCATAAGCACGTGGTCGCCATAAACTTGTGACAGCCGGCTGCAGGTATACAATAGCTCGGAAAAACTCGTCATTTCCATTGGTTTTGAGCGGGTAAAGCAGGGAGTTGCTCGTTTTACTCTCTGAAGGGTCAATTTCTAGCGTTTCAGCACTGATATCTTATCCAGGGTAAGGCGTAGCAGTGTGATCGGTCCGTGAGAGGTGCGGCCCTTCTCCAGCTTTGGGATCGGTGCGGCCCCCTTCCGCCGACGTTGTGACTTTAACCCTTTGCGTGAACCAATTTGGGCGAAAACTCTAATGAACAATGCTTCCAAACGATTTTTCAGCGAAAACGGACGATACAGGTCAAGTCACACAGGTCGTTGTTGCCGGCTCAAAATAGTTGGATCGACCTGGGACTCGGCCCACAGCTTTCTTCGATGGTCCTCTTCAAAAGAAACACTACAGCAGCCAGATTCTTAATTTTTTCGATCTCTCCGAACGTCTAAGTCCAGGCAACGGTTTTCTGATTTTTCAGCATCCCGACTAACACACTCATAATCGGCTGCTGGAAAGACAAACCAAGTAGTATACTCACTAACCAACCTGAAAAAGCTCGAAAAACTCATCTAGAGCCATTTATCGCAAAAACCACACGGTGTGATGGAGTCTCTTTTTGAAGCCCAAATAACACCGTCACATCTGCGCCGTCACACCGGCCTTAACCTATAAATAGGTTAAAGGCAGTGTCCGCGACAAAAACCATGTCTGATTTTTTGGTGGAGATCGGCAGCTGCGGGGCCTAGCGCAATCCTAACGTTGAAAAAACTAAGAAAAATGAACTCGGAACGGTCCACTACGGCCCCAAAGTTGGATTTCCGTCAGCTCGTCACACCCCAGATGCACTTTCCACGCCCACCGACGTGAACAAATGCAACTCGAGATCGTGAGATGAGCGATGGTTTACGATCAATAGCCCCGTTCTTCCCTTCATTCCCAACTTCTCTCTTTACTCAGGTCAGCTCGCATACATCGGTTGCACATGACGGAAGTTACAAGCCTCGGACAACTCGTCCACCATGCTTCCCTAGCTCAATCTTTGAGGGACTTGAACTCCGTAGGGACTCGTGATACACGCCGAGACTTTCTCCATTATATTTTAATGCCAAACTCCAAGCTCAAAATCCGTTTTTCGTTTTTCTGCCTATCTTGGAGAAAATTTGACGCTGATCACAACGGTGTCTGCTGAATCGCTCAGAACTCACTGCGGACTGAGTTACCGTTCCTCAAAAATTTTGAATTTGAACTGGTAGAAGTTCGCGGACGAGTTGTCTCGAGCCTGTATTTCCTCGTTATTCGCAGCCAACATTCTGAAGCAGGTCACAAAATAAAGCAAGACCGAAAACAAAAGGAAGAACATAGATTTTGAATAAAATCATTTGCGCGTCTCTGCCCTATTGAGGTCGGAAAACAGCTCGTGGGCGCTGCCCAATTTTTCTTTCAATGGGGCGTGGTCGACTTTTTCCTAGCTTTTTCTCGCTTATTTGAGCGAATTGAGATTTCGCGCTAGGCAGGGTTACTATAGACGGCGACCGGACCAAAATATCAAAAATTACCTCCGAGGTTGGACTGTGTCTTTAAGGCCGGTGTGACGGTCATCAATGTGACGGTGCGAAGGTCAATCATATACCTTATCAAATAACGCTGATGAGGTTAAAACTCGTTGTATTGAATCTTTATAGCGGAAGGAGCGGGGATTTGCCTGTCTTACTCTCAGAAGGGTCAATCTCAAGCGTTCCAGCACTGATTGTCAACTGAGGCCTTATCAATCTAAACTGATAAGGTTGAAACTCGTTGTAATCAATGGTTTTCAGCGGGAAGAGCAGAGCTTTTCTCATGTTACCCTTAGGAGAACCAATTTCATGCGCGGCATTTTTGGTCGCCAAAGGGAAGGATCGTAGCATAGCTCAGGTTTTAGCCGCTTGAGACCGACTACTGAACGAATTTTTAGAGTCTGACAGTTTAAATAATCAAATATAAACTGCCAGGAAATCGAGCCTCGGGGGGATCGAAAAAATGTTGGATTTTGAAGATGGGGGTCGCCCCGATTTTGAAAGAATTACGCAACACCCCGCTTGACCCTGCCATAGATTGCTCACTGGGGCCTTATCACATTACACGGATAGCCCATTATTATACCTTCAGTCTGCGACCGCGACAAGTTTGCTCATCTGTTACGAATCGTGTCGGGACCCACACTCTCACCATGAAAAGAGCTGTCGCGAGAACACTCTGCATGCGTCGGTCGTGTCGCAGGGTTACAGATTTGTGTTTTACAATCAGATGTTAAAACCGTGCCGCAGTCAGTCGCTGTCGCGGGCATCTATCGCAGTGTGGCGCACTGCGACATGTGCCCGCGACAACGACGGAGTAACTGGTTTAGTTCTTTATTTTCTTTCCTGGGGTCTTCACCTTATTTTAAATGCATAAATCTTGAAGCCTGCTTCTTCGCAAAACTGAAACTGAATTTTTTTGCTGTTAATTCTGGGTTATTGATTTGTCTGCAATTGCACGGGCGATAGCGCGTGTCAGACCAAAGTTGGCTTGATGTATGGCATAGCTTGACTGGCCCTCAGCGACTGCGACGTCTCTTTGGTCTGCGACTGCGACAGGGCTGTGGCAGAGTATAACAATGGCCATATGGTGGAAAATGTTTGTTTTAAGGTTGAAAGTAGGGTATTGCTCACGTGTCGATAAAGAATCAATATTGGAACGCTTGAGACTGATATTTTTCTGAGGGTAACACGAGAAAAACTCTGCCATTCCCGCTGAAAATCATTCAATCCAACGAGTTTTAACCTCATCAGCTATGACAGAACGCTTGAAACTGATATACCTGTGACCAGAATTTTATAAAAACTCAGAGGTTTTTACGACCCCTTCCTCTGATGAAAAAATCATGAGACAGAGAAACTTGAAGTTTCTAAAAGTTTTCCTACTCAAACACATCATTCGAGCCATTCCAAATAAGAGACTCTGTGACAAAGCAACATATACCGTAACCTTTGCAAGTTCAGAAATGGTTAGTGGATTCGTGATCAGCATCATGAATAATATCTCCGACAAAATTATTAGTAAAAACCCCGCTGGACTCTGAGAGTAACCTACCGTGATTTTCCGAAGAACTGAATACTGGCCTTACATTCGTACACAGCACCTCAGAGAGCCTTTTGGACAAAATATGAGCCGGCCTCATTTTACTAAATCCAATTGTTCTGCGGTTTTTGATCTACCCAAGTGTTCGAAAGGTTGATTGTGAGGCTTCTAGCAATCTGCGAAGGTTCCAAAAAGGTTTAACGCTAAAATATGTTCAAAATTCTCAAAAAAAAAACCTCAAAACTTTGCTTCTGGTAAGCTCTCGGTGCTTCGCACCATCTTCAGACCTGAACTACATAGATATACTGGAATTCACTTGACAGCAAACTGCCCTGGTCTGTCGTATCCTGTGGTTAGACCGCAACTACGGATAAAGAGAGTCCCACCCTTCATGCGTCCTTAAATACTTAGAGACGCAGCGGGGCATCATGGTGAGGTATTACAGTAACCGAGAGCAGTTGGCGTTATCATGCAATGATCTGGGGTCGTATTCGCCAATAACCCGCCGGGTAGTCGAAGGGTAAATGAGGTGAAATTTCAGTACAAAACGCGCGCTCCACGGCCACCTCTCGCCTCCCTTGGCTTCCCTCGCGACCGCCGAAAGTTTTTGCATCGCTTCTCGGGAAAATTGGCCGCATCGCGGCGAAATTTGTTGCAAATTGCACGGAAGAGACGTTAGATTCATTCATTTTGATTTCTTAAACCCTCATTTTCTCAATTTCCGTGTGATTCTGTCTTTTGTTTCCTTTTCATTGGTGACTCAGATCCTTTTTTTCGTTACAATTATACATTTTTGACTGTGAATGTTCATTTTTTGCTATTTTTTCGCACGTTTCATTGAATTTTTACCAAAAAAAAATTGAAAAAGCGATTTATGCCACACCTTAATCATCCAGAGAGCTGCGGGCTCTCATCTTTATTTCCAAGTATTATAGACAGTGTGCAAAATAACGATCCTTATTCTGCCAGGTTTCATTTTTTTAAATGTGAATATTGAATTTGAAAGACCGATACATTTGTGGTAAAATAAGTCTCACTTGATGAGCCACTGTCCATAATACTTGAATTATAAAGTTTTAAAATCAGAACGCGAGCTTTAAAAGCGCCGATTTACTAGAACTACGAATAAAACCCAGTAAAACATGTTATACTATTGTTTGAGCGAACCAATCAGGAACGCTTGAAATTGACTCTCCTGGAAGTAAGAAGAGCGAATCCCTGCTTTTCCCGCTAAAACTGATCCAATACAACGAGTTTTACCCTTATCAGTGTTATTTGATAACTTATCAATGAGCGACCCATGCAGGAACGGTTCAAATTGAGTTTTCTGAGCGCAAGATGGGCAAATCCCTACTTTTCCCGCTGAAAATTTTCCAATACAACCAACTTTAGCTTTATCAGTGCTGTTTGATAACCTAACAGTAGGCAGTCAGTGCTGAAACGCTCGAAATTGACCTCCCTGAGGGTAAGACGAGCAAATCCCTGCTTTTCCCGCTAAAAACCATTGTAAAAGACGAGTTTTCCCAAGCTACAGTAAACCTGCAGCCGGCTGTCAGAAGTTTACGGCGGCCACTGCGCGCGCGCTATTGACAACCTGGACAGAACAGCCCCCTCCCTCGATGCCGATGATGTGCAGTGGATTCGTCCACCATTAAAATACATAAAAGTAAGTTCAGGCTTCAAATCTGGCCCGAAACAGCTGCTTTTTTCGCGATTTTTTCTCATTGGTCCTACTAGATACTCTAAACCCAGAAAAGAGTTCAAAGAGGAAAAGAAGACAAGCATATTTTATAGCGACCACTGCCTTTAGGATTCGTCTGTGGGTGTTATTTGGGGACGCTGAACACGAGTTTGAGGTCCATCTTTGAAATTCCGAAGTTTTTAAGATAAATAACGCCAGTTAAAAGGCATTATGCATACCGTAAGTTACAGTAATCCAAAGTCTGGCTAAGAATAGAACCCAGATTCGGGTTCATCGCCCCAGTTGAAAGTTTTTAACCGAATCCGAATTTTTTTCTGAACGCCCTAGAGTATACTGTCACAGACCTACAGCAACGACAACATGTTTTTTTTTCAAAGTGCCGCGGGAGGTTTTAAACAGTCCCTAGTCAGTGCCTTCGTCTTCCATCGTTCCCCACACGCACGCGAGAAAACTAAGGGAAGAAGGTTTTGATACAGACCATACAATCGAAGGTGCTCTTTCCGATCAGATTTGTAAGCGGAGCATTAAATTTTACAATGGAACGAAAATATTTTTACGGCCTTGAAGGAATCGTGGTCTAACAAAGAAGAGGTCAAAAATCCGATGGAATCACGGTCTAGTAGGAGGTTCTTAGCAAAACTGGCCAGTCTCACACCTTGCGCAGTACCCGGTAACCAAACAGATTTCAGCCTACTTTTGAACACTCCTAATGATTCTGGAATCGAACAAAAAGGTTCTGGATCCATGATGAGCACCTAGACGAGCTTGATTCTACATCAATGTATTACGGTGTATACCAGGGCTGTGCGTTATAACGTTAACGTGTTAACGCATTAACGGGTTAACGCGATTTTTTCTCGAAAATTAACGATTAACGCTTTAAGTGCAAAAGTGTATGTATAGTGCAGTCCAGCGAATTTCGCACATGTACTTATCAATGAGAAGAGGTCGGCAGAAGATTAAAATGCATGAATTCCTATGCAAAACGCTCGCCACCGATTGAGCGAGAGCCGTTGTGCTGTCATGAGTTTCAAGCACATCAATCTTTGACCAACAGCTTCTCATTGGTAATTAGATTTGAACTTTTGGTGCACTACATTATAAATGGTCCCTGTCTATGCTGTGCAATAAAATGCGGGTGTTTGAGGGAAAGGGAGTTCGATCCCGCTCGAAGTTTATATGTAGTTATGCAAAGTACGGATCACGATAGAAGAATATTCGAGCCAAGCAGAGTCTAGTCACCCTTTGTATACACTTTAACCGTCTAGGATGGAGAGTGAACACTGCTACAGTGTATGGGCTCACACTTTCTCAGGTGTGGTCCCGCCGGAAGTCGACAATTTTGAAAACTATGAGTCACGAGAGTAGGATATTTGAGTCAAGCGTTGCTGATTTACCCTGCGTACGAAATTTCATCGTCTGATTCCGAGAAAGTTAAGTAGTAAATGAGTTATTTGGAAAATTCCTGGCTTTGAGAAACTAGATTTTATACTCTACCGTCCGCTACCTTCTGCAAATCTGAAGAGTGCTCTTTAGGAACATTTACCTGTTGTGGGTTCCTCTCTAAAATCCACTGTGGGTCCACATCTGACAAAGTAAGTACTGAGAAAACGCGAATATTGACGCAGAACCCACACCAGGAGAATTTTCGCAAAGGGCACACTCCAAAGGTGCCGTAGGCTCCAAACGATAGGTTACCAGAGTGTGGTTTCCTGAAGCTAGGATTTTTTCCAGGTACCTCATTTAAAACTAAAGTTACTGCAGTTTTAAAACCCTAGTTTAGATTCGTGAACTTCGATGTTTTTTGTCTTCTTCCTCTATCACTGTAGCGGTCTTCGGCGTTCATTTTAGACGCGGAAACTCAGCATAGAATAAATCAGCCACGCTGGACTCAAATATACTACTACCGTGACTCTTAGTTTTCAACTTCCGACGGGACCACACCTGAGAGACGTGTTAGCTCTCATATTTTAGCGGTGCCCGGCCTCAATCTTAAACGAGGAATTTTTTTGTACAGCGTAAATCGACCACGCTCAACTAAAATATCAACTCTACTGACTCATAAAAATCTTTTGCAGAAATCATTCAGCATTTAGTTGGCAAACTGCTTTAGACACTTCACATTGAGGATTCATATGTCTTGTCTATCATTTTGGGAACACCTTCACGATAACTTCACCCTAAGCTTCCTAATTGAACACCGTCACTCAACTAAGTTCAAGCAGCATTTCAGTCAAATCGCAATGCTGAGTTGAATGCCATGTGATAGACTGCTCCGGGCGGTTTTCACTCACATATACAATTGTCCATTGGGTCTTTCTCCGAAGGTCAGACATCTCCGGAGCTCAAAACCCCCTGTGGGGCTCTATCCCGCGCCGAACTCTGTATGGCATGGGATGATATGGGAGATCTGATGATTTATTGGTTTTTGACGTGGTGATGTTTTTCTTTTTCATGGTTTAACGAAATGCAAAATTAACGTGTTAACGCATTAACGGGTTAACGCGTTTTTTTCCGAAAATTAACGATTAACGCTTAACGAAAAAAATAATTTTTATTAACGCACACCCCTGGTGTATACCACCGTAATCTTTTAGAAAACTGAAAGCGGGCCTCACCTTCGTGACTACCACCCTACGCGAGTATTTGTGCTTACATTTAGATCTTTTGCTTGGACTCAGACAGTCGGGGCTTAGTAGCTGCTGGTAACAGCAGGATATGCAGCCAGCGACCAGGAGCTCCTGCTGTTTGTGCTGGCGTAGTAACGCTTTGTTTATTGGCAAGCGTGCTATTGCCAGCCCCTCTCTTCTAGTATCTGCTGACACTCTCCTCCATTGATTTGCCTGATACGAGTAAACATCGCAGCATCCTCTTGTACGACGGCGGCGGGTATACAAAGCGGCCAGCCTTGCTGAGGGGTGAGTTATCCGTTCGAGGCCGGCTCGAGATGGTGACCTTGTGTCACTTTTGGGACGTTACTTTTGAACGCTAAGGGGCTCATCCCCATTCCCCATTGTGAGGGAAGCCTCCTTGTGGGCCGTGGCGAAGATGATGTCCTTGTTGCGGACTGCGGCGAGTATGGTCTCTTTGCTGCTGCCCGTGACAAGGATCATACCCAACACCGGCAAAGAGGGTGGCAGTTCAAATTCTTTCATCGTTTGCAGAACAGGCTGTCGATAATGAGCGTTAGAACGCCAGCATACGTTGACAGGATATGCTGCCGTTGCCAGCAGCTCCTGGTCACAACGAGCGTTAGTACGCCAGGTTTGCCCTGTCTGATGAGGTTGATCTATCACAAGCGCCACGAAGGCTCACGTGATAGCGAAAAAGTTGGCGAAGAATTTACTCCCAGCAAAAATTCTAAATTTGTAACGCGGTCCGTGCTTTTGTACACTGCCTTTCTGCAGGGGAACAGGAATTCATTTAATTCATAAAACTGTTAAATTCCTTTTCCTCAGTGCAATGCAGTAGAGCACGGACCATTTCGGAACGAGTTCTTTCTGGAAAAGAATAACGGCACGCACCTCTGGATCAGAATTTACCAAAAGTCATGTTTCACTAGAATAGAGAATACACGTAGCACTCTTACAGAGAAACTTCCTGTAGCTACTTGGAATTTCGTTTTCTCCCACCTCTAAGTTCCGATCAGGGTCTAGCGGGGTTCTGTCCGGTCATAAGGGAGTAACGAGGGGTAACAGCCGTCTTCACAAACGTTTTACGAATGACGTACTTCGTACCATATCAATCAGGTCGGCTACTTCCGGTAGGCTGCAGCCGATTGCATTTGGTGTTTTTATCATTCCTCTTTTTACACGTTATATTATACATACATCAACCTGGACGGCAGGAGCCGGTCACAGCTGACTACGGCCGACCGGAGCCAGTTTTCCTCCAACAAGAACCGGGGTCTCGGTGGAACGGGTAAACATTTCGCTTCTATGGTGAAGTTCAGAGTGACTCCTCAGTGAGGTCGTTTGGATGTGTGAGGACTCAGGAGGAGTCCTCTCACATCCAAACGACTTTGGAAACGCTTAGAGGACGAAAATGTAACCTAAAATAGCTAGATACAATCGAAGCAGGACTGTTCGTCAGTTCGATGTACTTCCTCAAAGACAGAAATGCAGACAGCGGAATGACATAGAGAATGCGCTTTGCACGCAAAGTCTCATGGAGCAGCAGACAGCAGGAGAATAACGCAAGTGAAGATTGGCTACACCCAGAACATATTTTGCGAAAGTGCTGAAAGCTTACAGGTACTCTTGGCAAAGATCTCCAACTCTAAAGTAGTCGTCCTTGAGAACAGCTACATTGTATGCTGCCATCTGTAGATCTTTTCTTCTCTCTTCCAGCGACTGTCCGCTCATGCCTAAAAGAAATGATTAACAGTTTTAAAGAGCAAACACTGTGTGGTGGCTTTATAGGGAGTATTTTGGCTCCCGAAAACTGCTGCAAGTATTATGACTAGCTCGAAGCTTTATTGGTGCTCGCTGTGGAGCTCAGTGGTAGTATGCTATATAGGATGGACGTGACCTCTATATCGGAGAGGGCACGCTTGGAATCTATTGAGATGCACACCGAGTGTTTACAAGTATCAGAATAATAATGCTACAAACTTGTGATCTGACATCTTATATGATACATTTGGTGGATCACCAGAACATCACAAACGAAAAAAAATAGTACACAGAAGAAAACAAAATGTGAATAATGTTGAAAAAGTTCGGCTCTATTGTAAACGGGGGGGGCACTCAAGTAAAAGTCAGAAATGAAATGAACCTCCTATATATATAACACTATCAATCGAAGTATTTCTATAGAATTCCATTAACAACAATGTTTGATAGCGGCATCAAGCATCTTTTATTTGGTTTTCCATTCATTTCTATGAGGTGGTTCATTTATTTCTGACTTTACTTGATTGCCCCCCCCCTCGTTTAGGATAGTTTCAAAGGTTCTCTGCTTTAAGATTCGGGAACGTGAGCGAGTTGAGCATTAGAGTGCATTTACCTTAAAACAGCTGCTTATTGCGTCCTGGAGTCCTTAGATGTTACATACAGTCGGCATGGATTCTAGTGATACTTTACATTCCCTACTGAATCTTGGCGCAGACTCGGCGTCATATGCTATGACATATGTGCACCGAGTTTGTGCCAACCTTCAATGGAGAACGAAAAGTATCCCTAGGATCCATGCCGACTGTACATTTATGTTAGCGAAGACCTCTACCGAAACAATATCACTTGATTCCTGAGCTTCATTTGATGATAATTGCTGGCGCTGATGTTGAAACTCGAGATGCGGTGGATGATATTTTGACGAACCGCTTTTTTATTCGCAACTTTTCGGTTCGTAGACCCTTCTTCAGGCGGCTAGCGGCAAGGGAGGTGAAATAGGGGAGGGTATTTGGGTCCCCCGGACGATTTGCCGGCTAATGGAGCGCCAAGGTAGCGATTGACTTGAGAACGGCTGATGGTCAGTGGTCTACCGAAACAGTTGAGCGCTTCGGTGGGTGGAGCCAGCTACACCACAAACCTTCACCCCTGGGCGGGTGAAGAGGGGAACCTTCACGACTGGGAAAACCGGCATCATCTGGGGAATAGCTCCGCAAAAGAATCAACGGGACCCGACATTCGTGTAAGTATTTTTCACAATAGGATTTGTGACATTGCCGGTTTTTCGTTTATAACTTTTACACCTTTGAAGATAGACCTATGGTGAAGGATGTCTCTGGAACCCTCATGAAATTCTACATCAAATAGCGTTTTCAGGTCCGAAATACACGTTTCCCCTCTTCCAGTCGATTTCAGTTTATAAAATGTATTTTTTTGGAGTTATCGATTTCTCTTTCATAACTTTTTACGCTTAGAGATGGAACTTTGGTGAGAATTGGTTTCAAAATCTCCATAGAAATGTACGTCGTACAGTGTTTTCAGATTTGTTCTATGAAAAACGAGTTTTTCGCTTATAACTCGTTAACCGTCAGAGATAGGGTTATAGGGAAGGCTGTCTACGGAATCCCCGTAAAATTCTGCGTCGAATGATGAATTGGTTTCCTAAGTCTACTAGCTCCATAAACCAGCCAGGTCGGTGGAGCCGAGCTCCATAGCGATCTCCGTAAGGCACTCTCGCCTCTATGGTGTAAATGAGAGATGCAGAGTTCTACTGGAGCCAACAATGGGGCTCGGCTCCACCGACCTGGCTGGGTTATGGAGCTCGTAAAGTTGGGTACCCAATATATCATTCGATGAAGAATTTTGCGGAGATTCCAAAAACTACCTTTACCATAACCCTATCTTTGAGTGCTAAGGAGTTATAAGCGAAAAACTAGTGTTTCATAAAATGAATTAGGCTGAAGGATCGAGAGAATATTATCCACAGAATAGAATATTTTTTCAACCGGAAACCACTAGTCGACGCAGACTTTCAGGGAGATTTCGAAACCAACTCTCACCAAAGATCCATCTTTTAGTGTAGAAAAGTTGTGAAGGAAAAATCGATAACTTCAGCCGAAAAAAAAGCATTTAATAAACTGAAATAGCCTGGAAGAGTGGGAACGTATTTTTTGAACCTCAAAACGCTATTCGATGCAAAACTTAATGAGAAATTCAAAACAGACAAATGCCTGTCTTCAAGGAAGGAAAAGTTATATGCGAGAAACTGATTGCTTTGAGTGAGAAAAAGTTATTTAATAAATTGAAATTGGCCGAGAGATTGGGAACGTTTTTTCTTCCAATCAAAAACATTATTCGACGCAAAATTTCATGAACATTCCGGAAACTTCAAAGGATCCGTCGTCAAGGGCAAAAATTTTAGGAGCGAAAAACAGGTATTTTTTTAATTCGCTTGAAAAAATATTCTAAAAAAATCTTCAAGGCATCTGTAATTTTTTTCATGACCTAGACAGATCATTTTATTAGGAATAGTAATATTTTAAAGGCGGTCACCTAATGAAAAAATATGTTTCAAAATTACTAATTAAAAATAAAAACATAGAATGCAAAAAATAGTAGTAAGAAAACGTTAAATTTTGAAGTTGCGGGTCTTCAGGAAACCTTCATCCCTCCTTTCCACTCGGGTATCCTAAACAACCTTCACCTCTCGGACGGCTGTCTTCACCCCTAAGAACTTATGATTGCGCCCGATTGGTCAGCTGTAGTCGGCTGTACTGGAATCTTAGTTTTTTTTACGTAACTAAATAGGAAGTCATAAGACGGATAACAGGAAAATATGTACACTATCTCGAACAGGATCATGGAGCTTCGAAACGTTGGAGCCCGTCTATGCGGCAATTTTTCGAGAATGCACAGCGATTGGACTCTGGAGCGTACTGCATACACACCGCGACGGGCGACGCGAAGTAATGTTTGTTATATAAATTGAAAGTTTTCTAAAATCTTCAAGATCCCTCTTGTGTCGAAAGGTTTGAGGCATTTCTGAGTCAGGAACAGTTGAAAAAACTTTGCTCTTCATGAACTTTGCTCCTCTCCCGTTTCCCCCGCCTCTCATGCGGTTGGGAAACATTACCACCACCACCCGATTTTCGTAAAGGTAGGAAAACCCAGGGTTGGTGTTCTATTTGCGCAGCGGCACGTGAAAATGGGCCAAATGCCCCCTACTGCTGCGAGAGCACCAACAGGTTGGGCGGGAATCATACTTTTAGCGGCGAGCGACGCGACGCAATGTTTACCATCAATATCGGCAGAAACTCGATATGCCTGATATGCACTGCCGCTGTCGCTGGTCGCGGGAGGTATCATCCCGGCATTGCGGTAGCTAAGCGACATTAAGGAATAAAGCTAGTAGATAACTAGTTCTGTTGAATATTGCGGAAAATAACGCATAAGTTTAATATTTTCATTTATTAAAAAATTTAGTTTTTATTGAATGACCTATAAATGAGTAATATTTGCACAACAGCAAAAAATGAAAATGTTCACAATTACTGTGCTTATCTGGGTCAAATTCCGGTCCGCAATTGCGTCTCGACACGCTTTGCGGCCGCACGCGCTCGAGTCAATCGAGCTTCCAGCTCCAAAGCCGACTCGATATGAATTTTTTATACAATTTTCTTCAACTTCGTTTAGTTTTCAGTTTCTAAAATCCTCCTAGAATCAACAGATCGGCTGCTGCGGCGCTGCAAGCTCTTCCAACTCGGGAGCATGCGGCCGCGATGCGTGTCGAGACGCAATTGCGGACCGGAATTTGGCCCAGATAAGCACAGTACTGCCAAAATTTTTTGATACTAATTGTTTTCTTGCCGCCATTGGGCGAATATTATCAAGCAGTTTCCCCGGTACCTTTCGGTAATGAGGGAAACTGCTGGTCAATTGCTAGTATTATTATGTACTGCCAGGAATGATATGTACTAAATGAAAGACTCAAAATAGTGATGAACTAATTCAGTTATTGAATATTGACGCTAAATTCTTTATTAGAATTATTAGTTACAATTGTAATCAATTTATCAATAAAATTATTAAATTGATTACTGATAATATCCGATTTCCAACCATGTGAATAAAATAAACTTTTTTGAAACACTGTTTTTTATGTTTATATTTAAAGTATCCCATAAATATCACAGTGAAAAAAAACTACAATTTCGTAATGGCTATTATAAAATTTACATGGTGTTGATTTTTAGCTAAATTATTCCTAAACAATCCGAAAAAGTTATCAATTTTAGAACAAATGTTAGCTATTCTTGAAGTTTCCGTGTACATGGTGAATGCTTTCGCTACACTAGACACTGAAGAATTGCACCGTAAAAATTGAAATCGTCCGTTTTATTATACAAATTGGTGTTAATAAAATTTGTTTCGATTTCATTTCCCATGTGTGAATAACTGGTGTGTGAATAATTATAGAGCGTTTTCTTCCGTTCTAATATATTTCTATAAGCATCCTTCAATATACCTTGCGTTTCGTTTTATTGGAGACTGTGAGTTACAAGATAGCCATTCATGTATACTCTATTTCGGAATAAAATTCAATATGTTCCTTTGTGTGCGCGCGCGAAGCGCCTATGGAGAGGGAGCGAGATAGCAAGAGAGAGAAGGAGACGCAGCACGCGCACGCAGGCGATCGACGCAAATAAATTTCACTTTGAAATACAGGGTATGTACAGGAAATGAATTTTTTTTTTGTTTGAGTTTGATTCAGCTGGTGTAGTTAAATTCCATCATAGCTGAAACCGAATTCGCTAGAAGTGGACCAAAATTGCTCTCCACCGGCAAAGGCCATAAAGCCGTGGAATTCTCATGGTTTCTACGCATGCTGGTGCGGAGCGGTGATTAGAGACAGTGAGAGAGGACATACGGAGGGAGCAGAATCGCCCAGCGCTGGTCGCGCAATGAGTCGTGAGAATTACGACATTTTACAGAGGATACTCCCTGTCTTTGTTTGGATATGATAAAAAAACTAAAACTTTCTTTAAGCAAATAATCCACAATGCAAATTATCTAGATCTAGTTTAGTATATACCGTATTTCCTCTAATAGAAGTACACCTCTATTTGAAGTACACCTCTAATAAAAGTACACCTAAAAGGAAAGGCTGAGTATTATAAATACACCCTCTATTTGAAGTACACCTCTTTTAGAAGTACACCTCTTCTCCGAATGGACCTCCGCTAATCGGGTAAGAGTTTGGCAACTCCAATGTGGCATTTGAGAGAGACCAGTTTGCACGAGATGTTTTTTTTTCAATATTGTGAGGTCCAAATAATTACAGAAAAAAACTATCGGCCATCACTTTCTCGGTCAAAGATTGTTTGTATGGGACAACCTCTGGTGAAACTTCAGCGAACTTCAATTTACCAAGGAAAGATACAGAGCTTAAACTTCTCATTGTTGCTCTTCACGGCGAATACACGAAAATCATTAAGACAATTTACAAGAATTTTGATCTGATTGGGTTTTAATCATTCTAAGTTGACTTGTTTTGACACACAACGTTGACTTTAACGGTCCTTGAAGAGCCAAGATTCCCCAGCGTTATGAAGACAGGATCATTCATGTAGAGAAATCGTTCATACGACGACGAAATCAGGGAACACCAGTGGTAGACTTAACCCAAAGTGATTTGAGGACGCAAAGAACTCGCATTAAAGCTGTTGTCAATTGACTACTTTTTGAACGACTTGAGTCGTTCACAAACCACACTTTTTCAACGGCTTCGGACTACAGAGAAAGGCTATCATTTTCATTGTTTTTAAGCCTAATGGTTCGATTTCTATCAATTTTTCTCTTCCTCACAAAGTACGTGCTAACGAAGGCAATATTGAACTTATACCATTTTTGGAAAAAGTTGACTTGGGAGGATGTGAATAATGGGTTTCGAAATATTATATCAGTGACTTTGGAAGCCCTATTTCGATCCAGCCTACTGTGCTTCTCTGGGCCAAATTCCGGTCCGCAATTGCGTATCGACACGCTTCGCGGCTGCACGCTCCCGGGTCGGAAGAGTTTCCAGCGCCGCAGCCGCTGATCTGTTGACTCTAGGTGGGTCTCGGAATCTGGAAACTAAAAAGAATTAAGAAAACTATAAAAAAGCCACATCGACTCGGCTTTGAAGCTGGAAACTCGACCGATTCGAAAGCGTAAGGCCGCGAAGCGTGTCGAGACGCAAATGCGGACCGGAATTTGGCCCAGAGAAGCATAGTAAGTGGCTATGTTTTCGTGGTTGCAGTCTGAAATCTCGATACATACAAATTTTCGATGTGAGACTAGAAAACTCTGCCGAAAATGCGAACTGTCTACCATCGTGCATTCAAAAATTGCGCCGAATAATAGAAGTACACCCTCTATTAGAAGTACACCTCTAATAGAAGTACATCAAAAAGAGAGGGCTGAGAATTAGAAGTACAGCCTCTATTTGAAGTACACCTCTAATTGAAGTACACTTAAAATAGAGGCCTGAGTATTAGAAGTACATGTACTTCAAAAAGAGAAAATACGGTAATACAGTTGTACACGAACGAAATTTTTTCGTTCGAATTTTTTTCCGAACAAATGGTTTTCATTTATCGTTTGTTCGAAATTTTTTCGGAAGAAATTTTTTCATTTTTCGTTCATTCGAAAATGATTCGAACGAAAAATTAGTTAGTTCGACTTTTTTTGAAATTATACAACTACAGCATATAACCTAAATAAAGCCTATCGTAGTCTTGGCAGGCAGATTCGAAAAGTCGATAGTAGAACGACTCAGGGAGGATTAGAATTTCGAAATATTATTAGTGTATAAATATCGCAATCTTGCCAGAAACAACAAAACGGATCTCATATTCGTGCTAAGTACACCTAATAGCCATAGAAATACTTTTAACAAGCCTTTCAAACAGACTCATGGAGGAAGTAATGAGAGATCGAGACAGAAAAGATGGGATAGATCGAAATAGAAGCCTTCTCGAACCCAAAACAGAGGTACCCCCCACAAGATGTTGAAGCCAGCACTTTTATAGACGCTGTTTACAATTACAGGCAGTCGTTTCGGGACCACCTCGAAATTTACTGGTAATAAGCCAAGACACGAAGAAGCGCAGCGAATCGCCGCGAAAACAAAGGCAGGGTCCTCGCAGACGTGTTCTGTGTATTGAGGATGACACAGCTTGACTTAAACTTCTCGTAGGAAGATATCTAACATGAATTTGAGTTTCTTATACTGATTTACGGGCAACTGTGTGTAGATCAGGGATGTGCGTAATAGAAATTTTGCAATTCGTTAGTCGTTAGTCGTTCAACCGGCCAAAACCCTCGTTAGTCGTTAATCGTTAGTCATTAATCGTTAGTCGTTAAAAATCTAGGCTTTGAAAACAAGCACAGATGAGGCAGAAAAAAGCCCTCGTGAATACAAAAAAAAGGAAGGCATAAAGGTATGTTTTCCAAAACATTCATGGCTATTGAAGACACAAATCACTCACTGTTAGAGAACCTAGTTCAAACTGCAAATCTAAATATACAAAATTAAAAATATGCACCAAAGCCTAATACTCGAGAGTATGTGTTAATCGATTTTTGTCATTTTTTTTTGGTAAGAACAATATGGGAAAATCTTGAACTTTGCAATTTTTCCAGTGTGAAATTTGCTATTCTGCGCTATATGATGTTAGTCGAAATCTACCCGATGGTGACAACACGGAGATTTGCACGGACTTTGCACTAATTATTCTTTGTTCAGCGTCGCGAGCCGAGCGCTTACGTGGTTTAGAGCTTGTTCCCATAATGGGGAAAGGTCAGAAATCAGCAGTGAAAATTTTACCACTGAGAAGTCGCAGCACCACTTTATAGAAACCCCATATCTCAAATTTATGACTGAAAATCGAAGGACGGCACCCTTTACAATCCAATCATCGGATACAGTTCCCGTCGTTGGGCAGTTATGGTCTGCGGGCACCGCTCCATATCATCACCTCTGAAAGTGCCCTCTGTGAAAAAAAAAATCCGCTGGAGCCGGTAATGTTTCGGGACTGGTTCAGCGAGCCCACCATAGAGTCGTGCGACCTACACGAAGTCGAGAAGTGCTGCTCCGGACCTTTGCGCAACATTGAGTTGGCGTCAAAATGGGGAGGAGGTGGGGTTTCAGAACTGCGAAACATTGTCTTTTTGCCATTCACCTAGAACAACCAATAGGGCGATATGTATCAATCCTAGAGTAAAACTTGGACGGAAGCGCGATTTGAATGACTATTGACTTTCTAACGAATTTTGAGATTGCTTACGAAAATATTTTAAATTTCGCTAGTCGTTTGTCGTTAGTCGTAACACACAAAAAGCCCGTTAGTCGTCAAATTCGTTAGTCATTAGTCGTAATTACGCACATCCCTGGTGTAGATGCATAAGCATGTAACCCGAAGTCAACCGAGAATTCACCTAGGAAAGAATTTCAAGACGCCGAGCACCACTTTGGCATCACTTTTTTGCTAAATAAGAGCAGATTTTGTTGAGCATGTGTACTTTCCGCTCGTTAACCTGCTTTTTCGTCTATATCGCAGCCTTATGCGTGTGGTCTATTCGATTCCACGAAATCCAAGTAACTATTGAATTGCCGACAAAGAAAAAAGTGACACAAACATCCACATTCGCTGTCGCAGGTCATTTTCTAGAGCATTCGCATCGCTCTCTTGGCTTGCTCCCAATGGATGGCGGAGTGGTCCAGCCACGATTGTCTGTAACGGTGGATGGTGACGTCTGTAAAAGTCTTAGCTTCAACGTCTTATCCCCCACCCCGAAGGACCGGGTAATAGGAAATTTTCAGTGGTTCTCTAAAAAAAAATTCATAACCTCCGAGGAGAAAAGGTGGGAAACAACGCTTCGGTGGTCCGATTGGCTCCTAGCGCTAACACATGACTGCCGAAGTGGTCAAACATGTATTCCTGGAATTACCTGTCTGAACACGTTTGATCGATAAGTATGATTTGTTCAGGAGCAGAACGGGCTCCCGAAGTTCCATACTCGCGCTCGAAAGTTTGCGTTCAATGCAGCACGGCTCATCGCGGCGCTCATTAGGGGCGCGTTTTTCTACGACTTACTAAGGGGTTATTCGAGAACCTTAAGAAGTGGAAATCATTTCTCAATGGGAAGTAGTAAAACTCACCCTGTAGAGGATACCTATTTGACTAATTAGGACCTTCTAAAAAGAGAAAGCCTATTCCTAGAAAAGCCATATTCGAAGCAAGGTTTGCCGCGACAGGATCTGGGTTTGTAGGGATCTTGATCGGCGGTCCCAAAGAGTTTTCCAGGCATAGAGGTAACAATGATGGCAGCAAATTCAATGAAGATCTTGGATATGCTCTCAGAATTTCAAAAGCTTCACTCTTCATTCGCATGCGGCGATTATCCGCCTGTGAGAAGAGTGTGAGATGGGGATTGAATTACGCATGCACATAACTCTGCTCAAAGTTTATGCAGCGTTTTTAATTTTGGACTGTGTTTCAATAGTGTTTCGCCATCGGTGAGTGGAACGAAAATCCTTGTGTTCAAGTTATAATACTGAGTGTTCTACACAGCTTGTCCGAAAAAATAAGACGTAAATGTCAGGGTAAAGCACCCTTGGTCATCGTAACCAAGGGGGGGGGGGCAGGGACTTTACTGGTCATCATGCAAATATTTGGACTCAGCGGTACAATTTTTTTCGATTTTATGAAATCTTATGTAAAAAATTGAAAATAGGCACAGAATAATAAAAATTATCATTATCATTATTACTACCATTATATTTATGATATCAAAATGATTTGAAAATTCTCGTGTTTTTTAAAGATTAATTTTTTCCACGATGTTTTGTATTTTCCTCGGTGAGGTGTAATATAGCGTTATGAAAAGCATTTATTTTTCTATTTAATGCTCTTAGTTGTTTCCCGTAAAGCTCTATCGTTTCAAATTTCGCATTCAAATTTACAAGGGAAGTGCTTGAGTGGTAAACGCAAAACGACTAGCATCGTTAGTATCTCATGTGGCTCAATGGTAAAACTGCGCAGTATTCCGCCCCGAGCTGCAGGTTCGAGAAAGTTATGAGAACTTTTTCAAGCTTCGCGAAAAGGCAAACATTTTTTCGGGAGTTTCAAAAAAGTCAAAAGATGTTGCTCAAATCTTGTATGGTTTTCGTTTTCTTTCTAGTCTGACTCATGTACCACGCGGCTGGCCGTGTGGGGTTGGCGGCCTCACTGGAGAATGGCGTTTCGATTAGCGTGGGGTGATCTACCTTTGCGGCCCGTCCATTCCTCAGACTAAAATGATTGCGCGCACTCTATGTAGAGGTAATCTATGGTGGTGAACACGAATCTGGACTCCAATTGTCGAAACTCTGAGATTTCGAAATTCTCACCTTGTAAAGGACACTCATGTGATTAATTTAGGCTTTGAAACATCGTTTTAGAGAAAACATACCGTTGCACCAAATCCTAGAAGTGCAGGATTCGCTGCAACATTTACCGCAACAGAGTTTGGGTTTGTAGGGATTTTGATCGGCGGGCCTAAAGAGTTTTCCAGACATAAATGTATCATTAAGCAGCATATTTTGTTACTGGCATCCATCCCCATCCTAACTCGCCCCTGAGGCATCTCTAATAGTCCTGACGCACCTGCACCCTTACGGAACGTTTATGCTTCCGCCGCCGAGCGGCTCAGCGAAGTGCGATTCTATGATATCGATCACGGCGCGCGGCACGATCAATATTATAGAATCGCACTTCGCCGCGTCGCTCGGCGACGGAGGCATAAACGACCCCCTGTGGCGGTGCTTAATTCGCAGCGTGCATATTCTGCGCTGCGAGTGCGGTAATTTTTTTTGTACTTCACCGCTTGTGCCGCGATTGCGGTGAGGGCACTAAAAGATGCCAGCATCCGATATCCTCTTAGCTGAAGTCCAGGCTTGTATAAACTTCGCACCTAACTCGAATGCGATCGTCACTGACGTTCGAACCGGGCTTTTAACTCTGACGTTTTCGTCTTTGACGGGTGAACTCATTCAGATAAGCCTGGTCCCAAAAGCATTATTTTCCCAAGCTAAGGCCTCCATCATAGTCGGCCGATCGACTGTAGCCAGACCGCTTAATATGCTTCTACATCATGCGAATTAACAACGCACCCGTTGTGGCCGGACTGAGCACGCTTGAGCCCTCCGTCGCAGTGCATTACCGATTGGCATACAGTCGAGGGATGTTAATCGAATCCACAACGCGGAAGCAGTTCGACTGGCACACGTGACGCGTACGGCGGACAACAGCTGCGTGCACGTCGTCATTGGTCGGGTTTACCGTGGGGCCCCTGAGAGGAAAAATAAATGGCGCTCGGCTAACGCGCTCCAACGACGACGTGCGCGTAGCGCTTTTCTGCCTCGCGCGTCACGTGTGCCAGCCGAACTGTTCCCGCGCTGTAGATTCGATCAACATCCCTACAGCCTACCACTGAGGATAGCGCAGGGTGGCTTAGGATTACTCGGGACGGCAAAGTATTATTAGGGACGGTTTAGTCCGGCATTCGGAAGACTGACGGGGCCCTAGGGACATTGTTCAAGTTTTTTTCTGTCTAATGTCAGGGACATCAAAGCCAGTTGTGGTCTCAGACGAGCTAAACCTCGCGGTCTCCGTAAAGGTTAGCTTCGGGCGACTGTTCCAGACACTGAAAAGAGTACTCGGAAAAGTACCATCATGTGCGAAATACATCAAATGTCGAACTGTTAGCGAACAAGTGGATGACGAGTGGTGTACAGCCGGCACGGATTGCACTGATACTTTGCATTTCCCAACTGAAGGTTGGCGTGAATTTGGCGCACGTATGTTGTAAAATATGGCACGGAATTTGCGTCAACCTTCAATAGGGAACGCAAAGTATCAGCGCAATCCATGTCGACTGTGAATATCGGAGCAAAATTGACATCTGCAGAGTACTGCAAGTCGCAACAGCGGTGGTCTACAATTGCGGATGTGGATTTCATCCGAACGTGGACAATATGCTCTTCTCCATTCGATTCATTGAGTCGAGAGTGCAGTGAGACCACAGTCTTTCCCTGAGCCCGTTTTCATGTTCCAAGGCGCGAACAGCATGACCTCCCTCGCTGTGTTCATTGTCCTTAGGTTCTAGGTATTCTGGTAAACGTGGTATTTCTTGAAGGCATATGCACTCAAGTAACGCTGTTCTCGCTTTATCACCCATCTTTGAGACAGTCATTATACAGTGGTCTCAGCAATACCTCTAGAAAAAACCTTACGAAGGGAGCTATGTTTTCTCAAAATTGCCAAGATGTCAATGACTATAGTTTGGTGGACGAGTTGTTCGATGGCATTCTTTGCCTTCATTCGCAACCTATGTACGGAAGAGAACCTGAAAGAGTAGAGAGGCTGAGAATGAAGGTCAGAGCGAGGCTCTTGATTGAAATCAGTCCTGCATCGAGTCTCCGTTGAGCTATAGGCACCGTAAAGGGAATGAGCCAAAGTGGCTTCCTGCAGTGGGCGTGCCAGAGTGGCTTCTTCCCCTATCGCTTACGTGGAGGACTCGAGAGCTCTTACAGGTTTATATGGGAAGGGTATACTTGACAATCCTGAAGAAACCTCAGAGTTCTCCCCTTATGGTTATGTAAATTGGATGTGCATTTAGTGTAGACACCACACGGCACAGACGAATCATGAATAAGTTAACGATCTCTGTGCGTTCGCGACACGCCGACTTGAGTGAAAGGGTGGAAATTCCGACGCCGAAACCCGAATCGGCATTTGCAGGAGCTAGACCTCATCCAGAGACACTTGAGTGTCTTCAGAATCTAAACAAGTTTTGCGCAAAGGTGAAAACGCACCAGAATGTTAACAACAAGAATAAGTCAGTATTTCCTGTGCTTATGCTGGAGTAGGCCATACTTAGCTAATGGGCGTGCTCAGCACCTCGGTGAGGGTTAGGCACAGCTCTGCCCAGCTACTGTCGTTCTCGGAGCCGAACTTCGATCCGCATTTGCGGAAAACCGCTGTCGCATCACTCATTAGGATGACAATCGTAACTTGGAAAATTATCTTCTAGTATATCTTTTGAGCCTTGGTTAGTAAAGTTGCGCAGTATACCGCCCCGAGCTGCAGGTTCCAAGAAGTTATATGAGTTTTTCAAGCTTCGCAAAAGGGCATTTTTGGGTGTTTTGAAAAATTTCTCGGGTTTCGCTAAAAGCTTGTAAAGTGTGCCCGAATGAGAATGGCGGCCCACGCGGCCGGCGTGATTGACAGGCGGCCGTCGTATGTGCCGCCCTCGGACGAGTGTTGGATTTCAACGACGGCCGCCCCCTCTCCCACTGTCTGCGGAGATGATTGATCGGCGCAGTGCTCGCTGCCAGCCGGTGCCGGCCCCGTTCGTCGTCGATGGCGGTGGGGACTTTTCGCATGCTCGTCCGAGAGCGGCGAACGCGACGGCCGCCTGCCAAGCACGCCTGCCGCATGGGCCGCCATTCTCATTCGGACGCACCTTATATAGGGTTTAATTAGGGTGCTGAAAATGATTTTAGGGTCCTGTTTCAAAATGGTTTTGGTTTACTGTAGGGTAAGGTAGATAAATGTCATTTTTAGGGCTAAGCCTACCTCAGCATTTCGAAAATCAACAAATGGTAATTAAATTTGTATTCAACATCTCGAATAAATCCCACATCGAGACACCGTAATCTACCGTGAGCTGTCGAAAATTGATAAACGAATTTCAGAGTCGCGCTTAGCACTTCAAATGACCCCTAGAGGAACATTTTGGGCCATTTCTGTCGCATCGGTCCGGAAATCGTCAAAAGTCGCGTTTTGCCCTCAAATTTTCTCCCGATTGGAGGCTTTGAAAGAATTTAGTCGGAAGCTTTGGCAAAATGACAGATAAACCTCAAATTCGTGGTAAGCAAACCAAATAAACCCCATGAGGGGATTTTAAGTCCAATCGGGAAAAAAAGTTTCAAACTTCCAACGTGGAACCTGCGGCTCGGGTTGAGATACTGTGCAGCTGTTTTACTATGGACGCCCGAGATATACCAACAATTCAAGTCGTTTTTGCGTTTACCGCCTAAAGACTCACCTTGTTAGTGCACTAATGTTATACATAGCATACCTCGTGCCCCGAGTTCGCCCCAACGAACAATAATGAACGCAAAGTATTTGTGCGATTCGTGCAAAGTGTACATATATGTATGCACAATGGAATAATAAAATGCTTTGTAGCGAAAAAAATCGTGATATTTTCTTTCGAGAACGTGACTGACCAAAACTAGTACTGGACACTGATCAAGAACAGCGTACTATAGGACTCAACCACACAAATACGCAATTGTATACAACTTTATAATCAGATCATTCATTAAATTCAAATTGAGTATAACCAAAAAAAAAGAAAAGAAAAAAACATTCAAAATAAGAACAGTGACAACAAATAGATACATTCACATATAAAAAGTACACAAGGTAAGAACGCCTAACATTTGACAATAAAAAATCAGAGATCAGGAGCTATAAGACTTTCCACCACATCAAAATCGAAATGGACTCCAATACACGATCTACACCCTAGGATCACGGCCACGGCCAATATGAAGGAATGAGACAAATTTTCAGAAAGGACCCCCAATATCCCCACCCTCAAAATGTCAGTAAGGCAAATGTGCGTGCCTCATCGGCTTTTGTGGTCTGTTCCTTCCTATGAACCTCTCTTCCAAAACATACAAAGTCTCGTAGCATGAAATCGTTTTTATAATCAATGGTGGGAAAACGTGAAATGAACTTGTAAGAAATGAACTGAGTCGTCATCTTCGCAGATCTTTCCTACTTACCGTATGCGGACCTTGAGAATTGTCCAAAGGGGCCATTTTGAAGCAGAAGGTGTCTGCTTGAAAATGTATCATAGCCGAAGTCTTGAGACCCTCTATCAAAAGAACGTGAGGGGCACGTAGCTAAATTCTATTCGTGGGCTCTGTCAATTTCAGCTCACCAACATTTTCGTTATTTTTCGCATTCCCTGAAGGCATACAGGCAGCTAACTTGGTGGTCAAGTGCGGAGAATTATTCTTAATCGAATTTTGTACTTCTCGTTGATTTTCAAGAAAATCGATCGAATTTATCGATTTTCGAGAAAAGTTGGTAATATGCGTACAGATCGATAGAAAACCTTGAGGAGCACCTATGGCGCTATTCATACTACTCAACGCCAGCGCGGCACGCGCGTGCCGCGCTGGCGTGGCGTTTGTGTATGAATGGCTTGACGCCCCGCCCGCGCGGTACGCGCGTCAGCTCCGCCCGCTCCCCCATGGCGTCGCCGCTGCAGTATTCATACTGCCACCCGAAACGCCTTAGCGTTTTCATCCTCTGATATTACTTATCGATCGTCTCATTCATTCCAGCTTCACCGCTCCGCCATGGCGTCGCCGCTGGAGTATTCATAGTCTCCCCAAGCGCGGCACGCGCGTAGAAAGTATTCATACGCAAACGCCACGCCAGCGCGGCACGCGCGTGCCGCGCTGGCGTTGAGTAGTATGAATAGCGCCTATGCTCCAAGTTTGACGCCTGTACGTCGTCGGGTAAACGAAAAAAGCGGCACAAATTCAGCTATCTTGAACACCGACCAGGGCGAAAAATGGATTTCGGCAATTTGTCTTCGCGTTTTTTTTCAATGAAGGATCCATGGACCTCGGCTATGACACGTTTTCAAGTAGACACTCTCTGCTCCAAAATGACCCTCACTCCGAGCGAAATAAAATGTGTCCGCATTATTCTCGACAGGCCCATAGATCTGAGAAAAAAATCGACTCACTTGTGTACGAAGACATCACATCAACACTAAAGTGAACTAAATAATAGAAAAGACAATCACAAAAAGTCACACCCAATCATCAGGGTCGGACGAAAGGTGTGGCTCCCAAACAACTCGAACGCTACGATTCGATGCTTTGTTCTCGTCAGCAAATACTAAAAAAATTAATCAGAACATTCAAAAACTCAACACTCGGACGACCTGCCACAGAGCCACCGCTCGCACTGCCTGTATCTAATTTATCGCCCTCATCTTTTTGTTCTCTACCCCCCCCCCCTCCCAATACGATAAATGTGAAAAGAAACCAACACTGTATACGGTGCACGTCTTGCAGTAGGTATAGTTAGGTCTGTGGCTCACTTCCTCAAGAAAATGATTTGAATCTCACCCGCGGCTAACGAGGGCGGTCGCATGCGCCGACCCGCTAATCGATTTAGGCCGAGGGAACAGCGAAGAGCTGGTGCGGCATGCATCTACGCGGCGGGTTAGGTTGGGGTTGGGCAGGGTTTGGAGCGTCGGCGCGTTTGATAATCGCAGCGCGAGGTTGGGGCAGCACTTAAAAATCATAGGTTCGTTGAGGTGGAGACAGCGGTCCGAGAGGTGAAGGTTGTTTAGGATACCTGAGTGAGGAATGGTGAAGGTTTCCTATAGACTTGCAACTTCAAAATTTGACGTTTTCTCAATCCTTTTTTTTTGCATTCAGTAATTTTTTTAATCATTAATTTTGAAAAACTTTTTTCGTTAGCTGACCTCCTTTTGAAATTCACTATTCTCAATGAAGCGATCTGCCTAGGTCATGAAAAACTTCCCTTGAGCTCTATTGTAGTCAAAATTTTTTTCGGAAATTTTTTTCCATGCGATTTTTGAAAGACTACCCGTTCTTTGCTCAAAAAATTTTTGCTCTTTTAAGACGAATCTTTGAATGGAGCTGTTTCTAAAGTCTCCATGGAATTTCGCGTCGAATAATGTTTTCATATCGAGAAAAATACGTTTCCAGTCTCAGCAGATTTCAATTTATGAAGTAACGTTTCTTTCATCAAAAGCAATCAGTTTTTCGTCCAAAACTTTTTTATCATAGAAGATACCCTTTGGTGAAGGTTGTTTTCGGAATCCACACCAAATTCTGCTACGAATAGCGTTTTCAGTTCTACCAAATACGTCCCCCTTCTACCAGACGATTTCAGTTTATATAGTGCATTTTTTTTGCCTGAAATTATCGGTTTTTTGTCCATAACTTCTTTGTGCTCGGGGAAAGACCTCTGGCGAAGGTTGTTTTTCGAATCAAGATGGAATTCTGGTTCGACTAGTGTTTCAAGTTTGGAAAAATATTCTCTCGATCATTCAGCCTAAGTCATCTTACGAAACACCGGTTTTTCGCCTATAACTCTTTAACCGTTGAAGATAGGGTTCGGTGAAGGTTGTTTTCGAAATTAACGTAAAATTCTGCGTCGAATGATATATCGGGTTCCTAACTTTGCTTGCTCCATAAGTCAGCCAGGTCGGTGGAGCCGAGCCCCGTTGTAGGCTCCAGGAGAACTCTGCGTCTCCTACTTACACCATAGAGGCGAGAGCAACCTATGGAGATAACTAATGACCTCGGCTCCACCGACCTGGCTGGCTTATGGAGCAAGCAAAGTTAGGAACCCGATATACCATTCGACGCAGAATTTTACGTAGATTTCAAAAACTACCATTACCAAAACCCTATCTTCAACGGTTGAAGAGTCATAGGCGAACAACTGGTGTTTCGTAAAAAGAGTCAGGCTAAAGGATCGAGAAAATATTCTTTCAAACTGGAAACACCAGTCGACGCAGAATTCCATCGAGATTTCGAACACCACCTCTACCAAGGGTCGATCTCCAAGCACAAAAAAGTTATGGACGAAAAACCGATAATTTCAGGCGAAAAAATGCACTTTATAAACTGAAATCGGCTGGTAGAAGGGGAACGTATTTTTTGAAACTGGAAGCGGTATTCGATGCAGATTTTTATGGAGATTCCAAAAACAGCCTTCACCAAAAGGCTTCCTTTTAGGGTAACAAAGTTATGGCCGAAAAACCGGCAAAGGCACCCACCCAATCTTGAAAATGACTTGCATGAGTGTTGGGTCACTTTCATTCTTTTTTCGGGGCGTTTCACCGGTTGTCACCGGTTTTCCCAATGGTGAAGGTTTCCCACTTCACCTGCCCAGGGGTGAAAATTGGTGGAGTACATGGCTCCACCCAACGAAGCTATGTCGCCAACCCCACCTAGGAGGGTGGAGTAGGCGAAACCCCGCTGAGACATCAACTATTGATTACTTCCTTCACACCCTGATCAGCTTACCATACCGCCAGCCGCCGGTGAGATTTAAACCTCCCGCGCCAGTACGGATGGGATTCAAATGTTTTCTCGAGGGACAAGCCACGTATCTAACTGTAATTTGGAGCCCTGGGCTGCATTCCATGGTCAGTGTAGAAGATCTCTCAGGAGTACAGGTTAGACAAAAAACGCTTCGGCAAACCGAGGTCATAATCTATTAGGCTGAAGCGAAAGTTTCCTCCCACTGGACTTTGACTATTTTGAACCTTTCAGCGTTGGTTCTCCGGTCGAGTGCAATATACGGATTGAGAGCACTAACGCTTTTCAATCTAGCGCTGCCTTCCATTTGGGCCAAAGCATGCTCATCCGAGAAAAATATGCTATAATTCAGTGGCATTCTCAACTACTGAGCATCTTTGAGTGCTTCTATTTAGAATTGAGGTGAACCACCAAACCTGAAAGAGTTGACAGGATATCTAAGCTTCATTAAAACTAGATGACAGTATATGCGGAAAATTTTCGACGGAGCGTAAATATTGATTTTCAGCGTTTCTTGAGATTTTTCAACTTTGGTCTTTTCTGGCTTGTCCGAGAAGTTTCGGCCCCGACGCTTCAAATTTAAGTATAATGGCCAAGTCCCTACTCAATAATATTTCTCCATCAATTTCGATCGCTTCTTTTCGAAAACCGATAAAAATAACGAAAATCGAATTTTCAAAAGGCTCTGACCTAGCTTTGAAGCTTCGAGACCGAAACTTCTAGTATAGGCCAGAAAAGACCGGGGTTCGCAAAATCAAGAGATCCGCCAAAACTCAATGAAAGTTCCCGCAAACGCTATCATCCTCTGAGAGAATCCCAAGCGATTGTTCACGGGTAGGATCCCCTCGGTTTCTGGTAGGGGCCGAGAGGATAATAGCGTGGGGCTATCGCGGAACGATCTCGAGAATCTGCCAGTCTTAAACCGAGATCGTACCGCGTTTGTTCGTTGATGCTCTATAGCGGAACCGAGAGGAATCGTGCCTGGGCCCATCACGGAACGATCGCGAGATTCTACCAGCTTCAACCTGAGGGCAAATCGTGTCTATAACTTGATGTATCCTGGTTCTTACATCGTGGAACCGCGATCAACCGAGCCCGGAACTATCGCGGGACGGTCGCGAGATCCTGCCACCCTCCACCCCTGATCGTACCGCATTCATGCCCTCTCGATGTTTCATCCGAGTGAGTGTTGCCTATCAGGTCAGCACGAAGCTATAAGGTATTGCCCTTGCCGTATTCCGTGCTGCTTTGCAAATCTGCACATCATGAGAACGCGGATCCGGGGGGAAAAGATCACGGTACCGTCGCGGATCGCGAGTGCACCACGGCACTAGCGCGGTAAACCTCTCAACGATCGCGGTACCATCACGGTACGAGAACGAGAATGCCAACGGATGAGTGAATTGGGTAACTATCGCGGAACGAACGCGGATCGCGGGATTAGGGGAGACGAACACGGTACTATCGCGGATCACGGGAGCATCACGGTACTAGCGCAAAAGATTCTCTCAGAGTCTAGTTCTAAGGTGGTTCAAATAACCTGGCAGGTTTGGTGGTTTATTTCAAATCAAATAGAAGCACCCAAAGATGCTCCATACTCAAAATTACCGCTGAATTATAGCACATGTAGATTTCACAAATGAGCAGGCTTTAGCCCAGGTGGGAAGCAGAGTTATGTATATAGAAAAGAATTTGTGCCTTTGATCGGTCCATCACTTTTAGCTGAAGAACAAGCGCTGAAATTTTCAAAAATCGTAAAAGTCCAGTAGAGATTTTCGCTTCAGCCTAATAGTTCTAGCTCAGCTTCTAGCAGACAGAAATTTGTCGAACGCAGTGAGTCTCGCCCAGCTAATTTTAAGCCAACCATACAACAGGAGATGTTGGGTCGGGACAGCATGGGGAAGTGCTGCTATGAAGAGAACAAGGGGACGTGCTGCTGCGATCTGTTGAGGGTAAGTTCTTACAAGTATTCCTCATCCGACAAAAAAAACCTCCAATTGTCATTGGGGAAGTTCGCGGCTCGTTCTCAAGAACTTTATCTGGAAGAAACTCAATTGCACATAACTTGGGGAGGGGAGTACAGAAATCCCGCACCCACACCTAGATTTCGCCCACTTCGGAGTTGTAGAGAAGGTCCACAACGATTGTTTAAAATCTCAGCGGACGGGGGCTGCCCCGATAATGAAAATTTTGGAAGGAAATCTCGATAATTTCGGCCCGAACATGAAAATTTGAAAAGATCGTAAAATTTATGGAAACTTTGGCCACCAAGAGGGGGACTTATCTCCGATGAGGTCCTACACAACTACCCCATTGATGCTGGTCCCAACCGCTAGATAACATTGGAGAGCGTTCCGCATTCACGTTAGCATTAAAGGCAGTGTTCACGATAAATTTCACTTCCGATATCTCCACGGTTCACGTAAGGTCTGGTGCCCAATATAGCAAGGCATGCCTAAAAAGTACACGAAAGACGTTTTTTTTTTAGCAAAAATAGGCCCTCTCTTGTTTACGTGGATTTTTGAGCGTGGAGGAATTGACCGCTATGAAGGATGATTTCTAATTGTGCAATGAAGCGATCAGCTCCCTTATCAGCACTTCCTTTATTTAATCATTCCTGTAATCTGAGTCTTCACTTATTCATTCCTAGGAGCGGATCTGGGGCACCAGACGTCTGGGGCACCAAAACGCTTGCTTGCAGCCGGTATTTTGCCGCTCCTGGCTCGTTTTCTACCGTTCTTTCGACGCTGGGAGCCTAGAATCCTTCTCGCCTATCATTTCACTGTGGAAAGTCAATGAGCATGATCATCGTGAACGCTGCCTTTAATAGAATCTCAATGGCGAGATTTTGAACTTAATGCGAAACGTTTCCTCCACCTCCACCTTTAGCAATACTAGCGAGCTCCTCATCCGCACACGCATGGCAAGAGAACTCCTTTTAGTAATTGTGGAGGATCTGAACAACACTTCTGGACGCGAAATCAATATATGCCCTCCACAGCTGCTTAAAATTACTTTGGAAAGCCTAATAGTATCAGTCAGGCCGTTGTCCAGGACCTCAATGAAGCCACACCCCCATCTTGAAGAATGTACAAAACATTCACAACCTCTCAGGCTTCGAAAAAAAAATCAGCCCGGCACGGGCCCAGAAGGGGGGCGGGAATGAAAAAAATTGACAGCTCTGGACGAGGGACAAAATAGGGATGCGAGCGCGGGTAGGAGAGGAGAAATCACCGGCGATGGTTTTACGGTTTCTCTCAGCGGATATACATAGATTGGTTGATTTTTGAAGCGCGGTTGTTTTTCGACGGCTCGCCGCAGTGCAATTTGGGACACAACTCATGAACAATTTACGTCGCGAAGCTTTAGGGCGATATTACCGTAGTTTGCAAAGGGTAGGCCCTATGATGAGAATAATACCGTTGGGAATTCAGGGTTGTTTTTTTTGTAGGAAATGTTTTGTCCCGTTTCGGCCAAAGGCGCGGTTACGGACCGAGAAAACGGTTTTTAGGTGAATTCCCCGTAACGTTGAACTTTTGGAAGGGGTGTCAGGTATCAGTTCATAGAGAATTTCACGGAATTTTCGAATCTTCCTTGAAAATTATAAAAATCTGAACTTTCATGAGGGGTCGTACGTTGTCCCTTCTACGAAACAAAGTACATATTAAAGCGTTAATACGCTCTATCAATGCATGCAACTCGTCCGAAAGTACATAAGTGTTATGAACTGAATCTTGGCAACAGTCTAAAATATTGCTATCCCATCATTATGTATAGGAGCATTCTTCACTCCTACTGTGATAGAGCTGGTTTCGTCACCTTTAACCTTTTTCTACCTGTTGCAAAATGTACGCCTTACTCCTTTTAGTTAAAATTTTTGTTATTTAACTGTGTCGGAAGCTTTTTCTCCATTGTGAAGATCTCCTATTTTAAAACCTTTCGTACGGTTCCCTCCCCCCAAAGAAAAAAACTTCAAAATTTTATAAATTTTACTTTACCCCTCCGCTATCCGGAAGGTCAGCACCCGCCTGATCCCATTCAAAGCTTCGGGTTTATGTAGATCAGTCAATTTTTAGGTAGGCTAAAAAAAGGTTATTCAAAATGCCGAGCAAGGATCGGAGGTCCTTTTGTCGCTTTTCTGAGATTATGTTTTTTTTATCTTACGTTTTTTTTCAATGTGGAGCAGCTTCTTCATCTTCAGTGTCGGTATAGAATGCTTGAAGATGAGTCATACTGTCCAGGGGTAGCATACATGAACGCGGCGGCGAGGGTTAGGGAGCGCAATGCCGCACGCGCGCGTCACGATTGCAAGCCAAATTGCGGCGCTAACGTGCAATCTTGCGCGTCTCTACCCCAACCGCCGCATTCATGCGTGCCACTCCAGATACCGATCAACTTCACAAACTACAAAGCACTCGACGGAGATTCCTTACATTGTCGAAAATGGATTCGATAAACGGGTCCTGATGTTTTCCTCCCTTTTAAATTCTTTATATATATATATATATATATATATATATATATATATATATATATATATATATATATATATATATATATATATATATATATATATATATATATATATATATATATATATATATATATATATATATATATATATATATATATATATATATATATATATATATATATATATATATATATATATATATATATATATATATATATATATATATATATATATATATATATATATATTGATTTCTCGATGTTAAGCCGCTTCAACGTTGTTCTAACATATGCGTATGGGCGTGTTATAATGTTAAAGTTGTTAAAGTTAAATTATGTATTAAAGATTACGTCGGGTAAAATGATATTTAGCTAGAGTAGCCTACCTTAAGCCTAGTTTTGACTGCATCGCTGCTGTTTTCATCGCAGCGATTTCGCACCCGCTGCTGCAGCGATGCAGCAGCGGCAGCGATTCTGTTCATAGTGCATAGCAGGGGTGTGCGTTAATGAAAAATTTTTTTTCGTTAACCGTTAATCGTTAATTTAAAAAAAAACCGCGTTAATCCGTCAGTGCGTTAACACGTTAATTTTGCATTTCGTTAACAATTTTGAAAACATTACCTGATCACCACGAAAATCGATAAATAACCAGACGCCCAAAAAAAAACATGAAACACGTTCCATACCAAACACCGCAGTCAGTACACTCCAAACTTGGAAATCATCTACATGGGTTATTAATACTATCAGCCAGAACAATAAACGAATACTCTTCAAGAATAGGAATCCTGACATGCAAAAAAGCATAGATGGATGGAACATTAACGAAATAAAAATTAACGTGATTTCGGGACTTTTTCGTTAACCGCTAACCGTTAATTTTTGAAAAAAAACCGCGTTACCCGTTAATGCGTTAACACGTTAACGTTAGTAACGCACAGCCCTGGTGCATAGGCCCACGGATGATAGAAGAAAATCAATCAATCAGTGAAATAAATGGCTGGTATTCATCAATAACGCGTTTCGACTCGAAAACACTGATCTTGTCATGTGAAAGGGTCAACGTTCACTAGACGAAATGTCATTCAATGGCAATCGCTCCATCGCTGCCATTTTGGCCGCGATGGAGCGATGGTCAGCGACCATTGAGAATCGCTCTTCAAGCAGCGATGTAGTAAAACATAGGATTTCAACGCCACGACCCAGCGATGTAGGACGTCTGCCACGATGCGCTCACAATTGCAGCGGCTTTCCATTACGCGCGATGAAAAAGGAACAGTTGTCCCTCGCATGGCGGCAGCGACCACCTGCAGTCAAAACTAGGCTTTAGAGATGTGCAATCGGGAATCGATAAACGGGTCTCATATTCGTGTTAAACACTCGAAATAAACCCCGCATAAAATTATCTAGTCAAACCTATTCACAATCTATTCAACAGCCTATTCAAGAGAAATCGTAAAAGTCACGTTTGCCCCTCGAACATTTTCCCCGGCTGGGAGCTCAGAACGCAGAGGATCCTGGGGTCGTATTCGCCATCAACCCGCCGGGGAGTCGAAGGGTAGATGAGGTGAAATTCCGGTACTAAGTGCGCGCTCTACGGCCACCTCTCGCCTCCCTTGGCTTCCCTCGCGACCGCCGGAATTTTTCGAATTGCATAGCTGAAGAATGGCCGCTTCGCGATGGAATCTTTATCTTTTCGCAGTGATATCGATACGTAACGCAGTTTGCATTTCCATCTTACATGGTGTGAGATGGGTTGATCTGTTCCTCTGCCGCGCACGGTATCACCCCTTCCGCTTCCCTTCGACTTCCCCCGGCGGGTTGTTGGCGAATACGACCCCTGAAAATCGACAAATGAACCTCAGATTTCTGCTTAGCACCCTTAAACAACCCTTATGAGGAAAATTCCGGGGCTAATCTAGAGCGTTCTTCTAACACGCTCTCAGGAGCCCCTGATTCATACAGGAGAAACTCTCATCAACCTCGGGGAATTGGGGCAAATACATTTACCTCTGTTCAGAGCAATTTTAGGCAGCTGCGGAAGGCAACTTCGCATTTCAAGTCAAGGAAATGATTTTAAGCTTGTACATATCATAGCGGTTGCCAAAATGTATTCGTTCCATTACTAATCAGCTCCTCATCCGCACTCGTTCGTAAAACAGCCGTTTACCGAGGTTTTTGTGGCTGAACGACAGACGACGACACATAGCGGCAGATGATTTCACGCGCTAATTCCTGACAGATTGGTGACTAATCCGAGAGCCTATTTAGCGCAGCATGCTTGCTTATAATTACTGTGCTTCTCTGGGCCAAATTCTGGTCCGCAATCGCGTCTCGACACGCTTTGCGGCCGCGCGCATTTGAGCCGGGAGAGTTTCCTGCGCCGCAGCCGCCGATCTGTTGACTCTCGGTGGGTTTTAGAAACTGGAAAGTAAACAAAGTTGGAGAAAACTGTATAAAAAAGCCATATCGAGTCGGCAAAGTATCCGACTTCGTCAAAACGTCTATTACGGGGTTATTGGGTGAGCCCAGATGAGACATCAATCGAAGATCTGAAGTTGGCAGCAGGGAATGAGCAGGGTTGCGACTCGGCGCAACGAGGGTCGTAAAAATTTCAGAATTTTTTGGAAAAGAAAGGAAAATTTTGGGGAGAGGCAGCTCGTAAAATTTTTTGAGAAATATGGAAAATTTCTCCAAACCACTTGGTAGCCTAAAATGTGGTAGTAATTAATGCTCTCTGTTAGTAATACACGAATCTGACAAGGGACCACTTCGAACATGAAATGGAGTTTTGAAAAACGGTCTTTTGAGGGTTGTAGAGGAGTTAAAAAGAAACAATTTGAGATTTTAAAATTTCACTCAGTCCTAACGGGTAGATCAAAAACGATCAAAAAAGGAAAGAAACCAGAACGTTGGATTGGGAGGACGCAGCACAAATGTGAGCTATACAGTGGCCTTGAAATCATCTAAAAAGGTTCTCTCAAAAAGTTTGACGATGAAATCTAGCTAGGTTCTCGAGTTATGACTTGTTTATTAATCCCCTGAACAATGCTCGTTGCATTCAAACCACCGATCACTGCAATGTGATAGTCGGGGTGAGCTAGCAGCACCCCGTGGCTCAGTCGGTTAGGCGTTGGATTACGAAGCAATTGAAAGATGGTCAGAATACTGTGGGATCATTACTGCATTATGGCTGGTAGTAATGACATTTCTATGTGTTCAGCTTACTTGTTTTGAGTTTTAACAGTGTCTCTTGTTTTTTATACCTCTTTTCTTATATCGCAGAGGTAACGTGATATAAACGGAGAACGGTTCACATCAATGTTAGAAACTATAGAAATTCCGAGGTTTTGACAATTGCTAGACTATCAAGAATACCCTCACCCTTCTCCCACACATATGTTACAGAAAAACCGTCCATAATTCGGAGAAACACTTTAGGGGACTTATTTTGATATATGACGCTGGAAAAAAGTTCGGACAAAATGAAACTTCGTGGACTTGGTTCCCTGATCAATGATCAATCTTTTTAGAAATAATTCTTGTAAACAGAAGTGGGTTTACCTGAACTACAAAATCCATTGAAGCAACCTAATACTTTAGCGCATGGCTCGAAGACTCAAGAAAAATGTTTCGTTATCAATTCCAAAATTTGGAGTAGAACAGAACCACTCTTTTGAAAACGCATCTTACAAGATAGCTACTTTTATTCACCCTGGCCATTCTGGTTTAAATGTAGTTTTCTAGGGCCATTTTGGACGTAGAATCCGAGTATGCTCTTCGCAGCTTCGCTGAAAAATAGAGAAGCTTTCATGAAAAGAAGGTATAGTCGTTTTTCCAAGCCTCGCGACAAGGCAAGGGTACCCATCAAGGAATTTTTAGGGTGGTTTGGAAAAAAATTTTGGATTCGGCTAAAAACTTGTATATAGGGGTAATCTAGGGTGCTGAACACGAATCTAGAGATTGTTTGCCGAAATTCTGAGGTTTACTGTAGTTTACGGTAGTTGTCATGAGATAAAGGGCCTAAACCTACCTTAATAATTTGAAAATTGACAAGTGAACATCAAATTCGTATTCAGCACCCCGAATAACCCTCCTTCAGAATTTTTGAGTCAATTCTGGGACTTTGACCCAACTACCGTATACCCACCGTAATCTACCGTAATCTGTCGAAAATCGATAAACTGACCTCAGATTCGTTATGAGCACTTTAAATAACCTCCGAAAGCGAAGTTTGAGTCCTAAATTTTTACTCGACCTTTGGAGCCCCATGAGGAAGCTCAAGGCCATTTTTGGGGGTTCAGAGGTCGAAATTTTTTTCGCCCAAACTCAGTCCCAGGGGGTAATTTGGGACGCTGAACACGAATATGGGGTCCGTTTCCTGTTTTTTAGCGGATTTCGTCAGGTTAGGGTGCATTGAATGGCATTTTACCTACCGCAACCCATTGTTCTGGTGGTTTTTGATCTTCCCGTGAGGACAGAGTGAAATTTTAGAATCTTAAATTGTTTATTCTTACGCCCTCTACAACTCTCAAAATACCGTTTTTCGAAACTCCATATTTTGTTCAAAGTGGTCCCTTGTGAGGTCTATTTTTCCATTTTTGACAGCTTGCAGTAGACTACAGTGGGTATAAGGTAATTCGGGAAAAGTATCCGATTTCCGTCAAAACGTATACTACGGGGTTGTTGGGCAAGCTGAATGTAAATTTGATGTCTATTTGTCGAGAGGTCGAGAAAAAATTGCAAAATTTGACAGAAATTAGGTGAACAGGGGGATCGTAGTTCCGCCGAAAATTGGGGCTACGGCCTGTTCAACCCTGGGTGATAGAATTGGAAACTGACAAAAACCTCACGCGATCTAGTTAAAAACCAGTTGTTTTTGTGTTGAATTGGAAAAGGACAGGTTCATCCGGGTTACATGGTCTCCTTTTCTAAATTAGTCAGGCGAATCAACGATGTGCAACCACTGCGTCTCGCCTTGCGGCGTTTGCGACACTGCCTTCTAGAGAGAATTCAATCGCGCTCGACGATCTACCTCGCAACCCCGTCCCTTCACTAGACTAAAATATACGAGAATCCTAACTCTTGGTTGTGATAGCGAAGCGAGCAATAGGGTGGTTTAGATAGCGACTGATAGACTCGTACGGCCTGTACTAGAACGCTTACGTCGTTAATAGCATTCAAAAACGAGCCGAAACAGCAGTATTTGAGTATAAATTTGAGTTGAAGAATGAATTCGTATCGAAGAGCAGGAGTCAGAGAAAATGGAAGGGACGGCACTTTTCGGTGGCTCATATACATCGATTACGCTTCTACTAACTATGTACATATAAGGGCTTTAGCGTTATAGCAGGAGACCTAAGATGCCATACACGCCAGTAACTCAGACATCTTTGCTAGCGTTTAAGCTGCCCTTAGAAACTAGCTCCATTTTCTGACCATGAGAGAAGGGAGATGACTTTACGGTGGCTAAACAGCAAAAGAGAGGAGGAAGAAAACAAGCGGAGGAACGTGGTTGGGGAACACTTCAGCTGGTGACATCCCACTCTCTACACCTCTCTCTTCTTCTCCGACGCCTACCGTGCTCACATACTTTTGCACAAAAATTGCACAGCTTTCTGCTTCATCCTGGGCGCGATCTATGAATGACAGGGTTTGACCGCGTCACAGAACGAGGGAGAAAAAAACTAGAGATCTGGGATGTCACTAGCCAAAAAGTCTTCAATCATGGGCTCTTACCGTTTTCCTGCTCTTTCTTGATTTGGCACTTTAGAAAAAAAAACCATTAAATACACTGCCACGGAAACGATTACCATGGTCGCGTTAATGCTGATCGCGATGACATCTGTGCTACAGTTGCTCTCGAAGCCAAATTCCGGTTCGCATTTGCGGACCGGAATTTGACTCAGAGAACGACAGTAGATGACGCGTGATTTCGGAAACCACGCTTTCTGTCTATAGTATATGCATTTTGGCGCTGGTAAGACCGCCAACTCAGACATTCGTGGAGAAATTCCCGAGAACGGCAGCAGAACCTCCCTCGAAACAACCGGGGAACTTCCCCCGAATCGGGGGGAGGCGAAGGGGACCTCTCGACAGCTGAGTAATAGAGGAACTTCCTACAGCAGGAGTTCTCTTGTTCTCTCGACTGCAGGGTTTCCCGAGATCTCCCGACTGCAGGTCTCCACTTTGTTCAATCATTGATTAATATCACCTCACTCAATACTCTCTGTTTTCAACAGTTTCCTGTTCTTGAAGAGCTGGAATAGGCTTAAAGGATTTACCTCTGGAAAAAGGTTATAGAAAAGCTTATTATCTCCTCAGGAATCCCGACAGAGATGCCTTGCGTAGTCATCGAGTGGGAGATCTGCTCCCTCAACTTGCGATATGCGAGACCACCTCGCGACTAGCCCTTTCGCGTTCATCATGTTCGGGGGGAGGCCAAGGGAAGAACCGTGAGACGAACTTCCGTTGTTCTCCCCAGCAATCAAGTGTTTCCAACGTCAATCGTTGTGCATAATTCGATGGGAGAGGAGCGAGGGGAAGCTCGCTCCGGGGGGGGGGGAACGTCTCGCTCCTCTCCCCTCGACCGAGTTACAACGATCAAATCAGGTCTATTGTCCTCGGGAACTTCGCTACAAATATCTGAGGAAGCATACCATAGACAGAAAACGTGGTTGCAGAAGTCCTCTAGTCGCAGTAGCCACCGAAAAGATTACCCACCTGTCACGTCATCAGGACGAGCGTTTTCTTTTCGGCAATCCTCTGCCTGAAAAATGCAGTCAATTCAATGTTCGGGCCCTAGGCTTCATTGGGTGGAAAGAGCCATGAAGGAAATACAGTATAGTAAAACCCACATTATCCTGGGTGGACTCTTCGTTGCCGCAGTCGGAATCTTAACAAAGGAATGTTTGATTTCCACCGATTTGTCAACATTTGGTGTTGCAACTTACCATCATCAAGGGGCGCATCCAAAGCCTCCTTGAGGAGTTCTAGGTTCTCGATCATCGTTTTCTTCTCGATGACCCCAACATCCTAAAATCCAGCAATTTTTCTCATGACCGGCGACTGTCGCTCAGCAGGAATGTTCAAGGCGCAAAGGCGACGTGTAGCCCCTCTAACTTATCTAGTAAGGCATAACAATGTTTTCATCTACACCAATTCCACCTTGGAAGTCCTGCTTTTTCCTTTTCTAATCAGTGCAAACCTCATTTCTGTATATAGGGATTCATGATTGATGCTCAAACAAACTGAAAACGAGTTGGATTTGCATCGAAAAGCGTCAATTTCCTTACCCACAGAACTATTCTAGCAAAAACTCCAACCAGAAATCAACGCAAACACGCTATTTGGCTCATATATAACCAACCGCATGACTCCCCTCGGTGGGGCGTGCGCTGCAGAAATCAACTTTCTCGTCGTGAAAGAGAATGCTCAAGCACACTTCTCTGGTGGATCAGGGAAATACATCATGTCCAAGCAGATATCGGATTGCTCCCTGTGACGTTAGCAACTGCCACCCAGGGTCAAATTTTGTTGTGCAGTTCCTGAATTTTGGCCCAAAAAATAAAATTTTTCGTTGCGATCGTGAGGATTTCAGCACCAAGAGAAGTAAACCTTCTCCGCTCACCATGAGTCACTGCTGGCCAATGCGCCGATATTCAGCGGGGCCGTGGACGAGAGTTATGATCCGGTCGATGTCGAGCTGTTGGGCAGTTATCGTTTTCGCGCTTTAGATAAAATTGAAATATACGATGCATTTTTCAGGCATGCTTCAAATGACAAGAGGTCAGCCGGTTGAATGACACAGGTTTGCGGTACTTTGGCCCCGCCCAGCATCTATAAGCTCTGCCCATCCAGTGGCGTTCTCTGTTTGAGCTGGGCGACCCAGCCGTAACGCGTGTCGGTGTGCCAGCCGGGATGCGTGTAGGTGTGCCTGCGCTACGCGTGTCGGTGTGAAATGGTTCCTAAGCTAGAGGAAACAGTCCTGCAGGATGTGAACTGCTGCCACTCAGGCAAACTGGGACGTCGACAACAGTTCGATAAGTTGTCTTCTCATAAACGGCTCCTGGTTGATCACTCAAACCGCGCGCATTGTCAGCCTGAGGCCTGCCCGTCGCCCAGCGACGTCCGCCTATTGTCGGGCTGTTAACGTGTCGATGTGTCTTGTTTAGCGGCCTATTTAGCAGCAGTTCACATCCTGCAGGACAGTTTCATCTATACGGAGCTACTTTACACCGATACGCGCCGCGGTCCGACACGCTTCACGGTCGGCACACCGACACGCTTCACGGTCGGCATACCGCGTCGCGGCTGGGTGTATACTCCATTTCCCCTCTACACGCAGGGTTGGGCATCACTATCATAGGAGTGGTGCGGTTTTGAGAATGATTTCTTCATTTTCATAGTTGCTGTTTTCGAAAAACAACCGCTTCGCATCTACGATAGTGATAATACGACTGCGAGTAGCTCGGAAATGAAGGATACCTTCTTTTTCCTCTTCTGCAGCCACAGAGAGGGTCCTGTCATAGATTGAGGAACTGAGCCACAAGCGTGGGATTCTCCCACAGATCTACTAGTGTTAACGATGTCGGTCTCATCGGGCAGTTGAAAAGGTGCGCAGTAGTATGCCCGTCATTACCACAATCCGGGCACTCGTCAGATCTGCTGCTATCGATCTTATGTAAATAAGACATAAGCATGGGGGAGTGCCCGCAGCGCAACGAGGCAAGGGTGCACCTGGCACGCCTACCGAGTTCCATCTCGGTTTCGCTGACCTCAGGCGGCACGACTCCGAGAATGGAGTTTACGGCGGTCTTGCATAAGTGATCCTTGACGAATTGGGTATGCTCAGCACGTAAGAGACGGAGGCGTTCTTGTTGTGCGTTGGTCCATCTCTGTATATTGATTTTCGTGGGAGCATCGGCAAACGGCTTTCTTATACTTCTCTCTCTGACGGGGTCTAATACTCTTCGCGACGGATGATTTGGCTGCTTCAGGATGTTTATGTACAGCTGTTGTGCATGGAGTTGGCAATGGTCCTTAACTGGCAGGATGCGAGCCTCGGCGTGTAGGTGCTCTACTGGAGAGCTTTTAGAACAGCCTGTTGCGATTCGCAATGCTCCATTTTGAATGCGCTGCAGCTTGGACCAGGATGTGTCCGACACGATATGCTGCCAGACTGGTGCAGCATACTCCAGGGCGGGCTGTACGATGGCCTTGTACGTGGTCAGGATCGTTTCTTTACTGCACCCCCAGGACGTTCCGCCGAGAGCACGTAGGACGTTAAGTCTTGTTTTCACTGCAGCTTGCTTCCGCTCAGTGTTCTTATGAAACCTCAGCGAAGGGTCCAACACGAGTCCGAGCAGCTTAGGGAATCGGGCGGCCGGCAGGCGAGTTTCGTCCCATTTCACCATGGGATGAGCACTGTGCTCCGCAGGATCAGTGGAAAAGACGGTGACGGATGATTTAGCGGCAGAGACCGTAAGCATCTTGCTATCGAGAAAACATTTCAACTCGATCAAGTAGTCATTGATCTTACTGGCAGCTACATTTACTCAGGCGATTCTCGGCCCCGAGCCGCACCAAATAGGAATAGGAGCCGCCTGACAGTTCGGCTCGTTCTCCCAATCTCTGGGCTACTGCTGTTGCTGTTCGGGCCAACCGGAACAGCTCGGACAGCAACAGCAGTGGCCCGGAAAGCAACAGCAGTGGCCCGGACAGCAACAGGAGCCGACTCGCAGATTGGAAAAACGAGCCGAACTGTCAGGCGGCTCCGGGCCGATAATCTCCTGAGTATGTCGCGATCCCGGCATAGTATAGTAGTATCATCCGCATATGCTACGACCTTGATGTCTTGGGATGGAACGGGTAGATCTTCAATATACAGATTGAAAAGAGCAGGCGATAGAACTCCTCCTTGAGGTACACCGGCGGCAATTGGGATGCTATTGGAGACGTGCCCTTGAAATAGCACATTTGCCCGACGTCCTTTGGTGAATGCGGTTATCCACCGCTTCTGCCAGGGCGGAATGGTAGACCTTAATAGGCTCTCCGACAAAATGCCCAAAATTACAGTGTCAAAAGCCTTCGTTAGGTCGAGGGCTACACCTACGGTACGCTGAGGTTTCATAGCATTGAAGGATGGCAAGGATACCTAGGCTCCCCCACCTCGCCCCCGGAGGCCTCCACCGGAAGGAGAGGGTCTCCAGATGCTGGGCGGGGAAAATGTAACCCCAAACTTGGGTAATTGAACCGGCGTGTTTATTCTAGACATGGGGGGGGACAACCAAGATTAGAAATGAAGAAAAACTCTGATAAAAAATGTCTGATAGAGCTATCAATCATTGTTTTTATCAAAGCTCTATAGAACCACTTCGTTTGGTAGCCTTATCCTTTACTCTGTTCCCTCGCGCCCTTGTGCGGAGCGAGGGTAGAGACAGCGAGAAAGTGTGTGGAGAAAGAGACGCAGCGTGCGCGCGCAGACGCACGCGATGAACGAAAATAAATTTCACTCGGAAACAAAGGTTACATGCAGGGGTTCGCCCTAGCTAGCTGGAATTCCGTCGAAATTCAAGTGGCAACATTATGGAAGGAACAAACTGAGACTTTCTAGACAGAATACTGGTGGAGTTTACCGGTAATGGGATCAAATAGCACCATCCTGGACCAATACTATAAAAATACAAGTGAAAGTGGTGCGGCGGTCGTCGCAAGGCATGTTCACGTTTCTCAAGTGTTGCTATAATTATGCGTCATGCGAAGTACAAACTTTTCCTATAACTAAGGGCAAAATGGGGAAGTTGGAGTCATACGAATTGATCCATCGTTTTGGTTGTAGCAGAAAACAGAAACTTTCCCCCTGTTTACAAACCCTGTCCAACATATGATACGCCTATTTCGACGGTGTTGTTATACTTATGCGTCGCAGTAGAGTGCCATGTACATATAGCACATACAGTGCTGAAGAAATTTTGGAAATAAAACGTGATTACTACCTCAGTTCTCGCAGTCTCCTTCGGCAACGGCAAGACGAATCCAGGAGGTGGGCCGTTCGCTGGGCGCCTCAACGGTTGCTGAATACTCTTGTGTCAATCCGCTACTACTACAGTCTCTTCTAGAACTACTTCGATTCTGAGAAATTCCGTCTTGTACGAGGTAGCAAATTATGCCGTGGCCGTTCGGTGACAAAGAGGCGGGAAAACGAGTAGCGGAGACATGGGCAAGCGTAACAGATTCGCAGAAAGTCTGCTCAATAGGGTGGCGCTCTCGCCCACGCTCATTCTTCCTACCCCTCCCCCTTATATCACCCATTGTCCACCACCCTAGCGCAAAGTTTCTTGTCGTTGGGTGCAACCTTGTTCAAAATCAAATCGCATTCTCAAAACGCCACTGAATTGTGAAGTGGTTTCAATGAAAACAAGAGATCGTGAGATGAGCGATGGTTTCTGATCAAAAGCCCCGTTCTTCCCTACATTCTCAGCTTCTCTCTTTACTCAGGTCAGCTCGCATACATCGGCTACAAAAGACGGAAGTTACAAGCCTCGGACAACTCGTCCACCATGTTTCCCTGGCTCAATTTTTGAAGGACCATAACTCCGTTCCCAGAAGGTCCTTTACGATTTCAGAGATCTCATTGGAATCAGCAAGGGAGCGTTCTCAAGATAGGTGGAAAATCAGAAAAACGATTATGGGGTTGGACTGTGCGTTTAAGAATTTGCGTGCTCCTAAGGCTAGTCTCTCGATCACCTCTGACAATGTGCCTTCTTATTTTTTCAAAATATTCGCTGAGGTTTTAACTGAACCCCTTACCCAAGTTTTCAACATCGGGTACGTTCCTAGTATTTGGAAAATTGCTGCAGTCACTCCAATCCCCAAGGTGTCTTTAGCCACAAATCTGTCTAACTTCCGTCCCATTAGTATTTTATTTACAGCTTGTAAGGTAATGGACAAGATTGTCATACGGAAAATTTTATCTTGGCTAGAGAAATTACCTAGGGTAAATCCCTGAGAAAGATTATTGTTTTCTTCCCGGATTGTCAACTACTACAAACCTTGATCATTCATTTCACCACTGGGCAAAACCTAAAAATAAAAGTAAACCCACATGTGTGGTTTACTTTGATTTGAAGGCAGTGTTCACGATGATTTTCGTTCCCGAGTTTTCCACTCAAACAATGCGTTGGCTACCAAGTGATACCACAATTACGAAACGGCGGGAAACGCACTAAATCGTCTTATTTTAGAGATATTAATCTCTGGCCTGGACTAGTTGTTCGATTGGATGAATATGTTAACGGTGGTTGTCATCGGTAAAAAATGGGGCTAATCAAAAATAGGAGAATATTTTAGGCAAAACAATATCAGTTAGGGCCCAATGGAATGAACGGAGCAGCACAATATGAAAAATTGCAAAAGACGGATCCACGAGCGATTTCATTGTCACAACAAACAGTTCCACTGAGAGTAAAGACGCAGGGTGAGAGTAAAGGATTCGGTGCCAGTCTGGTGCGTTTTTCTTCGTTTTTTCGTCATTGCAGTTCTACTCTGGGGCCAAACAGTCGATTTAGAGATTAATCACAAAATCGAAGATTATCGTGTACACTGCATTCAAGCAAAGCCTTTGACACCGGTGAACATCATTTTTTGATAGCAAAACTAGAAAGCTTAGATCCACAGATTTTGTTACACGAACCATGGCGAGGAGGAAGCTTATTGCCATGGTTCGTGTCGTTCCTTAAATCGAAAGACACAAACAACCTCATTTTCGGGATCGAATGACGTTCACAGGCGGAAAATCCTCGAGCAAGAGGCCGCTCATGCATTCCATCGCGCACAAAATGGCAAGAGTAGTAACTGACTAAGGGAAATCGATAATAATTGAATTTGAAAAAATGCTGTTTTAGCACTTTCTTATCATAAAAGTGTACTTTTGGTTTACGAAAACCTCTTTTTTAACTACACCTACTAAGAACAAGGTTAGCAAGTTCATTGCACGCTGAAATAGTAGCTAAAGGTGTCGTTTGGTATTTTGTGGGATAAATATGGTATACAGTTCGTGAGAACCGGAATAGAAACGCTTTATCGTAGACATTCGACTCTATGTACTGTGCTTATCTGGGTCAAATTTCGGTCCGCAATTGCGTCTCGACACGCTTTGCGGCCAGACGCGCTCGAGTCATTCGAGTTTCCAGCTCCAAAGCCGACTCGATATGGCTTTTTTATACAGTTTTCTTCAATTTTGTTTAGTTTCCAGTTTCTAAAACCCACCTAGAGTCAACAGATCGGCGGCTGCGGCGATGGAAACTCTTCCGACTCGGAAGTGCGCGGCCGCAAAGCGTGTCCAGACGCAATTGCGGACCGAAATCTGACCCAGATAAGCACAGTAGCTTCCAAATGAATCAGTAATTTGGATATCATACTCTTAGAGCACTTACAATGAATCAATACATCGGTTAATCATATCTGAGAATTCCCGAATGAGTGAATTTTCCGAATACAACCTTTCTGACTTTAACTAATGAATCCTTTCTGGAATTCTGTATTTTTTAAATTCTCGAATCAATAGTTAATTTCGTAACACTGTTCTCTATACGATTCGGATGAGTAATCGGAACATTAATTCTAATATTTTATTCGAGTTTTCGATTTGTTTTTCAGAATGATTTCTGAATAATTATGAACATTGGCTGAAATTGGCCGAATATTCGAAGAACATAGTGTTCCACTTTTTCGAACAACCGAAATTATCGTTAACAGAATTATTTAGTGCTCGATTGAATAGAATATTCGAAAGACAGAATACTTTCAATTCTTGAACGAGTCGAAGTTTTGAAAGAATATAAGAATTTTCACTAACGTGAACGAGTTCGACTCCGCGAACGACGATGTAGAAAACCAGAAGGCTCAGACTATTCTAAAGTTTTGAAGCGATCATCAGCGCTCATTGTTTGTGAATGCACCCTCTACAGTATCCCCCTTATAACTTCAAACAAGTCTATAGACAGTCAGACAGGAACGCTCACACACCTGGCTTAGGGATGTGAACAGCTGAAGCCTTAGGCGTTATTCGTACTCCTCAACGCCAGCGCGGCACGTGCGCGACGGTAGAGTATGAATAGTTTCTATAAGCGTCACGCTCTTGCGGAGAATATGAATGCCCAAAAGGCGACGCCATGGCGGAGCGCAAAAAAGGGGCTTTAACTTTTCTCAACAAACAAGTTCTGTACATGCGTTCACCATCACGGTAGCAGAGGATCGTAATGGGATTAATTCTCATGAAACAGAATGAAATCGATTATAGATTAAACAACGATAATGAAGAAAAAGTCGTAATTACGGCCATCGCCGGGCGTCAAGTGCATGCCACGCGGGCGTAGCGTCAGACCATTCATACTCTAACGTCACGCCCGCGCGTTACGCGCGTGCCGCTCTGGAGTATATATATATATATATATATATATATATATATATATATATATATATATATATATATATATATATATATATATATATATATATATATATATATATATATATATATATATATATATATATATATATATATATATATATATATGACTTACTTGGACTTAATCGGTTGGCTTTCGCCTGACGCGGTCATTCCGCATCTTCACCGAGGTGTGCCGTCCTAGTAGTCAGCCGTGTCCATTTTTCACGGTCTTCAGCCACAATTTGAACACATTCCATCCAGCTGTCACTATTCCATTTCCTGCGAAACGAAACATCGCGCCTGAACTGTCTTTCAATGCCGAGTGACTTTAAATCCTCTTTAACCACATCCGTCCAGAACTTTCGCCTACGCCCAGGTGGCCGTTTCCAGACAGGATTTGGAAGCATTTTTAAAGCGTGTTGTACGAGACGATCCGGCGTTCTTCTTAGTATATGCCCGAGCAGTCGAAGTCGACTTTCCATTGCTGCTTGAGATGGCGTTAGGAGATGCTGGCACCTCCCTCGTGTCAAGCGTTGATGTACTGCGTCGATTTCCTTGTAAAGGTCTTCGTTATGGCATACACGCGGCCAGAAATATCCAAGCAAACGCCTAAAAAGCTTCCTCTCCGTGCAATCCAACCTTTCCATCTGCGTTTTCGGTGCTGCCCACGTCTCCGATCCGTACATCATGATAGGGCGAATAGCGGATAGGTAGACGCGCAACTTGACTTCCTTCGCGATGGTGGTAGACCACAAACACTTGGTTAGAGAATTGAATGCAGACGTAGCTTTCGCACATCGTTGTCGAATATCCGCTGCATAACTACCATCGTTCTTCAGCAAACAGCCCAAATAACAGAAATCGTCCACCAGTTCGATACGTTGTCCGTCCACACAAACTCCAGTTGAAGGCCTCTGAGAGACCCACATCTGCTTGCATTTGTCGGGACGAAGACGAAGTCCATAGGCTGCGGCATACTTCGAAACGAGGTTCACAATCCTTTGCAGTTTTGCGTTGTTTTCAGCGAATAACACAATGTCGTCGGCGTACTCCAGGTCGACAAGGGAGCGTCCTGATGGTGTTAGGATCACATCCGCAGGAAACTGTTCTGCAACTCTACGCATGATGTCATCAACGGCGAAGTTGAAAAGAAAAGGTCCTGCAACGGCTCCTTGCCTTACTCCTGTTTTCACCTCGAAAGCTGACGTAAATCCGACAGGTGTACGAACTGCTGCTGTTGTTCCTTTGTTCATGTCCACGATTAACCGAACATACTTTTCCGGGACTCCATCTGCTCGCAGAGCATTGAGCAATCGATCACGATGAGGAGAGTCGAACGCGGCTTCAAAGTCCAAAAAAGCAAGCTGTAATGGCTTCGAAAACCGCTGCCACGATTCAATTACTCTTCTCACGACGAACACTTGGTCGATGGTCGATCTTCCAGGTCGAAAACCGGCTTGCTCATCTCTGGTCGTTCCTTCACGATGTTTGATAAGTCGCTCGAGAATGATACGTTCTAAAACCTTGTACATGACACGAAGTAGAGAGATTCCTCTGTAGTTCTTAGGATCCGTGACGGATAGCTTCTTGTGAAGAGGTACGATGATCGCATGTCTCCACGAATCGGGTATCCTTTCGCTCATCCATATGGCACGGATGGTGTTGGTCATTTCACGAATCCCAGACGGAGGAAGAGCTTTCAGCATTTCAGCAGTGATGTTGTCATCTCCACCTGCCTTTCCATTCTTCATTTTCCGGACACAATCCAAAACTTCAGACTCAGTCGGCGGTTCCTCACTGACATCGTAATGTGCTCTCTGAACATGCGGGAGCTCAGGTACTGATGGCGCTGGACGATTCAGTAGTGAACTGAAGTAATCCTTCCATATTGGCAGCGTCGCATCACCAACTGCAACTCCATTGGTAGTGTTCAAGACAGGAGAACATCTCTTCATCTTCCCGCTATACTGTCGCAGCAACGTGTAGGCTTTCCTCGGATTCTTCTCCTCCCAAGCCTTCTCGAACTCCTTAGCTCTACACGTCCACTCTCGTTCGCGGTCACTTTGAAGCTGCCGACGCAACTTCCTCCTCAGACGCTTCTCCTCCACGAAGTTTCCTGCAGTTCGGAGAGCACATACTCTGTTGTAGGTAGATGTTGTTTCTTCTGAGACGTAGGTGAACTTCTTCTTAGGCTGTACAACCGGGAGTGCCTCTTTCGAAGCGTCCTGGATGCATTTGACAAAAGAATCCGCGTCGCAAAGTTTCTTCTTAGTCCGTACTCCGATGTGAATAGAAACGCGTTGTCGGAAATTCCTTCTGCACTCTTCATCTCTGAGACTTGTCATGTCAATCCTCTGGAGAGGCTGAGCCCCTCGCTTCCTCTTATGAATCCTCGCAGTGAAGTTCAACAGAACAGGACGGTGATCCGAATCGAATGCGACATCCCACACAGCTCTAGATCTTCGAATGTCCGATACTGGAATATTCCTCGTCAGGACATAGTCAAGCTGTAGTTTCAAAGTTGTCATCTTCCGCTTCCGCTGCTCTTCTGGAGATAGCCGGGTTGGTCCCTGCCACGTAAGCTGATGGCGGCGATGATTCCTCTTGAATGTCGATGCAATAATCAGACCACTGCGTTCACAAAAGTCGACAAGGCGGTAGCCATTGTCCGATGTTTGCTCCACTGGGTAGAACCATTTACCGAGTACTTCGGATTCCTGATCAAGTCCCATCTTCGCATTTGCGTCAATCCCCACGACAACAGCATGTTGACAAGGTATCCTGGCCAGCAACGTATTGAGTTCCTCATAAAACGCATCCTTCGAATTGCCTTCGGCGGTTTCAGTGGGCGCATGAGCACTCACTATCCACAGATTGAATCCTCTGTGATCCCGCAGTCGTACGAATGCATTCCGACACGACGTTGAGCCGAACTCCTTGACCATACCATTGAAATCCTTCCTTACAGCTATTGCACAGCCTCCCACTCTCCTATCGTCAGCGTTACCGCAGTAGATGGTGTACTCTCCGACGCTGATGACGGGTCTATCCTTGAGGCGGGTTTCCTGCAAAGCAGCAAACGGTGCATGGAAATAGCTCAGAAGTCTGAGTAGCGCAGTTCTCTGGATATCACTCGACAGCGATCGGCAGTTCAGGGTGGCGAAATTGTGGCTTGTGGCCAAAGACTCCATGACTCCTAGGTACGAATCCTAAGGTGTTATGGACCAGAGGCCTTAGTGTGCCGGACGGCGACACCTTTATGCAATGTGCGGGATACTTTCGCGATATAGTTGTGCACGCTATATCGCTCGAACGTTCCTGTGTACACTCAAACGTCTGCTAGGTTCAGTCGAAGCAGGGGCACCAACGAGCAGGTACCAACAGACTTGTATACACACCCCTATATATATATATATATATATATATATATATATATATATATATATATATATATATATATATATATATATATATATATATATATATATATATATATATATATATATATATATATATATATATATATATATATATATATATATATATATATATATATATATATATATATATATATATATATATATATATATATATTTAGCCTTAGTTGAGATGTCGCGTCGTCCTTCCTGATTCTGCGATAAGTCGTCAACAGCAGAGCCTTCCGGCTAGAAGCGAAGGGAGCCAGCTCCGTTCGGCTTGTAGGCAACATACCCCCACTAGGTTCGAATAATATTAGATTAATTCGTGAAATCAGATTAGTCGCTTTCTTCCAACATTTCGATTCGTCTGAAAATTTTGAATATCCGGGTTTTCGAAAATTCGATTCAATCGAAAACTCAAGTTATTCTGTTAACGAATATTTGGGTTACTCGGAAAACTGGAACACTATATTTTTCGAATATTCGGGCGATTTCGGTAATGTTCATAAATTTCTAGGAATCATTCTGAAAAACAAATCGGACCAAATCTCGAATATTCGTTCCAATATTCAAATAAAAGTTTCGAATACTCATCCGAGTCGAATAGAGAACAGTGTTACGAAATTAATCATTCATTCGAGATTTTAAATTATGCGGAATTCCAGAAAGGATTCATTAGTTGAAGTGAGAAAGGCTGTATTCGGAAAATTCACTCATTCGGGAATTTTCAGAAATGATTATCCGATGTCTTAATTCATTGTAGGTGCTCTAGGAGTACAATATTCAAAACACTGGCTCATTTGAAAGCTACATAGAGTCGAATGTCTACGATAGAGCGTTTCTATACCGGTTTTCACGGACTGTATACCATGTTTATCCCACAAGTTACCAAACACCACCTTACGCTACTTCAGCGTGCAATGAACTCCCTAACCTTTATCCTAATAGGTGTAGTTAAAAAATAGATTTTCGATCAACAAAAGTACAATTTCATGATAAGAAAGTGCTAAAATAGCCTTTTTTCAAATTCCATAATAATAATCGATTCCCCGTAGTCAGTTACTACTGTAATCATTTTCTCTGCTCTTGCTCGAGGATTTTCCGCTTGTGAACGCCACTCGATCCCGAAAATGAGGTTGTTTGGTTGTTTCGATTTTTGATGTACCAAAACGTCTACGGCGCATCTTTTGAGCAAGGTCTCTATCTGCAGGATGTGGGCTCAGATTTTTTTTACTAAGCCCGATTATTAAAATTCTGATAAAGCCAATCAATTCCTCATAGTTGATAACGTCTACAGAATTTTTTTATCAGAGGAATTCGTTTCCATCTAGGCGAGGGAATGTTCGAAAAATGCCCAATATTGGAATTTCATAACATTTAAAAAAATGTTTTCTGAAAATTCGAAAAGCGAACCATGAATTTTCCGGGGTGCTCTAGCGATA